>OY720431.1:87877401-88570992 GCA_963082735.1 Pocota personata
CAAAGTAAATAGACAAAAAAAAGCCTTTCGGGGGCAGAAAATAGGAAAAGGCGTAGACTTGTTGAAGCCGAAAATAAAAAAAAAAAAACAAGAAAAAAGACTGTATACATTTTTGAAATGCAGTGTTGAATCTGCAGTTGAGGTAAGTTCTTTGGGAAACACAATTAATGTAAATAGCTATGTGGATACAGTAGAAGTAGAAAGTAGTTTAGGTACAGTTGAGGTAGGAGCTCTAGTAAATTCGGAGGAGTTTTTTGAAGATCCAAGTAAGTGGATAAATTTATCAGGCGAAGATGTAAAAAAAAATCGTAGGAAAGGGCCCAACTCAAGTTCAGGATCATTTTGTTCCAAGAACTAATAACAGGAAATTTACAACTTCCAGTTATCAACGAACTTAAGCAAATGGCAAAGTAGTTCCGAGGGCTTGGCTGATTTATTCGAAATCAAGAGATTCTGTGCTTTGTGTTTTGTTTGCAACGAACAAAAATTCTCCAGCTTTGTCATACACAGGTGTCATACATAGGTACAGGATGTTCCGACTGGCAACATTTAAGTGCAGTTTTAAAAAATCATGAGGGTAGTTTATTTCACATGCAAAATTTTAAATCGTGGACATTTTTCGAAAAAGGTTTGAGGTCAGGCACAACGATAGACTCAATTTTCGAAAGCTCAATCTAAACTGAAACAAAGCATTGGAGAGCTGTTTTGCGAAGCCTATTTAGTTTGGTTAAATTTTTTGGTTCTCAAGCATTAGCTTTTCGAGGATCTTCTGACGTGTTGTTTGAGTTCAATAATGGTAACCTTTTACAGCTTGTTGAGGAAGTAGCCTCATTTGATTTGGTTCTAGGAGAGCACTTGAGGAGAATAACGAATCGAGAAACCAAAATTAATATTTGAGCAAAAATATACAGAATGAAACAATAAGTATCTTTTCCACAACAGCTACCAATAAAATTGTGTCAATGCTGAAAGAGGCCAAATACTTTTCCCTTATTGTCGACTCAACAACCGACAAAAGTCGTATAGAACAAGTTATTATTGTAGTTAGGTTTGTGCATAGAAAACAAAACATATTTCAGGTTCAAGAGCATTTCTTAGGGTTTTTGAAAGGAGAAGGCAAGAAAGGAGAAGACAAGACCGGAGAGTTAATTTTAGACAAACTCGAATTCCATGAAATTTCAATAAGCAACTGTCAAGGTTGCTTCAAATATGAAGGGAAAAGAAGCTGGTGTTCAGAATAAAATTCGAACCCCTGAACGAAGAGAATTTTTCGTCCCAGGCTGCTCGCATTCCTTGAATTAAGTAGTCAATGATTCAGCTCGGTGCTCATTAGATGCTGTTAAGTTTTTTGACACAGTTCAATGCTTATATAACTTAGTTTCAAGTTCTATAATGCGGTGGGACATTTATAAAAGAAAATGTGCCAAACATTACTTTGAAACCTCTTTCAGAAACAAGATGGGAAAGCAGACTAGATGAATTAAAACCCTTAAAAACAAACTTAGGAGATATACGAGAATATGATAGAAATATCTGAGAGAGGAAATCCTGAAGCAAGGAACATTGCTGAGTCGCAAGGGAATAAAATTTTCGATTTTACATTTACATGTTGCTTATTGATTTGGTTTGATATACTAGAAAAAATAAACATAACCAGTAAATATTTGCAAAGTCCGTCTGTTAATTTGTCAGCAAATGTTAAGATTTTAGAAAATACTAAACATACTTTGGTTGAAATGTGTTCAGATGAAAAATTTAATGATTATGTTCAATTAACTGAGCTTATTGCTAGTAGTCTTAAAGTACCATCTAAATTTCCAGAAACATCTTCCTTACGATCTCGTCGGCGAAAAAGACTTTATGCTGATAAATGTTCCGAAACTATTTTAGCAGAGCTTTATTTCAAAATACTAGATCAAGCGATTCAAACAATTACAGAAAAGTTTGAGCAGCTTGAAGCATACAACACAAATTTTTCATTTTTAAATAACATAAGCGAATGTTCGAAAATAACAATTTGCGTTCCTCATACCTTAATTTTCAAAGCGTTTTACCTTTTGAAGGTTTTAAAGATTTAGATGGGGCAGAATTGTATCAAGAGTTAACAGTATTATCCCCGCTTGTAAAACCAGAAACCTCATGTTTAGAAGTGTTAAATTTTATATTTAGTTCAAGAATAGAAGATCTTGCTCCCAATGTAGTTATTGCCCTCCAAATTTTAAACACAATGCCAATCACAGTAGCCTCAAAAGAACGTAGTTTTTCTAAACCCAAGATAATACAAAATTACCTTAGGACAACCATGACTCAAGAAAGATTGGTAAGTTTGTCTATAATGTCAATAGAAAGGGAGTTATTACAGCCTTTAGACTATGATGACCTTATAACAGAATTTGCTAAAGCTAAGGCCGGAAAAATTAGTTTCCTAAATTGAACTTTTCCTCTCTGCACATGTCTTCTGTTAAGATTCCCATATTATCATGTGCACATCTTGCACATACATATAAATATATTACACATAATTCTAAAAACGTAACTTTCCCACATTGCACATCAGCACATTCTTACATCTGAATTATATTACTCCGTTTCCAATTGTAAGATGCGCGGCGTAAACTTCTTCCCACAATAAAGGTATTCCCACATTCATGCGATATCAGCTTACGTCACGACATCGAGGAAATCGGCAGAAATATGAATACATATGATACAGTCTATCATTTAAGTTTTATTGTACATAGTTAGCTATAAGTCAAAATTGTATAAAAGGTAGTGATAAGGTAAAAATAAATTCATTAGTG
This sequence comes from Pocota personata, assembly GCA_963082735.1. Lineage (NCBI taxonomy): Eukaryota > Metazoa > Arthropoda > Insecta > Diptera > Syrphidae > Pocota > Pocota personata. The sequence continues at coordinate 87,880,203 of OY720431.1, forward strand.
TTAAAGCAGGGAATTGAGTCTGTTTGCATTTTCATTCTATGTGGTATTGGTTTACGTGCCCGTGCAACTCTTCACATTCGATCAAGGTTTATGTGCCTTCGTTCGAAAAAGAATAAAAGCATTCTTAAACATTGGTGACCCCGACGTGATTTCAACAACTCAATTCCCTTAATACATTATTGTAATATATTGGCTACCCCCATCAGAGGTAAGAAGCAGATATATACAATATAAAAGCTTTGCCAGGGCTGTAACACTGGTAAAGCACAACACACTTTAGAATTTAAAAATAATAGCGTTACCAGGGCTATAACACTGGTAGAACATCATCTCCTGTAACGAAGCGAAGAATAAAGAAATGGGTCTCGAAGAACTAACTTCTCAGCAGGAGTCTACGGGCCAAGATATACCACGGTTTGTGGGCAACTGTAAGAAAGATGGTTCGACCAGGAAAACATTCGACTACCTTCAAAAAAGGTTCTCCAACTAGAGGTGCTGGAGGACAAAATTTGTCCGAACCTATGACGAAATTCGCAAGCTTAGATCACCCATACTTTAGTAAAAACTACTACGAAGGCATAATTGCTATTATAGATGAGGCTAAAAATGACATGATGGGGAGAATTTAAACATTGAAAACAGCACCCATGCGCCAACTCGAAGATGAAGGAAAGAGGGACAAGGCAATAGTACTGATTCTATGCAACAAAACGAGCGGGAACATGAGCAAGGCTATTCCGATGTATAGGGGGAACTCACACACAAGCAGGTCCTGATCCACTCGTAAGTCAAGGCGCCATTCCCAAAGGGAAAATCAAACATGATCTCAGTCCTTTTGACATCAGCAATGAAGCAGAACCCACTCCCAAATACCCGAATGAGCTCTCCGCACTAATAAAGAAACAAAGTACATTATTCAGCATACTACGGAAGACACTAGATGTGCTAATAAAAGACACAGATCTCCATTCGCAGCAGTTCTATGACATCAAAATTAGAGCGATGGAACAACATTGGTTGGCTGTGCAGGGTTTCCACAACAAGATATGGGACCTAATAGAAGAGCCGAACCCAGCAATCTACGATATGGAGCAATATTTCATGATAGAGGAGGAGGTACAAGGTGCGCTTATTGAACTACATGCTCGGTCAAAAAGGATTGGTGTACAACAATCACCGACACAACAAGCACCACAACTCGTCAGCAACCAGGCAGCTAAATTGCCCAAAATAATGTTGCCTAAATTCGACGGCGACCATTTAAAATGGATGCAGTTTCGTGACCTGTACACAGAACTGGTTCACAATCAAGCAATTTCACAATGCCACAAAATGTGGTACTTGAAAACAACACTTATTGGGGAGCCGGAAAAACTAATTCGGCACTTTTCAATTTCCGACGCCAACTATACTGCCGCCTGGAAAATAATAACAGATAGATATGAAAATACCCGCCTGCTGGTGGCAGCATCACTAAATAAATTAATGTCCCAAGCAGCTATTCAGAATGAGAGCGCATCCATGATAAAGGGACTACACGACACCACACAAGAGTGCCTACTGAGTCTGCAAAATCTCGGATTAGATACAACAAATTGGGGCCCTATTTTATTAAATGTGCTACAAAAGCGATTAGATCGAAGTACTCATGCTCTTTGGGAACAATCGTTGCAGCAGCCGAAATCACTACCTTCATTAAAGCAGTTCCTTGCGTTCTTAGAATTACGTTTTCAGTCATTAGAAGCTCTAGGAACAAAGACATACAAGGCTACCTCGGAGGATCATCATAAAAGGCAATGGAATTCAAGATCAAGCCACGATTACCTCATCAGGGTTAGCTTGCATATCTTGTAAAGGGGAACATCAACTATTCAGCTGTCCCAAGTTTTTGCACCTAAGCCCAAGAAATCGCATTAACCTGGAACAGAAGTTAAAATGCTGCAAAACTGTCTTAAAACAGGGCACAATACGAATGATTGCCTGTCCAGATCATGCACTAAATGCCAGAAAAAACATAACACTCTCCTTCACATAGAAGGACCAGCCAAGGAATCATTGACCACAAAAGAGCCGACTAATTCGACAGGTTCCTGTAATTCCGCAGCAAAATTGTCTTCTTACACAAACAGCGCTCATCAGGAAAACACGAGCATCCTGCTTAGTACGGCAATTGTCCAGTTGAAAGATCGCACTGGAAGGAAGGTCGATTGCAGGGCTCTACTAGATTCTGGATCACAGATCAACCTAATAGCAGAAGGTTTGGCGAAGACTTTAGGGTTACGTGAAACTCCTGATGCAACATGCATTGAAGGTATAGGTCAGCGAAAACAGGAATCTTATCGAAGAGTAAGTCTAGAGGTACACTCCAAACGGGTTTCTCCACCAGAATTGAAGCACATACATTGCCAAAAATTATTTCGCCTCAGCCATCACGGCCAATTAAGATCTCAAAATGGCCGATTCCAAAAAACATTGTCCTTGCTGATCCACAGTTCAATCAACCTGGTCAAATAGACATGCTCATCGGAGCAGAAATATTTTATTCAACGTTGGTTGGACAAATAAAGCTAGCAAGCGACTTCCCGCTACTACAAAACACTATATTTGGTCGGACAATCGCAGGGAAGGTATCAACAACTGGTAGCAAGTCAAGAGCAGCATTGTCTGGAATATGCAGTGATGATGAGGCTCTCAATCATCAAATTGAAAAACTTTGGCATTTGGAAGAGGCTCCAGCAACCACACGTAATCTCACATTGGCCGAACAACGATGTGAAACACATTTTAATGAAACAACAAAGAAAACTAACAATGGGAGATTCGTCGTCAGGCTGCCATTTATCAATAATCCCAGTCAATTGGGTGAATCCAAGGACATCGCTTATCAACGACTGTTATCATTAGAAAGGAAGCTTTCGAAGCACAAAGACCTTAAACTGCAATATTTACAATTCATGAAGGAATACCGTGAATTGGGGCATATGGAGGAGATCAATTTCAACAAAATTACTTCACCGTATTATTTCCTACCTCATCACGGAGTTCTTAAAGCAGATAGCAGTACCACAAAACTTAGAGTTGTGTTTGATGGTTCTGCCAAAACATCATCAAACATATCCCTTAATAAAATTCTTGCAACAGGTCCAACGGTGCAAGATGACATTTTCTCTATTCAAATACGTTTTAGAATGCCCCGATACGCATTCACTGTCGATGTCGAAAAGATGTACAGACAAGTCCAGGTTAATGAGGCTGACAGAAAATACCAACTCATTTGGTGGAGAGATGATCTAAGCGAAAAGGTGAAGTGTTTTCAACTCAACACAGTTACTTATGGCACTACAACTGCATCTTGTGTCTTCAGATACTAGCGGATGAGCAAGAAGCCGTCTATCCTTTGGGTCCCCAAACGTTGCTCCGAGACTTCTACGTAGATAATGTTCTTTCGGGTTCAGATAGCCTTCATACTACCATTGAAATACAACAACAATTACAAAAATTGCTACACACTGCAGGCTTTAAATTACGGAAGCTGTGTGCAAACCATCCTAGGCTTCATGGCGGCATTTCTGAGGAAGATAGAGAAATACAACTAAATTTTGAAGTAGACTCATAAGAGCACATAAAAACTATTGGTCTAACTTGGTTATCAAAAACCGTACCAAAAAAGGTCCAACGGTCAAGCAAATAACAATACCAAGACTTGAATTGTGCGCAGCTAAGCTAGCCGCAGAGCTAGACCACCGAATGAAAAAGGACCTGGACATAAGACTTAATCCAATGTATTTCTGGTCAGATACAAAAATTGTGCTAGCATGGATAAACTCATCAGCATCCTCGTTTCAAGTTTTCGTAGCAAATCGTGTTACAGCCATTCAAAATCTTACTAAGCTCGAGCAATGGCGTAATGTACCATCTAAAGATAATCCAGCCAATATTCTTTCAGGAGGCTTAGCACCAGAAAAATTAGCGTCTGCCACTCTTTGGTTTTTCGGCCCGAAATTTCTTTATGGTTCTGAGAGTATCTGGCCACCACCCCATTTAAGCAACAATACTGATTACCAGCAAGAACGAAAAAAGATAGCATTACTGGCAGTGCTAGAAAACTCCACTCATTTTCTAGAAAATATTAACCGCAAAAACTCGTTTAGATGTCTTCAGCGCATTGTGGCGTATATGCTGAGATTCATAAACGGAATAAAGATTAATGGGCAAAAGGCACCGTCCACCATTACGGTAACCACAGCAGAATTAGACGAGGCATTAGCTGTAATTACTAGACATATGCAAGAAAAATGTTTTGAAGAGGATATTTAACTTCTGCGAATTCATGGTGAAGTACACAAAATAGTTCGCTATGCAGCCTTGTCCCATTCATAGGGGATAAGGGTCTAATAAGAGTAGGAGGAAGATTAGAATCATCGCTTCTTACATATGAAAGCAAACATCCTTTACTACTGCCTTATGATCACAAACTAACAAAGCTACATTTAAAAGGCATCCACGAAGAGGATCATCATGTTGGACCCCAAATGCTTCTATCAATTGCCCGACAACAATTTTGGCCAATTAAATTAAAAACTTTAGCTCGGTCGGTTGTCAGCAAGTGTTTCAAGTGCGCCAAAGCGAATCCAAACTTGTTCACTCAGTTCGTGGGAGATCTACCAGCACACTGGGTACAGCCAGCCAGGCCATTTGTCAACTCCGGTGTGGACTTTTGTGGTCCCATATGGACCCATTACAAAACAAGAGGGAAAAGGCCACAAAAATCATACATAGTAGTGTTCTGCTGCTTCTCCACAAAGGCAGTACATTTAGAAGTTGTCAGTGATCTCACCACCGAAGGATTTATTGGAGCGCTCAAACGATTTATGGGAAGACGTGGGCGCTGCCGGAACATTTATTGCAACAATGCCACAAACTTTGTCGGCGCAAAAAACTAATTGGAGGAATTGAAGTTCTTACTGGAGTCCAACAATTCAAAGGACAAAATAAAGGCGAATTGCAGCTCAACAGGAACTGATTTTCATTTTATACCTCCCAGGTCACCACACTTTGGTCGATTATGGGAGGCTGCAGTAAAGTCAACCAAAAATTTACTTCGACAAACAATTGCCTCTGCATCACTAACTTATGAAGAATTAGAAACAGTAATCATAGAAATAGAAGCTATACTTAATTCGCGACCTATCACACCTATAACTTCTGATCCCAATGTTCTGACAGCTTTAACACCAGGACACTTTCTCATAGGAGAGCCTCTAACGAGCACTATAAACTCATCAGCAGGGCAATCAAAGGCAACCGCATTAACTCGTTGGAAATTTGTTAAACATTTGAAGGAAGAATTCTGGCGTCGTTGGTCTCTGGAGTATCTAAATCAACTACAGTATAGATATAAATGGAAAACTCGTTGCGAAAACATTCAACCTGGTACCATGGTAGTCATAAAGACAAGAATCTACCCTCGCTGAAGTGGCAGTTAGGTCGAATCGTCAATATAATAAAGGGAGAAGACGGCCTTGTACGAGTAGCAGATGTACGTGTAGCTGACGAAAGAGGCAAGGCGTCAACAATTAGGCGAGCAATACATATACTAGCTGCATTGCCTGTCGAATACAGTTTGGCCTCGGATACTCTACCAAACCATACCTCAACCTCATCTCATGTTGAAGGCACCGACCACAGGGGGACCATTGAAAAACGTGTTTTTTCCCAAATTCCAAAATCACATCCGCAAAAACGCCAAAAACTCTCTCTGGGATCAGCAATTTTATCAGCATTACTAGTTTGTCTTAACTTGCGAAGTGGACAAGCCACACCTGCACAGATACACCCGTTCAAGTCTCATCCTGGGATATATTTTGAGAGTCTTGGGCTAGCAAGCATCGTATCCAGCGAATGGAATTTGGTGATTTATTATGATATGCAGACATTTTTCTCTGAATTTGGAACACTCAAAAACTTCATTCAAGTGCTAGGAGCAATATGTAATCGATTGGATGACAAGACAAATTGCAACAAGAGCTCTACTGCGACCCGCACAGCACTCCAGAAATGCATTGTTTGGAGTTTTGAATTCCGAATATGCCAAGAACATGGAAAATACTATCGACAACGTGCAAGAAAACTAAGACCATCTTTTCCATCTTCTTCAAAACCAAACCTCACTATTGGATGCTACATACAATATGATTAAGCAGAACCAAGAAGATTTCGACGGGCAATTTAGAACATGGGAGGATCATATAAACAACTTAACAACAGAAATAAACGGCCTACGGTGAGAATATTATCAACAAAAGCTCTCCAACCTATACACCTTCATTATGATGCAGACAATTCTAATTGCATCCAACTTCCAGCGCATTCAAGGCTCTATTTCTAATAGACACTCACCACGGCAGGATTAGTCCACAATTAATAGCTCCTGAGCAATTAAAGTCAGAACTTTCCAGAGTCAAGAAGCATTTAACTCCACGCTTCAGAATACCTATAGAAGGAGAAGACATCCTTCAAATTTATCAGCTTATTTTAGTCGAAGGAAGACCTACCGAAAAATACATTATATTTAAGCTACAAATACCATTACTAACTAGGGAGGATTTTGAACTGTTCAACGTTATTCCGATCCCAACCTTATTGAATAACACCTTTTTTGCAATACAACCATCGAGCCCATATTTGATTGTAAATCTACACCGGGATCAATATTACCCTCTTGATAAGTACGAACTGCAAACATGCATTTCCACAACAACAGGCAGCTACATATGTAAGCAATTAAGGCCAATTTATAGGAAAGGATCTAGTGTGAGCAATTGCGAAATCGACCTCCTTAACCATTTGCCACAATCGCCGACCTGCAAAATTATCCAAGTGGGCGAGGGCCCTCACTGGATACAGCTACACATACCAAATCACTGCATATATGCTCTGAGGCAAAACGTCATAGCAAACGTTGTTTGTGATGAGAACGTCAATCAAATCAGCATCGAGGGATCGGGCATCCTTAGTCTGCGTGATGAATGCTCCATCAACCTTGACCAAATAACCATTCAAGGGCACAGCATAATTCCAACTAAGGCCAGATCATCGTATATACCGATCCACAATTTGACCGCGATTAACATTCCCGAACGTGAGGCTGATACGTCACTAGCAGCATTCGAGTTTAAGCCTGAAATTGAGCAAATAAATAACTTGAAAAAGAAACTCCAAGAAGTATACGACGATGGACCCATCCGATTGAAACACAGACACCACTTCACAGTAGGATATATCTCTCTAACTCTGACTATCGGCGTTAGCGGTTACTTACTCTGGAGATGTATAGTTAGCCGGCGTTCCAAGATGTCATCAATAGCATCACCCGTTCTCAATAACGGCAATGAATCTCCACGACGAAGAGAAAGCAGCGTTTTCAACATACCAATAAATGGTTGAATACAGCATTCAACGGGGGGAGAATGTTAAGATTCCCACATTATTTTGCACATCTTGCACATACATATAAATATATTGCACATAATTCTAAAAACGTAACTTTCCCACATTGCACATTGCACATCAGCACATTCTTACATTTGAATTTTATTACTCCGTTTCCAATTGTAAGATGCGCGGCGTAAGCTTTTTTCCCACATTCATGCGATATCAGCTTACGTCGCGACATCGAGGAAATCGGCAGAAATGTGAATACATATGATACATTCTAACGTTTAAGTTTTATTGTACATAGTTAACTATAAGTCAAAATTGTCTAAAAGGTAGTGATAAGGTAAAAATAAATTCATTAGTGTTAAAGCAGGGAATTGAGTCTGTTTGCATTTTCATTCTATGTTGTATTGGTTTACGTGCCCTTGCAACTCTTCACATTCGATCAAGGTTTATGTGCCTTCGTTCGAAAAAGAATAAAAGCATTCTTAAACATCTTCGTTGCATTTAAATTTTTTTATTTTATTTAAAATTATTTTAACTATTAAGTTTAGTTTTTTTCAGCTTAAAAAAATTAACTTAAGTTCCTTGAAGTAGTAATTTTTATTTGTACATATTTTTTTATTTTAACAAATATGTATATATCTGTGCCAATAAGACATATTTGCTTATGTCGAAATAAGCTAAAATTGATTTTTAATGCTAAGGCTGCTCTCTACTTTGAAATATATAATTCCATCTGACTCCCGTTTTAAAGATGCCAGTAAAAATAAAGTTATATCAGATTTCCTAAACGCTTATGTTTTAGGAATCATTAATGCTTTTATTAATATATCTTAAGTCTAATAATTTTCTCATTTCTATATAAGCTAAAATTAATATCTGACCAAAAAAACGTATGTTAAGTTTTAATTATTTTAAGTTCATTTGCTTATTACAAGTAATCTTATGTTAACTTAAGTTTGTTTAATGAAATTTTTTGTTTGTTTTAACATGGTTTAAGTCGACGTAAGTTTTTTTTTTGTCGAAATCGCAATACAATTTATGAAGCATTATCATTTTGACAGATTTGAGAGGGCTTGCTTTAGGGCTTGTCTTCAGTTGTACAGAACACCAGAGTCCCAGCACATAAAATTCTATTCTAATGACGTCCTGTATAATAGGGCGAACATAAACAGAGTGGATAATTTCCTGATCAATATGATTCGAAGGCACACTGTAAGAGCAATGTCCTCGATGAATAACCTGATCTCCGGGGCATTCTACCCCAATGATTTGTATCACGAGAGCGTGCGTCTTAACGGCCCCCCCCAGAGGCGTTCCTATATTTAGATAGAGAAGGTCTGATACAGGATAGCTTAGCGGTGCTAAGTCCGATACGTCGCACACAACACCACGGAGCGTCTCCGGTTTATTAAAGCGGTATCAAGCCGTGATATGGCAGATGTAGTGAGACAGCACCAGAAATTCTGGTGGCTCGGAGAGGGAACTCCCTCGTCGTTTTCTTTTGATTCGGGGTAGCCTTCCAAGGGGCAAAGTCGGTATAGCTTTTTATAGTCTGGCCGGCTTACATAGTTTTAAGGTCGGTTTAAGCAGCTTTAAAAGAAAAAAAAAAAAAATTAATAAATAAAAAAAAATAAAAAAAATTAAAAAATAAAAAAAAAAAACCTTATACATATGTCTATATGTATGTATACTATATGTATATGTGAAGGTATACAATATATCAATAATATGTACATATATATCAAAAATCAGTATATATGTACGTATATCAAAAAAAAAATTTGCGTGTTTAATCACGTACCTTAAAATAAGTAATTTTTAGGTAGTTTTTAAGTTTTATATATAGATAAAAAATACAGTTCATTTACTAAGTTTTTGCTTAAACATTTTTTCTTAGTTTCCCAATATTTGTATGTATAGATTTAATAAATATTTTAAGTTATGTCACGTCGAAAGACATATTTTAAGCATTAGGTTTAGCTTAGAGCGCCCGCATAGGGCCATTAAGTTAGTATATAACATAGTTAAGTTAGTTAAGCTAGTTTTAAGCGTTTTCTTGTGTCTAGCTGTTAAGAGTCATGAATTCGAAAAATAAAAATGCATTAAAAACGAAACGAAACGAATCATTTTGACAGAACATCTAAAAAAAATAAATTAAATCTTTACCTAATAATGGAACGCGCACGGAAATTTTTGTCTCTGGCGCTTAAAAAACAAATTCATTGTAATGGAAGTAAACAAAAGCAAGGGCCAATAAATAAAACAATAACGGAAAATAGTGATATTTTGCAACATGATAAGTTAGATTTAGAAAAAGATAATCAATATTGAAGGAGAACCTAATTAACTTCGCGTTTTCACAATATCTTGGTAGAACCTCCTTCTGATGGTAATAATAGTATGTATCAAGCAAATGTACGTGATCTTAACGCTGATGTTGAGGAAAATGCATACTGTAAAATTTTACCCATACTTGGCGATGATACTGAAGCATTTTGGATTTTAATGATGACGACTCACTTCGTGACCCTAATTTCGTACCATCTAATTTCGATAACCTCAGCAGCAAATCAGATTATTTAATGGAAACAAGAATCGCTGAAAACCAACTGGAGCGTAATTTCTGAAAATGAACAAATGGGTGAACCAAGCGCAACTTCATCAAAAAAAAAAAAATCCGGAAAGAAAAACAAAATGCTGGAAAATCCTACATATCCGCGACCGAGAAAAAAAATTGCGGAAACTAGATAAGTGTCGCCTTTTGTGCAAGAATAGAATATCTCCAGACAAACAAAATTCTGTTTTTTAAGAAATACTGGGAACTAGGTAGTTATGAACTTCGTCAAGCATGTGCTTCTGGACTCATAGTTATAGAAGATACTAAATAAAGGGTGGTTAAATTTTAAGGGCCGATGTTGAATGTGAACCACACCTAAACGTCAAGTTTTTTTCTGCATTTCATTTGACATTTCTCAATTTCAGACTAACTCAATTTGAACCATGGAAAGATACACAATCGAGCAACGCGTTAAAGTTATTCAGGCTTATTATGAAAATAGGCGTTCACATCAAAATGCATATCGTGCATTTCGTGATTCTTTCGGTCAATTTAATCGTCCAAATGTGCGTACAATCGGAAAAATCGTGAAAAATTTGTGCAAACCGGGTCTGTAGGAGATGTGAAAACACCAGTGCATGCTCGTACAGCTCGTACTGCAGAAAATATTGCTGCTGTTCTCGATAGTGTGGCTGAAGAGCCGTCCACCTCAACTCGTCGTCGTGCCCAACAATTGCACCTCTCACGCTCGTCGTTGATGAACATTATGCATAAAGACTTGCATTTACGCGCTTACAAGGTGCAATTGACTCAAGAACTAAAGCCTCTTGACCATTTCAAGCGTCGTCAATGGTCACAATGGTGGCAAGAAATGGCAACAGTGGATGATCAATTTTCGAAGAAAATCATCTTCAGTGATGAGGCACATTTTCACCTCAGTGGATTCGTCAATAAGCAGAATTGCCGCATTTGGGCGAATGATAATCCAAGAGTGATTGTCGAAAAACCAATGCACCCACAAAGAGTGACTGTTTGGTGCGGTTTATGGGCTGGCGGCATCATCGGGCCGTATTTTTTCCAAAATGAAGCCGGTCAGGCAGTTACTGTGAATGGTGTTCGCTATCGTGAGATGATAACGAACTTTTTATGGCCCGAATTGGAAGATATGGATGTGGACGATATGTGGTTTCAACAGGATGGTGCCACCTGCCACACAGCTAACGAAACAATGGCTCTTTTGCGCGACAAATTCAATGGCCGTGTTATCTCATCGCCACCACGATGTCAATTGGCCGCCAAGATCATGTGATTTGACACCGTTGGACTTCTTTCTTTGGGGTTATTTGAAAGAAAAGATGTACGTCGATAAGCCAGCAACAATTCAAGAGCTAAAGGATGAGATAATTCGGCACATTAACGGCATAGAACCTCAATTATGCCTCAGCGTCATCGAAAATTTGGACCATCGGATGGAGGTGTGCCGCCGAGGTCGCGGCGGCCATTTGGCCGATATTTTGTTCCATACATAATTGAACCATACCAATATTATCATAATAAAAAGAAATGACAGTAATTTCCTAAATAATTTGTGTTTTATTCAAAATCAACATCGGCCCTTAAAACTTAACCACCCTTTATGAACGAAAACAAAGAAGTTCAACCAATCCCAGGAAGAGGCTACACACATATAAATACTTTTTGGAGATCAATGGCGAAAGACTTCCAGTTTGACAGAAATGCTTTCGGTTTACCCTATACGAAACTGACCAATTTATAAAAACTGTAATGAAGAAGAAGTTGGAGAGCCCAGGATCTAACTTTGATAAGCGCGGGAAGCATCCAGGCCCCAAGAAAATTTCTTCAGAAAAAGAATCTGAAATTATTAATTTTATCAACAGTTTTCCATCTTATGAATCATATTACACTAGACGGGATACGTCAAAGAGGTATAGATTATATTGCGAAAAATTTAGTTCAGCAATTTCATTATCTAAATTCTCTCAAATTTTAATACACTTCACTTAAAGTTCAAAAAGCCAAAACCGGATACATGCCACAAATGTGAAGTCCTAAAAATGAAGATAGATATTGCTGATGAAGAAGAACTAGTTGTTTTAAGAAAAGAGCAAGCTGAACACTAATTTGAAGCCGAATTTGCTTATCAATCGAAAGCTACCGTTAAAGAAAAGGCTTCATCAGATTCATCATTAAAAGTGTGCGCTTTTAATCTTCAACAATGCTTACCTACTCCATACTTACGATCATCTGTGTCGTTTTACAAAAGCCCTCTTTGGACATTCAATCTTACAGTACACGATTGCAAAACCAGTCAACCAATCAGCTATATGTGGCATGAAGCCATAGCTAATCGTGGTGGAAACGAAATTGCATCATGCGTATTTAATTATCTACAAAATTTACCACCTGATACTAAACGTATTATTTTCTACCGTGATTGCTGTCCCGGCCAAAATAAAAACTCTTTTGTTGCAACAATGTTTGAGACCTTTATAATTCGATAGTAATTTGGAAATAATAGACCACAAATTTCTTGTCCCGCGTCACACTCACATGGAGTGTGATGCTGATCATGCTTTGATTGAGAAAAAAAAGAAGAAATCAACAATTAAGATCCATCATCCCCGAGATTGGTTTCAGTTCATCGGAACAGTAGGTGTAAAAAAACAAATTTGTTGTTGAAGAAATTAACCAAAAAGATATTTTCAATTTCTCAGCCCTATCTAAAGAGAAATTTATGTAGTATTTTTTTCAGAGAAACTTAGGTACGAAATCCAATTTTGTTCCTACTTTCCTGTGGCATATATTTTTCAAACCATTCTCTAAATATTCCTGTACATCCATTTTATATAGCAGGCCAAAAAAGTGTTTGCAAAATTGAGAAACTTGGATTTTAGATAAAATTGCAAATTTCTCAAAACCACAATTTTGAACATAAGTTGCTATGTCTTATTGGGATAGATCTAATTATATTTATATTAATTACATTTCATATATTATATATGCATGTATGTTACCGAGGATTAGGCCTATCGGGGATAACTCAATAAGATAAAACGAATTGAAAGTCTACCTTTTGGGTAATGTGGAAAGAAATTATTCAGCCAAAGCTGAAGAATGGGGCGCTAAACGTAGGGATTGCACAGAGCGCTCATTTGGCTCGGACCGGCCCTGCCCGTCACGATGCGATGACGAAAACCCTTCCTTTTTCGCCGCTGGAGCACAGGCGAAAAAACGACGATCAGCGCTTCAAATCATAAGGAACCCAAGTTCCTTGTTTTTGAATCATTCCAAACGCATGCAATCGCTTGCAAATGGCTTGACGGGTAACTTCTAATGCTGAAGCGAGCTGTTCTTGCATTTGGCACGGATCCTCATCGAGCAATGCCTCCAATACAGCGTCTTCAAAGGATTTTGGCCTTCCTTTACGCGGGCGGTCGTCAACATCCAAATCACCGTCTTTGAAGCGACGGAATGGATCACGGCACGTTGTTTCACTTAGAGCAGCATCTTCGTAAACTTTTTGGAGCTCTCGATGTGCTTCAGCCGCCGTTATCTTCGAACGAAAGAAGAAAATCAACACTTCCCGCTACTCTGCAGAAGAAAATGATTATACCGCTAATGATACCATGTTGGAAGATGTCGCCCAGCCAGAATACCAGAGTAAGTTAACTCAATTAAATGAACTCAAATTACAGATGAACGAATTGCGTTTACAACTCCAAGCAGCAACAACTACCGCTGCAAGTGAGAGAAGCTAAAACATCCAACAATAGCATCTCAGTACACGCCATACACATGGTCGCTGCCACAACAGTCAGCTCCGATAGTGATTATTAGTACATATCCAAACAGCTCTTCACACACGCAGAGAATAGCATCGTTTCAGCCATCCTCCAGAACCAAGGATATCGCCGTCATTTGTAACAATGCCGCATGTACCTGCCTGATTTTACCGGCCTGCCTGACGAGTGGCCCATGTTTAGCACCACCTTCCGAGAATCCACAGTGATGTTTGGGTACTCGAACGTGGAAAATATATTTCGACTGCAGAAGTGTATAAAAGGAGAAGCAAAAACCGTTGAAAAGGCATTATTGATACTTCCGAATAGTGTGGGATGTGTGATGGCTGCTTTGGAGTTTCGCTTTGGCCGCGCAAAGTGCTTACTACATAGTCAGTTGGCCAAAGTGAGGGAAATCTCGCCCATTTCAGAGAGCAAAATGGAAATGCTTGTCCTATTCGCCACCAGGTTGCAGAACCTTTCTACGTTTCTTGAACCAAGTGGCCTGTATCAGCACCTTGCTAATCCGACGTTCATTGAAGAGCTTGTTTCTATATTACCAATTAGCAAACGCTTGGAGTGTGCCCAGCAAAGCATTCTCATCCAGCCATACCCCACCGTTAAACATTTTGATGAGTGGTTGAGCAAAATCACTAGACTTGCCCCTGCAGCCACAAGGTAAGACCGAAAACACTACTACAGCTAAAAACATTTTCTTTGCCACAGAACATACAACACGTAAAGCCAACACTACGGAACGATCTGTATCGGCCGTCGTCAGCAGCGATACATATCGACATTGTGAATTGAAGTGGCATCCAGTACACAATTGCGGTGCTTTCGCAAAACGGGATAAAGCGGGAAAGTGGAACTTCGTTAAAAGGAACAGACTGTGTTTCTTTTGCCTTAGGCACGGTCACAATATAATTTCTGTAAGAAAAGAAAGAAATGTTAGATTGGTGGCTGCACTCGGGTTCGCCATTCGTCGCTACATGAGCCTGAGGAGACAAGCCCGACATCATCGTCTTCGTATGCCGCCGGGACCGAGAATAAAAGATCATGGAAGACTTTGCTCAGCTGTAATACAGATACCAATGCGAAGATCCTTTTTCGTGTTTTACCCGTGAGGCTGTACAATCAAGATATCGTAATAAAAGCGCATGATCTCCTGGATGAAGGATCGCCTGTTACCACGATCTAGCCAGACAGCTTCAATAATAAACCCGAAAGACGAGTCTGGACCAGTGTCAGTGGTTTGAAAAGAAAACGTCAACGGAGGAATCTTCAGAAGTAAACCTTCATATCAACGCTGACATGGACGATGCAGAAAGGTTTTCGATAACTGCAGTTAGGACAATTAACGAGTTGTGTTTGCCCACTCAAACGCTGACCATCGCCGATTTGCAGCCTTTGTTCCGAGGCAAAAATGTATACCAAGTCCGTCAATGCTAAGCCACAACTGCTCATCGGACTTGGTCATTCCCATTCGGGAGCGCCGATTCAGGTAACTGAGTTCGCAGACGTCCAACCAATCGTTACGGAAACCAGATTGGGTTGGGCCGTGTATGGTAGCAGCTGAGGGCGAAGGCGGTTCGAACGACAGTCGGATCCTTCATAGCAGCCAAGTCAGCATTAAATAAGACTCACGTGTGAACCTGATGATCGAAGAGTTTCTCAGCATGGAAAGTTTTGGGGTGAAAAAACCTAAGGAAAAGCTTATATCTGATTCCGATAAGAAGGCGTTGCAAACCCTCTCCAGCACAACCAAACAAGTTGGCTCTCGTTTTCAGACAGGCCTGTTATGGAAACAAGGTGATTTTGAAGTTCCGGCAAATTTCGAAATGGCGAAAAGAAGGCTTTGGAGTCTTGAAAATAAGATAAAGAGGGATCCCGAGTTCGGCACCGTTTACAAAAACATCATTGCGAGGTACTTGCAAAAGGGGTACGCTAGAAAGCTGGAAAATGAGGAGGAAACTTAAGCTATTCAAGAACCTGGCACCTTCCACATTTTAGCGTGCAAAATCCGAAAAGGTTCGCCTTGTGTTCGATGTGGCTGCGAAGGTAAGTGACGTTTCACTAAATACTTTTGTACTTAAGGGAACAGATAAGCTCAGACCGGTGCTTGGCCAATAGCGGTGACTGGGGACGTTAAAGAAATGTTTCACCAGGTACTGATATGACCGAAGGACCAGGATTCCCAACGGTTTCTTTGAAGAGATGACCCAGGTCAGATAATTGGAGTCTACGTCATGCATTCAATGACGTTCGGTGCCAGCTGCTCGCCGGCGTGCTCAGCCAATTTTGTTAAGAATCTCACCGCCTTGAGATTCGCAAAAGATAGTCCGAGGGCCTTCAGTGCTATATTCAAGGGCTGAGCTTAGGCTACTGTGGGGGTCAGAAGTGGCGGATCGCTGAACGGCCTGTGATGTACAGGTTAGCTGTGAATAACAAATAAGCAGCCCCCGACCAAAAGCGGCAGAGACGGGAGGGTGAGGCTGAAAACGTCTCTGAAACCCTATGAACTCTCTGTGAAAGGACGAGTCGGTGCCGTCCACAAATAGGTGCCCCCCACTTTAAGGAATGGCAACGGGGGAACCATCAAAACACGATAACAACACGTAAAGCACTGCATATTAAGCCTATATGCTAGGCATTAAGACCGGGCCTGGTAAGGTCTTAATTACGGTATACAGGACCACCGAATGGACTTGATTGCTGTGGGCTGACGGTTGTAGTATTCTGTTACCTTAGTAAGTTAGAGTGAAATCTGAGTGAAACGGCTCTCAGGCTAATGCTGCAACCGCCTCCGTCCCGTTAAAATCTTGGCAGGCCTCAAAGTACGTTCTCCGTCACGTGGCCGTTAAGTTGGTGGTGTATATTCAGATGTAGTATTCCTGATTAGCACCGATCTGGTTCTGGCATAGGCACCCATAAGGTCCTGTGTCAGCCCTCGCATGACCTCCCTGCCTACATAGATAAGCATGAGATCACAGAGGTGAATACACATCCGGACGGAGATAGCGGCTTTGAGTCGGGACCCACGTAAAATGAGTACAAAATCAAATACAAGCAATCAAAACAAGCAAAACAAAAAAAAAAAAAATACAGGTGATACACCTGAAAATCAAAAAAAAAAAAATTAGTAACACTGAAGAAAACGGAGCGGAGTGCGATCGCCACCAAAGGTGATCTCAGAGGAGAAGTCACCGTACTCGAAGCCAATTGAGACAGGCGACCAGAAGTCAGAAGGAAGGGAACGTACACCCAGTGGGGAAGAAAGAAAAACAGCAGATCCCAACGAAGAAAAAGCTCAGAGTGATGCCATGAATATCCTCGGCAAAATAATTGAAGACCTGATGAATTTTTATAAGGCTAAAAACAATGTTCATCAAGAGATCTGGAGACTGACAAGTCTGACACGTTCAGCGTATAATAAGACAACCCAAACAGCAGGGGAGTTAGGTAATCGAGTATTTTGCCTGACCATATTTTGCGACAGCAAAACGCTCCATAAGCCATCACGGGGAAATATGCGACACACCTAAAAGAAAGAGGGACGCAACACCTAAGAATGCGCGCTGTGCGAATATGTTGGTCAAACAGCTCCCAACATCAAAAAAGAAGAAGGCGTCTGTGAAAAAAGGTGCCACGGAAGAAAAACCCCAGAAGGCGGAGGAAATATCCACCCAGTCGCTGACGGAAGCCAAACAAATTGAGCCTGAGTGGATCAAACATAAGCCCCGAATAAAAGTTCGGAGAAAACCAACCCGCCCCGACGCGTTAGTTCTAAGAACAAAGGGAAATCTGACGTACGCAGATATGCTGCGAAATGTCAAGAACAACCCTGAACTCAAAGAACTTGGCGAAAATGTGAACCGCATCAAAAAAAAACGCTCAAAAGAGACCTTCTCATTCAGCTCAAAAGTTCTACCAGCTCGCAGGCCACGAAATTCGAGGGAAAAATTAAAAGTATCCTAGTAGGACAAGCGGAGGTGAAAATCCTAACACACTAGACATTGATAGAGGTAAAAGATCTTGATGAGGTCACCACGGAGGAAGACGTGTTAAACGAGCCAGCAGAGAACCTGGCGAATACCAGTGTCATGAAAGCACTGGCAATTAAGTCACTTAGGAAAGCCTACAGTGGTACCCACACGGGAACCGTGAGTTTACCTGCAGAAGCAGCCAAGCAGCTCATCGAAATAGGCAAGGTACGCATAGAATGGGTTGTGTGCCGAATACGCGAGAAAATAAACCCAACCAGATGCTACAAATGCATGGAATTCGGGCACATAACCAAAACTTGCAAAAGCTCAAGTGACTGGTCCAAACATTGCTTACGGTGTGGTAAAAGTGGTCACATAGCGAAGCTATGCAACGAGCCAAAATGCCTACTCTGCCAAGGCAAGGAGGGTATTGATAACAACCACCTTACGGGAATCCGTAAATGTCCAACGTGCAAGAAATTATTACAGCTAAATTTAAACCATTGTGAGGCGGCTCAAGCCCTCTTAACACAATCAATTCTTGAACTAGGTGTAGACGTCGCAATCCTAAGTGAACCATATCGGAATTATGATAACACTGTATGGACCGCGGACGCAACAGGCACAGCCGCAATATGGTCTTGCGGCAAAAGACCCTTCCAAGAAACAGAAGTGAACCCTGACACATTCTTCGTTAGAGCCAAAATCGATGGCTATTATATATACAGCTGTTATGCTCCACCTAGTCTTACGATCAAGGAATATTATAGCTTCCTAGACAGGTTGACAACGGATGCTAGGGGTCGAAGTCCGGTTTTCATAGCCGGAGACTTTCACGCGTGGCCCACAGAATGGGGCTGCCGAGGGACACACAGGAGGGCAATCAAACTTCTGGAAGCCTTAATGATCCTTGACGTAGTTCTCTTAAACATCGGTAATGAACACACTTTTAGCAGAAATGGGACGGGCTCGATAATCGATATTACTTTTGTAAGCAACTGCCTTGCTCAGAAAACAACATGGAAGGTTAGCCCCCACTATACTCACAGCGACCGCCAAGCTATACTGTGTGAAACGACGAACGAAGAAAGGCGGCGCAAAATTACTTCAAGGAGAAAAGTCAATAAATTAGGGTGGAAAACAAACACATTCGACGAAGAGGCTTTTGGCCTTATGATCGCAGATGCTACGTTCGGCCACCGAGAAGTGTGGGTAGCTGATTACCCACATTACATCGGCGTGCGACGCATCTATGGTAAGAAGAAGGACGAATACACGCTACTCACCAGTTTATTGGTGGAATGCAGATATCGCACTGCTACGCGCTAAATTTCGCCACCTAAGAAGACGGTGCCAGCGCAGCAGAGGAAGAGACGATTTCACCGAACTCCACCACTGGTATAAGGTAGCGCGAAGGGAGCTGAAAACAGCAATAAATACAAGCAAACGTCAGAGCTTCGCCGAATTATGCAATGGAACAAATGAAGACCTCTGGGGGAGAGCATACCAAGTGGTGATGAAAAAGTTGAAAGTTTTTCGAGCCCCATCCCCTATATGCCCAGATGTATTGGAGCATAAATTCGAAGGTCTGTTTCCAAGACAACCGGAGATTCCATTGGAGGACGAGTCGCCTACACCAGTTCGACAAATTCCTAGGATAACTACAGAAGAAATTCTAGAGGCGTGCAACAGGTTTGGGAATAAAAAATCCCCTGGACCGGATGGGATCCCAAATGCAGCCTTGAAAGTGGCAATTAAAACAAGAATGGACTTGTTTGTGGACGTTTACAATGCTTGTCTGAGTGAGGGAGTCTTTCCTGATCATTGGAAGAAGCAGAGGCTCATGCTACTGCCCAAGGGAGGTAAACCCGCAGGAGATCCATCAGCCTACCGCCTGCTCTGTATGTTGGACACGGCAGGGAAAGTGTTGGAGCGAATCATCGGTAATAGGTTGGAAGCTGCGATTGAAGAAGAAGGTGGACTGTCAGCACATCAGTACGAATTTCGAAAGGCACGCTCGACTGTTGATGCTATTAAGGTAGTGGTTGACACAGCGAAAAGGGCCGTGGAAGGAAGACGATGGAGAAGAGACGCAAAACAGTACTGTTGCGTCATAACACTGGAAGTTAAGAACGCGTTCAACACAGCGAACTGGAAACAAATCTTTCAAGCACTTCGAAGTATGCGCATACCAACTAGCATCAGGGATATTTTAAAAAAAACTATTTCCAGCAAAGAGTGCTGCTCTATGAAACAGAGGATGGTGTGAAAGAATACGCAGTCACTGGAGGAGTCCCTCAGGGCTCGGTACTGGGACCAAAATTATGGAACCTCATGTACGATGGAGTCCTTCATCTTGAAATACCAGCCGAAGCAAAAATCGTGGGATTTGTGGACGACATCGCTATAGTAGTAACTGCAAAACAACTGGAAGAAGTTGTTCAAATTAGCAACGAAACCATATCAATTGTCCGACGGTGGTTAACATCAGCCGGCCTCATGCTGGCAGAACACAAAACAGAGGCGGTACTTATTACCAGTCGAAAGCAACTGCAAATTATCACGCTCACAGTAGGTGGGTATGAGATAGTTTCGAAACCAGCTATCAAGTACCTTGGCGTTATGATTGACTCAAGACTTACTTTTAAAAACCATCTGGAGTACGTAAGCAACAAATCCTCGCATGTGAGTGCCGCCATTGCGCGGATTATGCCGAATATAGGAGGACCAAGATACAGCCGAAGGCTACTCTTAGCTAAAGTAGTCACATCCGTAGTCCTATACGGACCACCAGTTTGGGCCGGAGCTATGAAAGTGACTTCATACAAAAGAAGAATCATAGCAATAAACCGACTATGTGCACTAAGAGTGAGTAGCGCTTTTCGTACAACCTCGGACCACGCAGCCTGCGTTATCGCAGGAATGTTCCCAATTGATATATTCGCGGAAGAACTGCAGAAAAAGTTTTTACAGTGCAGACTTGAGGGGCGACTAACTCACGGGGAACCGGACACTATAGGAAGAAGCACAAGTTTGATAGAGTGGCAGCGACGCTGGAGCCTTTCTTCGAAGGGCCGATGGACTTACCGCCTTATCCCGACCTTAGAGACTTGGATAAACCGCTGACATGGTGAAGTTAACTTCTATTTAACACAACTGGTTACGGGACATGATTGTTTCCGTTCATATCTATATCAGTATAGGAACGATGACTCCCCCGCTTGTCCATCGTGCAGTGATACTCCCGAAAATGTGGAGCATGTATTCTTTCACTGCCCACGTTTCCTTCTACAAAGAGAAGCACTACAAACAGCATTGGGAGAAACACCAACTCCGGAGAATTTAGTTAATCACATGCTAGAATCTGAAAACATGTGGAACGCAGTGAGCTCTTATTGCCAAGGATGTATACACAGAGCTAAGGAGACTAGAGCGGGAAAGAAAAGAGAGCGAAGAGAACGCAAGAAGCAACAGAGTGGAAGCCAGAAGGCTTCTTACGCTGACGCTAAGACAGGCGGACATACGCGTATACATGCGGCCACAATGGGACGCGAACGCGTAGTCATCATTTTGAGCTAATTAGAATGCTGGAACGTGGGAGAAAAGAATCAAAGGGACTAAAACGAATCCAGATGATAACTATGTCAGATATAACGGAGATAACGGTCGGAAGAGAATTGGATGGCAATATGTTCCTTCGTAACAACTCTACAAACAGAGCTGCGGAGAATAGAAAAGCTAAGAAGAGCAACTGAAGCAGCGGAAGAAGCTGATACAAGAAGCATAGCATAAACTGCTAACCAGCCCCGCGAAGTAATACCTAACGGCAGCCCCGCGGAGAGAGTGGTTGAAGTGTGTAGGGTGTGTGTTTAGTACGTAGGCGTATTCCTGGCATCGATTACTCAGGTTTGCGAATCGTGCATGCTAGTAGTAGCACTCGGTCTATTAGTATCTATGAAGATTACACAACCCTGGCGAAATCCGAAAAAAAAAAAAAACTATGTGGATGACGACGTAGATAGTTTCAATAAAGAAGCCCAAGCAGCCGAAGTAACGAATGCTGTCACATCCATACATAAAAGTGGAGTGTCTGTACCAGAAGAAGAGGTTCAGCCGAGTTTTGGTTAATATGTACCACGATGCCGCTGTGGAAAAGGTTCTTGGAATGTGCTGGGATCCAAATGAAGATGTTTTTACATTTAAGCTGAGATTTCCTAGTGTCAGTAAAGATGTAATGATGAGCCACAGATGCCCTATCAAAAGGGAATTCCTGAGTATAGCCATCAATCAATCAATCTTCGATCTATTTGGGATAGTAGCCAACCTCGTCATTCATTTGAAATTGCTGTTGCAGGCAATCTGGAGTTAAGCCTTTAGATGGTACGAGCCGATACCCGAAGACGTTCACAAGAAATGGAAGCTTTGGAGAGCAGAGTTGCCAACTTTGTCTCAGTTCAAGTTGCAAAGATGTCACGACCCCCTCCTGTCGCCAAGCTGCAGCATTGATCTTAATATTTTTGTCTTTACATGCTTGACGGTAAGAGCGGTACACCTGGAAATTGTGACCGACCTTTCTATGGATGCGTGCATTTCATGCATCCAGGCTGTGTTGGATGTTGGTGAGGCTGAGGTAGAACCAGATCGCCTCACGGGGGTTTGGATGTTATAAAATCGTACCGAGTTTCTCCTCAAATAGGCTGACCGCGCACATCACGTGTGATAATAACATTGTACGGCGACGACCTGAGCTTCTTCTGGAAATATGCTGTACGCGCTCATGACATCTGCCAAGTCGCAAACGTATACGCCATTTCTAAACATTTTTTTTGTCCGCCGCAGAGGAGTCAGGTCGCCAGCCCAGTAGACTATAAAGAATAAACCTGTCCATATATTGATGAATCTTGAAGTTTCATTCCACTAAGGGAGGTTGTATTCTACCCCGTGCCTGGCATCCGAAGCGACGACAGTTATTATTTAGATCACTTTCTGATGCACGTAATTTTTAAAACGACAACTCACAATATTATATTTCTTATAATACTGTAGTATGCGGGCTACGGCTCGAGTAGATAAAACAATTATTCTGAGAAATTATTTCTTTATTTTCTACTCTATAGAACAATTCAAGTTCACACTATACTATTCTTCGCCTTATTCTTTTCTTACAAGGTCTCTTTCCTCTCAAATCACTTTATCTCCTTTCAATTTCTTAATCCACAAATCCAAACTAATTACTTTTTCTTGTTCACTCTCAACTTTCAATTTATCACCAAATTACAACTTCGCCCATTATCACTTTTCTAATCTCTTCGCCACGGTTCTAAACCAACTGTGTTTTTTTTTGATCGCCATCTGTCCTTATATAGCAGAAGTTTCTGATAGCCAGAAGCTTCTAGCAAATTCTTCGACCACTGGAACAAGAGAAATAATTATTGCAGTTATAATTCCCTTTTATCCCTGATATTATTCGTCTCTTTCGTTGACATGAGCTGTGGAGACTTCGTCCCAGACACGAACCTCGAATGAAAGGACAGTTTGAACCAAAATTCTGCCAAAATGGAAAGTCACTTCGGAATTTGCTGCATAGACATAGGCGCGTAGTTATTATTATGCTACACTGCCCCCCTCTTAGACGTGTTCGTCCCGAACAAGTGCATCCTCATTTCGGCCATTGTATCGACTCAGTCGGTCCACATGAACCACTTTCATTTTAGCCCTCGGTCCTCGCTGGATGCGGTAGACAACATCGTTGATGCGGGTTACTATTCTGTAGGGACCTTCCCAGTTCCGCTGTAATTTAGGTGACTTCCCCTTTTGGCGATGGGGATTATACAGCCACACCAGATCTCCTTCCTGGAATCCTGACGTTGTTGCCTTGGCATCATACCTGGTCTTCATGCGGTCGCTCGTCATCTTAATCTGGCTTCTGGTCCTTTGGTGTATGTCCCTAAGCCTTTCCCTAAGGTCCGCCACGTACTCTTCTTCATTTCTGGGCTCATTGGTAGGAGATCCAAATTTCACCTCACTGGGTAAACGAGCTATTCCACCGAATAAGATTTCGAACGGCGTATGTCGAGTAGTGCTATGCACGGCACTTCTATAGGCCATCAAAAACAAGGGAATCTGCCGGTCCCAATCCCGTTGGTAGTCACCTACGACCTTCGAGAGATGTTCGTCCAAAGTCCTATTGAAACGCTCCACCATACCGTCCGACTGTGGATGAAGCGGGGTTGTCCTTGTCTTTTTGATTCCGAGTAGTTGACACATCTCTTGGAAGATTCTTGACTCGAAGTTCCGCCCTTGGTCAGAATGCAATTCCAAGGGCACACCGAATCTGCTAACCCAATTGTAGACGATCTGCTCCGTCACGGTTCTGGCTTCCTGGTTAGGGATCGGAAACGCTTCCGGCCACTTACTGAAGTAGTCCATCACTACGAGTATATACCGATTACCATTGTCGGTTTCCGGAAAGGGCCCTGCGATGTCAATGGCGATTCGTTCGAAAGGTGCTCCCACGTTGTATTGGTGCATCTTACCTCGAGTTTTGATTCTCGGACCCTTGCTAGCTGCACACACGTCGCATTTTCTGCACCAGTCTTCGATATCTTCCTTCGCTTTTAACCAATAAAAACGTTCTCGTACCTTTTCTAGCGTCTTATTCACTCCCAAGTGGCCTCCGGTCGCCCCGCCATGCATTTCCTGTAACACCTCCTTGACCCTCGTCCGCGGTACGACAAGCTGCATTACAAACGACTTTCCGTCGGAGGATTCCCATTTTCTTCTCAGAACACCTTCTTGGACATGGAGGGAGTCCCACTGCGCAAAATATGCCTTTAAGGTCGGGCTTCTGTGAGAGATGTCCTGATGATCCGGTTTCTCCATGTTCTCCTTCCAGGCCAGAATCGGCTCGATATCCGGGTCTTCCTTCTGAGCGTTCCGGATCTCATCTACGCTCCAGCCGGCGATAGGTTCGGCTCTCATTCTTTGGATGGAAACCAGCTCCCGTTCTTCCTGACGCGCACAATGTTTACAATCCGTTCTGCATGGTCTCCGGGACAGTGCATCCGCATTAGAGTGGAGCCTTCCTTTACGATGCTGTATTTCGTAGTCGTAGATTTGCAGCCTTTCGATCCATCTTGCGACCTGACCCTCAGGACTCTTGAACTGTAATAGCCATTTTAAGGCTGCATGGTCTGTGCGAAGAACGAACTTCCTCCCGTAGAGGTATTTGTGAAAATGCTTCGTAGCCAAGATCAAAGCTAGAAGTTCTCTCCTTGTCACGCAGTAGTTCCTTTCTGGCTTAGAGAGCACCTTGCTGAAGTACGCAACCACCTTCTCTTGGCCGTCATGCACCTGGGAGAGTACGGCTCCTACCCCGACATTACTAGCATCTGCATCCACAACGAACGTTTCCCCGGGAGTGGGGTAAGCCAGTATCGGGGCATCGCATAGCCGTTGTTTAAGTGCCTTGAAGCTCTTCTCGCACTCAATTGACCATTTGAATTGTTTTCCCTTTTCCGTCAACTGGTGCAGGTTCTTTGCGATCCCGGCAAAATCCTTCACGAACCGTCTGTAGTAGGTGGCTAGGCCCAGGAAGCTCCTTAGTTGGTGTTTGTCTTTGGGGACTGGCCAGTTTTTCACCGCTTCGACCTTCTCCGGATCGGTTCTCACTCCTTTCGCTGAAATTATGTGTCCCAGGTACTTGACTTCCGCTCTAAACAGGGCGCACTTCTTGGGGTTGAGCTTCAGGTGGGCACTTCGAAGTCTTTGAAACACATCCCTTAGATTGTCTCGGTGTTGCGCAAACGTTTTTCCTACGACGATGACATCATCCAAGTATACCAAACAGGTTTTCCATGTTAACCCTTGCAGGACACATTCCATCAATCGCTCGAAAGTCGCCGGAGCATTGCACAGCCCGAATGGCATTACCGTGAATTGCCATAGCCCATTTCCTGCGGTGAAGGCGGTTTTCTCCCGGTCTTCTGGATGGATCTGTACCTGCCAGTAGCCACTCTTCAAGTCGAGAGTGGAAAACCATCGGGCTCCTGATAGTGTGTCTAGCGTGTCGTCAATCCGTGGCAGAGGGTAGCTGTCTTTCTTGGTGACGTAATTGAGCTGCCGATAGTCCACGCAGAACCGCGTGCTGCCATCTTTCTTCTTAACCAGTACAACCGGTGATGCCCACGGACTTTTGGAACTTTCAATCAGACCTTCTTTCTCCATTGCCGACACCATCTCTGCAACTTCTGTCTGCTTTGCCAATGGAAGGCGCCTAGCAGGCTGACGAATTGGTCTAGTATCACCAGTGTCTATTCGATGTTGTACCAGGTGTGTTCGGCCGTATTCTCCGTCCTGTGAGGCAAATACATCAGCATACTCATTGATAAGATTCTCTGCCATAGTTCGCTGCTCCTGATTCAGCTCACTGGACTGGAGAATCGTTTCTCTCGTTTCCGCTGTCCAAGGTGATGTGAGAGGTTTTGGAGCATCACGTTCAGATATTGTTGCGACGGCGGTAATCGGCGTGCATTTTCCAGTCACCTCCCCTCGCCTTAGTTTGACAGTGTGTGGTCTTGCGTTCAAAACTCTTACTGGAACCATGGTGTTCTTTGGTTCGACTAACGTCTTTCCCACGATGTAGTCTTGAGAATTCTTCTCTGGGTCTGGTTCTACTATGTAGAATCGGTGGCTCCCAAGATCACCTTCCAGTTTCGTCCAAATGATTGTCTCTGAAGACGGCGGCAAAACTTCGTCTTTGCTGATGACTGTCCTGAGAGTTACGGCATTCTCATTTCCGTACACCATCGGAATCTCCACATTTCGATACCTCAGTACTTGCATCCCGATGTCCAAGATTACTTCATTTGCTTTCATGAAGTCTACTCCGATGATGCACTCGTCGCATATATCTGCCACCAGAAACGCATGGGAGAACGTCAGTCCTGCCAGAGTAATCGTAAGACGAACTTCTCCAAATACCTTCGCCATTTCCCCTGTTGCAGTCTTCAGGCAGTAGCTGTTGGTGTTGTGCAGCCAGGAGCTTTTGACGATATCTCTTCTTACAATGGAGGCAGTGGCACCTGTGTCGATGGTGGCTACGCACTTCTTCTCGTTGATTAGTGCCTCCACTGTCAGGCTCTTGTTACCCCGTTTGGTTTGCGAAACTTGAATGGTGGTCCTGGGGGCCTCGATTCCAGTAACCAACTTCTGCCCCGCGAAGTTGGTCCTTACGCATTTCCCGACTGCTGGTTTTGGGAAGTCTGACTGACAGCCAGATGCTTCCTCTCTGCTTCTCCTACTTCCGCAATGTGAACAATTTCCTCGTCTAGGTGCACTTCTGCACTGCCGTTGTAGGTGTCCGGTTTGGTTGCAATTCCAGCAACGGATTTGACTTCCGCGAGCTCTGTCTTCATCCATGATGGCTGTTCTCTGGCATGAGCATTCCACGACGGACATTTCCCTGACACGGTGTATTCCCTGGTATGCTTGGTCCGCAGCCTTCATTGACAAAGCGAATGCCAATGCCTCGGGGAGTGTTCGCTTTTCAGCCATCCTTACAGCCATTTGCAGTTGTCTGTCCTCTATGGCCTGAATAAAAGCTTCCACCGCCATTTCGTTGATAAGCTCCTCACCGGCTTTAGGGTATGAAAGATGGGCTAGTCGCTCTATATCCGCTTGCAACTGTTGGAGCGTTTCCCCCCTTTTCTGGACTCGACTACGCAGCTGAACCCTGTACACCTGCTGCATGTGTTCATCCCCAAACCGCATCTCGATAGCCTGAACCAGAGAGTCGTAGTTCTGCTGTTTATCTTCCGGGATGGTCTGCAAGAGCTCCGCAGCTGGACCCCTCAGTGCAAGCGTGAGTGCAATAGACTTCTCTTCATCGTCCCAGCTATTGGTCATTGCGGCCGCTTCGAATTGCCTCTTATAAATTGGCCATGATGTTTGACCATCGAAGATAGGAGGCTGCATCTCCTTTCTTCTCAGACCGTCAGTGGAATATTCCCGTGCTTTCTGTCTCTTCACGTTGCTGAGCTCCTTAGCAAGATTTTCGACTTGCTTTCCTACTATCTCGAATTGCGTATCCACTTTTTCAAACTGAATCTCTAACTTCCCGAACTGAGTTTCCTGTTTCTCAAAATTTTCATCGAATCTAGTTTCGACTTTTTCGAGTTGCGTCTCTACCTTCTCGATTTTCTCTTCGATCACTTCGAATTTGGATTCCAAGTTCTTGTTTTGCTCATCAAGTTTACTTTCCAGAGCATCTAGAGAATTCTTTTGTTCGTCCATTGCTTTCTTTTGTTCATCCATTGCCTTCTTTTGTTCATCCAACTTAAGTTCTAGAGAATTCTTTTGTTCGTCCAGCTTAAGTTCTAGAGAATTCCTTTGGTCGCCCATTGCTTTCTTTTGTTCGTCCATCGCTTTCTTTTGTTCGTCCATCGCTTTCTTTTGTTCGTCCAGCTTAAGTTCTAGAGAATTCCTTTGATCTTCTATTGCTTTCTTTTGTTCGTCCATGACTAACTTAAGTTGCAGGAGCAGACTTGTTATACCCGGGTCGGCTGCTGTACTTACTGCTTCCTCTTCCACGTCAAACTCTACGTCGTGCGGATTTTCACCTTCCTGCGTTACTGCTTCTTCCAGACGAATCAGTAGGGCATCTTTTCCCCCAGTTGTGTCGAGGTTCCGCTTACTGAGTTCTGCCTTTAGTTGAGTTATAGTTAGTTTTCCCAATTTGCGACCCATTTTGCGCAACTAATTAACTCAACACAGAAATCGTTTTTTTTTTTTTTTTTTTGCATGTGCAATTTCACACCACGGAAATAGTTATTCACAGAATAAGTTTTATCCCGCTTCTGACACCAATGTAGTATGCGGGCTACGGCTCGAGTAGATAAAACAATTATTCTGAGAAATTATTTCTTTATTTTCTACTCTATAGAACAATTCAAGTTCACACTATACTATTCTTCGCCTTATTCTTTTCTTACAAGGTCTCTTTCCTCTCAAATCACTTTATCTCCTTTCAATTTCTTAATTCACAAATCCAAACTAATTACTTTTTCTTGTTCACTCTCAACTTTCAATTTATCACCAAATTACAACTTCGCCCATTATCACTTTTCTAATCTCTTCGCCACGGTTCTAAACCAACTGTGTTTTTTTTTGATCGCCATCTGTCCTTATATAGCAGAAGTTTCTGATAGCCAGAAGCTTCTAGCAAATTCTTCGACCACTGGAACAAGAGAAATAATTATTGCAGTTATAATTCCCTTTTATCCCTGATATTATTCGTCTCTTTCGTTGACATGAGCTGTGGAGACTTCGTCCCAGACACGAACCTCGAATGAAAGGACAGTTTGAACCAAAATTCTGCCAAAATGGAAAGTCACTTCGGAATTTGCTGCATAGACATAGGCGCGTAGTTATTATTATGCTACAATACCATATATGAAACAGTTACTTTACAATTAAGTTTACTCACAAGAAAATATGATTGACTGCTCCATCGATGATCTCTTTACGTTCTTCATTTGATGGTATATCCCACCGCTGCCACCAGAAAATGTGTTATGCCTTAGTAGCTTTGCACAAAAAAAAAAAAGTTTCCAAAAGATGAGTTAACTTCAGGCCAGGTTATTGCCGTTGTTCCTCGACCCTGGTTTTTCCTTCATCAATATGTGTCGAAATTCTTCGATGTTGCAGTGAAATGCTTTTAATCCCAAAATTGCCAGTTGAAACAAGCCACAATTGTCTGTCAGATCGAACACTTCTATTTTAGCGTCACAATTGTTATTTGAAACAATCACTTGAATTTGTAGTAAAACAGACACTTTTATTCTTTAACCAAACTAATTAATTTTATTAAAATGATAATAAATTAAAACAATTAAAAATTATCAAAGGTTTTTACAGTTCGTCTTTACTTTCTAGTCTCTATCCAACAATTCCGAATTTACTTTTAATTTTACCTCTATAAATAGCCGCAACCTGTTGACTCCTCGATTTTCTTGATTTCCGTTTGAATTTTCACATCGATCGATTTTATGGTGATTTACGTCTGGATGTCGGCCGAATGTTACACTGGGTCGATGAGGATGTTATCCCATACGTCATAAGATCTCTTCAATAATTCATAACAATGTACGCAGCTATATAAGACGATAAGAAATTAGCAGAAGCTAAGCAGAAGGTGTAGCAGGACAGCATAAATGCAATAAGCAGTTAGAAGGTAGAAGAAGAATCCTAATGACCTCCGCTTATCGTTGGGGGGAGAATGTTTGCGTTACGAACAATAATATATTGTAATATGCGAGCTACGGCTCGAGTAGATAAAACGATATTCTGTGAAATTGATTTCTTTATTTTCTAGTCTATAAAACAATTCAAGTTCACACTATACTATTCTTCGCAAACTCTTTTCTTACAAGGTCTCTTTCCTCTCAAAGAACTCTATCTTCTTTCAATTACTTAATTCACAAATCCAAACTAATTACTTCTTCTTGTTAACTCTCAACTTTCAATTTATCACAAAATTACAACTTCGCCCATTATCACTTTTGTAATCTCTTCACCACGGTTTTAAAACAACTGCTGCCCCTTCTCTATCGCCATCTGTCCTTATATAGCAGAAGTTTCTGATAGCCACAAACTTCTAGCAAATTCTTCGACCACTGGAACAAGAGAAATTCTGATGTTATAATTCTTGCAGTTATAATTCCCTCTCATCCGTGATATTATCCGTCTCTTTCGTTGACATGAGCTGTGGAGACTTCATCGCAGACACGAACCTCGAATGAAAGGACAGTTCGGACCAAAATTCTGCCAGAATGAAAAGACACTTCGGAATTTGTTGCATCATACTTTTAGGGAGCGTAGTAATTATTATGCTACAATATATAATTTAAGAGTGGCCGTGGTGTAGTGGTAACATCATCGCTTGTCACGCTACAGGTTCACGGTTTGAATCCTGATGTCAATAATCATCTATTTATTTCGCATGAAATAAATAAAAAGTCGATCAATTACGAAAGCTTATGTCAACTCTACTGCGAAGGCATAACACTGGCAGTAGGGCGGTCATATGGCTAAAATGCAACTTGATCGTGATGATGACATCAGGAGGACGAAAAAAATACTGTGAATCACGAGCAACGACAAAAGCAAAAACAAACAAGCTCCCCAGTTATCCGCCAGCCACCCTTGGAGTTCACTGAAACTTAATACCAGCTGAGTTTCAAACCAACTACACCAATCTGTCTTTCTCTCTGTTTCTTCCCCTATCCTCAAAAACGCCCGTGTCCTAAAAAAATTAGTATAAGGGTATTCGTAATCCCTTTCACACGTGCAAATTATAAAAATAAAATAAAAAATAGCAGAGTGAGTCAGCATGATCTAGAAATTGGAATGCACCCACTCATAAAAATTTTCCATGTGGGGAATTTTCTTTTGACAGAAATCATTAAGAGTGTATAAGAACTTATATAAAGTGTTGAATAAAAGCTGTTTGGGTTTGCAGCTCTGTTTTACTTTGTTAATTTTACGGAATTATTTCCACTAATCCATCTGCATCCCAACAACAAATTGGTGCAATGATCTCTACAGTGGACACAAATACTTCACGCCCCGGTACTGCAGACAACCCAACAGTAAATAATTACTATGCACAACAGGGCTCAACCTCCCAAGTCTTATTAGCTACTGCAATCGTTAACGTCCGGTCATCTAGGGTTAAGTATTTCAATCTTAGAGCTTTAGTTGATACAGGGTCAGAGGAGACTTTCATCACGAAGGCAGCTGTACAAATGCTCAACCTGAGGACGCGGAGTACATTAGTTGAAGTGTCAGGGCTGGGAAAGGTCAGCAGCGGATCATGTCACAAATTTGTTCACATATCCTTTACGTCTCTTCGCTCTACCTACGACTCCAGCACACAAGCCTTCGTATTCCGGTCACTGACTGGGCTTCTCATGGCCAAACGACTGACACTCAACAACTGGAAACACCTCAACGCCTTGGAGTTAGCAGACCCCACATTCTACAAACCGGCAGCAGTAGATCTGCTACTTGGGAGTGACGTATTTGCCGATTTCATACTACCGGATATTATACGAGGCGAAGATGACATGGGCCCAATAGCCCAAAAGACGGAATTGGGATGGATTATACTGGGTAAAGTACCTATACAGACACCAAAAGCTTTAAAAATTGTTTTCTATAGGTCTTTGACATCGCCACCCAATTACGGAAGTTTTGGGAAATTGAAGAAGCACCCTTTGTCGATGCTGAACCCGAGGAAGACATCGCTTGTGAGAAGCATTTACAAGAAATGACCACACGCTTACCCGGTGGAAGATACGAAGTGTCTCTTCCCTTTAAGGATGGATTGCTATCCGCCGTCTTTGATGCCGTCGCGAAGATTCTAGATGGTACGTCGTTGAACGAGCATTTATTGGTAGGACCTAAAACGCAGAACAGCATTAATGATATAGTGTTAGTATGGAGAACCTATCAATTTACCTTCACCGCGGCCAATAAAAAAATATTCCGGCAGATACGAAGGAGGAAGGAGGATTCGTATTACCAGCTTATCCTGTGGCATGACAACCCAACTCTGCCCATATGGATTTATCGCTTGCAGACAGTAACATTTGGAACAGCCAGTGCACCATATCTTTCCAACCGCACAATCCGAAGAGCTGCAGACAGCGAGGAACATCGTTATCCGATTGGTGCGAAGGTCATCCGAAAAGGGATGTATGTCGACGATATAATAGCTGGAGCTGATACTTTGGAAAAGGCACGAAAAATACGGGATCAGGTGAGACATTTGCTGACATCTGCTGGCTTCAAAATGCGGAAGTGGACAGACAATAATGATGCGGTTTTAAAATATATTCCTATGTTTCAAAGGGAATTTGCGTTTTCTTTACCTTTCGGAGCTGCTTCTACTCCCCAAATTAAGACGTTAGGTATTAGGTGGTCCCCCGTAGGAGATTTCTTTTATTTTCAGAATGTCTTCGTAGATTCATTTGAAATTCCAACAAAAAGATCGATGTTGTCAACTATCGTAAAACTCTTTGATCCCCTTGGATGGATCTCGCCGTGCTTAATTTTGATGAAAATTTTGATGCAACAGCTGTGGTGCTTCAGACTAGCGTAGGGTGACCCAATTCCAGCGGAACTGAAGTCCAGTGGGAGGATTGTTGACGTGAACTGCCATCCATAGAGAAGATTCAGATACCCCGGTGAATTCGTCTAGGAGACAATCGAAGAGATCTGGAATTACACGGTTTTAGTGATGCATCAGAGAAGGCATGCTCCATATGCCATATGGTGGTCTACTTACGTGTTTTAGATGACGAAGACAACATTCACGCTCATCTCTTGATGTCCAAAACAAGAGTTGCTCCGTTGAAGACTGCAACACTTCCCAGGCTTGAGCTTTGTGGAGCAGTCGTGTTAGCGGTACTCTTGGACTACATTGCGAGAGTCTTGAGTTTGGACAACGTTAGGACGTATGCTTAGTCAGACTCGAAGATTGCGTTGGCACCTCCAGCAAAATGGAAAACTTTTGTAAGCAATCGTGTTGCAGAGATCCAGCGTCTTACAAATTGTAGCATTTGGCGATACCTCCCAATTCAGTAAAATCCTGCAGATTTCGCATCACGTGGCCTTTTGCCATCCCACTTGAATGACAATTCACTTTGGTGGAATGGACCAGAGTTCCTGAGGTCCGAATGGAGCTTTGAAGCTCCGACTCAACCAACGGCGGTGACAACTGATGAAGAGAGGCGAAAGATTCAATCTCATTGCGTCATCACAGGAGAAAATGCAATCAATCTGGTGATACATCGCCACTCGAATCTTCGGAAGCTGCTGCGGATTTTGGCATATTGTTCCAGATTTATCTCCAACATGCATCGAATGGAAAAGTATCCGATGACACTTTCGCCGACGGAGATGGATTCAGCGTTGAATGTTGCCGTAAAAATTGTACAAAGGAGAATGTTTTTTGTTGATGAGAATGAATCTCAACCTAACATGAAAGGGCTAAAGGAATTACATCCTTTTGTTGATGAGGCTGGAATTTTAAGAGCAGGAGGTAGATTACAGAACTCAAATCTAAGCCACAAACAACAAAATCCTATAATCTTGAAACCAAGTCACCATTTTAGTCGACTGATTGTAAGAACGCGCATGCTACAACATACCATGGTGGAACGCAGCAGATGGTAGCTCAGCTTCGTCAAAGTTTTTGGATATTAAGCCTCAAAAGCGCTGTACAAATTTATTTTAGGCAAAAGGCAAAACCCATTGGCCAACTCATGCGCAATTTGCCAGCACCGAGGGTAAGGATTTCCCGGCCCTTTTCTTATACCGGAGTTGATTATGCTGGTCCTATTGAGGTCAAGGCATGAAAGGATCGAGGGTAAAAAACCTTTAAGGCATATTTTGCAGTTTTTGTTTGCGCTTCATTTGGAACTGGTTAGCGACATGACGATTCAGGCTTTCATCGCTGCCTTTAGAAGATTCTCTGCGAGGCGACGAATCTGCAAGGAGTTATTTAGCGACTCCGGGGAAAATTTTGTGGGTGCCGCTAAGGAATTGGAGAACCTTCGGAAAGCAGGTAGCAGTAGCTCTACTTACAGACGGGACTAAATGGAGTTTCAACCCATCAGCATTGCCACACTTTGGAAGATTATGGGAAGCTGGAGTTAAATCGGTGAAGTACCATTTAAAACGAGTTGCTGGGAACTCCTCGCTTACCTTTGAGGAGTTGTCAACTCTTTTGACACAAATAGAAGGGTGCCTAAACTCAACGCCTATGTGTCCATCACCAGCAATCCTGAAGACTTCACCGCCTTAACCCCAGCACACTTTTTGATAGGCGAACCCATGCAAAGTATACCGGAACGAAGTACCGAAGCGACGATGAAAACATCCGCTACAACGATCATTGGAAAAGGATTCAACAACCCTATCAAAACTTTTGGAAACAGTGGAGTTCGGAGTACTTATCGCGTTTCCAGCAACGCCCATAATGGCTGAAGGCCGAAGAACAACCGCAGTTAGGAGACTTGGTTCTTCTGAAAGATAGGAGGATTCCACCTTCAAAATGGATGATGGTCCGCGTTATAAAATTACACCCTGGAGCTGACAATCTAATTCGCGTCGTCACCCTAAAAACGCAAAACCGGAGAACTGAAACGACCTATTGCAAAGATCTGTCTGCTTCCGAGCAACAAGATAAACGCAGATCAATCTCTAACCGAACCTACATTAAATTAGTGAATTCTTACATACACACATACACCCACACACGCACACACTAAATTAATGAATTCTTGTACACACATTTAAATTTATGATTTACATATGTACATACATTTTCGAAAATCGTATCTACACGCCTTTTACCCATGCATCCATGCATACACATTTCTCAAAAATAAAACAACACCCATAAATAGAAATAAAACATTTTCAAAATTAAACCCTATTAAAACAATATACCCTAAAATACTGATAATTAAAGAATTAAATCAACACAAAAATTTACATTTGGCACATTTCCGAAATCAAATTTCCCGTCCCTCATTTACATATAGAATTTATTCAAACACAAATCACTCACACAGTCCATTCAATGAAGAGAACACCCAAAAAAAAAAACACACAACACATCCACACATACATTCAGAAAGCCATTCATTCATAATATTTTGAAATAAAATCAATGATTAATTGCTCACCTGCATTTCCGCATGACTGCAACTGCAACAGTTCCTGTACACTTAAAAAACACTCAAGCACACACGAATTTAAAAAAAAAAAAAACTTCAAACAAAAATTTGTAATTGTAAAAGGTACTATTGTGAACTATCAAATTTAACGTAGCAAAAAGTCAGTTTGACATTTATATTATAAAACGTATATATATTTAACACTTTAAAATAAAGAATTATTCGCAATTTTATAACGTTGGAAAGCGGTCGTTTCATTTACTGAAATTTTTACAGAGTTTACGGCAAAAAGGGTGTGCGGTTTTCTTCTTTTGATCAAAGTCCAAATCAAGAACAAAGACACAGTTGAGCAGTCTCAACACTAAGCAACATCTTAAAAACTGCTCCTGTTATTTAGTTGTAACCAGGAGAATTCTTAGGTTTTACTTTCTTTATTTTTTTTTTCTTTTGAGTTTGATTAGGGTTGGACTTATTATTGTGTAATTGTCAGGTGCTATTTGCGACACATTAATATTATGAATGAACGCTTGACCATCCAAATAGCCATCAAATAGTTAAGAAGAGACCCCGGATTTATACCTGCTAAGCCTTACCAAGCGGAACCTCTATCTACCGTATTTATATTTAATTCTTAACTTGGGATTATAATAGGGTGCTCATTCCGCTACAAGAAAAAATTAGAACTTTTGACAATAAACCACACCCCCATTTTTTTTTATTTTAATTTATTATTACCTTCAATTTGCATTGGTTTTTTTTTTTTTTTTAAAACAATGTACTATATTTTTGCTTTGAATCGTTATTTTATTTGTATATATGTACGCAAGATTTTGAGACATTTTATGTGCATACTATACTGTTTTCATTAAATCTGTTCCTTTAATTTTAGCAGCTTCCACCAATCCGAAAGGAGTCTTAAACGCGTGACAGACTAAAATGGTTAACGCCGCATAACTAACTGATCGCGATCAGGAAGCCAATCTCTCAAATATAACTTAACTCCAAAAGAGATAAGCGCGTTATGGAACTGACTTAGGCCTAAGCCGGCACTCAAGTTGTCTATAATACATTTGTTTTCATGTATATTCAAAATTGCTTCATATCCCTCATAATTTGAATTACTGTTGTGGAGAAAAGTGCTACTGTACCATAACTGAGGTAGCTTCCCCCAATGACGGATATATGGAGCCATGTCCATTGCGTGGACATTTGTGGCGAATGCAACATAAAAAACCAACACAGGGATGTCGCACCATACACTTCAGTGGATTCAAGAAGCTTCTCATCGGCGGAGATTACTGCGACATTCTGCTTCTGTCCTTCCGACAATAAACTAGTCGTTTAATTTTTCTTGTGTGTAGTTTTTCTGACGCCGCAAGATTACGTTATCTTTTTGTATTTGATTTATTATAAAGTAATTCTAAGCAATAAAGTGTTATATTATAACGTAGTTTGTTCCTTTTATTTTTGACATTGGCACACATAAGTGCCCATACATTTATCTATTAATAAGCAACATGGATTCACCTGCCAGATGCCATTTTTTTACCATTAGGCGCTAAATGTGCACACTAATTGTGAAAATGCAACAGCAAAGCGATATAAAATTAAAATTAGATAAAACTAAGAAATTAAAACTAAGTAAAACTAAAAAAATTAATACTAATTAAACCAAGGAGATATGAAGTAAGATCAAATAAATTTATATGTATTACATTTTATGATTAAATAAACCTTTCTCTTAATAAAAGGTTTGTAACTTCGTGCCAGAAAAGCGTGTTTCTTTTCGAGTTAACAACGAGTCTCCGTCGCAGCCGAAATCGCTGCAACAA
Organism: Pocota personata; assembly: GCA_963082735.1. Classification (NCBI taxonomy): domain Eukaryota; kingdom Metazoa; phylum Arthropoda; class Insecta; order Diptera; family Syrphidae; genus Pocota; species Pocota personata. The sequence continues at coordinate 87,917,568 of OY720431.1, forward strand.
TTTACAAACTTGCTTAAATTCGTTTATAAATGGATTAAAATTATCGTAAACGGAAATATGCCGAAAGGGAGAAAAACTCCCCAGCTATTCACCGAATCGAGCAAGATGCCAAGATCCCCAGCAAAGAACTCGGCAATACACAATGAAAAATACAACTGCAGCAGATGTGACGAGACCGACTCTGTTAGTAATATGGTCCAATGCTAACAATGCGATATCTGGAACCACTACGTATGTGCCGGTGTTAACAGCAGACGTTTGTATAGTATTTCAGGGGCGGTATCTGCATCTGCTTTAAAATTGTCCAGTACAAAAGCCAATAGCCAAGCGCCACAAAAGCAGTCTGCGTCAAGGCCGGCTGCGCCTTCTTCGAATGCTGCAACGATTCGTGCAACAAATGCGGCCGCAGTTGCTGCTATATGTGGGGACCTCGCTGCTACTTTCCACACTATGGACGTGGGAGCAATGGCAATTCCCGTTGCTCATACATATAGCCAAGCATCATAGAATCCGTTTGGGTCGAAACCAGCTGAGCCTTCTTCAAATGCTGCAACGATTCCTGCACCGAATGTGGCCGCAATTGCTGCTATGTATGGGGACCTCGCTGCTAATTTCCCAACTACGGACGTCGGAGAAATGGCAATTCCCTTTGCATACAGAATATGTTCGGTCTGTCAACCTTGCTACAACGTAATGCTCCTTTAGCCTCTGCGACAATTATCGATGCCGTTTCTACAAACCATAAATGCGGCCAATGCTATAAGTCCCGCTACGCCCATCAACGGACTACGTACATTTAAAGAGTTGACTCGTGACGGTACCCATGATGAAAGGAAGAGTAAGATTTCAGTTTATGCAACACAATAACAAAGTTCTATAGGGTGACCAGATAAGAACGACAGGAAAAGAAATTTAAATAAAACAACAACGGTGTAAGACATCAAATTGATTGTAGATTTATTTTGAAGCTACATTTATGCCCTTATATATGGAAAAGCACGTCAGTGGCCGAATCGGCTTCGCTGGAAGTGCTTCAAGCGGTCGGTCCAATTTTTGATGACTCGGTCTAATATGTGGGTCATTATTCCGGCAATAGCTTCTCGATGATAGTGGCTTCTCAGTGATAGTGGCAACACTGCTCAAGAGAAAATGTAATTAGAAGTGATCTGTGTCAAAACAATTAAATTCAAAGGGTAAAGTGCGGTAATACTTTCGTGTTCCATAGAAATCGAATCATCAGCTGCTCCTACATCACTGATCACTGAAATACATTGGTTCCTGCCAAGTATTTTAGTTTTCAGACTGGTTTGTATTGTAACCAAAAGGTAGGTGCTTCTGTGGACCGATAGTGATCTTTGAACTTTACAAATATTAATAATCAAATAAACTCGGGTTCGTGTGTATAAGTTGAGCTTTTAAAAGCCCCTATAGTTACTACACGAACCCATTGCTAGAATCTTAATTAAAATAATAATACGAAATCGCATACAGCCCGTGAGTATGCAACTTGTTTTTAGAATAAGTAAGACGACAGTACGGGCCAATAAATATGCCAAAAGTTTTACGCACTCCGCCAGCGGAGTGCACCACACCGATTTCTGCACCAAAGGTGTCAGCAGAAAATGAAAATGCCAAGAGAAAATTAAGACAAGAAAAAAGTATTTCTCAAAATGAGCAAAGACTACAAAAAGAAATAATGCAAGTAAACAATGCGTTAATAGAAGCAAATAATTTGAATAGAAATTTAAGCGAAACAATAAAAAACTTGCATTTATATATAACAAATCTAGAAAATAAATTAAAATCAAAAGAAAACGAATTACAAAACAAACAGCCGGAGAATATTCAAGATATCCACAGAACTCCTTGGCAAAATGTGGAAAAACTAATATATGCAACAGATGAAGAAGAATTGGCAAAAGAAACAGAGTGGATTAGAGATACTCAGAGAGTAAAAAAGAGGAAACTTAACAATTCAATTCCTCCCCCTAAAGATACAGAATCGGCAGAATTAAACACCCAAAAGAAATCGAAAAAGACTCCACCACCACCTCCAATAATAATTGAAGAGGTAATAAGCTATGATAATCTGTATGAAAAGATAAAATCAGTTACACTGGTAGAAAATTTCGATCTAAAAATCATCAACAAAAACAACAAACGACTAAATCTCGAAGACAGAGAAATCTACAGAAGTGTCACGGCCTTACTAAATGAAGAAAAATATGCTTGGCACTCCTACGAAAATAAGCAAACCAGGCCCATTAGAGTAATGGCTAAAAATCTGCACTACTCACGCAAGCCTGAAAATATAACTACAAATCTTAAATCTAAAGGTTTCAAGATTATTGATGCTACAATTAAGCTCAAACGGGAAAACAACGAACCTCTAAACATGTTTATGTTAACATTCAGTGCAGAAGAAGAGATAGAAAAGGTTTATCAAATCAAAAACATTCTGGGATTCAGAGTTGATATTGAACCTCTTAAAAAATTAAAATTAGTACCCCAATGTTAGCAATGCCAGGTATATGGGCATACGCAAAAATATTGCAATAGGCAGGCAAGATGTGTGAAATGCGCTGGAAAACACCACACAACAGAATGCACAAAGCCCCAAAATGTGCAGCCTAAGTGCGTGCACTGCGGGGGTGCACTGTTGCCATGGAACTGTAGAATATCTTAAATAAAAAACTAAACACCAAAAACAAAATTCTTGATAAAAAACAAGAATCATCAGATAATATTAAAGAAGATGTGGAACTATCAAAACTAGAGATTAAAAAACCCATTGCAAAAGAAAACAAAACACCCATTGCAAAAGAAAACACAAAACCGAACGCAAAAGAAATCAGCGCGGGTATAATGTCATATGCTCAAGTGGTTGCACATAAAAAGGACCAACCTGAGTGTAACCAACAAAAGACTCAACCAAGCAATTACATGAATCAAACACTACAACTGATCCTAACCAAACTTAATGCACTAGATATGCGACTTAAAAAGTTAGAAAATACCAACGACAAAATACCTAAGCATAATCATGGACCAAAATCTTAAAGTGATCTGTTGGAATGCAAATGGTCTCCTGCAACATCAACAGGAATTGCAGATGATTCTTGAAACAAATAACATAGACATTTGTCTTATCTCAGAAACCCATTTTACAAAACACACGCAAACAAAATTTAAAAACTACAAAATCTACCACACCGCTCACCCTGAAAACACAGCTAAGGGTGGAAGTGCAGTAATAGTAAAAAATAATATAAAACAATATGAGGAATTGAAGTATATTACAGAGAAAATACAAGCTACAGCAGTGTGTATAAAAGCTAAGCATAAAAAAATTAATATCGTTGCTATCTATCTCCAAAACATTCAATTAAAAAATAAGAATATTCAGATTTTTTTGAAAAACTAGAAAACAGATACATAATAGGTGGAGATTTTAATGCCAAAAACCTTAACTGGGGATCCAGATTGACAACAACGAGAGGAAAAGAACTTTATGCTGCTATTCAAAAACATCAGTGCGAAATTCTCTCGACAGGAACGCCCACGTTCTGGTTACAGACAAAAATAAGATACCAGATTATGCATGGCAACAACGAGAGGAAAAGAACTTTATGCTGCTATTCAAAAACATCAGTGCGAAATTCTCTCGACAGGACGTTCTGGCCTACAGACAAAAATAAGATACCAGATCTAATTGATTTTTTCTTAATCAAAAATTTGTCAAGCAGTTATATACACATAGATGAGTTCGAGTATCTAAGCTCTGACCATTCACCTATAATTCTCCAAATGAGTGAACATATAATTAAAAATACAAATATTAAAACCTTAACAAATAACAGAACAGATTGGCAAGCCTTCAAGCTGAACTTAACAAGTAAAATAGATTTAATGATACCCCTTATAACCAAAAATGATGTAGAAAAAGAACTGCATAAGTTGGTCAGCGATATTCGGCAATCGGCCTGGGAAAGCACACAAAAAGAAACTACACGAAAGAAATAAAAGATTTAGTAGCAGATAAAACACGAGCAAGAAGAACGTGGCAGAAAATAAAAGCTCCACAACATAAAGCCAAGCTAAACAACCTCTGTCAACAACTAAGAAGAGAAATTAAAAAAATTAAGGAAGATTCAATAAAAAGGTACCTCAGAGGGTTAACAGCTGAATACGTAACTAATTACTCTCTATGGACAGCCTACTGTGCAAATACCTCCAATCAAAGCAACTGATGGAAACTGGGCAAGAAGCGATGGGGACAAAACCATTCTCTTCGCAGACTACCTAGAAAATATATTTAAACCACCAGTTGAAAATGGAAATATACAACCTACGTTAATAGGTCCTTCAGAAGAAGAAAGCGAAAAAATTCTGCTCACAACTCCTAATGAAATTTGCAACTTAATTAAGCATGAAATAAATGCAAAGAAAAGTCCTGGATATGACCTTATATCTGGTGTCGTACTAAAGAACTTACCAAGGAAGGCAATAATAAAAATAACAAATTTAATAAATGCCACATTTAAGCTTAAATATGTGCCTAGTTTGTGGAAGGTTGCTGACGTCCTAATGATTCCCAAACCAGGTAAACCGCCAAATGAAGTGTCATCTTACAGACCTATCTCGTTATTGCCAATGATATCAAAAGTGTTTGAGAAAGTACTCGCAAAGCGTTTAAATAAAATAATTGAAAGGAAAAAGCTGATTCCGAACCGTCAATTTGGTTTTCGAAGGCAGCACTCTACGATACAACAGGTACGCAGAATTACGAATAAAATTGAAAAAGCACTAGAAAAAAGGAAAGTTTGCTCGGCTGCATTCTTAGATGTGGCGCAGACCTTTGATAAAGTATGACACGAAGGACTTATCTATAAACTGAGATGTATGTTGCCAAATGAATATGCTTCTATTCTGAAATCGTATCTAGATGGAAGACATTTCAGAATAAAACAACAGAGTACTTATTCAAATCTAAGAGAAATAAAGGCCGGCGTACCGCAAGGTAGTGTACTGGGCCCAATATTATACTTATTATATACTAGTGATATTCTTAAATTTGAAAACCACACTATGCCAACATTCGCAGATGATACTGTAATACTAGCAGTAGGTAGAACCAATGAAGAATCCACAGAAAAACTACAAATTGGCATAAACAAAATCTGTGAATGGACTAATAAGTGGAGAATCAAATTGAACGAGTCTAAGTCAGTCCATGTTGACTTTACTAATAAAAAAATTTAATATATACCAATTATTATATATATTCCAAGATAATTAGCCTCGTTTGCAAACGGAATTTGAACCGAGTTTGAAAAGATCGGCAAATTATTTATTTTCTTATAAGTAAAATTGACATGAACAGATTTGTTTTCATTTAAAGCTAGTCGCCAAATCTTTGTCCATTCATTTACTTTATTCAATGCTTCTTGCAATTTTTCAGTCGATTCTTCGATCGTTTTACCCGTTGCCAGGATGGCAGTGTCGTCGGCAAATGTACCTAATACGGTGCCTTCTTCTTGCGGTATGTCGCGAGTATATAATAGGTACAAAAGCGGTCCAAGGACAGTTCCCTGCGGCACCCTAGCCCTTATTTCTTTAAATTCCGAATATTCGTTTCCGTGTTTGACTCGCAAAAGTCGATTCGGCAAGTATTTTTCTAGAATATTATATAAGTGTTCCGGCAGAACTTGTCGTAATTTATATTTCAATCCTTCATGCCAGACCTTGTCAAAAGCTTGAGAAACATCAAGGAATACGCCCGAGCAAATCTTTTTTTCTTCGTAAGCTTTCTCATTTAAATCAGTTATTCTATGCACTTGGTCTATTGTTGAGTGCTTGGTTCTAAACCCAAATTGGTGATTGGGAATAAGAGATCTTTCTTCTATAACCGGCTGTAATCGCTTAAGTACTAGTTTTTAGAAAACTTTAGACATAATGGGCAGCAGCGAAATAGGTCTATACAATTTTTTATCATTCGGCGGTTTTCCTGGCTTCAGAATCATTATTACTTCCGCGACTTTCCATTGACTCGGAACATATTCTAATCCTATCGCTGCGTTTATAATGTACTTAAATAACGCTTTTCTAGGTAACGATTTAAGAAGCTCTCCTGTGATTAGGTCGTATCCAGGAGCTTTATTCGGTTTCAGTTTCTTTATTTCTTGTTGGAGTTCGGTCAGCCTGGCATTTCTTACAGTGTAATTGTGAAGTGCTATATACGACGCATTATCATTTTCAACAAGCGCTTGTCCATCAAATGGTTTAAATGTTTCTTCTAAATGGGCGGCAAAGACTTCTGCTTTGTCTTTATCATTCTTGGCCCATTCGTTGTCATTTTTCTTGATTGGGGCCGCTTGTATTTTCGGTTAGTTAATGCCTTTTATAGCTTTCCAGAGCGAATAATTGGAATCTTTTTCCGCCGTTAAGCTTTCAATGCTGGTTTGTATTGTCCAATTAGAAGGTGCAAACAAGAAATCATTTATAAAAATAAGAAAGAGAGACGGAGACAAAGCAGAGCCTTGGGGAACACCAGCATTTATTTGGTGAATTGCAGACTTGAAGCCGTCCAAAACAACTTGTATTGAACGCCCCGAAAGGTAATTTCTAATCCATTGAAGAAGAGAGAGAGAAAGAGCCTGATGCCAAACTCTGCCAAATGCCTTTGAAATATCAAGTGCAACCATCTTGGTTTCGCCGAAGTTATGGAGAGATTGGTTCCACTTCTCAGTGAGATATGCCATCAAATCACCAGTGGACCTGTTGCTACGAAAACCATACTGCCGGTCATTAAGGAGTTTTCATGGATCGAGATATTTCATAAGCTTTCGATTTATCAGCGTTTCCATGACCTTGGAAAGAAGGGACATAAGTGCAATGACGGGCTGGACAAATGCTGTTTTCCATCTACTCGGAAAGAGCCCTGAAAAGTAGGATAGACAGAAAAGCTTACGCAGAGGTTTTGCCGGCGTAGAAGAACACCTCTTCAAAACTATGATCCATCTGGATCAGCGGATTTATGTATGTTAAGAGTGGACTTTTCCCATGGAAAATTTGATGCTCCCAAATACAGGTGGAGATAAAGCATTATCTGGCAGCGTGGAGTTAGCTGTAAAGTGAGCACCAAGCAGATTAGCTTTGTCTAAGGAGCTGTGGGGATGTCAGACGAGGCAGAATTTTTAATATTTTTGACGAATGTCCAACAATTTTTACTACCTTTGGGACATTGTAGGATTTTTTGCCTCAATTTTTGGTCATGTAAGAATTTTACACGTCGAATATGGGCATTGCAGCCTTTTCTGGCTTGTTTAAACTTCTTTCGGTTTTTCTCAGATTTGTTGGCTCTATAAGACCGAAAGCTTACTTCTTTCAACCCAACCTTTTTACAGCTCTGGTCAAACAACGAGTTTGCCTTAGATTTAATGCTCTTTATTCTGTTAGAAAAAAAAGTCATTCATACCTAAGAGGATAGTGTTAGTGATCATATCGGCTGCGGTATACACGTCGCTATCGAGGAAGCATAGCGACCAGTTAAAACTCCGAAAGAAAATATTAAGGCCGCTTCAGTTGGCTTTCTCGTATTGCCATAATTTTTTTTTAGGAGTTTTTTTCTTTAACTGAGTGGTCGGAGTACGAGAATTTAGTCGATACAATATTATGGTCAGACCGACCTAGAGGCGCGAAAACATCAATAGTGTATTTATCAGGGTGCGAAGTAAGAAAAAAATTCAAAGCATTGGTGGACAGACTTTCAATGTCCGGCATACGTGGCCGTGGTGTAGTGGTAACATCATCGCTTGTCACACTGTTGATTCATGGTTCGAATCCTGATGTCAAGGATCATCTATTTATTTCGCATGAAATAAATAAAAAAATTCGATCACTTGCGAAAGCTAAGTCAACTATACTCTGAAGGCATAACACTGGCAGTAGGGTAGTCATATGGCTAAAATGCACCTTGATCGAGATGATGACAACAGGAGAATCGAAAAAATACTGTGAATCATAAGCAACGACAATAATAGCGAAAACAAACAAAAAAATACTCCCCAGTTATCTGGACAGCCACCCTTGGAGTTTGTCTTTCTGTCTGTCCCTTCCTCTTTCTACAAAACGCACGTGTTCTAAAAATTAGTATAAGGGTATTCATATCCCGTTTACCACGTGCAAATTATAAAAAAAAAACCAGGTGTAGGCTCATTTACAAGCTGAGTCAAATTGTTTACCTCAGCGAAAAGTTCAACATATATATATAATCGACCATTGAATTTTGTCGACGTTCAGTTTGTTGGATACTAAGTGGTAGCTATCAAGGTCGTTAACCATGATTTTCCATTAATTATAACCTTAAAGTCAAATATCCGCAATGTCTTTAGGATTGCATGCATTGCAACTTATTGTAGTCAACAATTCTAATCACGTTTTTTGGGATGCGGTCAATTGAGATGCCATCGGGCCGCACGTATTTTGTAGATATCTTGATTGTGGCGATCTTACTACTCTTGTTCCTTTTTTAAAAGGATCGCATAACCACAATAAATCGCTTTCCCCAGAAACTGTAGTTCCGACGTCCGAAGAGGGTGGATTTCCTAGTGCGCCTGGACTGCTACCAAGGGTGTTTATATCTACTCTCCTCTTGTGGTATTGCCCTCATCGCAGTCTCACGGGTAGCTATTGTCACTGCTACTATCTCCGCCTGGAAAACACTGCTGCAGTTCGGACTGAGATTGATATACCCAGGGGCTTGGAGTGGATACCCGTACCTATGCCTGTTTCCATTTTGTATCCATCGGTGTATAACGCTGTAGATTGTGTATTGACTACCCAATACACAATCTACCGCTTTTCCATTTATCTGTATTGGGGTAGGTGCTTGAGAAAAGGATAAAGTCTAGGTATGGTGTGGTGTAATCAGTAGTAGATACATTAAATAGATACTTCTGTAGGATCATACTGTGTCCCATTCCAATTGATTTCTAGCTCTGTAAGACTGATTCTTAGCGCACTAACAGCCGCCTACACTCGTATGAAGATGTCTAGCAGAAGCAGATTGAGGATGGCCTAGAGTCCTGCTGTAGGTGCTGTTCTCCTTGTACTGATGGTTCCAAGGCCCAAGGCCTCCGACAGAGAGCTAGAAATGGTGGTGTTTTCCATTTGCTAGTAAATAGTACCAACTCGGTTTTTTGGGGGTTAATCGACAGATCACACTTGTCTATCCAGGTATTTAATTTCCTTAATGTCCCTTCTAATTGCTCACTAAGGGTTGGAAGAAATTTGCCTGTAGCCAGCAGCACTAAGTCGTCCGCATACGCAGTCGCTTTGAAACCGCTGTTTCTGAGTTGTAGAAGTACTTCATTTAGTACGATTACCCACAGCAGTGGGTAGGTGTACCTCTAGAGACGTATGGTTCTAACCTTGTTCCACCAAGTTCAACTATAATATGTTTTCCCCCAAGTATATTAACTATCCAATTTATTAAGGTGTTATGAATACCGAGGTTTATTAAGGTTCTGCGCACCGCATCTGTTTTGACATTGCTAAAGGCTCCTTCAATATCTAGGAAGGCAATGTATGCTCACGCGGGAAAACCTCTTTGAGTGTATGGCGTAACACTCTATTAACACACTGCACCATTCGTTCCCATACTCCTCCTTCGGGTGGGTTGCTTGGGCAATTGAATACCCATTTGACTCCCTTTGATAACATCTCGTTTTGGATGTGCTCGCAATCGAAAACTACTAAGAAACGCTTCGCTTCCTGATCGGCACCAACGAAGCACTTTCCGTTGTCGCTGCGTGTTCTTACCGGCACTCCTCGACGGTTTATAAAATTCCGTATTACCAAGATGCAGGCATTAGTTGATAAGTCACTAGCAAGCTCTAGGTGTATCGCTCGCACGGCTAGGCATGTAAATGGGGCAACCCAGCGCTTTTTGATACGGCGACCAACAGTGACCGTGAAATAATAAAAACCAGTATGAGAGAAAGGCCTCAAAAAGGGTGTCACGTGATCCTCCGGTAATTGGCCCATCATTGGAGTGACAGGTTTAACCCGCAATATCTTGCAGAAATGTGGGATCAAATATCTGCGGCGTATTTCACAGATAGTCGACTCGACGTTCTGATGCTTAATTCGCAAATGATAATGCCTCGCAACCAGTTTCGTGAACGCATTATGGGGAGGCAAGATGATTGGGCATCTTGTGTCATACGGCAGCCAACTAGCGGCGTCTATGCGACCGTAAACATGTTGGATATCCCTGGCGTCAATATATGGCATGAGTTTGTATAAGCTGCTCTTTTGGCCAGGCTTTGACCGTGTTCTATGAGACTTAGTTCAGAGACCTACCTTTCCCTCTGAGCTTGGTGATATAGTAGAAACTCAGCAGCATCTAGCTCGGCAACCGTAAGCCCCTGATCCTCTTTGGAATAAGTTATATGGCGGCATCGCTACACGAATCGGGTGACTCATGCTACTACTCCTCTTTACTTGTCAAAGGAAGAAAAACTTGACCATTTGACTACGGTTTTAGGGTCGCTCCAGAGGTAACGGCGTTTGATCTCGAAGGAGTGTCCAATAATTCTCGTCTGCATCAGTCGCGTTCCAAGGACGGCTGCTTGGAGTTCGACTCGTGGGATGATCATTCGCTTTAACGGTGCGCACTTCGTTTTAGCGCATACGAAGGCAACTTCTACATCCCCATTGTTCTTGACCAATCTCCAATACGCAACTACGGCGAACGCTTCCTTACTCGCATTGCCGAACACGTTAAGCTGGATCTCCTTTGGCGTAGCGGTAAAGGAGTAATAGCTTGGGATCTGGATCTGGACTACTTCACCAATCTTTTAACACCACTTCGTCCATGTCGTGTTGATGTTGTCGAGCAACGGCTCGTTCCATCGGACATCATACCTCCGCCCTTAGCGCATTATCAATTCTGCACAAATCAAGAAGTGACTCAAGAAACCCAGAGGGTCGAACACCGACATCATGACACTAAGAAGCTCTCTCTTGCTGGGGCATCTGGTTCCTGCAACTATCTTTGGATTAACGCGATTGAATTTCATGTGATACCCGAAGCCATCATTCGATAGCTGCCAATACATACCGAGTATTTTTTCAGTAGACAGACTTTCTTCGGTACGTCTGGTCCCAACTTTTTGTGCAGCAGCCAGAGCACTGGTAACTCAAGCTGAATTAGAGACGAAACCTCGCATCTCAAATCCGGCTCCTAGGTGGATCTCACGCACTCGCTTAGCAGTGTCAATGGCTTATTCCTCAGACTCAAAGCTGTCCACAAGGACATTGACATACATAATGATATTGCGCGATGGACTTAACAACTCGGGGTTCTGGGCACGATATTCCAAGGCGTTCGTGTTTTTCACATACTCAGCAGCGCATGGCGAACAAGCAGCTCCGAACGCCATTACCAACATTTCATAGACGTCATTTGGTCGACTGTCATCATGTTGAGCGCATTTGTCTTCGCGCCGGACCAGCACTTGGTGGAACGGATATCTCCGCAGACGGCAATGGCTCCCACTAGAAAATTAAATAACACCGATGGCATTGACTGATATTGTTGTTGCCTCTTCAGAAGGCACGAGTTTAATGAGACTCCTTTAACTGTTGCGGCGGCGTCAAACACTAAGCGTATCTTTCCCTTCTTGTTAGGATTTACCACGGCGAAATGCGGAAGGTGCCAAGTCCTAGGACAAACTATTCGGCCGTCTGCTGGCTGCAGCTTACGTGCGTAGCCTTTGGCTACGTAACTTTTAATTTTTGCGTTCTAGGCAGCGGCGAATGCGTTGTTCCGCTCCATCTTCTTTTCTATTCCACGATGGGGTTGAGCAAACTCCAAAACTTTCGATGTCGAAATAGTCCGCGACCATTTTGTGTATGTCATCCTCAATCAGCAGGCAAGAGTTGTTGTGAATGATTGATGGCTTGGTCCCTTTAGTTGGGATAAATACGACCCACCCCAGTTTGGTCTAGGCGCACTGTTTGACTCGGCACATCTAGGTGACGGTGGCCTAATCCGATGAGGAACTTCGGCTTGACATCAGAATAGGCTTCGATTGGTAAATGCTTCAGGCGATCCATCATCGTCACTGATGAACCTTCATCCAATAGAGCGTACACGTTGACTCGTTTTCCAAACAATTGAACTGGTAAGATCGGAAACAGCAGCTTTGAGTTCCGGCTCGGCTTGGCAACGCCATTTAAAACCGCACCTCCGACATCCCGTGGCGACATTGATGGACGTTCGGCGGAGTATTTTGATTCGTGCAGCAGCTTGTGATGACTTCTTTGGCATCCCTCGACATCACACGGCTTTCGACGGCGGCAGGTTCATATTGCGTGTCCGGATTACAAGCAGGTGAAGCATAACCTAAGGCGTTTGACCTCAGCCCATCGGTCATGTATACTTTTTTGACCAAATCGCTCGCATTCCACAATCTTATGTCTGGCACGACATATCGGGCATTCTGGGACGTAATCTTCATAGGCAGCATGTAGTACTACCCGTCGCTGTTTAGACTCCACTGTTGTATCCTTCACGGTACAAATTAGACTAGCTAATTTATTCAGCCAGTTGCTGAAATCAAGGATAGTAGGATACGGTTGTATCGGCGCTGCATAAGTGGCCCAGTCGATCCTTCTGCTCATAGGAAGCTTATCTATGAGCTCGTCTAACAGCGTTGGATTTCCCAGGTGTTGTTGACCATTAACAGAGTGCAAAAATACAGCTATCTTATTTACATTGGTGGCAAAGGGGATCAGCTTTTCAACTGAAACTTCCATGATAAGGGCAATATCCTTGACGACTCGCAGCTGCCTGCGAATTAATTGCTCCGGACGACCGAATCGTGAACGTAACTGCTGCATGACCGCATTCACGTTAAATGGATGTATAAGCAAGGACTGAATAGTCTCCCGAGCTTTACCTTTCAGGCATTTCTGCAGGCGTTGACTATTTTCCAAGTTTCGTTGACTGAATGTGACTATAAACGTCGTTCATATTTGCGGCAGAACGTTGTTCGATAAATGGCACATAGTAAGTGGTTGGCGACGATGTGACTTGTCGTCGTTGTGTGGACGAAACTGACGGTGATAGCATGTGATTTGCAGTCGACGGTAGAGCAACTGTAACAGATGGTAACTGTACTGTTAATGACGGCGCGTGACGTACAGTTAACGGCAATGCAACTGTTTCAGATGGCAAGGGTACTGCTGATGACATCATGTGGCTTACAGTTGATTGCCGTCAGATGACAAGGGTACTGTTGATGACGGCGTTGGCAATACCCATGCTTGAGTAGCCCTTAGCTGCTCCTCTAGGACGATGATTCGTTTGTGAATTTCTTGCAGCAAACTATCTTGCTGTGTTGTGGCGATACTGCTGGCGTAAGCTGGAGCTGTAGGCGCAGTTCCAAGTATGGTGGCGGCGGAATCTTCAGAGGCGACAGAAAGGTTTTCCATGACTTGAGGTGGAACTGTTGTTCCTAATATGGTGGCGACGGAAGTAAGAGCGGAATCTTCAGAGGCTATAGACGTGTTTTCGATGGTGCAACCTTTATGGCTCCCACTCGGGAGTTCTGTTAGAACAACAGCGGGGATTTCCAATTGTGCTGCGACGGCGTGGGCAGTAGAACTTTGTGGCCTTTCCACAAGGTTGGCGGCGGCTGTCTCTGTTAGAAAACGTGGGCATTTTCTTGTTGGAGTACGTTCCATGTTGTATGGCTATATTTCTTCTAGCAAATAATGGCTAATTCGCAGTACATATATGCTCCACGGCTTTGGAGCATAAAGTGCGAAATAAAAGATGTTGTAAGCGCATGTTTTCTTGAAAATAATACTCCTCCTGTGACTTGAAGTTGTATTTTATTTCTGTTAAATTAAATATAACAAAAATGTGTTCTTTACAAAAAGTAAAATACTTACCGCAGTTTGTACCTCTATCCGCTTACTGATTTTGTTCTGGAATGAACGAATTGAAAATCCCGTTGAAGGGAAATACAAACAGACCACTTTATCCTGTCTCCATGTCTTTGGAATATACTCTTAAATGAGGGACCGGAACAATTGTAGTTGCAGTTTTCGGTAACATGATCTGGAAAATACCATCGATTTCGGAGGATTCAAAGGGATAGGACTATATAATTGACCACTCAAATTTCTCCTCTTTAATCGGTTCCGACGGTGATTCCCCTATCATGTTATTATTTATTAGAGTGTTATTGTCGCTGGGTCGTACATCCCGGAAAGTGTGTTTTCAACAGCAATCCTAATGATTCCATGCAGGACTCACTCCAGTTTCCGTTGGGTTTTTTGAGGGATCCTAGGTTTATTTAGGCTAGCTCCATCATTAAATTAAATTATCACCCGTCTCTTCTTTTTATTTTCAGTCGTATTAATATTAGGTGTGGCCTTCCATCGAATAGTACCAATGCGAATATTTTTATTACACCTTCTCAGTATTGGCACTGATTTATAGCAGAGCGAGACCACTTTATCTGTACCTGTTTCCGAGTGCTCACCCACGTCTAACACCTCTCAGTTTTCGCTAAAAAGCCCAGGGGTAAGTCGCTGGGTATTTTTTTTCTATCCTCTTTATAGGAATATGTGGGCCAGGTATCAGGATTCACATTTTAGGTCTTGTGAATTCTAATAGGACATTCTTTTCGACTAGTTGAAGGACGGCGTTTGCCCATGGAGCCTGTGTGTTATTTGCGAAAGTCTCTCTCTCTTAACTTAGCGTGGTTTCATTGCCACAGAACAGCAGTTTGAAACCCTTGAAGGTGGTTAGCTACTCAAAGAAAGCTCGACCGACCCCCATTGGTCGCTTGCCAACCTGCGATCAGGGTTGCTGAACGTCTGGCAATCGGGTTTTGAGTCCTTATCTGCGTCAGTTAGAAGTGGCTTAGGTACTTCTGCGACTGAGGTGGATGGCAGATGGCTTACCCTCCTCGACTCAATCAGTCTCTCGCCAGTTCCCTTGACTGACGTGTCTCGTACCCTGCTGGTCTTCATCGCTTTGCGGTAGGTTGTAACCGGTTCAAACTCAGAAGAGTCTGGGTCGATTGTTAGCCGAAGTCTATCGAAGCAGAAGTGGTGAGCAAGTGTCTTCGCGCACCTGCTGCGAATAACTTTCTTTCACTCAGCTAGTGGACCCAGCGCGCTTAAGCGTTAGTATGGTTCTTTCTTCATCCATGTAGGAGTTCACGCTTCTTAAGCCGCCTCATAAGTCGGACCGCGATCCGCTTACGGTTGTGCTCTAGTTTTCTTTCTTTATCCTGGCTAGTCATTACTGAAACTGCAAATGGAACAAACATACGCTTCGAATTTTTGTCAGCAAATATCCACATTGAACGTATGTACTCATTGGTTGTAATAAACGAATTATATTATTCGAATTCAATATTCCAAACTTAAATAATACCTAGCGCTTATTGCAAGTCTACAGTGCAGACAAGTATGACGTTGATGGCTAAAACCAAATCTATAGCAGGACTGTTCCCTGCCCTTGGATAAAATGTTCTCTTCTTTGTGCAATTCTATAAAAGTAATATTTTTTTTTTTGATTTAATATACATATGTAGGTATATTTCTAGGTGAAGAATGAAAATTAAAGAAAAAACGAGAATATTTTATTTTTTTTTTTTTAGATCTTCCTGTCCACTTTCATAGAAAAGTATTCAACAAAATTGCAGAGAAGGATCTTTAGTTATTATTCATTATAGAATAAGCAACCTCCAATTAATTTCCAAATGCGTTAATAAATTGTAATAAAATATATGAATCAAAAGGGATGCTGATGGTAAGAACCTTGATTTGTTTTCAACAAACGTGTAACGAATGAACTTTCTTGTCTCCGCACAATAATGTCACATATGAGCACTAGCGGATTTTTAAGACTCTAGAGGATTTTTAATAAATCGTTGTCGCTAAAATAAAATCTAGTGAATTCTAGCGACTTTTCACTACCACAAAACTACAATTTAACAATTTTACAAGCACTTGTCAACAATGCAGATTTATGTAATAAGTAACTATAATTTCTGTGCCACAAATAAAAAAAACCGCTACAATTGTTAAGTATGCAAATTTCCCTTTTTTTGTACAAGTAATTGTTCTTCATCACTTTCTTCTGAAACGAAAAAAAAAAACATTTTCTTTGGAAATTAATAGTTACACGAAAGTCAAAATAAAATGTTGACAGTACTAGCACAGATAATAAACTTAACCAGATGACTCATCCCCATACAAAAAAAATTTTGATCTTTTTTGCGATAAGCAAACGAAAAGCTTTTCTGCTTCGCAAAGAAAAAAAAACGGAAAATAAATTTTCTGTGCGAAAAGCTTTTTCATTTGTTACTCTTTGACCGTCTGCGACCTACGACTGCATACGTATTTTCCCTTTTAATTTTGCTATATTGACCGAAGTTTCAATCTGTGGTGTGCTAAAAAATATTTAAATTGTATTTTTTCGAAGTGAAAATTGATATTTTACTGTGTGTGTCCAGTAAAAATTTTGAAGAGTTAATCTAGGAAAGATAAAATATATTATTTAAGTTTATTTCAGGTTGATAGGTACCTTGGTACTTACAAATACAAAAAAAGTTGCGAAAAAAATCGACTTAGAGGAAATGTCCGAGGCGAATAAAGTGCGCTATTATATGCTGCAATACAGCAACTGCCCAATTTCAGGAAAGGAAAATGCTTAGATTTCCTAAAAGGGGAACTAAGAAATATAATGACTGGCTAGCACAGGCAGAAGAATCCCGTGATAATGTTGAAAATCATAAACGGCCATACATTTGTAGTAAACATTTCGATTTGAAATTTTTTGGGAAAACAAATTAAAACACGACGCTGTTCCTACACTTTTTATGAAAAGGAGTGAAATGTTTTTAGAATCTAATGACAATGAACTTGCTTTTGATCCTCAGAAAGCCAAAAAAACTACTCTAATCACAAAAGATTAAAAGTGCAAACGAGTACCGATATATCCATTGATGAACTAAATAAAGTTTCAGCGCTTATAGACTGCAACAGATCTATAGATTCCATAGAATCTATATGCAAGAATTGCGAAGCGAGCACAAAAAAGCAATTTTTTTATATTCAACAAATAAGTAGACTGAAAAAAATTAACAAAATCCTCAAAAAGAGAGCTAAAAAAGTCTAAAATTCAGAAATATCCTGGCAATTAAAGTCCGCAGGCTATAAAAAGATAAAGCACAGCGTAGAGAATATCAAAAGCAAACAATAGAAGAAAAAATAGATTTCATACATGATATAAATAAAAATTCGAAAACATTTTGCAAACTCATTTTATCACAAGGCAAACGACAATTTACCCAAGAAGAAGGATTTTGCCAATGTACATATGTTTTTCCGCTCCTCGTCTGGATATAATTTTCTTCGCGATCAGCTGCAATTGCACTTGCCAAACACAGCTTCATTGCACAGATGGATGAAACTTAAAAGTTTATCTCCTGGTCTAAACGAAAATGTTTTTGAGGAAATACAAAAAAATGTTTTAGCATTGGAACCATAAGACAAAGAAGTCATTTTAATATTCGATGAGGCGAATTTAACATACAACAAATTTAAAGACATAATCGAGGGCTTCGTTGATTATGGAGAAAATCAAAGATTGGATTTGTTTGCGAAATCAGTTTGCGTGTTCATGATTCGTGGTATAGCAGCTCGAAATTGAAGTATGTATACAATTGTATTGACATATGTAGAAATCTGGGACTAAACGTAAGAGGCATATGCTATGACCAAGGCCCTACGAATCGAAGCCTTTTCAATAAATTAAAGCTTGATGAGGACAACAGTTCCTTTCTTTATAAAGAAAAAAAGTGTATGGAATGTATGATGTGCCAAATTTAATCAAAAGTGTAAGAAACAATCTTTTAAGATCAGACTTACAAACTCTGGATGGAGTTGTAAGCTGGAAAATAATTGAGTATATCTATAATACAGAAATAAATAATACCACCAAAATGTGTCCAAAAATAAAATATGCTCATATACAATAGATCCCACAGTATTTCAAAAAATGAATGTGAAACTAGCGGCACAAGTACTTAGCAGATCCGTGGCTTGCGCAATTAATGCATTACAGCGCTTGAATAAATTTACAGAGAAAATTGCACAGTTTGCGCAACCAACAGCACAATTTATAAATAAAATCAATAAAATATTTGATTTATTGAATGGGAGACCTGCACTTATTCGAAATGAGGCAAATATTGGATTTTTAAAAGAAATGCAATCATATTTAAAACAAATTCAGCCAATCAATGCAAAATATAAACCCTTCTGCTTTAAGGGCCTGATAATGACAATTGAATTATTTTAATGATAAAAAAAGAATTATTCAATGATTACTGTATATATGTTAACAAGTTCAATCAGGACCCACTTGAAAATCTTTTTGGAAAAATAAGAGCAAGAAATTTTAATAAAAATAATCCAAACGCGTCTGAATTTGGCTCATTACTGGTCAAAATTATGGCTCTGAAATTTTTGTTTAAGTCAAAATTTTCCAATTGTGAAGAAGAAGATTCTGAATATTTACAGTTCGATTGGAATGCTGTGTTGGATACTGAAAATAAAACAAAGATTATCCTAACACAGGAGCAAGAGAAAAATGAAAACATATTCGATGTAGCCAAATATTGTGAATCCGAACTTCTAGCGATAGAATTACCTGATGAAGACGCGATTTCAATAAAAATGACAGAAATGAATATCCACAAGGTATTTTACAGGTTTCTGTTTTTTAAAAACACTTAGAAAAATGAATGCAGTTTGTGAGAACTGTGTCAAAGAAATGACAAAGGACAAAACCAATTTCATTCTCACGGAATCAATATTGATCAAATTGAAAGAATATGAACACTCGAATGAAAATCCAATACTTGTCTGGCCATCAGACAAGTACTTCAAAATATGTCAACTTCATATACAAGTATTTACCACTTGCTTTCAGAAATGTCCATTTGCATTTAATCTTAGAGAAAATATAGTAAATCAATGTATATCAAAAACAAATTTGCACTATCCAGATTGGCTTGAAACAACAAATAAATGTTATTCGCATAAAATTGATACAGTCAATTTCCTTGTGGTAGTTCTGCTTTGGAAAAATTGTAAGTGGTAGAGCATAAACAAGAAAAGGAATCCAAAATAAAAGAAAAAAAAGTTGCAAAAGTCAATGAATATTGCAATGTATGAATATTTGATAAACACTAAAGGCGGTGATGAGGTAAGGGAGGTGGTGGGGGTCAATATTCTGCCACGTCCACATTCGTATCCCCTGGAATCCACTTTGGTTAAGGCACTGTGAATAGATAAAAATCATACTTCTAATATGTATTATTTAAATGTCTAAAAACAAAAATATTTTGCAAATGCATTTTCACATAGATGCCTTTAACTAAAGTGGGCTAAGAGCAGAGTTGATTTTGTTTCCTATTGTTTAACGTGCATGAACAAAAAAAAAATAATAAAAGAGTGGCTATGGCTACCTATAAGACCTCTTCTTTTATGTAAAATGTAACGACCAAACATCGAACATACTGTAAATGACAGTAGGAGTACTACAAGGATTTGTAAAAGACAGATGTATTCAAACAATTAGGAAATAAATAAACATAATTATTTGTATCAGCCTCAATCTTATAATACGTACTTACCTAAATACATATGAATAAAGTAAAGTAAAATAAAGTTAGCCTACAATACCTACTATTTAAATTTGTTGTACCGTACCTACAAATTCTTAACATCATCGCAGATCGCATTAAAATTATTCCTGATCTTAACCTACCCTAATTTAATGTAAATATGTAGGTATACATGTAGGTATATTTCTGCTCTGTTTGTTCCTCACCGTACCAAATTCGCAGGCCAGGACAAAAATTACGAGAATACAAAACAAAACAAAAAATATATTTTGCTGCGGGTATGTCACAAACTCTACGCTGACTGGTGGTGAAAGCTTTTCGAAAAGCAAAAGAAAAAGCTTTTTGCACCAAAGGACAAAAGATTTGAATTTCTACTTTAAACTTTTTAAAACCTGACTGAATTGCAAATTTTCCGCTTGTTAAATTTGCTTGTAAAATTGTTAAGTGTCATGTTTACTTTTAGTTTTGTGGTACACAAAGCTTTGTTATTTGTCAAAATTCGCTCATTGTACAAGACTTGTTGTTTTCTAGTACAGGCCCCTGGTACTACAAACCCTGTCCAAAAAAGGGGCAGCTCCGTCCTATTTGGAAATATTTACCACTACGATAGTTGGTAGCACATAACAATGACGGATTGTTTAGTAGGCGATGGAGTTTATCGTTGAAGAATTTTTTTTGCCGTTACATGTTTTCAACTTATGCATTAACAAGAATTTTGATTTCATAAGATGTTTGTAATTGGTGTTGTGAGGTTATTAATGAGGTGTTGGAACAACATTTCAAGGAAACACTTTTAAATAATATTGGAGCTAAATAATTCTGTGGCCACAAGGAAAAACAACATAAATAAATTTTTACCATTTCTCAGGAGAGCCATTTAAAATTTTAATTTCTGTGCAAGTCGTATGAAATTGTTGATTTATGCTTTCAATTATCTGCCCATTTCTCAGTAGCCGTTGTAGATAATGAACTAAAAAATTGAGGGAAACGAGTCTATATATATTTAGCACCCTTGTAGTATTATTAACAGAATTATGACATAAGTCGACTTATGCTGTTTTTCCTTGTGGCCCCAGATATATGAATCAACAGATATAAGTTTAAACAAATTCATCGGTATCGTTATCCGATATTTTAGCTTGACGTATGACAAAGTGGTGTCCTCGTTTTTGGCATTGGAGCCTGTAAAACTGCTACTGCAACTGGAATTGTTAGTTCTTTGGTCAAGTGCTTACAGTCTCATTGGGTGTAACAACAGCGCGCATAGAATATTGCAAACACAATTCGATTTACCCAATTTGATGCTTATAAGATGTGTCTGTCACTCACATCAATTAGCTGTTAGTCATGCATCAAAGGAAACTCTTCCACATAGTATTGAATTTCTTATAAGATAGACATATAAATGGCTTTCCAATTCTGCAAAGTGCCTTTATTAATACAAATAAATTTACGAGCTTATAAATTGTAGTGAGGCGCCCATAAACATTTTAAAATCTTGTGATACTCGTTGGTTGTCTGTTGAACTTGTCGTTGTGAGAATTTTGTCGCAACGAGATGAATTAAAGTTGAGTTTAATAATATGAAAAATCGAAAGTTCCTACGGGGAAAGCAGCGACAGAAAGAAAACTTGTTAAGGAAAAGACGAAAGTTGTGCAAGAAAAAGTCAGAAAAGAAAATGAACACATATTTGAAAAATTGAGCAATCTCGAGCATAAAACTAGCAGAACAGGAACTCAAGTATGAATATGAAACAATTGCTTAAAACATTAACATGGAATGCAAACGGATTATTGGAAAAGATAGACGAACTAGAAGTATTCCTGTGAAAAAACAATATTGACATTTGATTTGATTTCAATTCGAAAGACACCTTTTGGGCTTCAAGATGCGATTCAACTAGAAGCAGACTACTTTACGAAGCCGGCATGCAATTCAATGTTGACTTCTTTTCGACGGGAAAACCGACGTATTGGCCCACCGACAGAGCAAAACTCCTGATCTCGTAGACTTCATCATTACAAAGGTGTAGCTAAAGACTTTACAAACGTCGAAGAAAGTTTTGATCTGTCCTTAGATCCTTTACCAGTAATCATGGCAATAAGCGAGCGTATAATGAAAACAGAAGGGTCCCCTAGATTAACTGTAAACAAAACTAACTTGGACGGTTTTAGGAAATACTGTACAGAAAATATTGTTCTGAATTTATCGCGCCTACAACAGGTCATTAAAGAAAGACGTTTGATTCCTGACCATCAATTCGGCTTCAGAGCAAACCATCAACTGATCAGGTTTGTAGAATAATAAACGAAATAGATAAAGCCTTAGAGGAAAAAAAAAAATATATGCTCTAGCGCTTTTCTTGTAGGTATGGCAAGAAGGGTTGAAGTTTAAATTATGACAGGTTCTTCCTGAACAATTATATGAGATCTTAGAATCCTACCTTGTGAACAGACTATTTCGTGTTAAACAGGGATCAGAATACTCCCAATTTAAGGAAGTCGTTGCCGGAGTACCACAAGGAAGTATTCTCGGTCCGGTTTTGTTCTTACTGTACACTCGAGATATACCGCAAGCATAAGTCACTGCCGTAGCTACGTTCGCGGACGATACGGCTATATTAACAACAGATAAATCAGTTGAGTCAACAACTGAAAGCTCCAAAGAGCTTTGGGCATAATTTGCGAGAGGAATCTCAACGTGACCAAAACAACACATGTTAATGTTACTTACAAACAAATTAACAACCTACCGATTTTCATTAATTGTAGCAACGTTACACTCCAAATTTTGGACGAGATAGACCTTGTGCTCCGACTACAACGAACGAAACCGTTCGATCTAGCACAATGAGGACCAGACGCATTTAATGCCGGGCTTTAGCAGGTGCTTTTGCTGGAAAGCTACCTGCCCAACGTGAATGTTTTTGAAATTAAAACTACTTGATGAGAAAACTAAGTCGTAGTAAACTAGTAGAAGGGAGGTGTTGTTTAGTGAGTAAAAATCTCACACCACTATGAGCACCGGGCTCATAGCGTCTATGAAGATTTTTCACTTACCCACGAAAAAAAAAAAAAATAAAAATTTATAATTAGTTGATTTAGCTATCTCCTCCCCGCTCAATGCTAGAGTCGAAAGAGTTTTTAGTGGAATGAACATCGTTAAAAATAAATTGCGAAACCAACTTTCAGCGCTGACGTTGAATTCAATAATAAAAGTAATAAATGAATTAAAAGTGATGGACAGGACCTGCTGTAACTATGATCTACCAGACGATGTGATAATTAAAATCGGATCGTAAACTGATTCAAGAACTATAGCTGAGGCCTCTACTACAAACTTGGAAGTAACAGCTAGCCAAGAAATAGATGAATCCATCTTTGAGTTGGAAATTAATTTTTAAATTTTAACTTTCTTCTTTCTTCCAAAATTTTTTTTTTTACTTCAGTTTTCATTTATTTGAATATATAATAATTTACTTTTAAAATAAATATGTATGTCTTTTAATAATTTACTTGATATTTCAGCGACATTAAATTATTCAGTTTTTTTTTTTTGTTTACATAAGAACATAATATTTGATTTTTAATATGCGGACTATATGCGTTTTTCAAAACGCTTCGGTGATGAGTTTCATAATTAATTTTAATTTTAAATAAATTATTTAGCATTTTCTATTTAAGCCCGGTAGGCACTCAGTAGTTTTTGCCAAAATTAAAATCCTCATATACATTTGCCCAGGATTTTATTAACAATTACATTTTCAGCTGTATTTGGGGTTGCAATCACTACTCATTTTGACAACAGTTGTTGCTGCAATTGCGGCTGCAACGGAGACTCGTTGTTAACTCGCAAAGAAAATCGCTTTTCTGGTGCGAATTTACAAACCTTTTATTAAGAGAAAGTTATATATTGTAACATAATGTAGCATAATAACTACGCCCCAAAAAGATGCAACACATTCCGAAGTGTCTTTTCATTTGAGGTTCGTGTCCACGGTAAGAGACGGATTATGTCTAAGACGACGTCGCGGAATTAAGAGAGAATTATAACCGCAAGAGAATTATAACCGCAAGGGATTATTGGCTGCAGCTGTCATCTTGGAATTATTACATCAGAATTTTCTTGTTCCAGTGGTCGAAGAATTTGCTAGAAGTTTCTGGCTATCAGAAATGTGACTATATAAGGACAGATGGCGATCGAGGCAAGGCAGTTGGGTTTTGAACCGCACGAAGAGATTGGAAAAGTGGTAATAGGCGAAATTGTAATTTTGTGATAAATTGAAAGTTGAGAGTTAACAAGAAGAAGTAATTAGTTTGGATTTGTGAATTAAGTAATTGACATGAGATAAAGTGATTTGAGAAGAAAGAGACCTTGTAAGGAAAGAATTTGCGAAGAACAGTATAGTGTGAACTTGAATTATTCTATAGACTAGAAAATAAAGAAATAATCTCACAGAATAACGTTTCATCTGCGCGAGCCGTAGCTCGCATATTACATTGGTGTCAGAAGTGGGATAAAACTTATTCTGTGAACAACTATTTTCATGGTTTGAAATTGCACAAAAAAAACGATTTCTGTCTTGAGTTAATTAGTTGCGCAAAATGGGTCGCAAATTGGGAAAACTAACTATAATTCAACTAAAGGCAGAACTCAGTAAGCGGAATCTCGACACAACTGGGGAAAGATGCCCTACTGATTCATCTGGAAGAAGCAATAAAGCAGGAAGGAGAAAATCGGCATGACGTAGAGTTTGACGTGGAAGAGGAACCAGAAAGTACAGTAGCCGAACAAGTCTGCTCCTGCAACTTAAGACAGTCATGTACGAACAAAGGAAAGCAATGGAAGACCGAAAGAAGTCTCTGGAACTTAAGCTCGATGACCAAAAGAAAGCAATAGACGACCAAAAGAACTCTCTAGAACTTAAGCTGGACGAACAAAAGAAAGCAATGGACGAACAAAAGAATTCTCTAGAACTTAAGCTGGACGAACAAAAGAAAGCGATGGACGAACAAAAGAATTCTCTAGAACTTAAGCTGGACGAACAAAAGAATTCTCTAGATGCTCTGGAAAGCAAACTTGATGAGCAAAACAGGAACTTGGAATCCAAATTCGAAGCGATCGAAGAGAAAATCGAGAAGATCTAGACGCAACTCGAAAAAATCGAAACTAGATTCGAATAAAACTTTGAGAAACATGAAACTCAGTTCGGAAAGATAGAGACTCAGTTTGAGAAGTGGATACGCAATTCGAGAGAGTAGGAAAGAAAGTCGAAAATCTTGCTAAGGAACTCAGCAACGTGAAGAGACAGAAAGCACGGGAATATTCCACTGACGGTCTGAGAAGAAAGGAGATGCAGCCTCCTATCTTCGACGGTCGAATTCGACGGCAATTCGAAGCGGCCGCAATGATCAATTGCTTTGACGATGAAGAGAAGTCTATTGCACTCACGCTTGCACTGAGGGGAGCTGCGGAGCTCTTGCAGACCATCCCGGAATATAAACAGCAGAACTACGACTCTCTAGTTCAGGCTATCGAGATGCGGTTTGGGGATGAATACATGCAGCAGGTGTACAGGGTTCAGCTGCGTAGTCGAGTCCAGAAAAGGGGAGAAACGCTCCAACAGTTGCAAGCGGATATAGAGCGACTAGCCCATCTTTCATACCCTAAAGCCGGTGAGGAGCTTATCAACGAAATGGCGGTAGAAGCTTTTATTCAGGCCATAGAGGACAGACAACTGCAAATGGCTGTAAGGATGGCTGAAAAGCGAACTGTCCCCGAGGCATTGGCATTTGCTTTGTCAATGAAGGCTGCAGACCAAGCATAGCAGGGAATACACCGTGTCAGGGAAATGTCTGTCGTGGAATGCTTATGCCAGAGAACAGCCGTCATGGATGAAGACAAAGCTCGCGGAAGCCAAATCCATTGCTGGAATTGCAACCAAACCGGACACCTACAACGGCAGTGCAGAAGTTCACCTAAACGAGGAAATTGTCCACATTGCGGAAGTAGGAGAAGCAGAGAGGAAGCTTCCTGTCGGTCAGACTTCCCAAAACCAGCAGTCGGGAAATGCGTAAGGACCAACTTCGCGGGGCAGAAGTTGGTTACTGGAATCGAGGCCCCCAGGACCACCATTCAAGTTTCGCAAACCAAAAGGGGTAATTAAGACAGTGACTTTGAATATTTATTGAAAAAAGTGGCATATAATAATGTTTTCTTTTAAAAAAAAGATTCACTTGAAAATCTAAAAGTCCAATAACTGCACCACCTTCTTTTGTTCGTTCATTGCTGTTTATTTTACCATCCGCAGTAAGTACAATGACCTTGTGCGACCATTGTAAAGAAAATTTGCCACTTGCGGGTGATTTTGTCGCTTGTCCCTTGTGCTCTCGAAAGCTCCACTTCGACTGCACCACGGTAACCGAAATGTCATGGAGATCTATGGGCTCCAAAAGAGAATCTTGGAAGTGCCAATTTTGCCGAAATGCTAACGAAAATCTAGGTACCACTCCATCAGAATCTTCTACACTTCCATTAACACCTGATACACAGTCAAACGAAAGGAATCGATCTGAGATAAACAGTCCACAAAAAGAAAATATAGAAACAACAATAAACACAAATGAAATATTAAAAGAACTTAGAAACATGAAAACAGAAATCAAAGGAATAGACGACTTCTGTAATTTTGTCTCATAGAAGTTTGACGATATAAACAAAATCATTGAAATAAACAACAACATTATGGACACACTAATGAACGAAATACAAAAACTCTAAGAAGCAAATAGAGAAAAAGATGAATGCATTTCACAAATGCAAGTACAAATAAACATACTAGAACAGCAACAACTAAAAAACACAATCGAAATCAAAAATATTCCGCCAGCACAAAACGAAAATCTAATTGAAATAGTCAAGACAATAGGCAAAACAAGTAAACAAGAAGTATCAAACACAAATATTTCAGATATATGTATGCCGCACGAAAACAAAAAAACGTAGAACGAACCTCAATTGTAGCCTCTTTTAATAACACCTTATTGAAGAACGCTTTTATGAGCAATGCCGGCGCAATTCGTCCGATGACAATTGCGAAAATTAACCAATGTATAGATGGCTGTGCAAAATTAAACGAGGTGCAAAACAACAACATTTTCATCAATAATATGCTTACCAATTTAAATAAACAGTTGCTGTGGCAAGCAAAGAAGAAAGCAAAAGAAGAAGGTTGGAGATTTATGTGGGAGAACTCTGGAAAAGTGTTTCCAAGTCATGCAATGCATGAATGATATAATAAAACGAATTAAATCGATTTTCTTTTTATTTAAGAATGGATAATGAAAAAACAGAAGAAAATATAATGTTAAACTTAAACTGTATGTCATTTAAAGATTTTGAAGAAGCAAAATTTGAATTAGAAAAAATGAATTTTCGCTGTTTATGTTTAAATATAAAATCGTTGAGAAAAAACTGGGATGTTTTTTGTGCAAGTGTGAATCCGATCATTAAGCATGTTGATATAATGGCCTTAGTGGAAACTAATATAAAAGTAGAAGAAAATAGTTTATATTTTTTGGATGGTTTTTGTGCAGAATTTAAAAATAGAGAGAAAAGAAAAGGTGGAGGTGTAGCGATGTTTATCAAAGATCACTTGAATTATGAAAGACTAAACATTGCAAGCACATCTTTTGAAAATCTGGCTGTTAAGATTCTCTCTCCTTCAAAAAATAAGATTGTGAGTAGAATATACAGACCACCAAAGCACAAGAAAGACGAATTCATCGCTGAATTCGTAAACATAGCCAAAATAAAAATGCACAATGATATTATTACACTGTGTGATATAAATATAAATATGCAAGATACCACAAAAACCTTTGTGCACAACTATAAGGAAATGCTAGCATCGAGTGGATTGTGTAATATCATTACGCGTAATACAAGTGTTGATTTGAATGTGGGAAGTGAGACACTAATTGACCAAATATTGGTGAACCTATCGGAGCGCAAAATATTCTCGGCTGTAATTGAAAGTGACATATCCGATCACTACAGCACCCTGTATGGAGTTTATGATGCGGGCGCAACTGAAAGCGACCTACCGGAGCTCTCAGTAATTAGGACTAGCGAAGTAAATCAGTTGATCAGAGCAGCGGATTGGGAACCCATAATGCAAAAAAATGACACTACTACACTTTTCAACACGCTAGCTGAAAAAATGCCCGAAATATATGAAAAATCGACAGTCATTTACAAAAAGAAAGCCCGTCGTAGAAATGCCGCATGGATTACCAGGGACAGAATTGAGAGTTGCAAAGATAGAGGCAGACTTTATCGTAGATGGAAAAGCAACCGAACCCACTTAACATACGACGCCGAGTACAAGATATTATGTAACCAAGTGAACAAAAAAATATCGAGGAGTAAGGATCAATACTATAGAGATAAATTCGAACAAAGTAAATGTGATCCTAAAAAAACATGGGGGCTAATCAACGAGGTACTGGGAAGAAGAAAACCGTCATTGGATGCAACTATTGTGAAGAACTTTTCATCCGAGGATTTTGGACACTTTTTTTCACGTCAAGCAAAATCCATCATTCATGCATGCAACTCAGTAGTAGTAAATCATTAAAGCCCAACTGTGAGGAACTCTATCTACTTGGGAGAAACTGACTCTATGGAGGTATCAAACGTATTAAGCCGGCTAAACGTCCAAAAAGCGCCAGGAATGCCGAAATCTTTGCTCCTATCATCACCAAGCTCATCAATGTAAGTCTTGAAACCTCGACAATACCAAAAAAGCTCAAAGAGGCACTTGTTAGACCAATCTACAAGGGAGGAGCCAGAAAAGAGATAGCAAACTATCGTCCGATAGCAATATTGTCAGTCATATAGAAGGTATTGGAGCAAATAGTATCTGATCGTTTATGGAATTTTGTTGAGAAGCATAATCTGATATGCAAAAACCAATACGGATTCCAGAAGGGAAAATGCACAAACAAACTCCCTGGTGATTTTTCGAACCTTGTAAACAGCAGCCTTGCTAAAAAACACCATGCCCTTGTCTTATTTATTGACTTCAGCAAAGCATTTGACACCCTTGATCACAACAAGTTAATCAATGCCCTAAAAGGATTGAGATTACGAGGAAAGCTGATGGAGTGGTTAAGGGACTATCTGACAGTGAACACCTTTCGTGTTAAAATCAACAACTGCTGTAGCACCGAATATGGAGTCTAGTATGGGGTTCCGCAAGTATCCAAACTCGGCCCGCTACTCTTCATACTGTACTCAAATGGAATGCTGAAATGCCTGAAAAAAGAGTGTTCCATTCGCATACGCAGACGACACCGCAACAGTTGTATGTCACAAGGACATACACGAGGCAACGAGGATGATGCAGAACGAGTTCGACGAAATAGGGAAGTGGTGCCATGACAATGGACTTGTGTTGAATGCATTAAAAACAAAAGTTATGCACATCCGCAGTCCTCAATACCCGGCAGCAGAAATCAGGCTTAAGACATTTATTTGCGCCAACCAGGTCAACCGTGAAGTTATTGAAATAGTGGCTACTTATAAATACCTAGGAGTCACTGTTGACAACCACTTCCTCTGGGAGCCACACATCAACGATCTGAGGAACAAGCTAAGAGGGTCCCTATTTGCGTCAGCTTGTCTGCAGAACAAATCAGCAGCTTGCGTGCAAAAGCAGAGTATACCTATACTCTTATTGAGTCCAGGCTAAGATACGGCATACTAGCCTGGGGAGGTGCGGCGCAGATACATATTGATAAGCTGCAAGGTATTCAAGATCGGGCACTTAAACTCATATCGACAAGAAGCACACAAACAACAGCAAGCAGAGTGAGGGTCCTAAGTGTAAACCAGATCTTCAAAACGACGGCGGCATTAGAGTATTATGATGACCAACGCTTCCAGATACAAATTAGTCATGCCTTTAATACCAGGAGAAGAGCGGAAGGAATGTACCAGCTACCACATTTCTACAACGCCTACGGCAGGAGACAACTAATGTACACAATTTCTAATGTTCCACAGTGCCGAAAAAATATATTTGATGTCAAACAGAGGAAAAGAAAATTGAAACAGTACTTTTTAGAAGATATTAGGTAAATACCAATTCCCACCATTCCAAAAATTATATAAATAGTACTTGAAATTTAAAAAAAAAAAATTGTATCATATGTGTATTTAAATAATCATTTTTAATTCAATTGCTTATTATGATGACTAGAAGCAATTTTGTAAACACAATCTCCTACAGATAAGCCATGTGGCTTCGCAGGTCTGTACCAAATTGTAATAACAAAAATTAGAATAAATAAAACATTTAAAACATTGAAAGCTCAACGCATTAAAATTGTTGCAAAATTACAGTTCTGTAATATCTGTGTATCACGATTTAAGGATAGATTGTAGTCATCATAATCGCCCACAAAAAAAGTATCTTTTTCGCCTTCAAGTCCTCGCCTGATGCCGTCCGCACCTGAGCTCCACCACTGTATTCCAGCGTGAAATGTTGTTTGACCAATTCGTGGAACTCATCATCACACTCGCAGGTTTGGAAGTTTCCGTAAGGCTCTAAGTTGCTTTCACATCCACCGCTGATGCACCATCCCAGCCTTGCCTTAAGCGCAATCGGTTTGTTGCATCTGTCTTCTTTTACCTTCGGAGCCACTGCTGCATTCTCATTTTTAAGACAAATGAGAATGCCACATTTAGCGTTAGTGTATGGCACTAATGGCAACCCCTTGAAATTATGGTATCTCTCTAACAATTCTTTCGACACTGATTGCGACGGAAGGTCAAGCGTCTTGACTCAAGAACCTTTCCTTATCATTACCTTGTGATGAAACCGCCAGCGATACTATCTCGGATTCTTCTTCACAACGAGTGGAATTGGCCGTCCATCTGAGGCAGAATGGTTTTGGAGTGCCATTCACCCTGAGCTTCTTTGATACCGATTCCTCTAACAGGGTGAGTGAGGACTCGCTGTCCAAGAAGGTATAAGTACTAACCTCCTTGCCATTGCCATACAAAACCACCGGCAAAATTCTGAACAGCGTCCCCATGTCCCTATCCTGCTGGTGAGAGTAACAAGCTCCTATATCATTGCCGCCTCCAGAGTGAAGCAACCGATGATGTTTCAGTTTAAAGCCTGCAACGCCACACTCCTTTATCCTGTTTTACTTAACTCGCCACGAGTGTTTACGACAATAATCGCAAAGTGATCTCTCTGCAACCAGCTTTCGACGTTCCTGAACAGAGAGATTGTTGAAATTGGCGCAATCTACCAAACGATGATTCTCACTGCATACATTACACCTTGCTCTAGAGACCTTTTGTCCTGAGCGTGCGCATTAACATGCCCTGAGCGTTTGTCCACTTTACTGCAATCATACGAATACCTAGTGATTGTGGCCGCTGTTTCCGCCTTCGTGAACAACCACGCACCAAAGCCGCTGATATTTCACTCCAGATCGCTTGCCTTTGTGCTTATCGCCCCCTTCAACTTCATGGCCAATATCAACTTATCAACCAACTCCAACCGCCGACGCGGATCCAGGAGGCAATAACTGGCTACTCACGGCATCCAATGCTTTGCCCTTTAAGGCCTTCTGCAACCGTATCAAATTCTCGTCGTTGGAATAATTGCACAACGTCGTGCTGTTGCGACAATTACTTATGAAGAGAGGCCATTCATCTACCCTGCAAACCCTTTCCAACTGCTACCTGGTTTTGTGTTAGTAGAGCCGCATCAGCCTGGACTACCGTTAGCATTTGCAACCCAATCCTTGGTGCGCCGAACAAAAGAGCCCACATCATCCTTGACACAGCCGACCTTGGAGCGTAGCACCTCCCATTGCTTACAACGCTGCCATCTCCGTCCTGTTGTTCCTTTAATTTGAAAAATTGGAATTTCTTTTCCAAGAACTCCTCTTCTTTTTGCTCCTTCTCCCTCATTAAACGATCCTCCATCTCTTTTTGCTCCACCAGTCTGAGCAACTCGAGATCCAGAACCCGCCGGCTCCGGGAAGAAGTATTGCTGCCAACACTCCTGGCTGGTACAATAGTTACGTCAGCGTAACTGTCGTAGCTGTCGTCTGCAGATCTGCCGCTACGTGCGGCCGCAGTGCACTTCTTGCAGAACCGTCGTTGATTCTTCACCGAATCGTCGACTTCTGCATATCCATAGTGCAGCCAGACCTTGCACCCATCACAACGTACCATGTTGTTCGACGTGTTCTCCAGTCTGCTTCTTTCGGCATACATATTTTTCGCAAGAACCAATAACTCGAACAACGTTCTGGACGATTTTTCTTATATTATACCAATTCTATTCTTTTTTTAATTTTTTAGAAATGTTGGTTATACAACATGGAAACGCACTTTCTTTAGTATATAGAAGTTTATTAGCAAATACAGCGACAATAGCAGCACTAAAAAAATAGTACTTGATTACTTTAAACTAAAGCAAAGAACAGAATGAAAAACAAAATAGTCATTCGTATGAAAACGTTTAAAAAAAGACAGAGGATGACTATGTTAAAAAAGAGAAGAAATAGTATCTTGATCGCGGGCATGTTCGAATCGTTGATCATCCGAATGAATGGAATTCACAATGTCTCTATCGCCTATAAGTTCTAACGCGCGATTCTGTACCCTATCAAGAATGTGCAGAACCGTCTTAGGTGCACCGGACCAGATATGGGCGTTTTGTTCCAGCTTAGGGCGGATGAATGCTTTATAAATTGAGGCCAGATCAGACGGGGTAAAATATTTCTTGCACATTTTGCAGCATTTTTGGCGACCTCGAAATATGTGATCGTTCCATCGAAGATGGTTATTAATACACACACCGGAAATGGCAAGTTTTTCGGTTTCAATGATGCAAATACCATGCATGAATAATGGTTGAGGGTTTTGGCTTCGCGTGATAGACAGAAAACAGCATTGAGTTATGGCAGCATTAAATTCCACTCCGTTGGTTGAACTCCATTTGTATATGCTGTCCAAGTCGGAATTTAATGTGTATACGTTGCCGTTCAATTTCTACGGCCGAAAAGCAAGAACGTGAGTTAGGGAACGAATATGAAAACACCAGCATTTATTTGGTGAATTGCAGACTTGAAGCCGTCCAATACAACTTGTATTGAACCCCCGGAAAGGTAATTTCTAATCCATTGAAGAAGAAACTCATCGACGCCATGTGTCGACAAAAGAGCCTGATGCCAAATTCTGTCAAATGCCTTTGAAATATCAAGCGCAACCATCTTAGTTGCACCGAAGTGATGGAGAGATTGGTTCCATTTCTCGGTGAGACATGCCATCAAATCACCAGTGGACACGTTGCTCCGAAAACCATAATGCCGGTCATTAAGGCGTTAACGCAAACCTAGATATTTCATAAGCTGGCGATTTATCAGTTTTCATGACCTTGAAAAGAGGGGACGTAAGTGCAATGCGTCGGTATTTGGGCAGGGAGGCAGATCCGCTTTTTGTAGGGATGACCTGGACAAATGCTGTTTTTTATCTACTTAGAAAGAGCCCTGAAAAGTAGGATAGACAGAAAAGCTTACGCAGAGGTTTTGCCAGTGTAGAAGAACACCTCTTCAAAACTATGAGGGGGGATACCATCTGGACCAGCGGATTTATGTATCTTAAGACCTTTGAGTACTCCTGTAAATATACGAGTGCGAAAGTGGACCATGAAAAATTTTACGCTCTTAAATACAGGTGGAGACAAGGCATTATCTGACAGCGTGGAGTTCGCTGCAAGGTTGGCGTTGTCTAAGGAGCTGACAGCTGGAATGTCATTGTAATTGAGCATGGGGATGGCAGACGAGACAGATTTTTTAATATTTTTGACGAATGACCAACAATTTTTACTATCTTTGGGACATTGTAGAATTTTTTGCCTCAATTTTTGGTCATGTTAGAATTTTACACGTCGAATGTCGGCATTGCAGTCTTTTCTGGCTTGTTTGTTCTTTCAGTTTTCCTCAGATTTGTTGGCTTTATAAGACCGAAAACTTGCTTCTTTTAACCTGATAGCTTCTTTACAACTCTGGTCAAACCACGAGTTTGACTTAGGTTTAATGCTCTTTATTCTGTAAGGAATGAAGTCGTTCATAGATAAGAGGATAGTGTCAGTGATCATATCAACCACGGCATCCACGTCGCTATCGAGGAAGCATAGTGACCAGTTAAAACTCCTATAGAAGCTATTAAGGCCGCTCCAGTCGGCTTTCTCGTATTGCCATACTTTTCTTTTAGGAGTTTTTTCTTTAGCTGAGTGGTGAGAGTACGAGAATTTAGCTGACACGGTAGAGGCGCTAACACATCAATAGTGTATTTATCAGGGTGCGAAGTAAAAAACAAGTTCAAAGTGTTGACGGAATGACTTTCCATGCCCGGTATTTGTGTAGGTTTATTTAGAAGCTGAGTCAAATTCAACATACCTTCCTTCGGGTGTTGTCTGGCCAGAATTCTGAAGTCAATTCGAATTGTGTATATTGAAATCGCCCGCAATGACTATTTCAGTATGAAGACACAAGGAGACAATTCGAGTGATGGAATCGGACAGAGCGTCAAATTCGTAAATAAAGCAGTAGTGAATTATTTGCTAACGGACGATGAATTTTAGCCATTTGAAATTAAAAACCGGGTTGGAACAGTGTTTATATTCAATTGGAACTTGGTAAGCAATACCACTACGGATATAAATGGTGAGGTCATGGTGGAGAAAGAATAATGACACTAAGTTATATCCAGGCAGCTTCAAATCGGAAGATTCTTCCACTACCTGTGTTTTGCTAAGTGCCAAAACAGCTGGTTTATGGAAATGGGCGTGGGCGTATATGTCGACGAAATTCGTTCGAAGCCCACGAATGTTAATAAAATTAACAAAAAGACAAAAAGACATAACTATGACTAAGCGAAGTTGTGAAGTGAAGATCCAAAGAATTAGCTAAGGTCCGCTAATCGGATAAACATTCACAGTCCGCTATGCATCAAATGTTTCACTCTCTCAGTCATCGCAACTGGAAGTATGTACATATATAGCACATGCTCCAATTGTGATAACGAAGAAGCGCAACAGCGAGTGAGTGGGGGTGAAAGGATGGGATACACCGGCACTGAATTATAATTATTTATTATTATTTGTTTATTCTTTTTTTTCCACTGCACTTCAGTGATTTGAATTGGCACACGAATTAAGTGTTGGTCTTAATACCATTACTTCAATTAATTTATGATTCATTGCAATACTAATTGTGCTTACATCTTTCTTCCTTCTTAAGGCTAAATAATTTTCGTCATCACTTTTATGTTGACCCATAAAAGTTACGACGGCCGATGCACTCGGTTCCCATAATATTATCGTCATCACTTTCATGTTGACCCATAAAAGATACGATGACCGAAAATGTAAACAAATAAAGTGAACCAATGCATTCAGTAACCTATTGCGAAATAATGACACAAACTCAATGCATTGGGTCGACACTTGGAAAATGTAAACACAAGTAAGTGAATTGGACGACTCAGGAATATTTAGAAAGGACCTGCTTATGTCGTAGTTGATTTTTTAGAATATTGAACCTTCTTCTGACATTCCAAGATTTCGTTTTTTAATAACTCTCAAGACGAATAGTACGGTGCAGCCTTGCTTAAGACAGCGACTCAAAACGTAAAGAGAATACTAATAAATAATCGTATTAAGAAAAAGTTACGGCGTTTTAATTTATTTATTTGGCGCAGTCGGTAGGATCAATTACAACTATCCTGATCCACAACGAGAAACTTCAATTCGCAGTCGCGGAAAATCGCTAACCTTTAACCGCAAAGTTAAAAAAAAAAAGAAGAAAAGTTGATTGTATTTGTAGTGAAATCTCTCTAAACAGTAGTGCAAGAGTGAGTGATTTATAAAAACAATACAGAGTGAAAAGTGAACTATGGCAGAACAGAACCCAAACATCGTCCCTGAGGTTTCTAACCGGGAGATCCTAAATAGGAATGGCTATAGTGGCTATTATTATTATTACTCCACAAGGATTATTTAAATATGCCCGTATGCCTTTTGGACTTAAAAATGCACCAGCAACGTTTCAAAGTTTAATGAATCACACATTAAGGGAATAAATAAATAAAACCTGCTTTGTCTACTTAGACGGCATTTTGATATTTTCCACATCGCTAAAGGAGCATATGAAAAATTTGAGAGACATTCTAAACATTTTACAGAAACATAATTTAAAGCTACAAATTAGCAAGTGTTCATTCCTCAAGAAGAAAACTGAGTTCCTAGGTCACACAATAACAGAAAAGGGAATAATGCCTAATGGTAATAAAGTCAGTACCATAAAAAATTTTCCATTAACCCACACAGAGAAACAGCTTAGAAATTTTTTAGGAGCCTCTGAACACTATAGAAAGTTCATCCAGGACTATGCGAAAATTGCATACCCAATGACCAGGTATCTCAAAAAGGACACAAAAATAAACCGTAACGACCCTGAATATGTGAACGCGTTTGAAACACTTAAACTCAGGTTGATAACACAACCAATTTTAAAATTCCCAGACTTTGAAAAACCATTTCATTTATATACAGACGCTAGTAATTTTGCCATAGGAGCTGTCCTTACACAAGAAAATGGAGCGGAGTTCTCTCAACGCAACCAACGATGGCTACTAAAATTACAAGAGTTTGATTATGATATAGAATATCTTAAAGGCCAAGAAAATAAAGTCGCTGACTTTCTTAGCAGGATTGAGAAAGAAAATAGGGAAGTGAATCAAATTTCAGACAACGGAGAACAGAAAAACAAATTAACCACATACTTATTAAAGAAGGTATTGTCAATGCATACAAACAACAGATCATTCTGAGCTACGATAAGGAACCGAAGCTAGAAATGCTTAACGGTAACCAAATTTTGTATATCAGAGCTTCAGACCCGATGGAGACGATAAGAGAGCAACTGAAAGAAATGGCTCAAGGAGTTATCTACATTTACGATGAGGTACGAGAGGTCGACTATAACAAAATTCAATAAGTAATTAATAATATGCATTCAGGAAACGGAAAGGTTAAGTTTATTAAACTAACACGGAGAGTTAGAGACTTAAGGACGGAGGAGGAAAGTAGAAAGCAGATTTCCATCTATCATATCTGGGAAAGTCCACACTCAGGAATTATCGAGACCTACAATACGTTGAAACAATAGATTTATTATCCTAAACTGACACGTATAATTGTACAAATCATAAACAATTGCGATGTATGTCAAAAAGGCAAGTACGCAAGGAAACCCATACTTGAAAAGTTACAAACATGAAAGGCATAAGAATGAACCAAATTTTAGATTAAAAAATTTAGATAGGGTACATACTATGAATATTAAACGACCAAGACAATTTGCAGGTTCTCCCTGGATGCTAATCCTGCTAATGATGACAACCTACATAGTGCAAGCGGCACTAATAATAACACCAATAGAGAGTAACGGCGGATTCACGTTAATAAATATGGGGAAGGAGAAATCGTCAACCAAACAAAAACAATTCTGCATATTATAAATTTAGATATTATCGTAGAAATTTTGAACAAAATTAAGAGATTTGAAATCGTCAACAAGATGTAGAAATAAGAAAAGAATGTATAACTTTGTATTCAAAAATCCTTAGTATTATGCCCATTAAAAAACGACCTAAATGAGGACTCATAAACGTAATAGGAGCTGCACAAAAAAGGTTATTCGTGACAATGGGTAATGCCGACCTGGAAGAAATTTGAAGAACATCTAAGAGTCAACAAATTCAAAGCAATACGCAATTAGAGGAAAACATGAAAAATATCCAAGACTTGGTAATAAAAGATAGACAAGAAATGGAACGCTATCAGAATGAAAGTCAGCAATTGCAGAAGACACTACTTAATCGTCTACAGCGACTAGAAATCTTGACCAAGCTTCAAATGTTAGAAAGATTTGTGGACAATATCCTGGACACAATAGCCTCAATTAAGGTAGGAATCACTCATCCCAGTTTACTAACTATGGATGAACTCGTAATGACCAAAATGAGCTAAAGTAAATTGAAAAATATTAAAGCTGGTATTATACAGTATCAGGATAACTCTATTATCATAGCCTTAAAAATCCCCGAACAGATCATAAATCTTCCTACAAAAATAGTTTTGCCTATTCCAAACTTAGAAAAACAAGAAATCGATTTAGAACCATATGTAATAATAACTTACCAAGAAAAAGAATATAAGTACGATAGTCATGAAAATAATATTAATGAACTTGTGGAAAGAACAGATTGTATTACAAAACGAAAATGTTAGATGAAAAATAATAAAAACCTTGAAATTGACAAATTAAACGAAAGAATCTTTGTTGTAAAAAAATTGGAAAACGTAACAATTCAGAACCATTGTGATTCTAGAAATATAACTCTTCAAGGAAATTATATCATAATTAGTGATGCGGTTATACAAAACAAAGAAACCAATTATGTATTTCAACTCTATTACGAGGATGTAGTTAAAGAAAATGTAACACTAAATACAATGTTTGAAAAAGTTAAAGAATTACAAAAAAAATGATAAAAGACATGTCCTGGAATTGGTACAATACCGCAAAAATAAAACCTATGTAATTTCAGGTACACTTGTACTAATATTAAGCATAATAATAGTCATAATTTTTGTTATTTGCAAGAATGTCAGATTAAACATGAAAACGGATATTTCAAACTCCGATAATTTTCCGCAGAAAGTTTTGTCTAAGAAAGGAGGAGTTAAGTATTGGTCTTAATACCATTACTTCAATTAATTTATGATTCATTGCAATACTACTTGTGTTTACATCTTTCCTCGTCCTTAAGGCTTAATAATTGTCGTCTTCACTTTTATGTTGACCCATAAAAGTTACGACGACCGATGCACTCGGTTCCCATAATATTATAGTCATCACTTTCATGTTAACCCATAAAAGATACAATGACCGAAAATGTAAACAAATAAAGTGAACCAATGCATTCAGTAACCTATTGAGAAATAATGACACAAACTCAATGCATTGGGTCGACACTTGGAAAATGTAAACACAAGCAAGTGAATTGGACGACTCAGGAATATTTAGAAAGGACCTGCTTATGTCGTAATTGATTTTTTAGAATATTGAACCTTCTTCTGGCATTCCAAGATTTTGTTTTTTAATAACTCTCAAGACGAATAGTACGGTGCAGCCCTGCTTAAGACAGCGACCGTATTCATTCTCATAAAAATAAATAATTTCTCAAAACGTAAGCTATAATAGAGAATACTATAATAAATAATCGTATTAAGAAAAGTTACGGAGTTTTAATTTATTTAATTCACGTGTTCGATTTTCGATGGAATTTTTTTTTAGCTAATTTTTTTTTTTCTCCCAAGCAGGAAAAACAGCCAACTCAAAATGAACCGCGATATGTAGAATGCGCCGAAAAGACTTATCTGAAGACTGTGGTGTAAACAAGAAGATTCCTTAAGCGTGCATTAACTGCGAGGCTAATTAACGGGGCTGTGAAGTAGCTAAGGATTCGCAATAAACTAACGAAACCACAAAATTAAGCCTCAAGCCTTACAAGAAAGGGTAAGCCAAAGACAAAAGAAAAATTGACAAAAATTTTAGATATGCAGACATCCAGACATACGGTCAAACTACGATATCGAGAAATATAGCTCTAAGATCGCTAAATAAATAAAAGCCTAAACCCTAAGCCTAAGGGCTTATTCCAACCCTCGCATGGCCTCACTGCTTGCATAGATAACCATGGGATCCTTGGGTGATTACACATTCGAGTGGGGACCCAACCGAAATGATTACAAACAAAACAAATAAAAATACAGGGGAAAAAATTGAGGAGAACGAGGAGAACCCCTTCAAGGGGGGCTCAAGGAAGCTGAGGTCACCAGTTGGTCAAGTAGCAGCACCACAAAGATGCACGGAACGACGCGAGTCATCCGCAGTAGGAAGGGCGACGGTCGAACCAACCGACCAGAAATCTGATTTTCACAAGCTAGGGGAATAGATTAGAGGGCTGGTGGAAATTCTGGAAGACGACAAAAGGCATTCGATTCACCAAGCGATGCGAGATGCCATTGAAAGCATCAGGGATATGAGCTTTCGGCGATTCAACTGCACGATGAGAAAGCGAAGGAGGTTATTCGTCAGACCAACTCCTCGCAAACTTCACCCTGGCTAAAGCCAACAATAGAGCCCAAGAGAAGGCACGTTGCAGACACCGAACCTCCGGAGCCAAAGCGGAAGCAGAAACATCCATTAAATAGTGTTGCTCAGAGTCAACCCCCGGAGATAAAGCAGAAGGAGAAACATTCATCAAATGATGCTACAGCGAGTAAACGCCCGGAGAAAAAGCGGAAACTGAAACATCCATCTCTGGCAAACACCAAGGAGAAAGATGTGGCAATTGGCGTTGAGACCCCAGCAAGAGTTCAGCGAACAAGTGCAACCACAAACAAAAAGCAAGCGACAGGAGAAGGCGAATGGTTAAATGACGCCAAAAAGAAGCAGCAGGGGATCATAAGAACGAAACCTGACGCTATTGTCATCAAAGCTACGGGATCTATTTCTTACGCGGATATACTACGC
Organism: Pocota personata; assembly: GCA_963082735.1. NCBI lineage: Eukaryota > Metazoa > Arthropoda > Insecta > Diptera > Syrphidae > Pocota > Pocota personata. The sequence goes on from OY720431.1 coordinate 87,957,994, forward strand.
AAAGTAAAGGCAGACCCAAAACTGGAAGCAGTTAGAAACGCGGTTTCTAAAATTAGAAAGACACAGACGGGAGACCTACTAATACAACTCAAGGAGACGGGAATAAAGACCACCGAGTTTAAAGGCGTAATCAGCGAAGCCTTAGCGGAGCAAGCGAGTGTAAAACACTCACGCACCGCACTACCCTCGAGGTCAAACACATCGATGAGGTCACTACAATGGTTGACATAATCGATGCAATTAGAACCCAATTTGGAGTAAACGTTTTACCGGCAGACATCTCATCTCTGCGAAAGGCATACGGAGGGACTCAAACAGTAACCATCAGTCTTCCAGTAGAAGACGTAAGAAAACTGTTAGGACCCGGGAAAATTAAGATCGGGTGGGTAGTTTGCCAAATTCGTGAAAAGACACTGCTGAAAACGTGCTTCAAGTGCCTAGAGTATGGTCATCTAACCACATAATGCAAAAGCGAAGAAGATCACTCCAAGCTATGTAGGAGATGTGGCGAAGAGGGCCACATAGCGAAAAATTGCGATAAGCAACCATCCTGCAAGTTCTGCAAAAAAAACCACACAGACGACGCGCATCATATAGCTGGTAGCAGCAGATGCCCGGTCTTCAGGAGAGCTATCAAAAGCAAAATACCATAGATGCTACAGATAAATCTCAATCACTATAGAATAGACCAGGACATCCTGGCACAAGCGGCCACGGACGAAAGAGCCGACGTTTTAATGATCTGCGAGCCCTATAAATGTCCCAAACAGAACAATATCTGGATCTGTGATAAAGCAAAACAGGTGGCAATATGGATATGTGGACCCCATGCCTTCCAAGAAACAAACGACCATACAGAAGGCTTTGTGCGTGCGAAAATAAATGGAATCCATTTCTATAGCTGCTATGCAAGACCCAGCTTGGCGACCAGTGAATATCAACTAATGCTGGACCATCTAACCGCGGATGCGCTCCAGAGAGCCCCAGTGGTTATAGGAGGAGACTTCAACGCGTGGGCCACAGAATGGGGCAGCAGGCTCACCAACACCAGAACACAGGTCTTATTGGAAACATTCGCTCCCCTAGCGATAGGCATTGCTAATAATTGCCGGGCAAAAACTTACCGGAAGGCTGGAGTAGGCTCCATCATTGACATCACTTTTGCGAGCAACTCCATCCTGAAAACCATAAAGTGGAGGGTCAGTGAGGAATATTCACACAGCGACCATCAGGTGATAATACTGGAAATAAAAGGGTAAACCAGTCCAGCTCCCAAAAGTTACTGGCCCAAAATGGAACAACAGATCTTTCGATAAGGATGCATTCGAAGAGATGTTGAACGGTGATCAAACTCCAAGCGGAACAGCGGAGACCCTCGCGCACCACCATCACCACAGCGTGCGATGCATTAATGCCTAGAAGAACAAACACCAGGAAGGCATCACCGTGTTACTGGTGGAACGAGGAAATAGGCAAACATAGGGCAAAATGTCTAGAAGCCCGGCGCAAAGTCCAACACCCTTAGACTGGCGAGACGTAGCTTAAATAGAGACATCAAGGAAAGCAAAACTGCATGCTTTAAACGTCTCTGTCAAGAAACCGACGTTAACCCATGGGGCTCGGCATACAGAATGGTGATGACGAAATTAAAGGGCATAGGACTCCTCAAATAACATGTCTGATCATGCTGAGATCCATAGCAGAGTACCTCTTCCCTCAAAGGCCTGCTACTATGTGCAATATTATACGAGAAGTCAATCCAGAAGATATTCATTGAATTATATATATATATATAGATAGGTGACAACAAGGCGCCGGGACCCGATGACATCCCCAATAAAAAAAAGACCAGACCTCTTCATAACAACAATGCAGAAGTGCCTCGAAGAAGGAACCTTTCCCGAAAAATGGAAAACGCAGCATTTGGTCCTACTGCCAAAAGGAAAGAAGCCCCCAGAAGAACCATCATCCTATCGCCCAATATGCCTATTAGACACCATGGGAAAGATACTCGAGAAGATAATCTACAATAGATTACTCGCAGTAGCAGAAGAGAAGGAGCCCTCTCAGATCACCAATTTGGCTTCAGAAGAGCATGATCTACTGTTGATGCCATAAGAGCGGTAGTTGATATCGTCAAAGGCGCCATCGAAGGAGAAAGATGGCTCTACGACGCAAAGGAGTATTGTGCAGTAGTAACGCTGGACGCTAAAAACGCATTTAACTCTGCGAACTGGTCGTTTATTAGAAGGTCACTTGCCAGGATGGATACGCCATATTACCTGCTACGGATAGTGACGAACTACTTCAACAACAGGAAGCTGAAGTACAATATCGATGAAGGGGTAAAATACTACAACGTAACTGCGGGAGTTCCACAGGGATCGGTTTTAGGGACACTATTGTGGAACATCATTTACGACGGAGTCCTACGATTAGCGTTACCTGGGGGAGTAACGATAATTGGATTCGCCGATGACATTGCAGTCGTGACAGTAGCTAAACAGATCAGTGCAGTAGTATCAGCTACAAATGAAGCTGATGAACGGAAAAAGATTGGCTAATATCCGCCGGACTAGAACTAGCTGACCATAAAACAGGAACTGTTCTTATAACCAGCTAGAAAACCGTCGAATTTGCCAACTTTCAGGTTGGTAACCTAACCACCAAGTCGAAAGAGGCAGTTAAATACCTTGGAGTAATGCTGGACAACAGGCTACGGCTTAAAACGCATGTTGATTTTGTTACCAAAAAAGCATCGTAAATGCAGGGAGCTCTCTCGCGTAACATGCCTAACATCGGTGGACCTGGATAAGCTGGAAGGATTCTACTCTCTAGAGTTATCACCTCAGTGCTGTTATATGCCGCCCCAGTCTGGGCGGAGGCACTGAGGACGAAGGAGACCAAAAGGAGACTATCGTCATCATACAGACTCTGTGCTCTACGGACAAACAGCGGCTTTCGAACCATCTCTGACGAAGCTGCATTTGTCATAGCTGGAATGGTCCCCATCGATATTCTCGCAGATGAAATGCTGAGGATATATAAAAGAAGAGCAAGAGTCATCACTGGTATCAAGGTGATAAAAATTGAAGAAAGGGCAGCGTCAGCAGCTATGTGGCAAGCTCGTTGGGCTAATACAACAAAAGGCAGATGGACATAAAAACTTATACCGACAATCCAAGACTGGATAAGTCGAAAGCATGGAGACTGCAACTACCATCTAACGCAGTTCCTGTCTGGCCACTTACCATCCTGCCCGGAATGCCCAGGTGAAGATGAAGATACGGAGCACGCAGTGTTTTACTGCACACGTTTCATGGCATGGAGAATTTCTCTGTCAAGTCCGTCATTACTCTTCGACCATGTGTTACGGTCGGAAGAGAATTAGATGGCAATATGTTCAGACAGAAAAGGCTCTATGGTGCTGCCGCCAATGAGTGGGGTAACGAAACTTAAGTGCTGCCAAGTTTCGCAACATATTGTCTTAGTCGAATCGTGCTTGAAAAGTTATTTCGTACACATTACACCACGTTTGATAATCGGTGGTGACTTTAACGCAAAAAACACAAATTCTGGGGCTCAAGATGTACCTCACAAAATGGTAGAATTCTTTACGATGTCGGTACGCAATATGACTTTCACTCGGCGGGTAAACCTACTTACTGGCCAACCGATACCAACAAAATACCTGACCTGATTGACTTCTTCGTCGTAAAAGGAATACCTCGCAATTGTACAAAAGTTGAAGAGATCTATACTCTGTCCTCTGATTATCCTTAAGTCATTCTAACGATAAGTGAAACTCTGACTAGAAAAGAGGTACCATCCAGATTAACTACGGTAAAACTAATTGGGAAGACTTTAAGAAAGATATTGAAGTAAATGTAGATCTGAGTATATCACTTAAGATGCCCTACGAATTAGAAACTGAACTGATCGCTTTAGTGAAAACTTGCAGTATGTCGCCTGGAATAGTACTCCAACACTGAAAAAAAGGAAGGAAAGGGAAGAAAGCGCAAACAAAATGGCAACAAACTCGTTTCCCACAACATAAAGCACATCGAGATCGTTCGTGTAACATATTGTAGCATAATAATAACTACGCTCCTATGTCTATGCAGCAAATTCCGAAAGTGACTTTCCATTCTGGCAGAATTTTGGTTCGAACTGTCCTTTCATTCAAGGTTCGTGTCTGGGACGAAGTCTCTACAGCTCATGTCAACGAAAGAGACAAATAATATCAGGGATAAAAGGGAATTATAACTGCAAGAATTATTTCTCTTGTTCCAGTGGTCGAAGAATTTGCTAGAAGTTTCTGGCTATCAGAAACTTCTGCTATATAAGGACAGATGGCGATCAAAAAAGACACAGTTGGTTTAGAACCGTGGCGAAGAGATTGGAAAAGTGATAATGGGCGAAGTTGTAATTTGGTGATAAATTGAAAGTTGAGAGCAAACAAGAAAATGTAATTAGTTTGGATTTGTGAATTAAGTAATTGAAAGAAGATGAAGTGATTTGAGAGGAAAGAGACCTTGTAAGAAAAGAATTTGCGAAGAATAGTATAGTGTGAACTTGAATTGTTCTATAGACTAGAAAATAAAGAAATAAATTTCACAGAATATCGTTTTATCTACTCGAGCCGTAGCCAGCATAGAACATTGGTGTCAGAAGCGGGATAAAACTTATTCTGTGAATAACTATTTCCGTGGTGTGAAATTGAAAAAAAAAAAAAAAAAAAAAAAAACATTTCCGTGTTGAGTTAATTAGTTGCGCAAAATGGGTCGCAAATTGGGAAAACTAACTATAATTCAACTAAAGGCAGAACTCAGTAAGCGGAACTTCGACACAACTGGGGGAAAAGATGCCCTGCTGATTCGTCTGGAAGAAGCAGTAACGCAGGAAGGTGAAAATCCGCACGACGTAGAGTTTGACGTGGAAGAGGAACCAGCAAGTACAGCAGCCGACCCGGGTATAACGAGTCTGCTCCTGCAACTTAAGTTAGTCATGGACGAACAAAAGAAAGCAATAGAAGACCAAAGGAATTCTCTAGAACTTAAGCTGGACGAACAAAAGAAAGCAATGGACGAACAAAAGAATTCTCTAGATGCTCTGGAAAGCAAACTTGATGAGCAAAACAAGAACTTGGAATCCAAATTCGAAGCGATCGAAGAGAAAATCGAGAAGGTCGAGACGCAACTCGGAAAAGTCGAAACTAGATTCGATGAAAATTTTGAGAAACATGAAACTCAGTTCGGGAAAATAGAGACTCAGTTTGACAAAGTGGATACACAATTCGAGATAGTAGGGAAGCAAGTCGAAAATCTTGCTAAGGAGCTCAGCGACGTGAAGAGACAGAAAGCACGGGAATATTCCACTGACGGTCTGAGAAGAAAGGAGATGCAGCCTCCTATCTTCGATGGTCAAACATCATGGCCAATTTATAAAAGGCAATTCGAAGGGGCCGCAATGACCAATAGCTGGGACGATGAAGAGAAGTCCATTGCACTCACACTTGCACTGAGGGGTCCAGCTGCGGAGCTCTTGCAGACCATCCCGGAAGATAAACAGCAGAACTACGACTCTCTGGTTCAGGCTATCGAGATGCGGTTTGGGGATGAACACATGCAGCAGGTGTAAAGGGTTCAGCTGCGTAGTCGAGTCCAGAAAAGGGGGGAAACGCTCCAACAGTTGCAAGCGGATATAGAGCGACTAGCCCATCTTTCATACCCTAAAGCCGGTGAGGAGCTTATCAACGAAATGGCGGTGGAAGCTTTTATTCAGGCCATAGAGGACAGACAACTGCAAATGGCTGTAAGGATGGCTGAAAAGCGAACACTCCCCGAGGCATTGGCATTCGCTTTGTCAATGAACTCTGCGGACCAAGCATACCAGGGAATACACCGTGTCAGGGAAATGTCCGTCGTGGAATGCTCATGCCAGAGAACAGCCGTCATGGATGAAGACAGAGCTCGCGGAAGTCAAATCCGTTGCTGGAATTGCAACCAAACCGGACACCTACAACGGCAGTGCAGAAGTGCACCTAGACGAGGAAATTGTTCACACTGCGGAAGTAGGAGAAGCAGAGAGGAAGCATCTGGCGGTGATAACATCCATCCTGTCAGTCAGACTTCCCAAAACCAGCAGTCGGGAAATGCGTAAGGACCAACTTCGCGGGGCAGAAGTTGGTTACTGGAATCGAGGCCCCCAGGACCACCATTCAAGTTTCGCAAACCAAACGGGGTAACAAGAGCCTGACAGTGGAGGCACTAATCAACGAGAAGAAGTGCGTAGCCACCATCGACACAGGTGCCACTGCCTCCATTGTAAGAAGAGATATCGTCAAAAGCTCCTGGCTGCACAACACCAACAGCTACTGCCTGAAGACTGCAACAGGGGAAATGGCGAAGGTATTTGGAGAAGTTCGTCTTACGATTACTCTGGCAGGACTGACGTTCTCCCATGCGTTTCTGGTGGCAGATATATGCGACGAGTGCATCATCGGAATAGACTTCATGAAAGCAAATGAAGTAATCTTGGACATCGGGATGCAAGTACTGAGGTATCGAAATGTGGAGATTCCGATGGTGTACGGAAATGAGAATGCCGTAACTCTCAGGACAGTCATCAGCAAAGACGAAGTTTTGCCGCCGTCTTCAGAGACAATCATTTGGACGAAGCTGGAAGGTGATCTTGGGAGCCACCGATTCTACATAGTAGAACCAGACCCAGAGAAGAATTCTCAAGACTACATCGTGGGAAAGACGTTAGTCGAACCAAAGAACACCATGGTTCCAGTGAGGGTTTTGAACGCAAGACCACACACTGTCAAACTAAGGCGAGGGGAGGTGACTGGAAAATGCACGCCGATTACCGCCGTCGCAACAATATCTGAACGTGATGCTCCAAAACCTCTCCCATCACCCATCACCTTGGACAGCGGAAACGAGAGAGACGATTCTCCAGTCCAGTGAGCTGAATCAGGAGCAGCGAACTATGGCAGAGAATCTTATCAATGAGTACGCTGATGTATTTGCCTCACAGGACGGAGAATATGGCCGAACACACCTGGTACAACATCGAATAGACACTTTTGATACTAGACCAATTCGGCAGCCTGCTAGGCGCCTTCCATTGGCAAAGCAGACAGAAGTTGCAGAGATGGTGTCGGCAATGGAGAAAGAAGGTCTGATTGAAAGTTCCAAAAGTCCGTGGGCATCACCGGTTGTACTGGTTAAGAAGAAAGATGGCAGCACGAGGTTCTGCGTGGACTATCGGCAGCTCAATTACGTCACCAAGAAGGATAGCTATCCTCTGCAACTGATTGACGACACGCTAGACACACTATCAGGAGCCCGATGGTTTTCCACTCTCGACTTGAAGAGTGGCTACTGGCAGGTACAGATCCATCCAGAAGACCGGGAGAAAACCGCCTTCACCGCAGGAAATGGGCTATGGCAATTCACGGTAATGCCATTCGGGCTGTGCAATGCTCTGGCGACTTTCGAGCGATTGATGGAATGTGTCCTGCAAGGGTTAACATGGAAAACCTGTTTGGTATACTTGGATGATGTCATCGTAGTAGGAAAAATGTTTGCGCAACACCGAGACAATCTAAGGGATGTGTTTCAAAGGCTTCGAAGTGCCCACCTGAAGCTCAACCCCAAGAAGTGCGCCCTGTTTAGAGCGGAAGCCAAGTACCTGGGACACATAATTTCAGCGAAAGGAGTGAGAACCGATCCGGAGAAGGTCGAAGCGGTGAAAAACTGGCCAGTCCCCAAAGACAAACACCAACTAAGGAGCTTCCTGGGCCTAGCCACCTACTACAGACGGTTCGTGAAGGATTTTGCCGGGATCGCAAAGAACCTGCACCAGTTGACGGAAAAGGGAAAACAATTCAAATGGTCAATTGAGTGCGAGAAGAGCTTCAAGGCACTTAAACAACGGCTATGCGATGCCCCGATACTGGCTTACCCCACTCCCGGGGAAACGTTCGTTGTGGATGCAGATGCTAGTAATGTCGGGGTAGGAGCCGTACTCTCCCAGGTGCATGACGGCCAAGAGAAGGTGGTTGCGTACTTCAGCAAGGTGCTCTCTAAGCCAGAAAGGAACTACTGCGTGACAAGGCGGGAACTTCTAGCTTTGATCTTGGCTACGAAGCATTTTCACAAATATGTCTATGGGAGGAAGTTCGTTCTTCGCACAGACCATGCAGCCTTAAAATGGCTATTACAATTCAAGAGTCCTGAGGGTCAGGTCGCAAGATGGATCGAAAGGCTGCAAATCTACGACTACGAAATACAGCATCGTAAAGGAAAACTCCACTCTAATGCGGATGCACTGTCCCGGAGACCATGCAGAACGGATTGTAAACATTGTGCGCGTCAGGAAGAACGGGAGCTGGTTTCCATCCAAAGAATGAGAGCCGAACCTATCGCCGGCTGGAGCGTAGATGAGATCCGGAACGCTCAGAAGGAAGACCCGGATATCGAGCCGATTCTGGCCTGGAAGGAGAACATGGAGAAACCGGATCATCAGGACATCTCTCACAGAAGCCCGACCTTAAAGGCATATTTTGCGCAGTGGGACTCCCTCCATGTCCAAGAAGGTGTTCTGAGAAGAAAATGGGAATCCTCCGACGGAAAGTCGTTTGTAATGCAGCTTGTCGTACCGCGGACGAGGGTCAAGGAGGTGTTACAGGAAATGCATTCCGGGGCGACCGGAGGCCACTTGGGAGTGAATAAGACGCTAGAAAAGGTACGAGAACGTTTTTATTGGTTAAAAGCGAAGGAAGATATCGAAGACTGGTGCAGAAAATGCGACGTGTGTGCAGCTAGCAAGGGTCCGAGAATCAAAACTCGAGGTAAGATGCACCAATACAACGTGGGAGCACCTTTCGAACGAATCGCCATTGACATCGCAGGGCCCTTTCCGGAAACCGACAATGGTAATCGGTATATACTCGTAGTGATGGACTACTTCAGTAAGTGGCCGGAAGCGTTTCCGATCCCTAATCAGGAAGCCAGAACCGTGGCGGAGCAGATCGTCTACAATTGGGTTAGCAGATTCGGTGTGCCCTTGGAATTGCATTCTGACCAAGGGCGGAACTTCGAGTCAAGAATCTTCCAAGAGATGTGTCAACTACTCGGAATCAAAAAGACAAGGACAACCCCGCTTCATCCACAGTCGGACGGTATGGTGGAGCGTTTCAATAGGACTTTGGACGAACATCTCTCGAAGGGATTGGGACCGGCAGATTCCCTTGTTTTTGATGGCCTATAGAAGTGCCGTGCATAGCACTACTCGACATACGCTGTTCGAAATCTTATTTGGTGGAATAGCTCGTTTACCCAGTGAGGTAAAATTTGGATCTCCTACCAATGAGCCCAGAAATGAAGAAGAGTACGTGGCGGACCTTAGGGAAAGGCTTAGGGACATACACCAAAGGACCAGAAGCCAGATTAAGATGACGAGCGACCGCATGAAGACCAGGTATGATGCCAAGGCAACAACGTCAGGATTCCAGGAAGGTGATCTGGTGTGGCTGTATAATCCCCATCGCCAAAAGGGGAAATCACCTAAATTACAGCGGAACTGGGAAGGTCCCTACAGAATAGTAACCCGCAACAACGATGTTGTCTACCGCATCCAGCGAGGACCGAGGGCCAAAATGAAAGTGGTTCATGTGGACCGACTGAGTCGATACAATGGCCGAAATGAGGATGCACTTGTTCGGGACGAACACGTCTAAGAGGGGGGCAGTGTAGCATAATAATAACTACGCTCCTATGTCTATGCAGCAAATTCCGAAAGTGACTTTCCATTCTGGCAGAATTTTGGTTCGAACTGTCCTTTCTTGGAGGTTCGTGTCTGGGACGAAGTCTCCACAGCTCATGTCAACGAAAGAGACGAATAATATCAGGGATAAAAGGGAATTATAACTGCAAGAATTATTTCTCTTGTTCCAGTGGTCGAAGAATTTGCTAGAAGTTTCTGGCTATCAGAAACTTCTGCTATATAAGGACAGATGGCGATCAAAAAAGACACAGTTGGTTTAGAACCGTGGCGAAGAGATTGGAAAAGTGATAATGGGCGAAGTTGTAATTTGGTGATAAATTGAAAGTTGAGAGCAAACAAGAAAAAGTAATTAGTTTGGATTTGTGAATTAAGTAATTGAAAGGAGATAAAGTGATTTGAGAGGAAAGAGACCTTGTAAGAAAAGAATTTGCGAAGAATAGTATAGTGTGAACTTGAATTGTTCTATAGACTAGAAAATAAAGAAATAAATTTCACAGAATATCGTTTTATCTACTCGAGCTCTACGGCTGGCTACCAGCATAGTACAATATTAAAAAAAATTATAAAAGATTTTAAAAATCGTGCAATAGGAATGTACCTTGAACATATAACAACGGAAAAGATTCTAATTATTCACTTTGGAAATTAGTTAAGGGCTTTAAAAAACTGCAGATCTAAGTCCCACCAATCAAAAAAAAAAAAAAAAATGCCAAGAATAATAAGGAAAAAGCAGAAATCTTTGCTGCCCACCTGGAAGAAACGTTTAAACCGTTCAGTGGTCAGCCACTCATGGAAAATATCAATACACGAGACATAACAATTGACAACTATACAATAGCAAGCGCAATGCTAGTTGAACTCAAACAAGAAATAAAGAAATTGAAACCTAAATAAGCTCCTGGTTACGACTAAATCAGAGGAGGGGTTCTCAAAAAATTAGCTGGGAAAGCGGTAAAAGATTTGATCAAGCGTACTTCTAGTCGTACTTAAGCTTTTGATAAGGTGTGGACGAAGGTTTGAATTGCAATTTTTCCCAAGACATTCACACTTTGGAGCCATGTCTCCCGAATACACTCTTCCGTGTCAAACACGGTATCGATTATTCAGAATCTAAAGAAATAGCGGCTGTAGTACCACAAGGAAGTGTATGTTGTATACTCGTTATATAACGCAAGAAGGAGGCACCAAATTGGTATATTTGTTGATTACAATGTAATTTTAACGGGGAAAACTATAGAAGAAATCATTAGCAAGTTGCAACCATTAAATAGGATAAATGAATTTACACAGACTTGACGAATCGCGCTCAACGAAACCAAATCTATTCATGTGACTTTTACCTAAAAAAGTAAATAATTTATTTATTATTTTTTTCAAACTAGGCTAAATACCTCGGGATGACACTTGACGTAAAATGGAAGTGAAAGTTGCACGTGAAAAATAAATGCAAAGAACTCGAAAATAAATACAGACTCGTATGTACTGATTACTTGGAAAATATTCCAAGCTTAGCGTAGAGAATAAACTGCTTTTATACAAGCAAGTGCTTAAACGGGTGTGAATATACCTATGGTTGGTGGGATAGTTTAAGAGGGTGAGCTTATGCTTTTCACTTAGGCCTCCATTGGGCCCGTTGATTTCCTCTCTTCTATCGAACTGTGAGGAGTAATGCTGTGCTTTGGGAATTATGCGTTGAAGGGATTTAGGTATTGGGATCTTGGGGAATTTATGTCGTATAGTGATCGGGAATCGTACTGTTCGTCTGGCGAATTCCAATGTATTCTCGATTCCTTTCGTGCTGAGGTGTGTAATATCAGGAATGCTTGGGGATCCCAGTATCTACAGTCTTAATCTAGCTGTTGCAGGGCAGTGTCAGAGGAAGTGTTCTATATCTTCCTCATCCTCCTCACAGTTGGCGCAGATTGTTGTATCAGCTAACCCGAGTCGGAACAAATGTTTATTGAGATTGATGTGGTCTGTTAAAAGTCCCCCCATCACCCTTAACTGTCTTCTGCTTGAGTTGAAAACTCTTTTTGCTGTGTTGTTACCCGGTTCTGTTACCGCGGATCTGGCCACTTTACACTTGACTAGATTCGTCCAGTATTTATTGAACTCCTGTCGTATCTTCTCACTGATTATTGTTTTAATAGTTGTCGGAGGAATTGTCTTTTCAGGATTCAGTTCTATGTTGCTCGCTCCTTTCCTTGCCAGTTCGTCTGCCTTTTCGTTTCCCGGTACACCTTTATGCCCCGGTACCCATGTAAGCCGAACCCTATTGCGTATGGCAAGTAAGTTCAATTTAATTTTGTACTCCCTTACTAATCATGATTTCGACAAGGGGTTTGTGGTCGCGCTAATTGCTGCTACGCTGTCCTTTCGCTGATGTCTTCTGCGAGTATTCCTTTGCTTGGAACACCGTTACAAATGGTTCTAGGCGAATAGCAAGCTCAATCGGTGGGTTAGCACTAAAGATGGAAGCCCCTGATTCCCCTGATATGTTTAGAGCCGTCTGTGTATACCGATAACCCATTGGAGTTTATTGTCGTTCTTTCATACGTCCAATATTTTTTTTGCGGGGAAAGTAGTTTTGAAGTTATTGGAGGTTGGTGTTGAGGATTATGCTTCTGTGATACCCAAGCAGACCATACGTTGCACCTTAGTTAGCAAGTCTTTTGCATACTTTTTACTACTCACTGGCCACCATACAACTACACCGTAGAAGATGATAGGTTTTATTACGCTTTCGTATATCCAGTGGGCCTGTTTCAGTTTCAAGCCCCATGACTTCCCGATGGCCCTCCGGCATATCCAACATGCTCTCTTATCTTTGGTAACTCTTTCTTCCAGGTTCTTTCTCCAGGTCAGTTTTATGTCCAATATTATGCCCAGATACTTGACGCTGTTACGTAGTTGCAGTGATGCTCCTCCAAGTTGTGAAATGTGAAAGTTCCGTTTTATTTGGATTTATCTCTAATCCACCTCCTCCGAACATTTTTTTAAGGTTCGTAGGGTGTTTTGCATAAGTTCTCCTATGATGTTCAGGTGCTTACTTCTTATCAGAACGACTGCATTTCGCACAGGTTCCATCCAGTGCTTTTAGGAGGTTGTTCATTTTGAGCACCCACAGAAAAGGAGATATTACCAACACAACTGATTTTCCTTTGAGGTATGCGTGTTGATTAGGACTCAGCCGCGGATTTGTAATCTGTGTTCTGATGTAGTTATCACAGATTCTCTCCATTGATTTTAGTAAGAAGGACGTTAGGCTAATAGGTCAATAGCCTGAAGATATTAACCAGTTTTCTTTAGGGTGTCTAATTCTATTAATTTTTGCAAAAAGATGGGAAGTATTCCGTCCATGCCCGGTGATTTATATGGCGCAAGTGAGTTAATAGCCCAGGCCGCATTATCTCCATCAACTAGGTTTTCAGTGTCCTCCCATTTTGTATTAGTTCGAGTAAGTCCACACTTGGAAGGTGTAGCTGCCTTGTTGAAACAATGTGGGAAGGGTGCACACATCAGCGTCTCCTAGGTATCGGCTGCGGTTGCCAAGTTATTACCCGCCTATAGAAGCTTTTAACTTGGTGGTTTCTTGGACAGGATGTTCTTTAATCGCGCTACTCCATTGTTATTGTATATGTTGGTGCAGAGAGTTGTCCATGATTCCCTTTTAGCAGCCCTCGTGAGCTTCTTGAAGCTTCTTTTACTTTCTTTATAAGATTCCCAGTCTACTTCTTCGTTGGTTCTTAAAGCTTCATTTAGGCATTATCTATCAATCTCCCTCGCTTCGTGGAGGTCACCTTTCCACCATTTTTGCTTTGCACTTCTAGGTAGCGGTTTTAGAGGACAGGCGATCTCCAAAGATTCTATAACACACTTCTGTATTTTGAGGACTTCTTTGTTTAATTGGTTAATCTCAGTGTAGCTCTTACCCTGAGTTGGTGTCAGCTTTCCCTGAAGATTACTTACAAGGATGGACCAATCCTAATCATTACTTTGGATTTGTGATCAATTCCAATATCAAAACTCAACAACCTGTGGAGATCTCACTACTGATCCTCCAGTTGGACAATAAGTGTGTAGACCTATAGCCGCTTAAGGTTTTATTTAATACCACCCTTCTAATTTTATTTATGAAGGTTGGTGTACAGCCCTCGTTCAAGGTAATCAAGTTTTCAATGTTAAAATAATCGGCCAAACACTCATCTATTTTGTTGATGTTCGTGCTTCCTCATTTAGTGTCGTGGGCGTTAGGATCCATTCCCACTATGAGACCCTTCTGTTGGGACCTTGTCCCTGGACGTACTTCTTTAACTCCTCGCTAGGTGGAGGTTGCGGGGAGTCATAGGGGAGGTAGTAAGAGGCCAGAATTATTTGGTTGGTCTGGCTATTTCTCACCCTGTATTCGAGACTCGTAACTGTGAGGTCACCTGTGCTGATCTGTGGGATAAAGAAGATATTGATATATTTTTGCGTCACAATACAGGCTCTACGCTTACTGTTTCCGTTGTTTACAATCACTTTCTATTTATTCCCCTATCCTGTTAACTTATTATTTATGCAATAGGGTTCCTGGATGAGGACGATATCCTCTTTCCCTGCTGAGAGGTAAGCACAGAGGTTGGCAGTTGCCGCCCTACTGTGCTGAAGGTTTGCTTGGATTACCTTCATTTATCCTCTCGTGGAATGAAGGGATCACAAAGCTGACTTGGTGAAAGCCGCATAGTGCTTTACCCCCTTGTAGGACTAGTGACCCCAGCAACTCTCCGTCAATCTCTACCACGATCAGTTGGGCTTTGCCGACCTGTTCCTTTGGGTGGTAGAGTTTCCACTTTTCTTTCTTAAGATCTTTGTTTTGCAGCTTCATCCGCGCAAACAGCGTTGCAGATTCCTTGACTACCCCTGGGATCCAAACGGACACCATTGTTAGTTTGGGAATCTGTTCCGCCGGTAGAACCACTAGGTTGGTGCCTTCCCAACCATCGAGTCTGGATATTAATTTTGTTAACGACTCCGTCGAGGCATTATCCTACCTTTGAAATCTGCCCTCACAAAATTCAGAGAAGTCGTCGGATTTGTACAAAGTGTTTGATCCAGTGAAGCATTGTGGGCTCTCTGGAACCGTTCATGTAACTCCTCCGGTATCTCCCCATCTTCATCGCTTCTATTGTAGACCACCATCTCCAGGAAGCTGGCTGCAACATCCCTATATGACCTAGTGTGAAGAAATTTCATAGGTGTGGCTGCCTGTCCTCTTGAAGTTGATGGCCTTTTCAGGTCCTTGAATTCTGACTGTGAGTCAGTTTTTCCCTCACTTCTCCCTGGGTGAGCGTTAGCCCGCCCTGGTGGAGCAGAGGTAAGCCTAATTTGTGGAGGGTCCTTGGCGACACGACTTCTTTTTCTCTGCGGTGGTTCAACATGGGGGCGCATCCTCCTCTTGCCATCTGAGTTTGCCGAGGCATCCTCTGGTGATAGGGTAGGGTGTTCCATCCGTTCCGCGCTCAATGTTTGAGCGACACTTCCACTGTTTGCTGATTGTCCACGCGGGGAGACGACTTTCGGCGTTGAAGCTAGGCAGCCTGGATTTGAAACCAAATTTCCTAGCTTTTCTATCATCAGTCGCCTTCTTTCTTTGGCCCTTTTCCGCTGTTGAGCTCCAGAAATGTTTCTTTACGAGCGGGCAGGGTCGATGTCGTTTCAACGTCTTCAATTTTATCTGTTGCGGAGAAGAGGTGCTGTAACCCGAAGTTGTTTTTATTTTTATTTTGGTTGAGAGTATTAGCCACTGGCGACTTATGCCCTTTCGGGACCAAGCCCTCGCCGTCAGCCGTAGCCTCTGCCGACTTTTGGATGTATATCCCCATCCGTGTTTCTTCTTTTTCTGTTGTACTCTCCATGTTTTTTTTTTTTTTTTTTTTGAGTTTTTGCTACTTCACTTTATTTTCTTTTTGTTTACCTTTTAGTTTCTGGACCTCCACTCTAACCTTTCCTGGATCTATTCCATGTAAAGCTCAAGAGTATCATCGGCCCTTACTCATCCCCTCCACCACGGCAAGGTAGGCAAACGACGGAGGGGTGGACATACCTATAGTATAAAAATTTGCGGTTTGTTCCAAAAAAACCAATTAAAATGTTTCAAAATCTTTTGAAAATAAAGTTCTAAGAAAAATTGTAAGCGCACTGTGGTACATAAAAAACAACGATATCCATAGAGATCTCGGAATTGCCACTGTGGAGGACGAAATTTAAAACTTTGCGCGAGAACATAGTAACCGATTAGAAGGTGACGTAAGCAATGCAGTTCTACAAATTCTAGATGAGTGAAATTTATTGCGCCGTCTGCAAAGAAGTCATTCGACCCAACTCGATAAATCACAACCGCGAATAAGCAGGAACTTTCGATGGAAAGATACCTGCCAATTTTTTTAATTTTGTTATATGAAAACTGCTTGTTAAGTAATAGTTGCAGTAAGAAGGAAGAATTTTGAAAGGAGGTTATTTTAGTGGTTATAAATACCACTCGTGTCACCGCTAAGAAGCTATGGCCTATTTACAACAAAGCCAGGACCAACCGACTTATGCAAATGAATAGAAAATCCCTACCCACCCTTATAGGAGTAATTACGGGGTATAATATTCTGCGGTATCATATGAAAAAGCTACGTATAACGGAAGGAGACCTGTGTAGGGGTTGCGGTGACGAGGAAATTCACCATAATATAACCCACTTTCTTTGCCACCGCCCAGGCCTCTATCACCAAAGAAATAAATTCATTGGACAACACTTCTCCCAAGATCTAGAAAACTATCTGGCAAACCAGTGAATGACATCTTGAATTTCATCAAATCCGCAAGATGGTTTGTATCATAAGAAAATTAAATATGGTTATATACTCTTCTATAAAGTACTTTTACTATTTCCCCCCGATGGGTATCACAATGGGTCTGTAGTGACTTGAGTCTGGCGAGGGAGGCACTTTCATATTTTTCTCCCTCAAGCTAGCTATTTTTTTTCATTTTTTAGCAAGACAAATTACCTTATTGAGTGTCAATTATTTAATCTAACGACATGGCCTCAAAGCCCCATCCTCAATCTGACAATCAATTTGGAGCTTTAAGGGAATGGTCCCTTTCCGGTCCCCCGGTATTGAATTTAATAAAAACCTCCCCTGTCTTCAGGGAATATAAAAATGTTGCAACAAAAAACATTTCCAAAAACCCAAGTCTCGAGCTAATTGCACCAAACAATCCTGATAAGCCTCAAAGTTCAATAAGAGTGTTTCTATTTGAAAAAAAAAAAAACCATTGATGCGACTAGCAACGAATACAATAAAATATCTCAACTAAGACACGGCGAAAAATCAAAGCATGTCGGACAAATTCATTCCCTTTAAAAATTCAAATAATCTTTGACCTGTAACCACAAAACTTCACCCTAATCTTAATCACTCAAAGGGGAAGAGCCTCAAATAATTGATGAAATGAGTGTATGAAAACTAAACAACCAGTGTGATGATTTTTCCTTTCAAAATTCCTAATTCCACCGAAATCGACTGTTACAAAACCAAAGTCTCGGAATATATACCCAACCCAATGCGGTGTCCGTAGTGACTACAAGGTCGCATCACCAAATGGTGTAAACAGGCTTACTTACCTGCTAGACCTGCAACCTTCCACTATATGATAAGTCGAACTGCACTCGCACAATATGTCCCAACTTCCGAAGTTTTCACCCCGCCTCCTCCAGAAAACGCCGAAGTTTTATCCAAAACAAAAATGCGGCTTAGTTGAAACTAGACAAATAAAAAAGAAACGCTACTGTTGGAAATAATGAACTTAGTTTGAATAATTGAATTTGGAAATATTGTTCACTTAGTTTTAGGCTTTGGATTATATTCTGTTAATATAATAAAGTTATTTGCATTTTGTTCTTTCCCGAAGTCGGTCGTTTTCTTATTCTATCAGCCAGTTTTTTTTAACAGGTTATGGGCCCAGAATACGCGGGAAAAAAAAGGTTAAATTAAGGGCATAACGCGAAAGTTTTTTTTGGTACGCGATTAAGTCTGGGAACCTGGTTAGATTCAGGATAGCTTATAAGTAGATAAAAGTGATAAAAACGACCCATATTCCGTATGGAAATTCCGAGCTTAAATTTTGATAAATGCATCAGGGCTATTTGAATATGTATATGGTCAAAACCGGACTCCGGTCAAAACATGAGCATGAGACCCAAATGTGGATGGAAATGTGAGAAAAACTGAAGTCGGTATACGAGCAGACTTCAAAGGTAAATGTCCACATGTTGCTGGAGAAATTTTACGGTTTTGAGAAAGATCCAGATGATGATATCTCAACTCACATATGCAGGTTAAAAAATATCGTCAGGCAATTAAGAGATATTGGAGATGTAATTTTAGAAAGTATGATCATTACGAAAGTTTTGGTCACCCTTCCAAGTGATTTTAAAAACATTTTCTGTGTATGGGAGTTGACAGCTAAAGAGCAACGTTGAGAAATCTTACGTCACGACTGGTTATGGAGGAGACACGCATGTCATCGCATACGACAAATGCATCCGTTGCTTTAGTAGCAAAGCAAAAGTCAAAGAAAAGAAATCCAAAGTCTTCTAAGCCTGGAAAGTGTTTCATTTGTAATGAGCATGGCCACTGGAAAAGAGAGTGTCCTAAGAAAAATGCGGTAGCTGATCAAAAAAGATAAAGGAGAGATACGAAGGGGCGATTGGAAGTTCATATAAGATGAAAGGAACAAATAATGCACTGGTAGCGGACGATCGACGATTGACTGTAAGTGAAGGTGGGGTATAGAGAAGAGTCAACGCAATGGTGGAGCGAGATCATGAACGATGGACTGGAACTAGAAGTGAGGTTCAAGGGGAAGCTCAATTTGGTTGCAATGCGTTAATGCAAGTGATGGAACAGTGAGTGAAAATTGGTACTTGGATTCTGAAGCCAGTGACCATATGACGTGCAGGAAAGAATGGTTTGTATGCTATAAGCATTTTACTGATCCTATTGATATTCAGATAGGGAGTGGAAAGAAGATCTTTGCGATAGGTATTGGGGACTTAAACATTCTTGCATCATATGGGAAGATTTGGACCGATAAACACTTGTCCGATGTTCTCTATGTCCCAAAGATTTCTATGAATCTCTTTTCACTGACTCGCGCTTTAGATAAGGGTTTGAGCATTATCTCTGGTAGTTTTCAGTGCAAGTTTGTGGAGAAGGATGGTTCAATTATGATAGTTGAAGATCGGCAAGAACAGCTCTTCAAAATGAGCCTCAAGGTGCAAACACCAACTTTGAGGGTATCGATTGCTGCTGGTCAGGTATTGCCAATTAAAATTTGGTATAAACGCATAGCTCTCTAGAACATCGTAAACAGCTGGAAAAGGAAGGAATCGATTTCAAAGACGATGAAAACTTTTCTTGTGACAGTTGTTTCTACGGTAAGTAGTATCGATTACCGTTTCCTCAGAATAGTTTTCAGGCATCCCAACCGGGTGAGCTTATACATGCTGACGTAACTGGACCAATGGAGGAGACTTAATCGGTGGTTCCAGGTATTTCCTATTGTTCAAAGATCGGTACAAAGTGTTTTTTTTTTGTTTTTTAAAGGAAATTTCACTCAGACTCAGACTCCATTTTGCTGTGTGCATTGTACTACCAGGCAGAAACTCCTTTTTGGTCTAGTGGTTGGAGAAACTTAGATTTTATTCGTTTCTCTTATATGTTCGGGTGACTGTGTTTGCTGTCCCCCGTCCGGGCTCGAACCTGCACAGTTCGGGTCACAAGCGAACACACTACCCACTACACCGTGGCCACCTCTTACAAAGTGGTTTACTTTCTGAAGCATAAATCCGAAATTTGTTTATTTATTGAACAATTCATAAGTATAGCGAATGTGGGAATATGGTAGGACCACTTCGTATGGATAATTTGACGGAATTTGTGAATGAAGGTGTAAAATCACTCCTGAACAAGCACTCTGTTCAACATCAAACTTCAGTGCCATACACTCCGGAGCAGAATGGCAGTGTTGAACGTGAGAATCATACCATTGCTGAGGCTGCCATGATGATGCTCTCTGGAAGTGGCTTATCCAAGAAATTCAGAGGCAGTAAACACTGCAGTTTCTGTACTTAATCGGACTGGGGTTAGTCCAGTGAAAGACAACGATCCGCACGAACTTTGGTGGGGTAGTGAAGTTAAAGGTTTTAAAGCATTTGGAACTGAGGCATTCATACATGTACTGAAGCAAAAATTTAAGAAATTTGATAGGACAGCTTAAAAAAAAAAGGTTTGTTAATGGGCTGTGCGGAGAACTCGGAGGGATATTTCGAATAGAGAGAGATCCAAATTATCAGGGACGTCTCTTTTAAGGAGGGTGAACTTGAAAACCAGCATGATGAAGTTCAAGAGAAATTACAACCAGCTGTAATTCTTTCTTCAGCAGAAGCTCACTGTAATAACAAAAGAATGCGTGAGGATTTGGATGATGTTTTGTATGATGATATGCATGATTCTCATAATTAAGACGTTCATGACGTAGTGCAGGAGGATTCCAGAGATACACCTGTAGCAGATTGCCCTGAAATCAACTCACTAAGTGATGTTTTCGAATCAGCACATGAGGATGGTGATGCAGAAAGCGACATAAATAAAGTTTCATGGAGGGATCGCTTACGTAGCGGAAGCAAATGCACTGATTCAGGTATGTTAAGCCTTGCAGAAAAACATGCTTTTCTTGTCCAAGGTGAACCAACTAGCTACAAAGAAGCAGTTACTTGCAAGGATGCCCGTCATTGGAAACAGCTATGGTAGACGAGGTGAGCAGTCTTCTTAAAAACCGCACTTGGGACTTGGTTTAACGTCCAATGAATAGGAAGGTCATCGACAACAAATGGGTATTCCAGGTGAAAAATTGTAATGCTCATGTGCAAAGAAAATATAGAGTTAGGTTGGTGATTCCCGGGTTTACACAAGAGTATGAAGTGGACTACGTTGCGACATTCAGTCCTGTGGCAAAATTTATTTCAGTTCACACATTACTTGCTTTTGCCGCTTATGAAGGTTTGTCACTTGTTTAATTCGACGTCAAAACGACCTCTTTAAATGGCGATTTGAATGAGGTCATTTATATTCGTCAACCTCTTGGATTCAATTATGGCTCTGGTACAACTTAATTGTTTCCGAAATGGATTCCTGCATCTTCGCCTTTTACTTGCAATCTACATCGATGATGGGCTGATTGCGGCAAAGAAGAAAGAAGATGGTATGTATGATGTTTCTACAGACACAATTTGAAATTACTGTTTTTGACGCTGAATGGTTCTTGGGTATGCAGTTATCACGGACATCAAACGGTAAGATTGATGCCAGTTAAACAAGTTATGCGGAACGTGTGTTGAAAAGATTCAATATGAAAGAGTGTAAGGCAGTTTCAACTGTAGCTGAAAACTCTTCAAGTGCAGTTGAATCATCTGATGAATGAGTATACTCTTTAAAAATTGTAACAATTTTTCCTTAATATATTTCAGCGATGCCGATTACGGTGGTGACATTGTCACAAGAAGATCTATCTCTGGATTTATTTTACATTTGGGGGTGGACCTGTTTCCTGGGCATCGCAGAGGCAAAAATGTGTTGCCTTGTCAACCACAGAGTCTGAGTACGTGGCGGCATCTCAAGCTGTTAAAGATATGGTGTGGCTACAGCGATTTGTAGCAGAACTGGTGCCAGCTAAAATGTCTTGGGCGGCTAAGCTGAATATGGATAACCAAAGAGCAATCCGGTTAGTTAAAAATCCGGAATTCCATAAGCGCACAAAACACATTGATGTGCGCTATCACTTCATTCGTGAGAGGTATGAAAGAAGCGAGTTTTCTATAAATTACTTTCCTTCAGTACACCAAATTGCAGATATACTTACTAAAGCCTTAAAGAAAGATAAATTTGAGAAATTTAAAAAACTGATTGGAGTTGTAAACAATTCATTTTAAAATCAATTTTGTTTCAATTAAGTGGGAGTGTTTTAAATAATGAACTTTGTTTGAATAATTGATTTGACAATGCTTTCGCTGGAAATATTGTTCACTTAGTTTTAAGCTATTGGATTATATTCTGTTAATATAATGAAATTAGTTGCATTTTGTTCTTTCTCAGCCATTTTTTTTTTTTTTTTTTAAAGTTACCTTACAGAAAAAAAACCCAGGTGCCGAAATTTCTTCCGAAAAACTTCAGAAAACTTCAGATAGTAGTATCACTATGTCAAAACCTGTTTCTTTAACCGGACAAAAAAACAATAAGTATAAACAAAACAACTAAACAAACAATTTTGAAATCTAACGCCCCTATCTCACAAAACAAATCCTTCAAAAATTGGCAATTCAGTTCTTACAGAAAATGCTTCAAGCAGCCCAAAATTAAAACTTATATACATGGGTATTTTCCTCTCTAAACGCACCACAACCTATCAAAATCAATCTTTATTCGCCGCACAATGGCAACTCCTAATTTACATTTCACCTCAATCTGCAACTCCTTAACTAACCACAATAATTATTACATAAACAACTCCGACACGGGTGAAAACACATATGTAGTTCCCATTCTCCCACTCCCATAGTGGGGAAGCTGAAGAGCTATCTGCTTTAAGAAGAAATAAAATCTCAGCGTGTAAACAATTAAAACAAATCAAGTTAACTCGGGTGCGTATAAGAAGGCGAACTTGTCGAAAGCTATCTGAAATGAAATAACTGAAAAGTTTAAATGAATTTAATCCGCTTTAAACTCAAACAATTCCACGAAAACAAAAATGTAAAATATACGCTGTTCGACAGAATTCGTTGACACTCCACAGTGAACAATTTCCTTCCCACAAGAAATCAGCAATTTTTCGCACAAAGTTGGTCACGAGGCTTAGATAACACTAACTTTCCTAATACATGCAATTTAATGAAGCTTCAAGCTCTACAAATAGTTTTACAATCGGCAACCAGCTCATTCCCTTATCGAATTCGACTACTGCCTTGGTGTGATCGAATCTCCTATCCAAATGCTTAAACAATTGCCAACTGCGGCAAAAATAAAAACTTCAGGATTATTCAATACTATTTTCGACAGATTTTCAATCTAAAGTTGGAAAACTGCTTCGGTTAATTTCATCCCTTAACCTAATAAGGATCTAAGCACGAATTGAAGGCTATTGTCCAATATGCCTCATTTCGCGCCCCGTCCAAAATCGTTAAAGGAATTATTGAACATCGGCTTCACTAGTTTACAGATGCGTAAAGCTAAACTTGTATCGACACTGTAAACAACGGTGTATCGAAATCATGTTTTAATTCTTGTTATAGATTTCAAAAAGCTTTCGACCGGATATGAATACCTATCCGGTCGAAAGCTTTTTTTTTAGATAAACTTAAAAATGGAGCGTAGGCCCTAAAATATTTGGCTATACCAAATTGTTACTGACTAATATAAACTTTGAATCCAAATTCCCACAAGGATTACCGCTATCTGTAATTTTATTCTTAGTTCTTTTTGACGAAGTTAGTAAAATTTTAACTAAGCAAAAACATTTGGCCCATTGTGTTTACGCAAACGGCGATGTGTATGTGCAAGCTCAATGATCGAAACAAAATAAATTTTGAAGTTCGTTACGTCGAAAGACATAGTTTTAAGTATTAGGTTTAACTTAGAGCGCCCGCATAGGGCCAGTAAGTTAGAATAAGAATAGTTAAGTTAGTTAAGCTAGTTTTAAGCGTTTTTTGTCTAGGATGTAAGTTATAGTGAACTAATTAATAAAAAAATGCATTAAAAATGAAATGAATGATCGAAATCTTAAACAGAATTCCTTTTTAAATTTTTTTTATATACAGTGCCTTTCGAAAAATATTGTCCAAACTTTTTTTCCAATTATGTCACATTTGTTGCAATAACTTCATATTTTTTAATGAGGATTTGTTTTCTTATGCGGTTTTAATCGTTTCATAATACATGAGTGTTAAAATTTTTCACACGCGGTCACTGGAGCAAAAAGTTGTTAGACCGATAAATGGGATTTATAGGCACCTGCCTCATTTTTAGGGATTAAAGAAAAATGCTTTATTGGTGCAGTGTTTTTGTTTTCTTATTGCTTCTCAGAAATATTCTCTATCTAATTACTACTTTGTTGGACCTCCTCTTGCTTTTATTACAGCTGTACATCGGCGAGACATTGACTCAGATAGGTTTTTCCATTTGAAGGCAGGTATGGTGTTCCAGGTCCGGAAAAGTAAATATTTTAAGTTTTAAATTGACTCTGGTCGCTTCTTCGCAACCTTAAGTTTCATTATTGACCAGATATTCTCAATTGGATTGAGATCTGGACTGTAGGGAGGCCAACTTAATACATTGACATTATTTTCTTCGAAGTACTTTTTGACCTAAGAAATAAAAAAAAAATATTTTTAGTCATAAAAGTTCTAGCTTATTTGAAAGCTTGATATTAGTCTTTCATATTAAAAAAAAAACAAGTTGTCCTGTTGAAAAACGAATCTGCAAGTGTCACCAAAAAGCTCCAGCGCAGAGGGCTCTAATACATTTTCCAGAACCCGTAGGTAAGATTGGCAGGTAGGTAGGTGTGATTCTGACAACATACTATGCTGAAACATAATTAGCGCAAAGGCGCCGTTTTAATACCACAACTCAAGTGCCCTAATTTGTTATAAAAACTGACGCTGGACTTGTGGGAAAGGAGAGAAAGGATTATTTAAATCCACCCCGTGGCATTGAGGAAACTGATTAAAAAGGTGTCTGCCAAGTGTACGGTGTCTAACCCTACTAAGGGCCGAACACTTACAAAGGAAGTGAAGAAGTGGTGCTCTTGGGTTCTGCACCAGTTATACTTCGGCCACATCTGCCTGGATATGACACAGTTCTGCAACCCTCGCCACCTATTACCAGCAACTGCAAGGAAATGAGCAAGGATTCTATCCTTGAGGGCCCCATAACAGAATGTTGACCTCCGCCGCACGGGAGCAAACATGGGCAGATCCCTGCCTCGCCAATTCATCAGTCCTTTCGTTTCCGTCAATGTTACTATGACCAGGCACCCAGATGAGGCTGATCCTAGACCGATGACTGAGTGCGGCAAGCTTCTCCTTGCATTGTTTAACAAGCTTGGAGGAGGAAGCCGCAGATACGATGAAATCAATGAAAATGGCTATGGTGTTAAGTTGTATCGATGTATGTTTGAGGAGACGGCACGCCTCCCGTACAGCAAGAACTTTCGCCTGGAATATGCTGTATGAATTGGGTAGACGGAATGAACTAGAGATATTGAGGGATTCAGAGAAGATTCCCGCCCCTACCCCGCAGTCCATTTTCGACCCGTCTGTGAAAATGGTTGTTTTGAACTCATTTGTCACCGCGCCACATTTCCATTCCGCCCTGGAAAAGAATCTCACCGTAACAACATTGCGAAAGTTCACCTTGGGAATTATGTAGTCGGTCAGTTTTGCCGCCAACTCCCTAGGTTGCAGATTAAGGATGCTGTCGTGGCCGTAAAGACTATCGCACCAGCTACCTGTTTCTCTTAATCTGACCGCACTACATGCTAATATGTACTTTATATGAAGGTCGAGTGGTATAAGGTGAAGGACTACGTTCGACGCTTTAGTTGAGCATGTTCACATCGCAACCGTAGCACCTAGAGCCACAGTCCTTTGTACTTTGTTGATGAGTTTAGTAATGTATGCTTTCTTAACCGCCGGCCACCAAACTAGCAATCCATAGGAAAGAATAGGGCGCACCACCGCGGTGTACATCCAAATGACCATCTTTGGACGGAGTCCCCATTTCTTACCGAATGTTTTGCTACAAGCATAAAAAGCCACACAGGCTTTCTTTACCCGCTGTTCAATGTTAAGCCTCCAGCTTAATTTATGGTCGAGTACCACACCTAGGTACCTAGCATTAGATGATAAAGATAGTAATTGGTTATTAAGCCGTGGAGGCGCAAAAGCCGGTATTTTGGTTTTTGTGGTATAGAGCATCAGTTCAGTTTTGCTAGGATTGACGTTAAGTCCACATCCAGTGACCCACATGCTAATCTTATCCAAGGCACCTTCCATAATCTCACTGATCACTGAATTAAACATCCCCGATACCAACACTACTACATCCGCATACGCGACAACCTTGACACCGTCTCGGTCAAGCCTACACTGAATTTTGTTGATTACCATAAGCCAAAGAAGAGGAGAGATAACCCCACCCTGAGGAGTTCCCCTTACAATGGATATGGTGGAAGCACTATTACCGAGTGTCGATTGAATGATTCTGGTTTTTAGCATAGTCATTATCCACTTGCTAATAAACTCCGCTGCACCCAGTTGGGACAGAGCTTCCTGAATTGATTCAGTACTAACGTTATTGAAAGCACCTTCAACATCTTAAAAGGTGGCAAGAGTAAATTGTTTGTAAAGTATTGTATTTTCTATCGTACGCACAACTTCATTTTCCTCTGACTCTTTTTGGAAAATCCGGCTTCAGTACTGGCTTGAGTTCTCTAAGTCCAGCTTTCACGAGCCTTTTCCTCACTGAGCTTGACGAAATTATTTTTCCTGTAGCTCGACACAGATCGTTTTTAAGATCCACCGAAGTCTTCAACCGATGCCGACGGCTGTACAGCACCAAAAAACGATCTTCCACTGGGGTCGTCTTTTTTGGCCTCCCTTAGCCTTTCTTTCTGCTGGTAGTCCCGGTCACACGATAGTTTTTTAAATTCTATGCCACAGTTTCTTGAGCAACATTTAGTCTTCTAGAAATTTTACGTGTTGTCAAATTGAGACGTCACAGTCACAAAATATTAGCTTTGCACTACGAACTGATTTTCCCAATTTGTTCACTAAATTACTTCGATTCGTTTCGGACTGCTATCACGAGCTATTCATAACAACATCGACTTTTATATACTATTTGAAAGACATTTTGCTACCTAGCGCAGCAAAACCCCTTAGCTCTCATAAATTCCAAGAACTGCGCCCGAAAAATGTAATAAAATGTTTGACCAACATTTTTCAATATATTAGCGTAAAGCAATAAAAGAAATCGATTGTTATTTATGATATCAATGTGCTTTATTAATTCTTTGACTGCGTTAGGTCTGACTCCGCTGACGATTAATGCAAGAATCATCTCCAAAAGTCCCCGCCCCATTCTTACATACTCTTTCGTATATAGCGCTACAAATCGGCCATCCTATCCTCGATCTCGCCCTCGAGATCAGAGCTGTCACTTTCGCTGACGTTGTCGGGAAGTCCCTCTTCCCGGAGGAAGCTTTCTTTAGTTCCTCTGCATATTGGGGATGTCTTCCACGACGTATCTATCATTTAGTAGCATGTTTGTGACCACGTATGGACCGCGGTACGGTGACTCATCCTGCGTCGGTGGCCTATGCTTTGCATCAAATGCCGCTTTCTGACGCACCTGTGTGTGCTCTATGTTCTTCAGCGCCAGACTTCGCCACCTCTCCATTTCATGGGTTTCTCCCCACGTCCATTCCCCCAGCTCCGGCAGTAGTTTATCACCTATAATGCTACTAGGGGTGTAAGGAAATAGTAGTTCATGTGGGCTCGCCTTCTTTGTACAGTTTCGCCCAGTATTCAATCCCCATTGCACAGCTCGTAAACAGCTTGCCCAAACACCCCCCTTCTCCATCGATTGCATACATTCGAGAGAGGCCAGGGATTGTTCGGTTGTATCTTTGGATCTGACCATTCATCTTCGGCGTCCTAACCGCGATCTTGATGTGATGGACTCCGTTCTCTTCACAAAAGTGCTTGAACATTTCCGAGGTGAATGCGGTTCTTCGATCAGCAACCACCCTTCTGGGCAATCCAAAATAGCTCCCCACTTCGGTGAGTATGCCAAGAACACCCTTGCTATCTGTTGTATATACTGATCGCAGAATGGCGTACTCCATGAAGTCGCCTACTAGCCCAAGTACGTATCTTGTGCCTCGTTTTGCCTTGGTCAATAGCCCGAAATTGGCCAGATATACGGTATCGAATGGTACAAGAACGCATTCAATGTTATGCAGCTCCCCCACCAACCTGCCGCCTATCCCCTTAGCGTAGACGCATTCAGTGCAGGACTTGATGTAGTTTTTTGTAAAGCTTCTCATTTTCAGAACTTAAACGTCTTCTTAATCCTCTCGAGCGTCTTTTCATCGGCCAGATGTCCGACATCGTCATGGCACAGTTTTAGGATCCTCTACCTTATGGTCCTGGAATCTACCCATCTCTAGGCTTCACCCACCTTCCACTGCCCTCATACAACATAATCGCGTTGTAGTTGCTTCTTTGCTGACGACATCTCAGCTGTTTTCAAGGTGACAATAATGTCCTGCAGCTTCTGGTCTTGCCACTGCATGGTTGCCACCGAATCCTTATCAGATATGTTGACGTTTAAGATCAGCGTTGAGCCTCCTCTACTGGGTGCAACATTTCCAGCGGTTGTCGGCTTATATCGTCCACAGGTGCAGCTATCTACTCAGGCTGATGAACTATTTCGTAATCAAACTCCTGTAGCTTGAGCCACCATCGGCCTACACGGGAAATCAGCTTCTCCTCTTTTTTTTTTTTCTTTTGAAAATGGAATCTTCCCTTCAATATGAGTATGGAAGAAACAGAGGCTAGTTTTACTACCAAAGGTAGTGAAAAATTCGGGCGGACCATCGTCCTATCGTCCAGTAAGCCTTCTTGATACACTGGGAAAGATACTTAAACGCCTAATATTCAGTAGATTACTACCGGTCGCTGAATCTGAAGATGGTCTCTCCGACCAACAATATGGATTCCGTAAAGTTAGATCCACAATAGATGCTATTGGTGAGCTAATATCAATTGCCGAACCATCGATACAGGGTTCCAGCAGGATATGGGGACATAAAAAAAATACTGCGGAGTGATTACACTTGACGTGAAAAACGCTTTCAATACAACAAATTGGAGCTATACAATAGGTGAAATAAATATGAATACCCCAGGAATAATATGCGAATAATAGATCACTATTTCCACCAAAAATTGCAATTATACGAAACGAATTTGGGAGAAAGGAATACTCCATAAGCTCTGGCGTTCCACAAGGCTCCGTCCTCAGACCGGTTCTCTGGAATATAATGTACGATGGTGTATTAAGACTACGAATACCCGATGGAGTACGACATAGCTATAGTGGTTACGGCGAAACACTTAGACGAGCTAGAGTTAAATGCACCCTTAATCCTTTTTTATGATTACATTTTGATCATGGTGAAGTTCACGAGCGAGCACGGTTTGGAAATTATTAAAAATTAATACCGAAATTCTGAGTCGGTGGTTGCAACTTTAAGACCGCTTACTCCAATTTTCGTCCCAATAATCGTCCCACCCTACAGGCTGTGCGTTCTATAGTGGATAAATTCGAGTCAAGATATTCACTATTTAATGCTCCTGTGCCAGTGAGGCAACGCACTGGTCGAAGTACCGAAAATATCGGCGCCGTAAGCACTTCAGTTCAAAATGAGCTAAATCAGTCGATTCCACTCCTTTCACAGGAAGTGGGAATCTCTCAGTCAACATTGTGGAGAATTTTGGGTAAAGATCTTGCCCTACACCCTTGAAAGATCAAATTAAGTCAAGAATTGAAGCCGCCTGATCATTTGAAGCGCCGAAACTTCTCCGATTCACTGTGTGGTGTGGATTTCATGCCGGAGGTGTGATTGGGCCGTATTTTTTGTTCGATGAAAATGATCGCCATGTTACGGTAAATGGAGTTCGCTATCGTGCCATGTTGGAAAACTATTTTGGCCAGAATTTGATGGACTTGACATCAGTGATAGTGGTTGATTGATTGATTTATTGAAAAGGAAGTTCAGTTATCGTGTAATCTCAAGAAATGGTGCGAATGGCCAGCTCGCTCATGCGAATTAACGCCGATGGATTTTTTTTTTTTGGGTTACGTTAAGTTGTTGGTCTTTGCCAACAAGCCAATAACATTAGAGGAGCTCAGGAACAATATCGAACTCGAAATTGCCAACGTTCCGGCCGATATGTGTGGAAGAGTGGTGAAAAATTGGCTCCAAAGAATCGATCGCTGCAATCGTGCTCGCAGTGGTTATATGAACGAAATCGAATTCCATACTTGAGCTTAACATGTATACTGCACCCGAAATAAATTCCAACCCGAAATCTCAATTATTCTGAGTTCAGTTTAAATGCAAAATTGTTATGTCCTTATTGGAAAACACTATGTCCTGGATGCGGAGAGGACCCAGAACATTTTGTTTTTAGTTGCCCAATGTTCATTGAGGAAAGGCGAAGATTGGGGTGTGAAATAAATAAAACACTTAATGCGGTTAGCACATTATTAACCCGAGTACAAATCTGACACTATCGTGCAACCTGGAGTGCGGTGCCTATGCAAGGTATCCCCTCGTCTTACAAAAAAAAAACTGCTGGATGCTACTACTGTGTCACAGTCCGTGATTAGCTTAAAACGCTTGCCTAGTATATACACCCTGAAGCGAGTGGTACTTTTCTTATCTATGGACAGCTTTCGGAATTCCAGCCAGGCCGGGCGATGACGCATCAGTATGCACTACATGCGCACGCTCCGGGTTGAGTGAACTGGAGAATTAGTGAGTTAGAACTGGAGGATTAGTGAGTGCCTACTTCAGCTTCTGGAATGCCCCTTTCTGCATTCTGCCTATTCATACGTGTGGTCTGCTTTGGTGAGATCCGTCAACGGTGTTGCACAGTATGCGTAATTCTTCACGAATTTACGGAAGAATCCCGTGAACTGCAGAAACTGTCGAACGCCGTAGATATCCTTGGGAACTCTATATTCGTTTTCAGGAATGCACACTTCGCCACATTCAAGGTCAGCCATAACTCCCTTAGGACTTCTAGGAATCGCTGCAATTTCTGTGGGTCTTCTTCCACTGTTCGACTTGGGATGACTACGTCGTCCAAGTAAACAGCAATGCCTGTTCTTCTCAGACGTGACTTGAGGATATTCATGCCGGTGCATTTACCAACCCAAATGGCATTCAGTTGAACTCATACAATCCATCATCGATAGCAAATGATGTAGACTTCCTGCAGCATTGCTCCACAGAAAGCCAGATCTAATGTAGAGAAAAATGTGTTTCAAAGCGGAAAATTCACAATTTTCTTAGCGAAGCGGTCTCAGAACTCGTTAACAAGCCTCTCGAGTTTTCGCCCATCTCCTTCTTCTAGCTCCTCTTAATTGGTTGGTTTTATTTGAAGGTCTGGCTCCCCTTTTGTATATGGCGTTACAATGCCACGGTCCATTGAACGTGGCAATGAGGCCACAAACTCTGACCGTATCATTGCAGCATATCTGATCGACACCCAAGTACATCAAATCAGACTTAAAACACTCAATTAACACTAAAGTATATGACTTTGAGCTTAACGATTGGAAAACCTACATGCATCATCAAAACTAAACCCAACCAAATGGCGTTTCATATATCCAACACAGATGAGCTGTATTTGGATTTTGTATTTGTATTTAATTTGTATTCATTCCAACTTAAAACAAATTTCTTAACAATTAATAATTCATAAATTACTTCTGTATATGGAAATATACACGCGAGGAAATAATTCGACCAAAAAAAAGAAGAAGAAGACCAAGCCAACGTGTTAAGTAAACGTTTATTCTCTAACAACTGAACGGACAACGGAGAATTTGTCATGAGGAAAGAATCAAAAGTACTGCAATTGAACAATGCACTCTGTGTGTGTGGGAGCACAATTTTGCATTGTTTCAAGGTTAATGAAGATCATGTCAGTGTTGCCGGTTGCGTTTGTCTTCTACATTTACTGCCCGGCTGGGCCGGTAGGCTCAGGACCACTGCTGAATAGTCGACACACCTTTTGTGCCGGTCGCGTTGTGCTCTTCAATTTATCAGACTCCAAGCAATATTGCACAGTTACATTGCGAACAAGTCCGTCGCTGCCCGGATGAACAGCAATGATGCGTGCCAGTCGCCATTTGGCTGGCGGTAAATTTTCGTGACGAAGTACGACGACATCCCCAACCTGCAGATTTTCACATTGTCGCCGCCACTTTTTGCGCTGCTGCAACGAAGCCAAATATTCATCGTGCCAACGATGCCAAAACGATTGATGCATTTGTCGTAAAAGTTGCCGATGTTGAAGCCGATTTGTAGGCGCTTCTGGTATGGTAGGTTCAGGTAATGCCACGAGCGAACAACCGATCAAGAAATCAGCTGGAGACAATGCCAAACGGTCATCCACGCTATCATGTATTGCAATCAACGGTCGCGAATTTAAGCAAGCCTCAATTCGCACAAGCAATGTATGTAATTGATCGTAGTATAGTGTCTGTCCACCAACTACGCGTAGCAAATGCCTCTTTGCCGACTTAACGGCGGCCTCCCATAGACCGCCTTGATGGGGAGCTGCGGCTGAGATGAAATGCCATTGAGTCTGTTGATTCGCCAATTGCTGTTGTGTGTATTCACTGTGCCATTCGACCAGGTCGGTTTGAAGAAGTTTGTTCGCCCTTTTGAACTGCGTGCCATTGTCGCTGTAAAGGTGAGTGCATGGGCCACGCCGGCCAATGAAGCGTGCAAAAACGTTGAGAAATGCTCTTGCTGATAAATCCTCCGCCAGCTCGATGTGGACAGCCTTGGTGGCCATGCAGACGAAGATGGCCACATATGTTTTCTTTGTCGTACGTTTGCGCTTTGCCCCAATCCGAATGTTGAAAGGTCCACAGTAGTCGATGCCAGATAAAGAAAAGGGTGGTGATGCCACAACTCGCGCCGCCGGTAATGATGCCATTTGTTGCTGAGCCATTCGCTGAGTGTGTCGTCGGCATATGACACATTCATATACGCATTGTTTTACGAGCGCACAGCCGCTGATGACCCAATAACGATGTCGGAGTACTTGCAGCATGAGGGTAGCCTGCGCGTGGGAGTTAATGAGATGAATGTCTCGTACGATGAGTCGCGACAGGGTGCTCTCTTTTGCCATAATGATTGGATGCTTTTGGTCCGTAGATAGGTCAGAATTTCGTAATCTACCGCCGACTCGCAATATGCCCTCTGAATCCAAATATGGCGCCAACGGTGCCAACTTACTTGTAACTGCCACCTGTCGAGAATGGGTTAGTTGCTGAATTTCACTGCAAAAGTACCTGTATTGCTCTGCTCGAAGATGCCATTTTAAAGCCATAGCCATTTCGTCACACTCCACCACTGTGTGATGCCAATATTGTCGTCGAGTTGGATTGCCACGAAGCACATACGCAGTTGTTCGTATTAGGCGGCCAATAGAAGAGAAACGTTCGACTAAATCGATGGTGATGACTTCCTTGCCACAGCGATATCTCGTTTGTATGATAAGCTGTGGGGAAGTACGCACAATATGAGCCTTAATAGGCCTAGACTCTACAGCTATCGCTTCTACGTCTGCCTCCGAAGGTGATGGAATATCATTTGCTATGTTGGTTCGCATTAGTTCGGTCGGGCCATGCCACCATAGCGGGTGACCAACCAAAGAATCCGCTGTAATCCCGCGGCTCGCACAGTCAGCTGGATTTAGATGACTTCGAACATGTCGCCAATCAGCCACGTTGGTATGTTGCTGTATGTAGTTAACTCTGTTTGCAACATAGGGTTTGAGTGTAGCAATTGGTTTGCGTAGCCAACAATGTACAATCGCTGAGTCACTATATAGCGTACAGGGTGCCTGCTCCAAGTCCAATGCGTGTCTAGTTCTGCCAATAGTCTCCGCTAAAAGTCGTGCTGCGCACAACTCCAATCGTGGTATCGTAGTCGTCGAATTGCCTAGTTGATCGACTCGAGATGGTGCAACACGCGTTTTCGCAGTAACGAGTGCTGATGTGAAGTCGCCATTGCTGCCCGTCGTACAGACGTATACAACAGCTGCATATGCCTTGATGCTAGCGTCACAAAAGCCATGTAAATGAATGGTGACCGATGCTTTCATCTGCAAACACCGTGGAATGCGTAATTGTTGCAACCGCTGCAAATTGTTGCGATAATCGGACCATTCCTGAATCAATTCCGTTGGAAGTTGAGAGTCCCATTCTAATCCAGTACGCCATAAGGTCTGTATAAATATTTTCGCCACAATGATGACGGGTGCAAGCATATTTGTTGGGTCATATAATCTCGCGGTATCGCTAAGCACTTGTCGTTTGGTTGTAGATGTCATTTCGCCAATGTTGATTCGATAGAACAACTCAACCGAGTACTGTTATCTCCGGAGATTTCAATTCGATGTCATCTGCTGTCCCCAGATTGCCTGTGATTCCAGCCACTGCCATTTTGTCGTTGGACTGCCATTTGCGGAGATGAAAGTGACCTTGCTGCAAGACTGTATCGACGTCGTTGGCCAATTGAATCGCTTGTTGGGTGGTTTCGACACTCGTTAAGTAATCGTCGACGTAGAAGTCACGAAGAATGCTTGTGAGAGCGATCGCCGATTGGTTAGCATTCGTCAATATATGACAGTTGTCGCGGCCGCACTGCTGCGTTGCTCGAACAGCGTTGTACGGACCCGATGCCATGCCATATGTGACAGTAGTCAACTGGTAAGTGCGAATCGGCTCAGTAGTTGATTCGCGCCACAAAATTTGCTGCCAGCGTTGATGACGTTCGTTAACTCGAACTTGGCGGAACATCTTCTCTACATCTGCCGAGAGAGCCACTGCAAAGCGTCGAAAGCGGAAGATGATCGTAGTGAGCAACTCTTGTATGAGCGGTCCACTCAATTGTGTGTCATTTAAAGAAACTCCATTTGATGTCTTCGCCGAAGCATTGAAAACAACGCGAAATTTTGCCAATACTGGATGATGTGGTATCACGTATCGCTGTGATGGTTCAGATGAGAAGTTCAAGGCATGCTTCATATGTCCTAAAGCCATGTATTCCTGTATGAATGCTACGTACTTCGCCTTGAGTTCTGGATCGTTCGCCAATCTACGCTCCAACTGATAAAATTGACGTAGTGCCAGTGGATGAGAGTTTCCAAGAATCTGTGCGTCTGGACGAAAAGGAATCTGGACGACGTAACGGCCATCGGAGTCACGTCGATGCGTAGCCATGAAAATATTCTCGCATACATCGTTATCGGTAACCGTTGCCTGGTTGTCTGCGTCAGCTTCAAATATACGAGCCAGTGCCAGGTCGAGACGTTCATCACTACCGTCAACATTGTCATGGATTGTGTGAAGTGAGCGCGTTGATGCCATAATTGAAGTGTCTACTGTCGCTGGTCCGAATACCACCCATCCCAGCGAAGTTGATTGTGCAAATGGTTCATTTACTGAACCGCGTACTATGCCTTCTTGTATGATATTACCCCACACGTCAGCGCCAATAAGAGCATCTATTCGACCCGTTCTACCAAACGACGGATCTGCCAAAGCTAATGTGCGCAAATGTTCCCAGCATGACGGTGCAATGTCAGCTGCTGGAGTCGGTGTAGTGATGGTAGTGAGTAAATAGAAATCCACATCAATGTCGAATGTGCCATCGCACGATGCCAAATTGAGTGTAGCGCGGCCACGCGTGTGTGTTATGGCCGAACCGACACCTTCTACTTGAATTGTACAGGGTTTCCTGCAAATAGCCAATTGATTAAAAAAGCGGTATTTCATAAAACTGACCTGACTGCCCGGGTCGCAAATGATCCGGCAACGATGAGTAGAGCCAAAGCCGTCCTTTATGTGAACAATGGCAGTCGCCAATAAGACTAATCGCTCGCCAATGACCACAAACGTCTTAGCCGACGGTGGTAGTCATGCAGGATAGTTTTGTGGTGGTTGAGATATTGATGTTGCAGGTGTTATCGTAGCTGATGATGTTGTTGTCGATCTAGCGGCTGGTGCGATGCCAGAAGAATTACCGCGGCATAGCAAGGTATGATGTCTGCCTTGACAATTGCGGCAGTTGCCACCTGCACACACCTTGGTTGCATGTCCAGGCTTCAAACAGTTGAAGCACAGATTAGAGCTGCGTAGTTTGTTGAATCGTTCAGCCACAGATAAAGCCAACAACTTTGGACAGCTACTGATGCGATGTATACTGCTGTCGCAAAATTCGCAATTGCCAGGTGAAGTCGCTGCCAGTTTGGACTTCACCAATCGTGGTGTATTAGGTAAACGCCGCTGTGATGAGCCCATTGCGGTGCCATGGTTTGAAAAGCCAGGCCAATGAATAATGTCCAGAGACAGACTCTGTGCTCGTTTCTAGACGAATTCCAGCAAATTATCCAATTTGGGAATATCCTTTTGACTTGTGTGCATACCCCATGCATATTGTGTGATTTGTGGCAATTTTGATGTGACTATTGGTACGGCTATTGCATCCCATTGATCGACTGTCAATGCCATTACACGCAATGCGCGAAGTGAATCACGCACGGTGTCCACAACAGTCAAGAGTCCCGCACCAGTTTCGATAGCGACTGGTTTGATGCCAATGAAGCGAGAGACGTGCAACTCAGCCAATTGTTTTTTGTTGTCGTAGCGTCTCATCAACTCATCCCAAGTAGCCTGATAGCCACCAGTGTAGAGATTGCCAACAAGCGTTTCGAGCGAATCGCCAACCAATGACTCGCGCAATTTCTGCAATTTGTAGCACTCGGGAATGCCTGGTTTGTCGATGAGCGTTTGAATTGCATCCTTGAACGCTAGCCAATTGCGAAGTGAGCCATCAAATTTCGGTATAGTAACCGGATCCAATTCAAGACTCATGGCAGAAGATCGCAGTTCTGCAGAATTCTCCGGAATCAATGGCTCAACCTTAGGAACCATCAATCGCTTAAGTTTTGCCACCGCTGGGTTGTACAAATCCTCCAGATCGTTCCACAGCCGCTGATGTGCATCTAATTCTTCATCATTGTCTGCGTCGTCGACTAGCACATCATGAGCGGCAGTAAAACGCTCAAAATGTAAATTTAGACTGGTTAATTCCTGGGCACATGTATGATAGTCGCCAGTGAATCCCTCAGCCAAAATTGCCGTGGTCATACGGCGCAATATGTTGGCTTGGGATGTGCGTCGATTTAACTCAGCCATTGCCAATGCACACACCAAATCACGTTACTCACTGTGTATAACAAGTGCCAATGTCCAAAGATGAGCCAGGTGGAAAAATTCTGCGAATTCTGTCGCTGCTCGTTGTCTCCACACGTGAGCGAATGTTCTAGAGCGCCTGCGCAAAGCAAATATTTAACGTGATGCAATTTGATGTAATCCGCAATTAAACCAAATAATTTTATATAAAAAAAACTGTTTTCCAAGATGTACTTAGGGCAAATTAAAATCATTCCTCACAGGAGGCACCAAAAAATGTATATGGAAATATACACACGAGGAAATAATTCGACCAAAAAAAAGAAGAAGAAGACCAAGCCAACGTGTTAAGTAAACTTTTATTCTCTAACAACTGAACGGACAACGGAGAATTTGTCATGAGGAAAGAATCAAAAGTACTGCAATTGAACAATGCACTCTGTGTGTGTGGGAGCATAATTTTGCATTATTTCAAGGTTAATGAAGATCATGTCAGTGTTGCCGGTTGCGTTTGTCTTCTACAACTTCAATAATATTGGAAGGAATAATAGTAGTCATTCTGTAACTATTTAAAGTTAGTGTTGAATGACACTTGACTAAAATTTGTATAATTCAAGGAACTGATGTGGGGTAGTTATCAGTTTTACAATAAATAGGGAGAGAATGGAAACTTTAAAATTTAGGGAAGAATATGAAAACATATATAGAGCAAATAAACTTAAGATTACAATTAAGACACATATCGGAACAACGATTCTATATTAGCATTCGATAGTAAATAACCAATTTCTTACTTTATTTACAAATGAGTGAAAAAAGTAAGTTCGTCTAACAGCAATCGGTAGTTTATTAAAACATTTAGGCATAGTAACAGTAAAAAAATGCTAAAATTTGGTTTTATGTGCGATCGGAACATTGACTAATGCTAGGTTATTAACGCATAAGCAATAAAAACTAGAGTTTCTATATGGAATGTTACCACCTTGCTTAAAGAATTCCCTGAGAACTTTGAAGACATAAAGATGTCTTAACGGAAGAATTCGCAATTCTCTAAACAGCAACCAACTATGAGCAAAGCGATTTCTACCACAAATTATTCTAATAAGATATTTTTGAGCTATAAGTAAGGAACCAAAAGTGTTATCATATGATCCTCCCCAACTCGTAATACCATATTGTAACTTAGAGTTTGCAAGGCCATAGTATATCATGGTTAATACTTTTTTGGAACAATAAGGTTTTACAAGATACATTTTGCGTGCCACTCGCATCATGTGAGATTCAATTATTCAATCAATTATTACCCCCAGATATTTATATTGAGTAACAGATTCAATTTTAAAGCACTTACTTGAGCATTGAATGTTTTCATTAAAATTTATACACCCACACGTATGCAGAGGTAAACAAAACCTTCACAGTCATGTGAATCAAAAAATAAGTTAAAATCGGTAAGTTCATTTCCCAACATTTTAAAAGCCATTAATTTAATTTTCTCGCTGATAATCGGCTTGTGAGATGCAAACCACTGTCTTAATCTTTGTAGATCTTCCTCTATTTTGGTAATGCAATCTAACGGGGTGAATCCTTGATAAGAGAAAGCTTTATCATCGGCGAAGGCAGTAGAGAATCCGTTAAAGTTCTAATTGAAGAGAGAGTTAATATAAATTAAAAACATAAGTGGACCAAGGACAGAGCCCTGGGGAACACCATTCTTCATTGTAAGGGATCTACTAAAACTTCCATTAATATTAACTACTTGCTTCCTATCTAAAAGATAAGTGCGAAACCAATCATGAAGTACTCCCCTGAAACCAGCATTATACAATTTATCTAGAGATACAATTTTTATAGAGAAAAAAGTTGTGATCCACCATGTCAAACGCTTTCGTCATGTCTATGAAAAAAGCCATTGTAGATTTGGAACAATTAAAGCCTTGACACAATTGGGTACATAACTTGAGAATAGCGTCTTCTGTGGATTTGCCTGGCCTGAAACCAAACTAATTTTTAGAAAAGAAATTCTGATCATCCAAAAATGAAACCATACGCGATTTTAGTAGCTTCTCAAAGAGTTTAGAAAAGGTCGGGAGCAGAGATATAGGTCTATAATTACGAACATCTTTGCGATTTCCATTTTTAAACAGAGGTATAATTTCTGAGCATTTCAACGATTGTGGAAAACATCCATTGCTTATGCTATGATTAAATAAGTAGCATATTATATCACTTATGTTAAAGGCAATCTTTTTTAAAAGCACATTTGTAATACTATCACTTGTACTAGAACTTTTATTTTTTAAAGACATTATGAGCTTAGATATTTCTACAGATGAAAGCTATTATATCAGATCAAAGCTATTAACCTGCCAACTTTCACCATACATATCGGTTGAATACAATTGCACTCTGAAATCTCAATAAAATACTCATTAAATTTGTTCGCTATGCTGCCTGAATCAGATAAGACAACGTCATTTACTTCCAAGACATCGATTGATTTAGACTTTATATCTTTTCCTAAAATATTATCTACAATTCTCCACTCTTCTTTAATATTACCTTTAGCATTTTGCATCTTATTGACATAGTAATGATGGCGTGTTTCTATGGTTTCCATTTTTTTTCATTCATTTTTAGTGCATTTTTATTAATCAATTTATTAACTTACATGCTAGACAAAACGCTTAAAACTAGCTTAACTAACTTAACTATTCTTATTCTAACTTACTGGCCCTATGCGGGCGCTCTAAGTTAAACCTAATACTTAAAACTATGTCTTTCGACGTAACGTACATACATTTTTTATTTATTTCATTATTTTATTTTTGCTTCTTACTAAGAAAAATAGATAAAAAAAAAAAAAAAACTTAGTAAATGAACTTTTTTTTTTTTGTATTCTTATATATAAAACTTATATTAAATAAATCTTAAAATATCTTATTCTACCTTAATCTATCTTATTTTACCTTACATAATTATATACGCACTTTTTTTTTTTTTTTTTTTTTTATTTTTTTTTTTTTTTCTATCCAAGTGCTGTGATAATTTTTCTTTTTTTTTAACCTATATACAATATACCTAAACTACCTAAACCTTAAACTATGTAAGTCGGCCATGGACAAAAACAGCCAACTTTAAACCTCAAACAGGCTACCCTGGATTAGGGGGAAATGACGAAGGAGTTTCCTCTCTTTCGGCTAGCCACCAGAAATGACCGTACTGACGTTGTACGTCCTCAACATCACGACCCGATACCGCCCTACTAAACCGGAGACGCTCCACACTGCCGTGTGCAACGTCTCTGTCGTAGTTGAGTCGCCTATCCACAGCTGTCCGAGCAACGTGGAAGATTAGCGGCACTGCCAATCTGTCCTGGATCAGACCTTTCTCATCAAAATAGAGGAACGCCTCTGGGGGAACAAAGCCGTTAAGGCGCACTCTCTCGTGATACTCATAATTGGGGTAATAAGCCCCAGAGATCAGATTGTTCGTCGAGCTCATTGCTCTTGCAATGTGCCTTCGAATCAGCTTGATAACGAAATTATCCACTCTTATTAGATTAGCCCTGTTGTATAGGACCTCATTGGGATAGAATTTTATGTACTGGAACTCCGGTGTTCCGCATAAATGAAGGCAAGCCCGAAGACAAGCCCTCTCAAACACCCGAATCTTTTCCAACAAGCTTGCTCCCACGTTGAACCACACGGGACATCCATATACGAGCATGGGCCTAATGAGGGCCATGTAGCAGATTACCTTTACCCTTGCATCGAGTTGCTTGCTATAAAAAAGTTTCTTTGTAAGGGCAAAAGCACCTTTGGCACTGGCCAGAGCCCTAGAGGCAGCAGACAACGGCGTCCTAAAAAGGATGGTTTCCGATTTCTGGAAGTTGATCTTCAACTTCCAGTCATCGCAATCTCGCTGAATCTTATCGAAGTCACGTTGCACGAGAATTGCAATGACCTCGATTTTTGGTCCTAATCTGTACGCGATCAAGTCGTCTGCGTACGCAATGGCATGGTGAAGTGATAATATGAGATCGCTCGTGTAAATGTTGAAAAGGATCGGTGAATTAACCGCACCTTGTTGCAAACCGTTTTCAATTAGAAATGTTCCAGCAGAAGTCACATTGCCATTTTTGACGATGAACTGTCTACTGGTGAGCATGTTATGAAGTATGTACAGCAGTGGTTTGCTTATGCCCAGCCTGCTTAGCTTGTTGAAAAGTCCTTCTAACCACACGGTGTCGAAGGCCTTCTCCAAGTCAATCAGGCAGGCACCCGTGCACTGTTTCTTGCTTTTGTTCCATTGGATATCCGATACCAGTTTAGACGCGGCATGTATTGTATCATGCCCCGCCTTAAAACCGAATTCGTTATCCAGAATTATATTACTGTTCGCAGTCCACTTCAGCAGGGCTCTATTGATCACTTTCTCGAATACCTTGCTGATGTTCGGAAGGAGACTTATCGACCGGAGATTTGCCGGATTGGAAGTGTCCTTACCCCTTTTGGGGATGGGTTGTATCACTGCTGTTTTCCAGTGCGCCGGATAATGTGCATTATTCAGTGCATTGTTAAACAGAGTGGTGTAAATGTCCATCGCTTCTAGAGGGAGATGTTGAAGCACAATGTTCGATACTCCATCGATTCCCTCAGATTTCTTCCTCCTCAATGAGTCGAAGATCGCTTGGAGCTCCACCTTCGATATGTACGCCCTTTCATCGGCGATGACATTATTTGCCATGTTATCGTCACTGAACTCGGTAAAACCTATGTTCTCAGATCGCCAGTGTTCTATATCATTTCGAAGGTAGAAGTTGTGCACAAGGACTCGATTTTCAAGGTCGTGGTTCGGGCAAATGGTATCATTCACCTTGTACACTTCCTGGAAAGTCGCTCCTATAGTCTCTACCTTCTCCTGCGGATCTTCGATCACAAAGAAGTTGTCATCCTCTACTGCGTTATCTGGATCTATACCTGCTGTTATTAGTATTTGTCCATTGTTTGTCGTTCGGGGGATCTTAAGACACGGAAGGTCGTTTTGATTATTCCTCCGAAATATTTTATTTATTTACCGGAACATACTCGGGTTGTTGGATTTTACAGCCCGAATTTTGTTGTTCCAATGCAAATTTACAGAAAGTCTGTAATTTTCTCTAATTAATTTCTGGAGGTTTTTAATCAGCGACTTCAGCGTCCTAAGCTCCGAGTTTTGCCTGTCAGTAAACTGTCTGTACAAGGTTTTTA
This sequence comes from Pocota personata, assembly GCA_963082735.1. Classification (NCBI taxonomy): domain Eukaryota; kingdom Metazoa; phylum Arthropoda; class Insecta; order Diptera; family Syrphidae; genus Pocota; species Pocota personata. The sequence continues at coordinate 88,000,202 of OY720431.1, forward strand.
GTCCTGACAGCAGTCTACTTTTGTGTTGGTGTAGTGCGTCAATTGTTGCATTACGGAATATGTCTGCGTTGTCAGTATGTTGATACCGAGGTATCGTATTGTCCATAGTTCGTTTAATTGTCTCGTCCATTTGTTTTAGGTACCACTCAATCTCCTCGTTTGACAGATTCCCATTGGACGGTGGGTAGAGCGAATTCGAGGAGAGTGCTCTTGTCAAAGTTCTTGAGAAGCGAGACCAACGCGTCTTACTATAATTGTAGGAGTACGTTTGGACAAACTCCTCTAACTCCGCAAGTTCGTTGGGAATCGTTATTACGGCACTGAGTCCGCAATGGTCACTGTCATACACAAATGCGCGCAGGCAATTTATAGTTTGTCGGTCCATGTTAGTCAGTTGTAACCGTACGTCGAACAGCATAAGATCCAGATAGCAGCCACTTCTAAGAAACAACGGACTATCTGTAGCTTTCAAATCGAGTTTATACTCGACACTGTGCCGACCCCACCAATTGAACAGTAGGTTCCCTCTAGATTTCCCCAGTCTCTGTGTTTGGCGTTTAGATCTCCGGCCATGATGAAATAATTCTCCTCCGACTGCAGCCTCAGGGATCGAAAAAGTGTCTCGAGCTCTGTAATAAATAAAGTAGATTGAGTAGCTTCAGGTGCATAGAGTGCGACCAAGTACACCCTCTTTCCACTACGGAGAGGGATGCACACGATACACGCTTCCAGCTCCTGGAACCTTCGCACTTCACCGCTGTACATAACTTTAAATTGCAGTTGTTTGCGTATGAAGATCGCAACACCTCCTCCTTGTGTGGAGTTGGGTCGGTCTGTTCTGACAATATTGTATTTATTGTGACCCAATTTGTGCTTCTGGGATAGCTTTGTTTCGCTAACCATAAGCACATCAGGGGTTTGGTCTTCAAGCAACTTAAACAATACGGCTCTTCGCTCGCTCCTAATCAGTGAATTCACATTCACCGCAAGGATCTTCAAGGATTGCTCCTCCATGTTCGTACCCATTACGACTGAAGGTGCGTTAAGCCCGGCAGAAGTGCGTAGATCTGGTCCACCCGCTTCGCCTGCTCCTGTACCTGGCGTTGGAGCTGCTCCATCTGCCCTTGGATAGAGAGCAAGATGGCCAGCAAGTCAGTTTGAGCCTCCGGTGCTCTAGGCGCTGGGGCCTGAGAAGCAACCTTCGGTCTTTTCTGTTCCGCGTTTCCCCGACCTGCCGCCATTTGGGCGTATTTCACTTGGGGAGTCACGGATTGTGTTTGAATTGGAGCAGGTGGACGTTTCACTACGACCTTCTCCTGGCGAACTAGATTTACTTCCTTAATGTACAGGAACTTAGGACAACCCCGATAGTTTGCGGTGTGTCCCGAGTTCCTGCATAAAGCACACGAGAGCTGGCTCTTATCTGCCACTCCATCCTTACCCAGAGTGCATTCCTCTGCTTTGTGGTTCTTTCCACACTTAACACATCGAGGCTGCATTTCGCAGTTCGACGCGGCGTGCCCGAACCTTTGACAGGGAACACATTGTAAAATGTTTTCTCTCCTTCTTAATTTTTCCCATGCGACAACCTGGTCTAGGACTTTAGTACTCCTTAGACCATCCATCTTGCTATTGGGTGAAAGCTGAACTAGGAAGAACGGCAGTTTCCGCTTCTCCCTTTTTGCCTTAGCTGTGGTGAATGGCTTGACCCCTACAAATTCGAGCTCGTTCCACTCTTTCTCTTTAAGCAGTGCAAGGAGCGTCTCCGGATCAGTAGACGGATCTATCCCCCTCAGCAGCATTGTTTGCCGCTTTTCCCCCTTCGGGGTGAAGGAGAAGAACTCCGTCGTCGTGTCCTTCAACAAATCTTTAATTTTTTTATATTGTTCCATTGTATTGCAGTGGATAGCGTGCCTGTCTTCATTTAAGCGTTTAATATAAAAATTGTTGCCTATGGCCGACTTACATAGTTTAATAGTGTCCATAAGCTCAATCTTATAGGTGTTGATTGGCGGTACCCTCGTTTTTGTCGTCGTCTTCGGTTGCGGTTGTTGTTGCTGTTGGTTCTGCTGCGGTTGTTGTTACTGTTGTTTCTGCTGCTGCTGCGGTTATTGTTTTATTTCTTGCTGCATTTTCTGCTGTTTTTTCAGCTGTTGTTGTTGCTGCTGCTTCGGCTGCAGTATTTGCTGCTGTATTGGCGGTTGCCGCTGGCTTTCTGGCGGCTGCTGCTGTAGTTGTTGTTGTTGATTAGCGCGCTGCCGCTCCCTCTCTCTTCTGGCCACTTGTTTGGCCTTTATTGCACGCACTCTTTGTTCGAGCTGTCTGATGCTGCTAGTCAGACTCTCTACTTCTTCATCTTCATCATCTGATTCGGAGGCCGCCAGAACTGCGAAGCTGTTGTTGTTGTCTCCAACGTAGTGGCCTTCCCCACCGTCGGAGATGTAAGTTAACTCGACAGAGTCATCCGACCTCTGCCGCTTCTTCTCTCCTGCTACTGCTGTTGCTGTTGTCGGCGCCCCTTCCCTCACTCCACCTGGCAGCTGTACAGCTGAAGCTGATGTGGAGGGGCGCTTTACCAAATTGGGAGATGGTTTCAATTTCCTTCTCCGCTTCGATGTACCATCTGCAGCCAATGTTACTGGGTGGCCTGTTTTGGCTGGCTCATCGGCTCTGATGCTTTGTTATCAGCAGGTCCCGCAAATGGGAGCGCGGACCGCTCACTTTCCATCGCCTGATTGTTATTTGTTTTGTGTACACAATTGTATTTGATTTTAAAAAAAGGTCCAAATTGAAATTTTTCCTGGCTGGGGATTGAACCCAAGCCCCCGGTTTGACGGTTCACTACCACTTCTATTAGGCTAACTCGTCACTTGAAGAAACACTGTCTAATTTTTTAGTAGAGAACACTATTGTTTTCAATTAAATGCCGAGACACGTGCGCACTCCTTGAAAGCCTGTGAACGACTGATTTCTATTGCTTCCTTATTTACATCTATGCACAATTTGTCATAGTATTTTTTTTAGCCTAAGGTTATGTGGATGTTTATTACATTTTATTGCAATTTTGTTTTTCCTTTTTATTTTCTTTAAGAGATCAGTAGTCATTCAAGGTTTAATGTATTTTTTACTATTTAAATCATGCATAGACAAAGATCTACAGTTTTCTATATGGTTTCTTAAAATCGATAAAATTAAGTCATAGGCAACCGAAGGATTACTCTCTGCATAGACTGATTCCCAAAATTCATATCTTAAGCATTCATTTAACATGGCATAGTTTGTACGAATTTAGTTCCGGAATGAATTATTTACAAGATAAGGATTAGTAAAGTTATTTGTACTAAGAGTTACCATATGGTGATCCGTTAATCTGAAATGGTAAACATTCCCACAAAAACAACTCTTATTATTTTTTTGTATTCGCGTGCAAATATGGTCAATGCAACTCTTAGTTGAGTTAGATATGCGAGTTGGTTCATTTATAACACTCTTGATGTCTCTGTCCGATTCATTCAAAATATCAATATTTATATCACCTAGGACAATTAAGTTTCTAGCTTTAGTTTCACTCAAAATAGAATTGAACTCGGTTATAAATATACTTTTATTAAATTCATGCAGTCTGTAAATGCACAGTATTGAAAAGGTTTCATTTGCATATGCAAGGGACAACTTCACTACATCGGCACTAGGAATGAACAATCACACATATAACCAGATTTGATATAAGCTGCTACACCGCCGGCTGTGTAAGAATCATTGCAATTGGCAAAAGCAAATAACCCGGAATATTATAAAAATCGAACTGATTTTGATAAATCCAAATCTCACTCAAAACAACTACGATAGGCAAATTCGCGAGAGAGACATTTTTTCTTAACCCTAGACCCGTGTACTGGACACTGAGTGCCCAGAGCATTTTTCAAACAATTTTTTAACGTGCATATTGTTCTATAACATGCTAAAGAGGCATGACGTTTTTAAATATACAGTGCCCAGGTACCCGAAACACAAACATTTGAATTATTTCCGTTAATAGTTGTGACAGCCTGTGGTCCGAAAAAAAATAGGTCGATATCGTGTACTGGGGCACTCAGTGCCCCCATGTAATTTCAGTACATTTTACATGAGAATCGTTGTTCTGCAACGGTTTTATTTTTGTCATTTTGTATGGAGTGCTAGGATTTTCCTTATTTTATTCTTTTTCTATATCGTATCGAATCGTATCCAATCGATCAGAACATTTTGCATGAAAATAACTTTTCCAACGGTTTTTTCTTTCATTTGTGGCAGCGATAGTTGGTATGGACAAGTATTTAGGTAAAGCTTATTTCTCTACTGTTGGTTGATTGGAGATAAACAAAGCAGTGAACTTATGTATAAGTTTTTGTAGAAATATTTATATGTATTGTATAAGTTTTGAGTGCGAGTACATACTAAATTCAAGTGATTTTTTCAGATTTTTATATATATATATATATATTTGTTTTAAAAAAAAAGTGATTTGGGGGATATAAGTAAATAAAGTAAATAAAACAGTTTTTGTTGAAAATTATAATTGCTTTCGGTTATTTACGGGTATTGTCCTTCAGAAATATAGATGATGTTGTGCATCGCTTACTCTTTCTGCTGAATGCATCCGCAAACCGGGAATTAACTGTTGCAGATCAGGAATTTTTCGATGAACATTAGGGCCAATTAGCAGATGCAGATGAGGATGAAGTACGATCTGCTCGACAAAATAATTCCGAACATGACGATAATGATGCAGATAATGAAGCAAATTTGTCGGATGCTGATGATCCCAACTATGAGCCAAACGAGGCCTTACTTGAAATACGCGTCGAACAATCTGGTTTTGATATGAGGGAAGAAGCAGAAGTGGAAATGCAACAACAACGTGGAAATCGCCGTGAGGAAGAAATAGAAATGGAACCTATTGCACCTAATCGAGGAATGCTGTATACGGCTAGGAATATCAAATTCAACGACATTTGGTGGTCAATGCCTGATGAATGTGAGCAACGAAGAGTGATTACAAATCGCAACGAACGATTGAACCACGTTGCTAGATGCCCAAAAATATTTTCGGGAAAATCCTATGCATTCAAGTCTTTTGTTACTCCAGCCTTAGTTGGGAATATAGTGATCGTGCATATAGAAATATACACGCGAGGAAATAATTCGACCAAAAAAAAGAAGAAGAAGACCAAGCCAACGTGTTAAGTAAACGCTTATTCTCTAACAACTGAACGGACAACGGAGAATTTGTCATGAGGAAAGAATCAAAAGTACTGCAATTGAACAATGCACTCTGTGTGTGTGGGAGCACAATTTTGCATTGTTGCCAACGATGCCAAAACGATTGATGCATTTGTCGTAAAAGTTGCCAATGTTGAAGTCGATTTGTAGGCGCTTCTGGTATGGTAGGTTCAGGTAATGCCACGAGCGAACAACCGATCAAGAAATCAGCTGGAGACAATGCCAAACGGTCATCCACGCTATCATGTATTGCAATCAACGGTCGCGAATTTAAGCAAGCCTCAATTCGCACAAGCAATGTATGTAATTGATCGTAGTATAGTGTCTGTCCACCAACTACGCGTAGCAAATGCCTCTTTGCCGACTTAACGGCGGCCTCCCATAGACCGCCTTGATGGGGAGCTGCGGCTGAGATGAAATGCCATTGAGTCTGTTGATTCGCCAATTGCTGTTGTGTGTATTCACTGTGCCATTCGACCAGGTCGGTTTGAAGAAGTTTGTTCGCCCTTTTGAACTGCGTGCCATTGTCGCTGTAAAGGTGAGTGCATGGGCCACGCCGGCCAATGAAGCGTGCAAAAACGTTGAGAAATGCTCTTGCTGATAAATCCTCCGCCAGCTCGATGTGGACAGCCTTGGTGGCCATGCAGACGAAGATGGCCACATATGTTTTCTTTGTCGTACGTTTGCGCTTTGCCCCAATCCGAATGTTGAAAGGTCCACAGTAGTCGATGCCAGATAAAGAAAAGGGTGGTGATGCCACAACTCGCGCCGCCGGTAATGATGCCATTTGTTGCTGAGCCATTCGCTGAGTGTGTCGTCGGCATATGACACATTCATATACGCATTGTTTTACGAGCGCACAGCCGCTGATGACCCAATAACGATGTCGGAGTACTTGCAGCATGAGGGTAGCCTGCGCGTGGGAGTTAATGAGATGAATGTCTCGTACGATGAGTCGCGACAGGGTGCTCTCTTTTGCCTTTGGATGCTTTTGGTCCGTAGATAGGTCAGAATTTCGTAATCTACCGCCGACTCGCAATATGCCCTCTGAATCCAAATATGGCGCCAACGGTGCCAACTTACTTGTAACTGCCACCTGTCGAGAATGGGTTAGTTGCTGAATTTCACTGCAAAAGTACCTGTATTGCTCTGCTCGAAGATGCCATTTTAAAGCCATAGCCATTTCGTCACACTCCACCACTGTGTGATGCCAATATTGTCGTCGAGTTGGATTGCCACGAAGCACATACGCAGTTGTTCGTATTAGGCGGCCAATAGAAGAGAAACGTTCGACTAAATCGATGGTGATGACTTCCTTGCCACAGCGATATCTCGTTTGTATGATAAGCTGTGGGGAAGTACGCACAATATGAGCCTTAATAGGCCTAGACTCTACAGCTATCGCTTCTACGTCTGCCTCCGAAGGTGATGGAATATCATTTGCTATGTTGGTTCGCATTAGTTCGGTCGGGCCATGCCACCATAGCGGGTGACCAACCAAAGAATCCGCTGTAATCCCGCGGCTCGCACAGTCAGCTGGATTTAGATGACTTCGAACATGTCGCCAATCAGCCACGTTGGTATGTTGCTGTATGTAGTTAACTCTGTTTGCAACATAGGGTTTGAGTGTAGCAATTGGTTTGCGTAGCCAACAATGTACAATCGCTGAGTCACTATATAGCGTGCAGGGTGCCTGCTCCAAGTCCAATGCGTGTCTAGTTCTGCCAATAGTCTCCGCTAAAAGTCGTGCTGCGCACAACTCCAATCGTGGTATCGTAGTCGTCGAATTGCCTAGTTGATCGACTCGAGATGGTGCAACACGCGTTTTCGCAGTAACGAGTGCTGATGTGAAGTCGCCATTGCTGCTCGTCGTACAGACGTATACAACAGCTGCATATGCCTTGATGCTAGCGTCACAAAAGCCATGTAAATGAATGGTGACCGATGCTTTCATCTGCAAACACCGTGGAATGCGTAATTGTTGCAATCGCTGCAAATTGTTGCGATAATCGGACCATTCCTGAATCAATTCCGTTGGAAGTTGAGAGTCCCATTCTAATCCAGTACGCCATAAGGTCTGTATAAATATTTTCGCCACAATGATGACGGGTGCAAGCATATTTGTTGGGTCATATAATCTCGCGGTATCGCTAAGCACTTGTCGTTTGGTTGTAGATGTCATTTCGCCAATGTTGATTCGATAGAACAACTCAACCGAGTACTGTTATCTCCGGAGATTTCAATTCGATGTCATCTGCTGTCCCCAGATTGCCTGTGATTCCAGCCACTGCCATTTTGTCGTTGGACTGCCATTTGCGGAGATGAAAGTGACCTTGCTGCAAGACTGTATCGACGTCGTTGGCCAATTGAATCGCTTGTTGGGTGGTTTCGACACTCGTTAAGTAATCGTCGACGTAGAAGTCACGAAGAATGCTTGTGAGAGCGATCGCCGATTGGTTAGCATTCGTCAATATATGACAGTTGTCGCGGCCGCACTGCTGCGTTGCTCGAACAGCGTTGTACGGACCCGATGCCATGCCATATGTGACAGTAGTCAACTGGTAAGTGCGAATCGGCTCAGTAGTTGATTCGCGCCACAAAATTTGCTGCCAGCGTTGATGACGTTCGTTAACTCGAACTTGGCGGAACATCTTCTCTACATCTGCCGAGAGAGCCACTGCAAAGCGTCGAAAGCGGAAGATGATCGTAGTGAGCAACTCTTGTATGAGCGGTCCGCTCAATTGTGTGTCATTTAAAGAAACTCCATTTGATGTCTTCGCCGAAGCATTGAAAACAACGCGAAATTTTGCCAATACTGGATGATGTGGTATCACGTATCGCTGTGATGGTTCAGATGAGAAGTTCAAGGCATGCTTCATATGTCCTAAAGCCATGTATTCCTGTATGAATGCTACGTACTTCGCCTTGAGTTCTGGATCGTTCGCCAATCTACGCTCCAACTGATAAAATTGACGTAGTGCCAGTGGATGAGAGTTTCCAAGAATCTGTGCGTCTGGACGAAAAGGAATCTGGACGACGTAACGGCCATCGGAGTCACGTCGATGCGTAGCCATGAAAATATTCTCGCATACATCGTTATCGGTAACCGTTGCCTGGTTGTCTGCGTCAGCTTCAAATATACGAGCCAGTGCCAGGTCGAGACGTTCATCACTACCGTCAACATTGTCATGGATTGTGTGAAGTGAGCGCGTTGATGCCATAATTGAAGTGTCTACTGTCGCTGGTCCGAATACCACCCATCCCAGCGAAGTTGATTGTGCAAATGGTTCATTTACTGAACCGCGTACTATGCCTTCTTGTATGATATTACCCCACACGTCAGCGCCAATAAGAGCATCTATTCGACCCGTTCTACCAAACGACGGATCTGCCAAAGCTAATGTGCGCAAATGTTCCCAGCATGACGGTGCAATGTCAGCTGCTGGAGTCGGTGTAGTGATGGTAGTGAGTAAATAGAAATCCACATCAATGTCGAATGTGCCATCGCACGATGCCAAATTGAGTGTAGCGCGGCCACGCGTGTGTGTTATGGCCGAACCGACACCTTCTACTTGAATTGTACAGGGTTTCCTGCAAATAGCCAATTGATTAAAAAAGCGGTATTTCATAAAACTGACCTGACTGCCCGGGTCGCAAATGATCCGGCAACGATGAGTAGAGCCAAAGCCGTCCTTTATGTGAACAATGGCAGTCGCCAATAAGACTAATCGCTCGCCAATGACCACAAACGTCTTAGCCGACGGTGGTAGTCATGCAGGATAGTTTTGTGGTGGTTGAGATATTGATGTTGCAGGTGTTATCGTAGCTGATGATGTTGTTGTCGATCTAGCGGCTGGTGCGATGCCAGAGGAATTACCGCGGCATAGCAAGGTATGATGTCTGCCTTGACAATTGCGGCAGTTGCCACCTGCACACACCTTGGTTGCATGTCCAGGCTTCAAACAGTTGAAGCACAGATTAGAGCTGCGTAGTTTGTTGAATCGTTCAGCCACAGATAAAGCCAACAACTTTGGACAGCTACTGATGCGATGTATACTGCTGTCGCAAAATTCGCAATTGCCAGGTGAAGTCGCTGCCAGTTTGGACTTCACCAATCGTGGTGTATTAGGTAAACGCCGCTGTGATGAGCCCATTGCGGTGCCATGGTTTGAAAAGCCAGGCCAATGAATAATGTCCAGAGACAGACTCTGTGCTCGTTTCTAGACGAATTCCAGCAAATTATCCAATTTGGGAATATCCTTTTGACTTGTGTGCATACCCCATGCATATTGTGTGATTTGTGGCAATTTTGATGTGACTATTGGTACGGCTATTGCATCCCATTGATCGACTGTCAATGCCATTACACGCAATGCGCGAAGTGAATCACGCACGGTGTCCACAACAGTCAAGAGTCCCGCACCAGTTTCGATAGCGACTGGTTTGATGCCAATGAAGCGAGAGACGTGCAACTCAGCCAATTGTTTTTTGTTGTCGTAGCGTCTCATCAACTCATCCCAAGTAGCCTGATAGCCACCAGTGTAGAGATTGCCAACAAGCGTTTCGAGCGAATCGCCAACCAATGACTCGCGCAATTTCTGCAATTTGTAGCACTCGGGAATGCCTGGTTTGTCGATGAGCGTTTGAATTGCATCCTTGAACGCTAGCCAATTGCGAAGTGAGCCATCAAATTTCGGTATAGTAACCGGATCCAATTCAAGACTCATGGCAGAAGATCGCAGTTCTGCAGAATTCTCCGGAATCAATGGCTCAACCTTAGGAACCATCAATCGCTTAAGTTTTGCCACCGCTGGGTTGTACAAATCCTCCAGATCGTTCCACAGTCGCTGATGTGCATCTAATTCTTCATCATTGTCTGCGTCGTCGACTAGCACATCATGAGCGGCAGTAAAACGCTCAAAATGTAAATTTAGACTGGTTAATTCCTGGGCACATGTATGATAGTCGCCAGTGAATCCCTCAGCCAAAATTGCCGTGGTCATACGGCGCAATATGTTGGCTTGGGATGTGCGTCGATTTAACTCAGCCATTGCCAATGCACACACCAAATCACGTTACTCACTGTGTATAACAAGTGCCAATGTCCAAAGATGAGCCAGGTGGAAAAATTCTGCGAATTCTGTCGCTGCTCGTTGTCTCCACACGTGAGCGAATGTTCTAGAGCGCCTGCGCAAAGCCAATATTTAACGTGATGCAATTTGATGTAATCCGCAATTAAACCAAATAATTTTATATAAAAAAAACTGCTTTCCAAGAAGTACTTAGGGCAAATTAAAATCATTCCTCACAGGAGGCACCAAAAAATGTATATGGAAATATACACGCGAGGAAATAATTCGACCAAAAAAAAGAAGAAGAAGACCAAGCCAACGTGTTAAGTAAACGTTTATTCTCTAACAACTGAACGGACAACGGAGAATTTGTCATGAGGAAAGAATCAAAAGTACTGCAATTGAACAATGCACTCTGTGTGTGTGGGAGCACAATTTTGCATTGTTTCAAGGTTAATGAAGATCATGTCAGTGTTGCCGGTTGCGTTTGTCTTCTACAGATCGAGACAAATAAAAGAGCAAAAGTGTTTATGAAGAAAATCGATTGTCAAGCAAACCAATGCAAATGCGTCGATGGTATGATACAACTGAGGATGAGATCTATGCGTATGTCGCTATATTGTTGTACGCTGGAGCTGAAAAAGCCTACGGAGTAGAAGCAAAGGATCTCTTCCATCAAAGTAGTATGCCTTTCTACCGAGCAGTAATGTCGCTACAGAGGTTTGAGCAAATAAGCCGTTTTATCCGTTTCGACGATGGACGAACCAGAGCATTTCGTCTTCAGAGTGATAAGCTAGCTACATTCATGTATGTTTGGAACTTATTCCAGAACAATCTCTTAGATTTTTACCAACCTTCAAAAAAGTTAAGAATTGATGAACAATTAGTCGGCACGAGAGGAAGATGCCCATTCAAAATGTTCATGCCCAATAAGCCTGGCAAATACGGAATCAAATTTTTCTGGATTGTGGATGCCCAAACCAGCTATCCACTTCACGGAGAAATTTATGTTGGTCAGCAACCGGGTGATAATGGATCTGAGGGTATATCACATCAACTTGTGTTGCGATTGGCACACAAATACCTTGATAATGGTTACAACATCACTACAGACAACTATTTTACATCAGTGCCATTAGCCTTAGACTTGATGAGAAGGAATACAACCACGGTCAGCACGATAAGATGTAATAAGCCACAGTTATCCATACAGTTCACACAAACCGATAAGGATTTCAAGAGAACTAGGGAAAAATTGTCTTCTATATTTTGTTACTCACAAAGCATGCAATTATGCAGCTACGCAAGCAATATGAGAAAAAACGTGCTAATGTTGTCAACTGCTCACCATGAAGGCATAATTGATGAAGCATATAAAAAGCCGGCAATTATATTAGATTATAATTCTACGAAAGGTGGCGTTGATACTTTCGACCGCATGGTAATAGTGTACACCTGTAAGCGGAAAACAAACCAGTGGCCGGTAACAGTATTCTACAATCTTTTGGACTGGATAGGATGTTTGATATAAGTAAACCAACTTGGTATGCTAGCAAGAAAAGAAAAAAATCGAATTGCAAAGTCCACTCTCCAAGCTAATGTAAAAACTGCCATGAAATTGATTGGATATGAAATTCAAACTGCAACGAAGTTACCTGAAACTCGAAAAAACAACATGAAAAAACGTTGTGAAGCATGTAAAGCAGAAAAAAATGATAACAAGACAACAGCGGTTTGCGACTTGTGCTATACAGCAACCTGCACCAAACATTACATACGAGTGTGCAAGAAATGTTATACAGATAGTGCAGCGTATTGTGACGAGAACGATTTCGATGATTCTTAACTTCCCTCCACCTCATCAGGACCACCAACAAAGCGCTCAAGAGGACACACTCCAACTTGATTTAGCTTGGTCTTCAGATCCAATTCATTGCATGTCACAAAATTCATTATACTCGTACATATATTTCAACTAATTTTTCATTAAACTAAATTATCTATGCTATTTGTGTTGCTTTCCAAAAAAAATCATCTATTTCAGTACACCTTCCTTATATTTCGTGTGGAAATTACTCCAGGGCACTTAGTGCCCGATTAAACGATATGTAGAAATTTTAGAGTGCACCGGTCTAGGGTTAAACTACGAATATTCTGATGTAAACAAAGGGTTTCAAATTCATCGACATTAGAGGAAGGAGTAAAGGCGATTCGATAGCATTGGGGAGACGAGATAGAAGTATTTATTCCAACTGAGTTCATATTTTATCTAAATCAGCAATACAAATAATTTTAACTAACTCGTCGCCTTCCTTCATTCGCATATAAACCATCCCATTCCTCGTCCACACATATTTATATCCCTTGGAGACTTTCTTCGATGCTGCAGCCTTGAATAGGTGACGAGTGTGTGCAGTAACGCGAAACTAGTCTCACTTGGAAAATATCTTTTTTTTTACAATATTTATTTTGCGTTTTGGTAATTATTTTCTTCATGTGACAGAAATCGATGTCTTGTTCAGTCACATCCAAATTCATACCATCACGGAAAACTTTTAAGGCGATGTCGGTATCCGAGATATTTTGGGTGCTGGGAACATTAAAAATTTCAATAATGTTGGCTAGCAATTGTTGTTCTAGTAAATGGACTTTGGTCTCTACCAATAAAATTCTTTCTTCACATGCTTTGTTCTTAACTTGGAGAGCTTCAATTTGCTCTCTTTGATTTTCTTTAATTATTAAGATCTCTTCGTCGATCATTTTTAAAGTAATGGGCGATGTTGAAATTTCTTTTATTTTGTCATTGAACGGCGGTGGACTATTTGTATTCAGTATGATGTTATTTGTGGGAATAGGTGATTCTTCCACAGGTGCAACCAAATTTTCCGCGGCAAAATATTTTCATTTAAAGTGTTGGAGCAAAGCGCATCTGAAGTTCCCGAAAGAGACTTGCGGCGGATGATTGTACAGCTAGTGCAACGCCATATACCATTGGTTTTTCTTTTTATATATTCCAAATCATTCACCATTAAATTTGCACAAGATGCGTGAAGAAAAGAATGACAATCAAAACACTTATTTTTTGGTTCCGATCGTTCTTACTTTGCGAACTTTGCACGACATTACATATACTATAATGTATCTGATTTTGAATTTTAATCAAATTAAAGCTCCCGATCCGTGTGTACCTCACAGCAGACAAAACTCAACTATGAACTGTAAATAGACATCCAACTTCGGGGGTTTCTCTCTTTCGACCTACAAGCTAAAAAGCAGAGCTAGTTCCAATGTAAATTTAAAGTGCAAAATTAAATGGCCCATTCATACATCAGTGAATGGGAAGGTTTTTGGTCAGATTGGAAAATTAGCTACCAGAAGTGAAATAAGTTGTCAGAAACAGTGTGGAATTGCCATTTTATTTATTTATTTTTTCTCTTTAATTCGCCTCACTTGTGGTTCTAAACGAGCGACTTATTTTCACACAACATTTTTGTCGATGAATCATTGTATACCTCACCACACGAGCGACTAACTGTCGTCCGAAATTTATGTTGACAATTGACCCAGTGCAATGAAGCGCACTTTGCTATCGCTTCAATATTTTGAAACCTAAACTTCATCAATGAAGAAGAGGATGATAGCTGTTTAAGTAAAATTTAAATTTCAACAGTTATCCACTTTTTGTCCCGCGGCCTGCGAGAATCGCCGACTGGAAAATTGTCGCCCAGCCGCAGGTCAAGCGATATAGTGCCGCAAGAATAGATGTAGCTCGCGTGCCTTAAATGAAATTAAATAAAATAGAAATAAATCGTTGAACAATTTTATTCTTTTTTAAGCGTTATATTCTACAAAGGCTTGTTATAATGAATATATCTGCGGTTACAAGTCATAACCGCCTATGTCGGTTTTTTGTACTTTTCGGTAGAGCACTTCAAGGATTCAACAGCTTACCAGAAATTAATAACGGTGGACATTAGAAAAGCCTAAGTTGAATTCGGCTGTGAGAACAAAATGTGGCATTCTAAGCTATAAATCAGCTTACGTTACTATTCCCTGTGTTTCACTTTAAGAGTAAAGTTGAGTTAGGCCTTTATTCCTTACTTTTGTGTTTCAGACTTTATTAACTTAAGTTGTTTTTAAAGATTTTATATCGAACCATTCTTTCATATCTGTCAGTTGCAAAATATTGTAACATAATGTAGCATAATAACTACGCCCTCAAAGAGGCAACACATTCCGAAGTGTCTTCCTTCTGAACACATTCCAGATTCGTGTCCACGGATAGAGACGGATTATTTCTAAGACGACGTCGCGGAATTAAGAGAGAATTATAACCACAAGAGATTATTGGCTGCAGCTGTCATCTTGGAATTATTACATCAGGATTTTCTTGTTCCAGTGGTCGAAGAATTTGCTAGAAGTTTCTCTCTATCAGAAATGCGACTATATAAGGACAGATGGCGATCGAGGCAGGGCAGTTGGGTTTTGAACCGCACGAAGAGATTGGAAAAGTGATAATAGGCGAAGTAGTAATTTTGTGATAAGTAGAAAGTTGAGAGTTAACAAGAAGAAGTAATTAGTTTGGATTTGTGAATTAAGTAATTGAAATGAGATAAAGTGATTTGAGAAGAAAGAGACCTTGCAAGGAAAGAATTTGCGAAGAACAGTATAGTATATACCTATATAGTATGTATATATATATGTATATATATATAAATATATATATATATATATATATATATTTATATATATATATATATAATTCAACTAAAGGAAGAACTCAGTAAGCGGAATCTCGACACAACTGGGGGAAAAGATGACCTACTGATTCGTCTGGAAGAAGCAATAAAGCAGGAAGGTGAAAATCTACATGACGTAGAGTTTGACGTGGAAGAGGAACCAGCAAGTACAGTAGCCGACCGGGGTATAACAAGTCTGCTCCTGCAACTTAAGTCAGTCATGGATGAACAAATTAAAGCAATAGAAGACCAAAAGCAGTCTCTGGAACTTAAGCTCGATGACCAAAAGAATTCTCTAGAACTTAAGCTGGACGAACAAAAGAAAGCAATGGACGAACAAAAGAAAGCAATGGATGAACAAAAGAATTCTCTAGAACTTAAGCTGGACGAACAAAAGAATTCTCTAGATGCTCTGGAAAGCAAACTTGATGAGCAAAACAAGAACTTGGAATCTAAATTCGAAGCGATCGAAGAGAAAATCGAGAAGGTCGAGACGCAACTCGAAAAAGTCGAAACTAGATTCGATGAAAATTTTGAGAAACATGAAACTCAGTTCGGGAAGATAGAGACTCAGTTTGAAAAAGTAGAAAAGCAAGTCGAAAATCTTGCTAAGGAGCTCAGCAACGTGAAGAGACAGAAAGCACGGGAATATTCCACTGACGGTCTGAGAAGAAAGGAGATGCAGCCTCCTATCTTCGATGGTCAAACATCATGGCCAATTTATAAAAGGCAATTCGAAGCGGCCGCAATGACCAATAGCTTGGACGATGAAGAGAAATCTATTGCACTCACGCCTGCACCGAGGGGTCCAGCTGCGGAGCTCTTGCAGACCATCTCGGAAGATAAACAGCAGAACTACGACTCTCTGGTTCAGGCTATCGAGATGCGGTTTGGGGATGAACACATGCAGCAGGTGTACAGGGTTCAGCTGCGTAGTCGAGTCCAGAAAAGGGGGGAAACGCTCCAACAGTTGCAAGCGGATATAGAGCGACTAGCCCATCTTTCATACCCTAAAGCCGGTGAGGAGCTTATCAACGAAATGGCGGTGGAAGCTTTTATTCAGGCCATAGAGGACAGAAAACTGCAAATGGCTGTAAGGATGGCTGAAAAGCGAACACTCTCCGAGGCATTGGCATTCACTTTGTCAATGATGGCTGCGGACCAAGCATACCAGGGAATACACCGTGTCAGGGAAATTTCCGCCGTGGAATGCTCATGCCAGAGAACAGCCGTCATGGATGAAGACAAAGCCCGCGGAAGTCAAATCCGTTGCTGGAATTGCAACCAAACCGGACACCTACAACGGCAGTGCAGAAGTGCACCTAGACGAGGAAATTGTCCACATTGCGGAAGTAGGAGAAGCAGAGAGGAAGCATCCGGCGGTGATAACATCCATCCTGTCTTTCAGACGCAATGTGTCCTGCAAGGGTTAACATGGAAAACCTGTTTGGTGTACTTGGATGATGTCATCGTCGTAGGAAAAACGTTTGCGCAACACCGAGACAATCTAAGGGATGTGTTTCAAAGTCTTCGAAGTGCCCACCGGAAGCTCAACCCCAAGAAGTGCGCCCTGTTTATAGCGGAAGTCAAGTACTTGGGGCACATAAGTGCGAGAAGAGCTTTAAGGCACTTAAACAACGGCTATGCGATGCCCCGATACTAGCTTACCCCACTCCCGGGGAAACGTTCATTGTGGATACAGATGCTAGTTATGTGGGGGTAGGAGCCGTACGCTCCCAGGTGCATGATGGCGAAGAGAAGGTGGTTGCGTACTTCAGCAAGGTTCTCTCTAAGCCAGAAAGGAACTACTGCGTGACAAGGCGGGAACTTCTAGCTTTGATCTTGGCTACGAAGCATTTTCACAAATACCTCTATGGGAGGAAGTTCGTTCTTCGCACAGACCATGCAGCCTTAAAATGGCTATTACAGTTCAAGAGTCCTGAGGGTCAGGTCGCAAGATGGATCGAAAGGCTGCAAATCTACGACTACGAAATACAGCATCGTAAAGGAAAACTCCACTCTAATGCGGATGCACTGTCCCGGCGACCATGCAGAACGGATTGTAAACATTGTGCGCGTCAGGAAGAACGGGAGCTGGTTTCCATCCAAAGACTGAGAGCCGAAATTAACCCCGGCTGGAGCGTAGATGAGATCCGGAACGCTCAAAAGGAAGACCCGGATATCGAGCCGATTCTGGCCTGGAAGGAGAACATGGATAAACCGAATCATCAAAACATCTCTCACAGAAGCCCGACTTTAAAGGCATATTTTGCGCAGTGGGACTCCCTCCATGTCCAAGAAGGTGTTCTGAGAAGAAAATGGGAATCATCCGACGGAAAGTCGTTTGTAATGCCGCGGACGAGGGTCAAGGAGGTGTTACAGAAAATGCATGACGGGGCGTCCGGAGGCCACTTGGGGGTGAATAAGACGCTAGAAAAGGTACGAGAACGTTTTTATTGGTTAAAAGCGAAGGAAGATGTCGAAGACTGGTGCAGAAAATGCAACGAGTGTGCAGCTAGCAAGGGTCCGAGAATCAAAACTCGAGGTAAGATGCACCAATACAACGTGGGAGCACCTTTCGAACGAATCGCCATTGACATCGCAGGGCCTTTTCCGGAAACGGACAATGGTAATTCGTATATACTCGTAGTAATGGACTACTTCAGTAAGTGGTAGGAAGCGTTTCCGATCCCTAACCAGGAAGCCAGAACCGTGGCGGAGCAGATCGTCTACAATTGGGTGAGCAGATTCGGTGTGCCCCCGGAATTGCATTCTGACCAAGGGCGGAACTTCGAGCCCAGAATCTTCCAAGAGATTTGTCACCTACTGGGAATCGAAAAGACCCGGACAACCCCGCTTCATCCACAGTCGGACGGTATGGTGGAGCGTTTCAATAGGACTTTGGACGAACATCTCTCGAAGGTCGTAAGTGACTACCAAGTGGATTGGGACCGGCAGATTCCATTGTTTTTGATGGCCTATAGAAGTGCCGTGCATAGCACTACTCGACATACGCCGTTCGAAATCTTGTTTGGTAGAATAGCTCGGTTACCCAGTGAGGTGAAATTTGGATCTCCTAATAATGAGCCGAGAAATGAAGAAGAGTACGTGGCGGACCTTAGGGAAAGGCTTAGGGACATACACCAAAGGACCAGAAGCCAGATTAAGATAACGAGCGACCGCATGAAGACCAGGTATGATGCCAAGGCAACAACGTCAGGATTCCAGGAGGGAGATCTAGTGTGGCTGTATAATCCCCATCGCCAAAACGGGAAATAACTTAAGTTGCAGCAGAACTGGGATAGTCAATACAGAATAATAACCTGCATCAACGATGTTGTCTACCGCATCCAGCGAGGACCAAGGGCCAAAATGAAAGTGGCTCATGTGGACCGACTGAGTCGATACAATGGCCGAAACGAGGATGCACTTGTTCGGGACGAACAAGTCTAAGAGGGGGGCAGTGTAGCATAATAACTACGCCCTCAAACAGGCAACAAATTCCGAAGTGTATTTTCATTCTGGCATAATTTTATTCCGAAGTCTCTTTTCATTCGAGGTTCGTGTCTGCAGTTAGTGTCCACAGTTCGTGTCCACGATAAGAGACGGATAATATCTAAGACAACGTCACGGAATTTGGAGAGAATTATAACAGGCAAGTAATTATTTTCATCTTACAATTATTACATCAGAATTTTCTTGTTATAGTGGACGAAGAATTTGCTAGAAGTTTCTGGCTATCAGAAATGCAGCTATATAAGGACAGATGGTGATCGAGGCAAGGCAGTTGGTTTTGAACCGCACGAGGAGATTGGAAAAGTGATAACAGCCGAAGTCGTAATTTTGTGATAAATTGAAAGTTGAGAGTTAACAAGAAGAAGTAATTAATTTGGATTTGTGAATTAAGTAATTGAAAAGAGATAAAGTGATTTGAGAAGAATGAGACCTTGTAAGGAGGGAGGTTGCGAAGAATAGTATAGTGTGAACTTGAATTGTTCCATAGACTAGAAAATAAAGAATTAATTTCACAGAATATCGTTTTATCTACTCGAGCCGTAGCTCGCATATTACAATATGATATGATAAGATACACAAGGTGCTTATGCTAAACTACCTGTGGGAAACATAGAATTGTTTTCTTAGCGAAATAATAATAATCTCTGGAGTTGAAGTGCAGTGATTATGTGCAATGCGCGTGAATTTTACAGTGACTCTGTACATTAATTGTACAAGTTTTATCCCACTTCTTACACCACTGTAATATGCGAGCTACGACTCGGGTAGATAAAACGTTATTCTGTGAGATTATATCTTTATTTTCTAGTCTATAGAACAATTCAAGTTCACACTATACTATTCTTCGCAAATTCCTTCCTTACAAGGTTCGTTCTTCTCAAATCACTTTATCTCCTTTCAATTACTTAATTCACAAATCCAAACTAATTACTTCTTCTAGTTAACTTTCAACTTTCAATTTATCATAAAATTACAACTTCGGCTATTATCACTTTTCCAATTTCTTCGAGTTCAAAACCCAACTGCCTTGCCTCGATTGCCATCTGTCCTTATATAGTCGCATTTCTGATAGCCGGAAACTTCTAGCAAATTCTTCGACCACTGGAACAAGAAAATTCTGATGTAATAATTCCAAGATGACAGCTGCAGCCAATAATCTCTTGCGGTTATAATTCTCTTGCGGTTATAATTCTCTCTTAATTCCGCGACGTCGTCTTAGATATAATCCGTGCACGAACCTCGAATGAAAAGACACTTCGGAAAGAGTTGCCTGTTTGAGGGCGTAGTTATTATGCTACATTATGTTACAATATATATATAACTACGCTCCTATGTCTATGCAGCAATTCCGAAGTGACTTTCCGTTCTGGCAGAATTTTGGTTCGAACTGTCCTTTCATTCGAGGTTCGTGTCTGGGACGAAGTCTCCACAGCTCATGTCAACGAAAGAGACGAATAATATCAGGGATAAAAGGGAATTATAATTGCAAGAATTATTTCTCTTGTTCCAGTGGTCGAAGAATTTGCTAGAAGTTTCTGGCTATCAGAAACTTCTGCTATATAAGGACAGATGGCGATCAAAAAAAAGAGACAGTTGGTTTAGAACCGTAGCGAAGAGATTGGAAAAGTGATAATGGGCGAAGTTGTAATTTGGTGATAAATTGAAAGTTGAGAGTGAACAAGAAAAAGTAATTAGTTTGGATTTGTGAATTAAGTAATTGAAAGGAGATAAAGTGATTTGAGAGGAAAGAGACCTTGTAAGAAAAGAATTTGCGAAGAATAGTATAGTGTGAACTTGAATTGTTCTATAGAGTAGAAAATAAAGAAATAATTTCACAGAATAATTGTTTTATCTACTCGAGCCGTAGCTCGCATATTACATTGGTGTCAGAAGCGGGATAAAACGTATTCTGTGAATAACTATTTCCGTGGTGTGAAATTGCACAAGAAAAAAAAAAAAAAAAACGATTTCTGTGTTGAGTTAATTAGTTGCGCAAAATGGGTCGCAAATTGGGAAAACTAACTATAACTCAACTAAAGGCAGAACTCAGTAAGCGGAACCTCGACACAACTGGGGGAAAAGATGCCCTGCTGATTCGTCTGGAAGAAGCAGTAACGCAGGAAGGTGAAAATCCGCACGACGTAGAGTTTGACGTGGAAGAGGAACCAGCAAGTATAGCAGCCGACCCGGGTATAACGAGTCTGCTCCTGCAACTTAAGTTAGACATGGACGAACAAAAGAAAGCAATAGAAGACCAAAGGAATTCTATAGAACTTAAGCTGGACGACCAAAAGAAAGCAATGGACGAACAAAAGAAAGCAATGGACGAACAAAAGAATTCTCTAGAACTTAAGATGGACGAACAAAAGAATTCTCTAGATGCTCTGGAAAGTAAACTTGATGAGCAAAACAAGAACTTGGAATCTAAATTCGAAGTGATCGAAGAGAAAATCGAGAAGGTCGAGACGCAACTCGAAAAAGTCGAAACTAGATTCGATGAAAATTTTGAGAAACATGAAACTCAGTTCGGGAAGATAGAGACTCAGTTTGAAAAAGTAGAAAAGCAAGTCGAAAATCTTGCTAAGGAGCTCAGCAACGTGAAGAGACAGAAAGCACGGGAATATTCCACTGACGGTCTGAGAAGAAAGGAGATGCAGCCTCCTATCTTCGATGGTCAAACATCATGGCCAATTTATAAGAGGCAATTCGAAGCGGCCGCAATGACCAATAGCTGGGACGATGAAGAGAAGTCTATTGCACTCACGCTTGCACTGAGGGGTCCAGCTGCGAAGCTCTTGCAGACCATCCCGGAAGATAAACAGCAGAACTACGACTCTCTGGTTCAGGCTATCGAGATGCGGTTTGGGGATGAACACATGCAGCAGGTGTACAGGGTTCAGCTGCGTAGTCGAGTCCAGAAAAGGGGGGAAACGCTCCAACAGTTGCAAGCGGATATAGAGCGACTAGCCCATCTTTCATACCCTAAAGCCGGTGAGGAGCTTATCAACGAAATGGCGGTGGAAGCTTTTATTCAGGCCATAGAGGACAGACAACTGCAAATGGCTGTAAGGATGGCTGAAAAGCGAACACTCCCCGAGGCATTGGCATTCGCTTTGTCAATGAACTCTGCGGACCAAGCATACCAGGGAATACACCGTGTCAGGGAAATGTCCGTCGTGGAATGCTCATGCCAGAGAACAGCCGTCATGGATGAAGACAGAGCTCGCGGAAGTCAAATCCGTTGCTGGAATTGCAACCAAACCGGGCACCTACAACGGCAGTGCAGAAGTGCACCTAGACGAGGAAATTGTTCACATTGCGGAAGTAGGAGAAGCAGAGAGGAAGCATCTGGCTGTCAGTCAGACTTCCCAAAACCAGCAGTCGGGAAATGCGTAAGGACCAACTTCGCGGGGCAGAAGTTGGTTACTGGAATCGAGGCCCCCAGGACCACCATTCAAGTTTCGCAAACCAAACGGGGTAACAAGAGCCTGACAGTGGAGGCACTAATCAACGAGAAGAAGTGCGTAGCCACCATCGACACAGGTGCCACTGCCTCCATTGTAAGAAGAGATATCGTCAAAAGCTCCTGGCTGCACAACACCAACAGCTACTGCCTGAAGACTGCAACAGGGGAAATGGCGAAGGTGTTTGGAGAAGTTCGTCTTACGATTACTCTGGCAGGACTGACGTTCTCCCATGCGTTTCTGGTGGCAGATATATGCGACGAGTGCATCATCGGAGTAGACTTCATGAAAGCAAACGAAGTAATCTTGGACATCGGGATGCAAGTACTGAGGTATCGAAATGTGGAGATTCCGATGGTGTACGGAAATGAGAATGCCGTAACTCTCAGGACAGTCATCAGCAAAGACGAAGTTTTGCCGCCGTCTTCAGAGACAATCATTTGGACGAAGCTGGAAGGTGATCTTGGGAGCCACCGATTCTACATAGTAGAACCAGACCCAGAGAAGAATTCTCAAGACTACATCGTGGGAAAGACGTTAGTCGAACCAAAGGACACCATGGTTCCAGTGAGGGTTTTGAACGCAAGACCACACACTGTCAAACTAAGGCGAAGGGAGGTGACTGGAAAATGCACGCCGATTACCGCCGTCGCAACAATATCTGAACGTGATGCTCCAAAACCTCTCCCATCACCTTGGACAGCGGAAGAGAGAGAGACGATTCTCCAGTCCAGTGAGCTGAATCAGGAGCAGCGAACTATGGCAGAGAATCTTATCAATGAGTACGCTGATGTATTTGCCTCACAGGACGGAGAATACGGCCGAACACACCTGGTACAACATCGAATAGACACTGGTGATACTAGACCAATTCGTCAGCCTGCTAGGCGCCTTCCATTGGCAAAGCAGACAGAAGTTGCAGAGATGGTGTCGGCAATGGAGAAAGAAGGTCTGATTGAAAGTTCCAAAAGTCCGTGGGCATCACCGGTTGTACTGGTTAAGAAGAAAGATGGCAGCACGAGGTTCTGCGTGGACTATCGGCAGCTCAATTACGTCACCAAGAAGGATAGCTATCCTCTGCAACTGATTGATGACACGCTAGACACACTATCAGGAGCCCGATGGTTTTCCACTCTCGACTTGAAGAGTGGCTACTGGCAGGTACAGATCCATCCAGAAGACCGGGAGAAAACCGCCTTCACCGCAGGAAATGGGCTATGGCAATTCACGGTAATGCCATTCGGGCTGTGCAATGCTCTGGCGACTTTCGAGCGATTGATGGAATGTGTCCTGCAAGGGTTAACATGGAAAACCTGTTTGGTATACTTGGATGATGTCATCGTCGTAGGAAAAACGTTTGCGCAACACCGAGACAATCTAAGGGATGTGTTTCAAAGGCTTCGAAGTGCCCACCTGAAGCTCAACCCCAAGAAGTGCGCCCTGTTTAGAGCGGAAGTCAAGTACCTGGGGCACATAATTTCAGCGAAGGGAGTGAGAACCGATCCAGGGAAGGTAGAAGCGGTGAAAAACTGGCCAGTCCCCAAAGACAAACACCAACTAAGGAGCTTCCTGGGCCTAGCCACCTACTACAGACGGTTCGTGAAGGATTTTGCCGGGATCGCAAAGAACCTGCACCAGTTGACGGAAAAGGGAAAACAATTCAAATGGTCAATTGAGTGCGAGAAGAGCTTCAAGGCACTTAAACAACGGCTATGCGATGCCCCGATACTGGCTTACCCCACTCCCGGGGAAACGTTCGTTGTGGATGCAGATGCTAGTAATGTCGGGGTAGGAGCCGTACTCTCCCAGGTGCATGACGGCCAAGAGAAGGTGGTTGCGTACTTCAGCAAGGTGCTCTCTAAGCCAGAAAGGAACTACTGCGTGACAAGGAGAGAACTTCTAGCTTTGATCTTGGCTACGAAGCATTTTCACAAATACCTCTACGGGAGGAAGTTCGTTCTTCGCACAGACCATGCAGCCTTAAAATGGCTATTACAGTTCAAGAGTCCTGAGGGTCAGGTCGCAAGATGGATCGAAAGGCTGCAAATCTACGACTACGAAATACAGCATCGTAAAGGAAAACTCCACTCTAATGCGGATGCACTGTCCCGGAGACCATGCAGAACGGATTGTAAACATTGTGCGCATCAGGAAGAACGGGAGCTGGTTTCCATCCAAAGAATGAGAGCCGAACCTATCGCCGGCTGGAGCGTAGATGAGATCCGGAACGCTCAGAAGGAAGACCCGGATATCGAGCCGATTCTGGCCTGGAAGGAGAACATGGAGAAACCGGATCATCAGGACATCTCTCACAGAAGCCCGACCTTAAAGGCATATTTTGCGCAGTGGGACTTCCTCCATGTCCAAGAAGGTGTTCTGAGAAGAAAATGGGAATCCTCCGACGGAAAGTCGTTTGTAATGCAGCTTGTCGTACCACGGACGAGGGTCAAGGAGGTGTTACAGGAAATGCATGGCGGGGTGACCGGAGGCCACTTGGGAGTGAATAAGACGCTAGAAAAGGTACGAGAACGTTTTTATTGGTTAAAAGCGAAGGAAGATATCGAAGACTGGTGCAGAAAATGCGACGTGTGTGCAGCTAGCAAGGGTCCGAGAATCAAAACTCGAGGTAAGATGCACCAATACAACGTGGGAGCACCTTTCGAACGAATCGCCATCGACATCGCAGGGCCCTTTCCGGAAACCGACAATGGTAATCGGTATATACTCGTAGTGATGGACTACTTCAGTAAGTGGCCGGAAGCGTTTCCGATCCCTAACCAGGAAGCCAGAACCGTGGCGGAGCAGATCGTCTACAATTGGGTTAGCAGATTCGGTGTGCCCTTGGAATTGCATTCTGACCAAGGGCGGAACTTCGAGTCAAGAATCTTCCAAGAGATGTGTCAACTACTCGGAATCAAAAAGACAAGGACAACCCCGCTTCATCCACAGTCGGACGGTATGGTGGAGCGTTTCAATAGGACTTTGGACGAACATCTCTCGAAGGTCGTAGGTGACTACCAACGGGATTGGGACCGGCAGATTCCCTTGTTTTTGATGGCCTATAGAAGTGCCGTGCATAGCACTACTCGACATACGCCGTTCGAAATCTTATTTGGTGGAATAGCTCGTTTACCCAGTGAGGTGAAATTTGGATCTCCTACCAATGAGCCCAGAAATGAAGAAGAGTACGTGGCGGACCTTAGGGAAAGGCTTAGGGACATACACCAAAGGACCAGAAGCCAGATTAAGATGACGAGCGACCGCATGAAGACCAGGTATGATGCCAAGGCAACAACGTCAGGATTCCAGGAAGGAGATCTGGTGTGGCTGTATAATCCCCATCGCCAAAAGGGGAAATCACCTAAATTACAGCGGAACTGGGAAGGTCCCTACAGAATAGTAACCCGCATCAACGATGTTGTCTACCGCATCCAGCGAGGACTGAGGGCCAAAATGAAAGTGGTTCATGTGGACCGACTGAGTCGATACAATGGCCGAAATGAGGATGCACTTGTTCGGGACGAACACGTCTAAGAGGGGGGCAGTGTAGCATAATAATAACTACGCTCCTATGTCTATGCAGCAAATTCCGAAGTGACTTTCCATTCTGGCAGAATTTTGGTTCGAACTGTCCTTTCATTCGAGGTTCGTGTCTGGGACGAAGTCTCCACAGCTCATGTCAACGAAAGAGACGAATAATGTCAGGGATAAAAGGGAATTATAACTGCAAGAATTATTTCTCTTGTTCCAGTGGTCGAAGAATTTGCTAGAAGTTTCTGGCTATCAGAAACTTCTGCTATATAAGGACAGATGGCGATCAAAAAAAGAGACAGTTGGTTTAGAACCGTAGCGAAGAGATTGGAAAAGTGATAATGGGCGAAGTTGTAATTTGGTGATAAATTGAAAGTTGAGAGTGAACAAGAAAAAGTAATTAGTTTGGATTTGTGAATTAAGTAATTGAAAGGAGATAAAGTGATTTGAGAGGAAAGAGACCTTGTAAGAAAAGAATTTGCGAAGAATAGTATAGTGTGAACTTGAATTGTTCTATAGAGTAGAAAATAAAGAAATAATTTCACAGAATAATTGTTTTATCTACTCGAGCCGTGGCTCGCATATTACAATATATATGATAATTCATACGGCGCCATCACGACAAAGTCCATGTTTGCCAAACATGTCTGTCTCGGCAACTTCGACTACCACGTTTATCGACGCCACTCCTGCCATTGCAGAACAAAGTGTTTCTGTGCCAAACACAACTGCCGCCATCGAATCCTCCACAGAATTCCACTTTGCCACCACTAGTGCTACACTTGGAGCAATTTCAATCGAAACTCCCGCAGCCGGATTCGACGTCTCTGCCGCCTCGTCACAATCAAGCTCAATAAGCGCCTCAGCTTCGACTCAACTGCTGCAAGAGCAATTAGCCGCCCTAGAAAACCAGCTCAGAAGCGCGCAGATAATGCTGGAAAGTAGTAATTCACAGTGCAGTGCACTCAAATTGGCACTCCAGACACAACCCTCACCTCAGCCTCCGTCTCACGTCCCAGATGTCTCCGTCCGCCAGCCACAGAATACAACGGCACCAGTCCAACAGCAAAAGTTTTCCGTTGTTACAGCACTTCATACGCGTCTACTCGAAACCCAGCCATGGCAAAGCAACCGTAGTTGTACAGCTACACAACCACTGGTAACTATCTAATCGGTCCATACCGCAATGCCGTCGTATACTTGTGCACAGTTGCCACACTCGTGCACGCAGCCGCCACATTCATGCACACAGCCGTCGTATAGATGTACACAGCATGGCGGCACACAGATGCCGCACATGTATGCGCAGCCGCCGCCACCAACTTTGTCTCACAATGCCGTCAATCAACTTCCTACGATGAATATGTACAACATGATGCCACGCAAGGTTCAATATTTGCAAACGTTTTCTGGGAATCCTGATGATTGGCCCACATTTATAGTAAATTTGTGCAATCAACCGCGGCCTATGGTTATACCAATCTCGGGAATAACCAGAGGTTGCAGAAATGCTTACAATGTTAAGCGAAAGAGGTGGTTGAATTACTCTTAATCCACCCAGACAATGTTGGAAGTATAATTGAAGAACTATGTTTCCGCTTTGGTCGCCCGGATATACCGCCGATAAGCGAAAATAACACGATAAGCAATCAGTCAACGGACAGTAGCACATAGCCAATCTGACATTTCTCAAGGAACTGGTGTCGAAGCTACCGATGAGCCGGAGTATGGAGTGGGTAAGGTATTGTAATATGCGAGCTACGGCTCGAGTAGATAAAACGATATTCTGTGAAATTATTTCTTTATTTTCTAGTCTGTAGAACAATTCAAGTTCACACTATACTATTCTTCGCAAACTCCTTCCTTACAAGGTCTCTTTCTTCTCAAATCACTTTATCTCCTTTCACTTACTTAATTCACAAATCCAAACTAATTACTTCTTTTTGTTAACTCTCAACTTTCAATTTTCACAAAATTCCTCGTGCGGTTCAAAACCAACTGCCTTGCCTTGATCGCCATCTGTCCTTATATAGCAGAATTTCTGATAGCCAGAAACTTCTAGCAAGTTCTTCGACCACTGAAACAAGAAAATTCTGATGTAATAATTCCAAGATGACAATAATTTCTTGCGGTTATAATTCTCTCTTATCCGTGACGTCGTCTTAGACATCATTCATCTCTTATCGTGGACACGAACTGTGGAGACTAACTGCAGACACGAACCTCGAATGAAAAGACACTTCGGAACAAAATTATGCCAGAATGAAAAGACACTTCGGAATGGGTTGCATAGTCGTAGGAGCGTAGTTATTATTATGTTACACTTCCCCCCTCTTAGACTTGTTCGTCCCGAACAAGTGCATCCTCATTTCGGCCATTGTATCGACTCAGTCGGTGGACCGACATGAACCACTTTCATTTTGGCCCTTGGTCCTCGCTGGATGCGGTAGACAACATCGTTGATGCGGGTTATTATTCTGTAGGGACCCTCCCAGTTCTGCTGCAACTTATGTGATTTCCCCTTTTGGCGATGGGGATTACACAGCCACACCAGATCTCCCTCCTGGAATCCTGACGTTGTTGCTTTGACATCATACCTGGTCTTCATGCGGTCGCTCGTTATCTTAATCTTTCTTCTGGTCCTTTGGTGTATGTCCCTAAGCCTTTCCCTAAGGTCCGCCATGTACTCTTCTTCATTTCTCGGCTCATTATTAGGAGATCCAAATTTCACCTCACTGGGTAACCGAGCTATTCTACCAAACAAGATTTCGAACGGCGTATGTCGAGTAGTGCTATGCACGGCACTTCTATAGGCCATCAAAAACAATGGAATCTGCCGGTCCCAATCCAGTTGGTAGTCACTTACGACCTTCGAGAGATATTCGTCCAAAGTCCTATTGAAACGCTCCACCATACCGTCCGACTGTGGATGAAGCGGGGTTGTCCGGGTCTTTTTGATTCCGAGTAGGTGACAAATCTCTTGGAAGATTCTGGACTCGAAGTTCCGCCCTTGGTCAGAATGCAATTCCGAGGGCACACCGAATCTGCTCACCCAATTGTAGACGATATGCTCCGCCACGGTTCTGGCTTCCTGGTTAGGGATCGGAAACGCTTCCTACCACTTACTGAAGTAGTCCATTACTACGAGTATATACGGATTACCATTGTCCGTTTCCGGAAAAGGCCCTGCGATGTCAATGGCGATTCGTTCAAAACCATCGGGCTCGTGATAGTGTGTCTAGCGTGTCGTCAATCGGTGGCAGAGGATAGCTGTCTTTCTTGGTGACGTAATTGAGCTGCCGATAGTCCACGCAGAACCGCGTGCTGCCATCTTTCTTCTTATCCAGTACAACCGGTGATGCCCACGGACTTTTGGAACTTTCAATCAGACCTTCTTTCTCCATTGCCGACACCATCTCTGCAACTTTTGTCTGCTTTGCCAATGGAAGGCGCCTAGCAGGCTGACGAATTGGTCTAGTATCACCAGTGTCTATTCGATGTTGTACCAGGTGTGTTCGGCCGTATTCTCCGTCCTGTGAGGCAAATACATCAGCGTACTCATTGATAAGATTCTCTGCCATAGTTCGCTGCTCCTGATTCAGCTCACTGGAATGGAGAACCGTCTCTCTCGTTTCCGCTGTCCAAGGTGATGGGAGAGGTTTTGGAGCATCACGTTCAGATATTGTTGCGACGGCGGTAATCGGCGTGCATTTTCCAGTCACCTCCCCTTGCCTTAGTTTGACAGTGTGTGGTCTTGCGTTCAAAACTCTCACTGGAACCAGGGTGTTCTTTGGTTCGACTAACGTTTTTCCCACGATGTAGTCTTGAGAATTCTTCTCTGGGTCTGGTTCTACTATGTAGAATCGGTGGCTCCCAAGATCACCTTCCAGCTTCGTCCAAATGATTGTCTCTGAAGACGGCGGCAAAACTTCGTCTTTGCTGATGACTGTCCTGAGAGTTACGGCATTCTCGTTTCCGTACACCATCGGAATCTCCACATTTCGGTACCTCAGTACTTGCATCCCGATGTCCAAAATTACTTCATTTGCTTTCTTGAAGTCTATTCCCATGATGCACTCGTCGCATATATCTGCCACCAGAAACGCATGGGAACGTCAGTCCCGCCAGAGTAATCGTAAGACGAACTTCTCCAAACACCTTCGCCATTTCCCCTGTTGCAATCTTCAGGCAGTAGCTGTTGGTGTTGTGCAGCCAGGAGCTTCTGACGATATCTCTTCTTACAATGGAGGCAGCGGCACCTGTGTCGATGGTCGCTACGCACTTCTTCTTGTTGATTAGTGCCTCCACTGTCAGGCTCTTGTTACCCCGTTTGGTTTGCGAAACTTGAATGGTGGTCCTGGGGGCCTCGATTCCAGTAACCAACTTCTGCGACGCGAAGTTGGTCCTTACGCATTTCCCGACTGCTGGTTTTGGGATGTCTGACTGACAGGATGGATGTTATCACCGCCAGATGCTTCCTCTCTGCTTCTCCTACTTCCGCAATGTGGACAATTTCCTCGTCTAGGTGCACTTCTGCACTGCCGTTGTAGGTGTCCGGTTTGGTTGTAATTCCAGCAACGGATTTGACTTCCGCGGGCTTTGTCTTCATCCATGACGGCTGTTCTCTGGCATGAGCATTCCACGACGGACATTTCCCTGACACGGTGTATTCCCTGGTATGCTTGGTCCGCAGCCTTCATTAACAAAGCGAATGCCAATGCCTCGGGGAGTGTTCGCTATTCACCCATCCCTACAGCCATTTGCAGATGTCTGTCCTCTATGGCCTGAATAGAAGCTTCCACCGCCATTTCGTTGATAAGCTCCTCACCGGCTTTATTGTATGAAAGATGGGCTAGTCGCTCTATATCCGCTTGCAACTGTTGGAGCGTTTCCCCCCTTTTCTGGACTCGACTACCCAGCTGAACACTGTGCACCTGCTGCATGTGTTCATCCCCAAACCGCATCTCGATAGCCTGAACCAGAGAGTCGTAGTTCTGCTGTTTATCTTCCGGGATGGTCTGCAAGAGCTCCGCAGCTGGACCCCTCAGTGCAAGTGTGAGTGCAATAGACATCTCTTCATCGTCCCAGCTATTGGTCATTGCGGCCGCTTCGAATTGCCTCTTATAAATTGGCCATGATGTTTGACCATCGAAGATAGGAGGCTGCATCTCCTTTCTTCTCAGACCGTCAGTGGAATATTCCCGTGCTCTCTGTCTCTTTACGTTGCTGAGTTCCTTAGCAAGATTTTCGACTTGCTTTTCTACTTTTTCAAACTGAGTCTCTATCTTCCCGAACTGAGTTTCATGCTTCTCAAAATTTTCATCGAATCTAGTTTCGACTTTTCCGAGTTGCGTCTCGACCTTCTCGATTTTCTCTTCGATCGCTTCGAATTTGGATTCCAAGTTCTTGTTTTGCTCATCAAGTTTGCTTTCCAGAGCATCTAGAGAATTCTTTTGTTCGTCCAGCTTAAGTTCTAGAGAATTCTTTTGTTCGTCCATTGCTTTCTTTTGTTCGTCCATTGCTTTATTTTGTTCGTCCAGCTTAAGTTCTAGAGAATTCCTTTGGTCTTCTATTGCTTCTTTTGCTCGTCCATGACTAACTTAAGTTGCAGGAGCAGACTTGTTATACCCGGGTCGGCTGCTGTACTTGCTGGTTCCTCTTCCACGTCAAACTCTACGTCATGCGGATTTTCACTTTCCTGCGTTACTGCTTCTTCCAGATGAATCAGTAGGGCATCTTTTAACCCAGTTGTGTCGAGGTTCCGCTTACTGAGTTCTGCCTTTAGTTGAATTAAAGTTAGTTTTCCCAATTTGCGACCCATTTTGCGCAACTAATTAACTCAACACAGAAATGGTTTTTTTTTTTTTTTTTTTTCTTGTGCAATTTCACACCACGGAAATAGTTATTCACAGAATAAGTTTTATCCCACTTCTGACACCAATGTAATATGCGAGCTATGGCTCGGGTAGTTAAAACGATATTCAGTGAATTTATTTCTTTATTTTTTTTTTAGTCTATAGAACAATTCAAGTTCACACTATACTATTCTTCGCAAACTCCTTCCTTACAAGGTCTCTTTCTTCTCAAATTACTTTATCTCCTTTCAATTACTTAATTCACAAATCCAAACTAATTACTTCTTTTTGTTAACTCTCAACTTTCAATTTTCCCAAAATTACAACTTCGGCTGTTATCATTTTTCCAATCTCCTCGTCCGGTTCAAAACCAACTGCCTTGCCTTGATCGCCATCTATCCTTATATAGCAGAATTTCTGATAGCCAGAAACTTCTAGCAAGTTCTTCGACCACTTTAACAAGAAAATTCTGATGTAATAATTCCAAGATGATAATAATTTCTTGCGGTTATAATTCTCTCTTATCCGTGACGTCGTCTTAGACATCATCCATCTCTTATCGTGGACACGAACTGTGGAGACTAACTGCAGACACGAACCTCGAATGAAAAGACACTTCGGAACAAAATTATGCCAGAATGAAAAGACACTTCGGAATGGGTTGCATAGCCGTAGGAGCGTAGTTATTATTATGTTACAGTATGCATCCCAGATTTACCCTTGTTCGACCGTCGTGAATTTCAGTGAATGGCTCTCTGATGTGGCCAAGCTAATCTGTTCGGTTCAAGACAATGAGGAAAAAGAGCCGAAGCGACGCTTGCCGGTGCTGCATAAAGCCCGTAGGCAGCAACAAGGTGCTGCTGTATGCCCTATATGTAAGGATCAACATAAGACCAGCGAATGCAAGGAGTTCATCGGAGCAACAGTACGAGATCGGTGGTCCAGTGCAAAGCGACACAGCCTGTGTTTCACATGTCTGCAAAGGGGAAATGCCACTCGAAATTACCATTTCAAGAGTATCTGTTCCATTGAGGGTTGCCATCGAAGACATCACAAGCTGCTTCATGAAGCACAAGCCATTCAAAACAGTCCAACCGTAAGCAATGCCGACCAAGAGGCCCCTGCCCGCTCTGTCAGTAGTGTCCTATCCACCAAAGAGGCTATCGGCGCCGATGAATATCTTTTGTTCCGAGTCCTACCCGTTACGCTTTATGGACCGAATAAAGCCATCAACACTTACGCTCTCTTCGACGAAGGATCATCTATATCCATGTTGGATGCCTCGTTGATCGATCAGTTGGGTTTCATAAATAATCATCGTCAGCTTAGTTTGCAATGAGTCACTAGCAGACAAGCACATGAGCCGACAATCGTCGTCGATTTACATGTCAGTGGAGTAGGAATGGTCAAGAAGCATCCGCTCCGAAGTGTATATGGAGTCTACAATCTTAAGTTGCCAGTGCAAAGCCTGAGCAGAAGCGATTTAAGAGCCTCTACAAGCCACCTGGAGAATTTTCCGATTAAGCCATATGTCAATGCCGCACCGAAACTTCTGATTGGCCTTGATCACTGTCAGCTGGGAATGTCGAAGGATGGACCATATGCTACCCGCACAAAACTTGGTTGGGTTGTATTCGGTTCAACAGCGGAACCCATTCGCACCACGCCATCTTGCCTACTGACGTGTACCAAGTCTGGCGATGCAGTCCTCCATGACCTGGTCAGCGTTTATTTCCAAACGGAGAGTTTTGGTGTAAGAGCATCGCCTCCATTGGAAGCCGAGGAGGACCGTCTTGCCAGAAGTATCCTCGAATTAACGACGAAAAAACCAACGGGAGATTCGAAGTTGGACTGCTTTGGAAGAGCTATGATGTTCAGTTGTCTGGCAGTTTCCCGATGGCACTGAAGCGCCTCATAGGAGTGGAATGGAAGATGAAGCAGAATGCAGACTTTGATATTGCCTACAAGTCTATCATTCGAAGTTACGTTGAGAACAACTACGCTCGAAAGCTGCAGCCATCAGAAGCCGCCATCACAGGCCCAAGGACCTGGTATTTGCCACATTTTGGGGTTGTCAACCCCAATAAGCCACAAAAACTTCGCCTCGTTTTTGACGCTGCCGCCGAAGTGAGAGGAGTCTCACTTAACTCCCACATATTGAAAGGTCCCCAGGAGTGCCAGCTGTTGCCATCGATACTTTTCAACTTCCGGGAAGGAGTCGTCGCCGTGTGTGGAGATATCAAAGATATGTTCTACCAGATACGGGTTCGTTGCGAAGATAGATGTGCCCTGAGGTTTCTTTGGCGTGACAGTGAGGACAACAAGACGCCAGACATATACGAGATGATGGTCACGACGTTTGGAGCTGCATGCTCACCTTGCTCCGCCCAGCACGTCAAGATTACAAACGCCTTGGAACATAGCAACCTGTACGATGCGCGTGCCATCAAACCTATCACAGATTTCCACTACGTCGATGACTTCGTGGATAGTTTGGAATCCCAAGAACGTGCAATCGACATATCGACGCAAGTCCGGGAGATATATGCAGCCGCCGGTTTTGAGCTGAGAAACTTCACGTCTAATTCAGTAGCCGTTCTCAGCGCCTTGAAGCGCGATAAATCTGACTTACCACCGGTGAAGAGAGTCTTCTACAAGCCGAGAAGATTTTGGGCATGTTTTGGCAACCAGCCAGTGATAACTTCCAGTACCAGCTGCAGTTCCACTGTGTGGATAAAGACGTCATGGCAGGCGTAAGGCATCCTACAAAGACAGAGCTGTTAAGTATAGTGATGTCGGTGTGTGACCCACTTGGGTTCTTAAGCCCCTTCGTAGTAGCCGCCAAAATAATAATGCGTGAAGTCTGGTGCCATGACATGCTATAGGACGAACCCCTGCCGGAAGAAATTTCTGCTCTTTGGGACAAATGGCGCATGCAGTTGCCGAAGGTAATCAACTTTGCCGTTCCACGCTTTTATTTTCCTGGTGGTACGCCAAAGGATCTCAAACTTCACTTCTTTGTTGAAGGCAGTGAAGTCGCATATGCCGCTGTCGCGTATTGGAGGGTCGTGAACGAGGACAGTATAGTGGAGGTTGCCTTTATCTGTGCCAAGATAAGGTGTGCGCCTCTGAAAACGATGACAATACCACGAATCGAGCGCCAGGCTGCTGTTTTGGGCTCTCGTCTTAAGAAAACTGTGTTGGAGTTGCACTCCGTCAACATCAGCCAGAAGGTTCTTTGGAGTGATTCGGCCACAGTTATCAAATTGATCAACAGTGAGCACCGACGATACAAGCCGTTCGTCGCCCATAGTATAGCGGAAATATTGGCAACCACTGAGCAGTCAAGTTGGAGATGGGTGCCGTCCGGCGAAAATCCAGCCGATGATGCTACCAGGTCCAAGCCATATGTGGACTTTGCCCCGTCAGCACGTTGGCTTAAAGGGCCGACATACTTGCATGAGGCTCAAGAACGCTGGCTAGTCAACGCCGCAGTCAAAGGGCACTATGACCACGAAGAGGAGCTTCGCCCAAAATACGCTCTAATAGTGGTGAGTAGCAATATGATAGATTTTAATCATTTTTCCTCATTCAAAAGACATTCGCTTGGGTACCGCGATACTTCAGAAGATGTCGCAGAGCAGTTAGTAGCAACGAAGATGACGGGTTCACCGCAGGCGAAATGGATGCTGCAGTAAAACTGGTGTACCGTCACGTCCAAAAGGATGCTTTCAGCGCTGAGATTTAGCCTAATTCAGAGTGACCTGCCTGTGCCGGAGGGAAGCGAGTTGTGCAGACTCACGCCATATCTTGATAGCGACGACCTCCTTCGAGTTTGTGGTCGAATTGATGCCGCAAAATTTGCAGGATCGCCAAGGCTATGCCAGTCATGCCAATAATGGGTCCTTTGCCAGAGGATCGTTTGATGCCATACGTGAGACCATTCACGTATACTGGTCTCGACTATTACGGCCCACTGACTGTATCGATAGGTCGTCGCATAGAAAAACGCTGGGTAGCTCTGTTCACTTGCCTCACGGTGAGGGCTGTACATTTGGAAGTGGCTCACGATTTGTCAACGAATGCATGTGTTCTAGTCATCCGCAACTTTATTAATCGGCGAGGAATACCGTTGCGAATGCGTAGCGACAATGGGAACAATTTTGTTGGAGCTGATCAGGAAGCTAAACGCTTTGCGGAGGTCTTCGACTGTCAACGCATTCGAGATGAGCTGTCGGTGAAAAGAGTTGAGTGGCTGTTCAACTGCCCAAATAATCCATCTGAAGGAGGAGCCTGGGAACGATTAGTAAAGTGTGTCAAACGCGTACTACAATACACACTTAAGGGAGTCTCCCCACGTGAACACACACTCCAGTGTTTAGTGATCGGAGCTGTAAACGTCGTCAATTCCCACCCTCTCACTCACCTGGCAGTAACCGTCGATCAAGAGGAGCCACTCACCCCCAATCATTTTTTGCTGGGCTCAGCCAACACTCCAGGGATGACTGAGCCAGACGAAAAATTGTGTGTTCTACGTAAACAGTGGAGGATCGCCCGCCAGCTAAGAGACCGATTTTGGAAGAGGTGGATACTGGAAAGCCTACCGACCCTGACGCGCCGAGTCAAGTGGTGCCGAAGAACGAAGCCAGTCAAAGAAGGCAATTTGGTGCTTCTCTGCGATGCGAGTGTTCCCAGACGACAATGGCAGAGGGGAAAGATTCAGCGAGTTTACCAAGGTGCAGATGGGGAAGTGAGAAAAACTGACGTGCTGACAGCCACGGGAATATAACGCCGTCCATTGCCAAAATTGGCAGTCCTGGATCTTGATGATTGTGAATCGGACCGATTTACGGGGCCAGGATGTGAGACATCCACTGCGTGTCCGCCCTAAACTTCTACCTTCAGATGCTGCCATCTAGCTCTCAACTTTGCCAACATTGGGCTTCTCGTCCGAGCAACCGCAAATAATAAGGTTTTACCTTTCAACCGCAATCGCTTGGCCAAGTTCGAACTCATGATGCTAATAGAAGATCCCTCGTTGAATAACGCAAATATCCTTACCACCACCTCACCGTAGTATATTCTTACAGGAAGCACTCGGAAAAGGATCTTCACATCTCCGTCGTTGTTGCAGTTAAGCACTGCCTTCTGGACTTCTTAACTTTTGTTATTCGTCGTTGGCTTTGACGTCTAAACCGGGTCGGCTTCGTGGAGTAAGGCGTGGTGCATCTTGGAATATTGATTTATTCCACATGATTTACGAAGTCTACACGTTCCTATTCTATTTTAGACAACCAAAGGAAAGTTTATTTGCTTTCACGAATTTCCATCTGGCTTCTGACTCCAATTTCGCGAACTCGTTTCAAAGTAACTGGATCTTGTTTTCCGTTGCAATAACGGCACTTGCTGATTGCTGTAATACTTAATGCGGGACTATAATTGGTATACAGAATATTTCCTTATCTAGGCTTGGGATCGCCTCTACCATTGTGTAGCTGATGTGTTGATGTTGTTCAGACGAGGCAAATTAGACGTGTTGTCCGGTTCAACCACTCATTAAAATTTTTTATAGTTGGGTATGGTTGAATATATGACCTACTTTGTGCCCACTCTAACCTCTTACTCATCGGGAGCTTACCCACCAACTCATGCAGAAGCGTGAAATTGGCCATGTGCTGGTGCATTCCACTGGCCTCTAAGAACACTGACAGATTTAGAACTTTCATGGGGAAAGGTATCATCAGCTTCAATTTTCTTTCCGGAATCTGTCCAATCTCCGTTTTGGAATCTGTCCAATCTCCCTGACCTTTCTTAGTTGACTTTGGACCAGGCCATGACCTGTTCGACGTTGTTCGGATGGATAAGAAGGCACTCAACGACGTCTCTCGCTTCACCCTTTATGGCTTTCTGCAGACGAAACATGTTTTCCGCTTTACTATAGGGAAACATATTCGTCGATTCGATGAAGGCCGTACAGAACATTGGCCATTCCTCAAGTCTCCCATAAAACTCCGGCAGGTCATGTAACTGTCTATTGCCTCCAAATCCGTTCGGATATGGTTGCTGAACAACTTGTGGCCTGGACGGTGGCTTTAGGACTTTAAGTGGTTGGCCGAAAATTTGAAGGGTGTTCAGTGGTGGCAGGAACGAAGGAAATGCTTCTGTTGGATCAGTGCTGGATACTGTTACGCTTTCTGCATTCATCGATGATGTCTGATTAGGCTGCACTGGAAGAAAACTAACTGACGGCCAAAAGTAAGATATTCCAGTAGCATATGTGGTTGATGCGGATCCGATGAAGCTTGAAAGAGAGCTGATGAGGGGAGCCGAAGCAGTGAAGGTCGTAACTGGAACTGCTGAGGCTTGGACTGTATTTCCCCTAGAGGCACCGGCAACTTTTGCGCTAGCCAGTGAAACAGCAATGGCAGGAGCTGTACAGGCGGGCGTAACAATAGTGAGTGTGCTTGGACTAGCAGTACTCATAGAGGGAACACCTGTGAAAGCAAATGTTGCGGTTGTAGTTGTTGCTTCCTTTAATCTCTGCTGGCTAAGCTGCTCTTCCAGCTGTTCGCGCAGTTCTTGCAGATGTGCCTGCATCAATTTGTCTCCTTCGGCTGTCTCCACCATGGTCAACCCTGATTCTTCTTCGATGTGGCTGTCGTCTAATGATTCCGTAGACGCTTGCTCACATGCGATGAGCTTGGAAGCTGTCCTGGTTGTTCTTCTATCCGAAAGATTGTCTGGCATCAGGTTATCTATATAACCTATCACAAATTGATGTGAAGGGATCTGCGGTCGGTAATATTCTTATCTATTACACAATAGATGACGCAAATTGAAGTGACCTGCCGTCGGTAATGGTGTATTCTGTTACACAGCAGATGGCGCAATTTGAAGTGAAGTTGTGGCAGCACTTACTCACCAACTCTTGACCACTAGGTGACGCTGTCATCGCTGAGAGGGATTGAATCAAAAAACGATTCTTAGACGATACAAATCTGACTCATCGGTGGACTGGGAACGGGAATTAATAAGCAGACGATTGCGTCATCCTAACCATACTAGAAGTGTACACATTTTTATACTATTTGATTTTATTAATTTGTTGACAAACAAAAAAACACTATGAAAATAGCAAGCGCGTGCTCATAGTAGTGTCAGATTCTTACTGACTAAAAAAACACCACCCTGCAATTTAATTTGTTATATATTGCAACTAAGAAGGAATTTATCAAGCAATTTTTCTATCATGAAAAAAAAACTCGTTTAGCAGGTTACTTTCCACTGAAAGATCCTGCATGTTCCGCAATCTAGGCGCGGTTGATTCCTATCTCATCAAGTAGAAAGGTTTCGTCCTTTGTAGTCGGCGCAATAAATTGTTTTCATCCAGAATTTGTAGGATTGTATTGTTGACATGTTTGATTAGTCGGTTTCTATGCTTTCTCACGAAGCTTCTAATTTCAGCTTCGATTGTCGGAATTCCGAGATCCCTGTGGATATCATCGTCTCTAGTATACCACGGTGCGTGGACAATTTCTCTAGCACTTTATTTTGAAAAGTTTGTAAAATATTGGCGTTTGTTTTCTTGGTACAGCCCCAAAGTTGTATACCGTAAGTCCACACCGGCTTTAGCACTTGCTTGTACAAAAGCACTTTGTTCTCAATACTGAGCTGGGAGTGTTTCCTGAGCAACCAGTTTATTTATTTATATCTGATTTCGAGTTGTTTACGTTTCATTTTCACGTGCGAATTCCATTTCAGTTTTGCGTCGAGTGTCATTCCAAGGTATTTGGCCTCGTTTGCAAAAGGTATTCGGGCCAAGTTTAGGAAAATGGGCAAGACATTAGTTTTCTTATAAGTGAAATTCACGTGAACAGATTTAGATTAATTGAGGGCGATCCGCCAGTCCCTCGTCCATTCATTTACTTAATTCAGAGCGTTTTGCAGTTTTGCAGTCGTTTCTTTGATTGTTTTACCTGCGGCTAGGATAGCGGTGTCACCGGCAAACGTAGCCAGGATAGTGCCATCTTCTTTCGGTATATCTCGAGTATATAACAGATAGAGAAGTGGCCCAAGAACGCTTCCTTTTGGATATAACTGAAAATAGCGAATTTGGTCTATAAGATTTTACCTCGTTTGGCGGCTTTCCTGGTTTTAAAACCATTATAACTTCCGCAACTTTCCATTGGTTAGGCACGTGTTTTAATCTGAACGCAGCATGTATAATATGAAGAAGCTTAATCAATGCTTTTCTAGGTAAAGCTTTGAGAATTTCTCCGGTGATCAAGTCATAACCAGGAGCTTTCTTAGGTTTTAGATTCCTGATCTCATGTTTGAGTTTCCTTAGCGTTGCACTGGTAAGTGCTAAATCGTCAGATGGTAAATCCGGCCTATTGATATTGTCGTAAGACACTTGACCATCGAACGGTTTGAAGGTGCCTTTCAGGTGGGCCGCAAAAATGTCCGCTTTTTCTTTATCTTCCCTTGCCCATTCATTGTGATTTAATTTAATTGGCGGTGCAGGGACCTTGGGTCTTTTGGTGCCTTTTACAACTTTCTAAAGTATTCACTTTGAATCTTTTATTATTATTTTGGATTATTCAATTGGAATCTTTTTTGGCAGCTAAACTTTCAAGATAAGAGCCTACGCACGATTCTTAAAATCTTTTATAGTCCTCTTCAACGAATTGCACAGGTGATTCAAGTGTGCTTTATGTTGCGGAGCACGACTCTGTTGCCATTTCTTCCGCCCTTTTCTATTTTCCTGGACCAATTCTTTTATTTATCATATACTCGTAGGTGATCGCTGAGCAAGTGTAGTCGTGGGGTGCACACTCTTGTTTATTTGCCTAAAGTCTATTTTTTTCTTTATTTCAAAGTTGCCTACTTTTCTGAAATGATCTGCCTATGGAACAATAAAACAGTGCACACTTGTGCCTCTAAAATCACTTGTATGGACTGTAATTCAATTTTCTACTGCGAGTGTGTTAATATCAATTCAATTGACCTAGAGTACATGTGCGCTAACGATGTCAAATTTCTATGTGATAGATGCACCGCCCTTCTTCGGAAATCGCTGCAACAACAACATGCAGTACTATCACCCACAAGTACACCACTGCAACAACAACATCCAGAAGCACCATCTAGAAGTGCATTATCATCTAAGCCACTATGTCAGCAGCCGCCTAGGAGGAAAAAGAACATGGTAGCAGCAGCAACTGAACAACCATCGAAGTCTCACTTACGATAGAATGTGCGTGAGTCAGTTAGCGAAACCGATGAATATCAAACGGTTTCGGCCGCAGAAACAGAAGATGATAACATACAACATTATCGGAGTGCAATAACCTTAGAGCTGCTTTACAATAAGATCATCAGTATGAAAAAAATCAACAGAGACTTCTTCGGCATGGTAAATAAACTCCGGGAGGAAAACGCTCAATTGAAATCGAAGGTGACGTTTCTTGAAAGTCAGCTCAACTGGAGAGAACAAAAACTCTTGGAGAACTCTATTGAAATCATTGGAGTACCGGGTGTAAACAACAACAATGCTAGCGAATGTCTGGAGAAGATTTTAAATGATGAATTAGATATCTCCGTTGGACCCACCGAAATAACTAAATGTTTCGTAAAACGTGTGCGGAAGAACGACGATTTACCAAATACCAGCTCGATTGTAACCCCTGAATCCAGTAAAGATGCATTTGGTGACAGAAAATTATGAAGGGAAAGAGGAATGCAAAAAAGAAGCTGAATGCTGCACTATTTGTAGAGGGGAAAAGGGGTAAAATTTATGTAAATAATTGTTTGACTAAATTTAATCGGGCTTTGTTTATGGAAGCGAAGAAGGTTAAAGCAGCTAACAAATTTAAATACTTGTGGTTTCAAAATTCACAAATCCTGATGCGTAAGGTTGATAAGAGTAGGGTTACTGCTATTAGGTCATTTGATGATTTAGCAAAATTGCAAGACTAGTTTGTCTTGCTCTTGTTTCTTAACTCTAAATACCAACCTCAACATTAATACCAACCTCGATCTATATAGCAACAACCCAATCACTACAACCATTAAAAGTAATTGTGATAAAATTTTCCATTTGAACTCAAATGAGAGCAAACCTTTTTTCATTGTTCATAAAAATATCCGTAGTGCGAGGCAAAATTTCGATCTTCTTGTTTGCAATCTGGAAGCTTTTGAATATTTACCAGATCTGATATGTATTTCTGAGATATGGATTTTCTCTTGTGAGATTGACGATTACTATATCCCCGGTTATAAATTTTATGCAAACCCAAACGAATTATATCCAGCAGGTGGTGTGGGAGTTTTTGTGCGAAATACATACGTAGGTGATGATTGTAAGGTGGAATGTTACAGCATGATCAGTGCAGATTTAATTCAAATTTCTTTTAGCGTACGCAATGTATTTTTTGACTTTGTTTGTATATATAGATTACACGCCCATACTCCCCAATCTTTCCTGAATGATTTTTTAAAATTTTCTCAGTAATGAGAAAGGGTCTAATATTGTCATTTTAGGTGACTTCAACATTGACATTCTTACTTCGATCATGTTTTTGGCCGTTTTGCGAAAATCCCTTTAAATCATTGTGTTGGTGTCAACTTCGACTTGCAAATAACTGACCATTGTATGACTGGCATTTTGTTTAAAGATTTTAAGGGCATGAAGCGCTCTTGTAACATTTCTCCACCGACTATAGCCAAAATAAGGTATGACTTACTAAATAATGAACTTCGTTTTGAGAATTGGGAGGCAGTCTTCGCCGAGGATAAAGCTTCTAAAGCTTATGATTTATTTTTGAATATTCTCCAAAATTATATCAGGACCTTTAGTTTCACTGTTGTCACAAAGAAGTCTCAAACAAAATTAGAGCCCTGGATAAACTCTTGTATTATGAAAAAAATCAAAGTCAAAAACAAACTGCGAAAATTGTGTCACCGATATCCACTAAACTCTAACTTAAAAAAACGGTATAAGAAAATGAGCAAGAATATTTATAAAGAAATCTTAAATTGTCGTGACAACTACTACTACTCTAAATTCCGCATTGCACAAGGAAACCCTAAAAAAGAATGGGAAGTTATTAATAGTATAGGTAATAGCAACCCTTCTTATCATTCCAACTCCATTGTGCTGAGCGGCGCAGGTACTGAAATTGTGGAGCCAGCAGCAGTAGCCAATGAATTTAATAATTTTTTTGTTTTAGTTGGGCATATGACCTTCCAACCAAACTGTAGGTCGATTTGTAACCGATGTGTAAGGTCTCAAGTGGTGGAAAGAACGTCGAGTAGCAGTTTCTTTTTTGAAGAAATTAATGGGTTAGAGATTTTAAGTATCATCTACTCTCTCAATAGCTCGAGATCTTGTGGTTATGATGACCTTTGTAATGTA
This sequence comes from Pocota personata, assembly GCA_963082735.1. Taxonomy (NCBI): domain Eukaryota; kingdom Metazoa; phylum Arthropoda; class Insecta; order Diptera; family Syrphidae; genus Pocota; species Pocota personata. The sequence continues at coordinate 88,043,057 of OY720431.1, forward strand.
ACCCTCAAAAATATTGCACCTAATTTAGTTGACATCTTAGCACATCTGTTCAATTTAAGTATCTTTAGTGGAGTTTATCCTGATCTCCTGATGTGTGCTAACGTGGTACCACTTTTAAAAAGGGAAGTCGAAAAGAAAAAAACAATTACAGACCAATTTTCTTGTTATCCTCAATTTCGAAAGTCTTTGAAAAAGCGGTAAAAAAATGAGTGTGTGCGCATCTACAAAAAATAAAATTTTTCAGTAAAAATCAGTTTGGGTTTAGGGAAGGGCACTCTACTGAAGATGCTCTTTTGTTTTTCAAAGCTTTAGACGATAAAAAAATGCGCGCAGGCCTCTTCATTGATATTACGAAAGCGTTTGACATGGTTAGTCATGATATTCTTTTGGAGAAGTTGTATGGTGCAGGTTTTCGCGGCTTTATCTACAATTGGTTTGCGTCGTATTTGAAGGACCGCAAACAAAGAGTGAAAATGGGAGATTTTTTAAGTAATCCTCAGGTACTTAACTAGGTGTACCCCAAAGGTCTGTACTGGGCCCAATTTTGTTCCTTATATTTATTAACTCCTTGTTTTCCCTGCTTTTTGCGGGTAAAGTCGCGGCTTCTGCAGATGATCTCAGCATTGCATATGGCTCAACGAGCCCTCTCAATTTGATAGGAGATGTAAATTATGACATTCATTTCTTGAGAATGTGGTTTGCTGCACACAGCCTAGTTGTTAGTGAAAAAACCAAACTAATGTTTTTCAGCTTGGGCTCGCTTAACCTACCAAACGTTGATATGAAATTCTACTCCTTTGATTCCCCGCGTTTCAATTTAATTAAATGTGGTTGTACTACAGAGGCGCCTGGACCAAGTTTTAATGAAAATACCACATGCAACTCGTTTTATTTTATTGAATTTCGCTAGCCGGCGCTTCCGGTGGACTTCGTTTCACGGAGTTATTCGATCCTGGTGGTGAAGATCTAGAAACCCTTGAACTTTTTGAAAAAAGGGTCATTGGATTGCAATAAGCGGCTCTCCCCAGAATCCGTAGAGCCGCCCTCGGAAGAGGGTGAATTTTCCAGTAAAGCTGGATTGCCACCGCCTGGGGTAATGTATCTTTTCGTTTTGTTCATTGCATATTTTGTATACACTATATGCTCGGTATACGGAGATAGGATTTTAGTCACCTCTTACGACAGGCATGCTTACCTCGGGTATATTCTATCCCCTAACCGAAGGGTATATGAGTTTCTTAATAATGTGGAAGAAATTCTTTCACACATTAAAGCTCTTGACGGTTCGCCTCACGCTCAAATACTTCTTCGAGCGATTCGAAATAAAATCGAAGGTTAAGCAAACGAAGTATTAAATATGTACGGAACAACATTGAATTGGAACAGCTTAAAAACAAATTTAATATTGCACTACTCAGACAAAGGAACTGAAACTTCACTAATAAAGGATTTGCATTCTTTGAAACAAGGAAACAAAACTGTGGAATCTTACTACAGCGAGATAGTTGAGATCCAATCATCATTATACAATAACATATTGGTTCATGAAATCAATATGAACGTATTTGAGGCAAAGAAAGAACTCTTTGCTGAAATGTGTCTTAATAATTTTTTATCAGGATTAAGAGAGCCACTTGGTTCCAGTATAAGAGCTATGAGACCAGAAACTCTAGCACTAGCTTTCTCCTACTCTATTAAAGAACAGGAAATTTTTTACATGAAGAGCGAAACAACTCAACCAAACTTCAAGAAATCATTTAAACCATTTCAAACTCTAAGACCTCCACAATTACAATTTTATAATAAAATTTTCAATAACTCTCCAAAATAGATAATACCCAACAAAACTCTAACTACCATTATAACAGACTGCATGCTTATAATTTAAATTACCCTAATAACAGTCTACCTCGAAACAATTTGAATTACAACAATAATAGCTTACCCTCAAATAATTACCATTATAAAAACAAACTAATAAGACCAAATAATCCTTTCAATAGAAACATAAATAACCCATTCAGTACTAGATTTGGTAATAACCTACTCGTACCTAAAACACAACAAAACCCTCCTCCGGAACCAATGGACACATTGTCAGCAATGACGCAATTGCGTCAATCGACAGCTCACAATAATTCAAATGTCAGCCGCAACACTAGATCCTCCGGATATCCTAAATGTACAATAGAAGAAGTTCATAACCTAAACGCAAACCCTACTAATAACCAACTAGCACACGATAGAAGGCAAGGAAAATTCGACGAATTAGATCAAAATTAACTAGACACCTTTGAGGAACTAGACACTCCAAATTTTCCCCAATCTGCCTCTCTGAACCCACAGGTTACTTAGGTATAAATACGCATGGTTTTACACTCCCTTATATCGGAATATCTTCAGAATTCAAACATCCACTTAAATTTTTAATAGACACCGGAGCATCTTCATCTTTTATCAATCCAGAATTTATCGACTCAAATAATCAAATAGAATGTAAACCAATTACTATATCCACTATGCTCAACAAATATCAGCTAATCAAGAATACAAAATTACCCACCTTTTACGAATTTAATGAACCTGGACAACTAAATTTCCTTTTATTCAAATTTCACAATTATTTTGATGGTTTATTAGGTCTTGATATACTCTCTAAACTCCGTGCTAAAATCGATTTAGAAAGCAAAACCCTTAATACTAGAAATTCTACACTTCCTCTTCTATTCAAACCAAATTTTAATTCTGGGAAGCATATAATCCCTCCGAATACAAAAATGGTACTAAAAATCCCAGTTGATGTTCGCAATGGCGACGTGTTCATAACAAATACTATTATAAAACCTAATCTCAAAATTTCTGAAGGCTTATACAGTGTTAAAATTTCTAACAGCTCTTCCACCAATCAAACTCTTTTTATAGAACAACCCTTGAAAGTAGATGCTTATTCGTCTTCCAGATTTACAGAAATAAATAATTTCAATATAAATTATGACAAACCTCCTCCAAAATCTAACATAACAGAACTTTAACACATTTCACACCTTAACCCCGAAGAAAAAAAAGGTCTTACTAAAATCTGCAATCTGCAAACAATTCGAAGAAATATTTTTCAAAGAAGGCGAAAATTTAAGTTTCACGAACCAAATTAATTATAGGATTCTAACAACAGATGACATTCCGATTTTTACAAAGTCCTATCGCTACAGATATTGCCACAAAGAAGAAATTCGACAGCATATAAATAAAATGCTTGACCAAGGAATAATAAGGCAAAGTTATTCACCTAGGAGCTCACCAGTCTGGGTTGTTCCAAAAAAAATGGACGCCAGCGGTAAGTAAAAATGCAGCTTGGTAATAGACCATAGGAAACTGAACGAAAAAGCTGTATCAGACCGTTATTTCATACCTAATATAACAGAAATTCTCGACAAACTTGGCAAATGCATGTATTTTTCAACTTTCGATCTAGCAAGCGGTTTTCACGAAATTAAAATGGATCCGAGAGACATATCGAAAATAGCTTTTTCCGTCGACGGCGGTCACTACGAATATTTACGCATGCCATTTGGCCTTGTGGGCGTTGTGGCGTAGTGGTTAGTGTGTCGGATCACTACGCAAGAGGTTCCAAGTTCGAATCCCAGAAAACACCAAAAAGTTTTTTCACGATCCCACCTCTCGCGAACGTCTGACAAACATCCGAGAGTATTGTTGTCACGAGAAAGCTTCTCAAAACATATTGCCGTTCGGATACGGCTCTAAACTGTAGGTCCCTTCCATTCGTGTGAAAAATATAACTGTGAAAAATATAAGCTGTTGCGCCAAATATTATTTTTTTTATTTGGCCTTAAAAATGCACCAAGTACATTCCAGAGAATAATGGATAATATTCTGAAAGACATTATAGGAACGTCTTGCATTATCTATTTAGATGATATCATCGTCTACTCTACTTCCCTACAAGAACATTTGGAAAATCTCAAAAAGGTCTTCACAAAGTTGAGAGAATCAAATTTAAAAGTTCAATTAGATAAATCCGACTTTCTTAGAAAATAGATTGCCTTTTTAGGTCACGTAGTCTCAACTGAAGAAGTCAAACCCAACCCCGACAAGAATCATGCAATAAAAAATGTTCCACTCCCTAGAACACAAAAAGATATAAGACCTTTTCTCAGTGTACTTGGATATTACCGTAAATTCGTCAAAGATTTTGCGAAACTCGTCAAACCTCTAACCGAATGCTTAAAAAAAGATCGCAAAATAAATTTCACTGATCAATACATACAAACCTTTGAAACTTGACTAGTAAATATCTTTACTAATGAACCCATCTTGCAATATCCTGATTTCTCCAAACCATTTAACTTAACTACTGACGCAAGCAACTTCGCAATCGGTGCTATTTTATTTCAAGGACCTATCGGAAGCGATAAACCCATTTGCTTTGCAAGTAAAACCCTCACAACTTCTGAAATTAACTACTCAAAAATAGTAAAAGAATTATTAGCAATCGTTTAGGCAGCCAAATATTTTAGACCATACCTCTTCGGTCACAAGTTCAAGATAATAACTGACCATAAACCTTTAACTTGGCTTATGAGTCTTAAGGAACTTATGAAATAGTCTACAAGAAAGGTAAACTTAATACGAACGCGGATGCATTAAGTAGAATTAAACTTAATAATCCAAAGAGTAACAATTACATCGATATCAATACTAATGACATTGTTTCTAATCATGGAACCTCTGGTACTACTATTCACTCAGCTAAAGAAAATCTCGATGACGGAATTCATATTTCAGAAAAACCATTAAATGACAATAATCTTCAAATCATTCTGGAAAAGTCCAATCAAAATTCAGTAAGCGTAAAAACACCATTTAGAAATAAACAACGTTCATAGAATTACCAAAAAACCTGAATTTACAGAAGAAATAATTATAGAAATATTTAAAAAATTAAACCACTGTAAAGTCAAATAGGACTAGATGTTAAAGTACTGTAACGCTGTCGCTAACATTAATTAAAGAAGACGACAAATATATATAAACGACAAAATATTAACTTTATTAAAAACAAGGACTCTATACTTCTTTTGAATCCCTCGAAGTCATCGCAGACATCTCTGCTTGAGATGCTGCATACTTCTCGCAATGCTGCCACATTACTACCACCTCACTGACGAAGGGACGAACTGTCAAACGTCACTTGTTTTCTTTTGCTGATGTATGTTTTTAATTCCGTTTGATTTGCTTCATCAATCTCCAGATCTGTATCGAGGTGTGCCGGTTTTAGCCTCTCCACGGAAATGTTTTGCGTTCGTCCTTCTGTGCGAATTTTGAACAACATATCGGTAATCCTCTCGATGACCGTATATGGTCCAGAGTACGGCTACTCGAGTGGTTTCTTGACAGCGTCGCAACGAAGGAAAACGTGTGTACACTTCTGAAGGTCTGAGAGGACGAAAATTCTCTTCTTGGAGTGATGTGCTTTTGGTGTTGGTCGGAATTGTCGAATAGTTTCTCGATGTTTCTTGACAAATATCTGTGGGTCAGGGCTGCTTTAAGTTGCCTATGCCAGCGGTCTACGATTCCATTAGATGCGGGGTGGTACGGTGAGGTTCTTACTCTGCTAGTTCCACACATGTTGGTGAGAGACCTAAACAATGCTGACTCGAATTGCGTCCCTTGGTCGGTAGTGACGATTCTAGGGGAACCAAAGCGTGCGATCCAGTTGGTGTAAAATGCTGATGCTACAGTGTCTGCATACATGTCTTTGAGGGGAATGGCTTCCGGCCACCTGGTGTATCGATCTATCATAGTGAGGCAGTACCTGTAGCCTTCGCATATGGGAAGCACTATGAGGTCGATATGGACGTGTTGAAATCGTTCATCCGGTACATGTATTTTATTAGGCTGAAGACGATTGTATTGGTGAAACTTTGAGCGTTGACATGGTATGCACATGCGAGACCACTGCAATGTATCTTTCCTAATGCTGGGCCAGGTATTACCTGACGGAGCTGCTGAATTGTTGATCTTCTACCAGGATGAGATAACCCATGGACGGAGTCGAAGACTTTATGGCGTAGAGGTTGTTTTAAGTAAGGTCTGATCGCATCGGTTGAAATGTCGCAGTAAATCCTGCAATCCTGGTTCTATAGCAAGTTTTTGCAGTTTGAGTGATGAGTCGCCGGTTAGAGTTGTTTGAAGTTCGGCATCTTGTTGTTGTAGTGTCTAAAGTTCTCGATGGTCTGTTTTAAGTGGCATTGTTATTACATTCACGCGTGAAAGTTGCGCAAGCTGTATGAAGAAATGTTGGCTACACGACGACCGCCGAATTCCACGAGGAATGGACAATCCACTGACGAGCCAGCCGACGAACCCGCCGACGAAGTAGCTGCCGAATTGACCGCCGAACCAACCGCCGAAACAGCCGCCGAACGTTATGAAGATGCCAGAGGAGAACCCGCCGAACAAAAACACACAGAGCCCGTGCCAGAAGAATTCGAAGCACGCCGACTCCAAGCACAGATCCACGTGTTACGCCTGCGACGAGAGATGCTCGTGCTACAGCAGCAAATACAGGAGGCCAAAGGTAGAACACAGAGGCAGGGCCACGTTTATTTCGCAGTAAGTTTCGATAATTTGGAGAACTCGCTAAACCCATTCACAGGAAGGAATCACTATGACATCCACAAGTGGTTCGGCAAGTTCGAGCAGTATACGGCCACACGCGGATTTACGGCCGACGAAATGTGCTCGGGCGTGCGAAGGTCGATCAAAGAGACAACGAAAGAGTTCGTTTGCACTCTGGGTATCGTAAATTACGTCGAACTGAAGAATGCACTCATTGAGACGTTTGGGCGGCAGATCACACACCGCGACGTGTATCGACAGTTGGAACAGCGCTGTTTTGATTTTGTAATCGCCATGAAAGCATTGGCAGCTAAAATATCCGTGCCAGAGTTGGAGCAAAAACCTAACAATAGACTGGAAAAGAAATCGACCAAGTCACCCGCAGTCGCCGTCCCGAAGAAAACGAAGCCAGTTGTAGCTAAACCAAAAGAGTGCGGTGTTACAATTGCTCCAAGTTTGGGCATTATAAAACCAGCTGCACCAAACCGCTGAGACCACGGAACGCCTGCTTTATCTGCAATGAAGTCGGCCACTTCCACAACGTCTGCCGGAAGGCAGTAGTGAAGATGAGTTGGCTGGTGCCATCAGCGCCATGCAAACGGTAAGTGTTGCTTTTTAGTAGACCGAGTCAGAAGTGCTAAGTTTGTAAACTGCTTTTCTTTGTTTAATACCGGTAGCGCGATTAACATCATCAGGCGCTGATTTTGGGACGCAGTTTCCTAAGAGTATTCCATATTCATTTACGCCAGGTAAGGCCTTGCAATAAAATTAACAATGAATTTGAATTAAATAAAAACCTTGCATTGAAAAATTTTATTGTCGATACTTCTGACTTGGGTAGTATTAATAGTATTAGTAATTGTAATGGCCCGCAGTCCTATTGGCGTGATAGGAGTAAATTTGTGAACGCCGTAAAGTTTTTAAATCCGCCGTATGATAATAGTGTTAGCCGAACCGCTGTCCTTACCCCGCCGACTGTAGTTATTCCGACGCTGGCCCGATTTGATGACGATGGTATTTCATCGATCCTTGAGATAGACTAAGGCGAACCGCAGCCAGATATTAACATCTGTCCGAAGTTAAGTAAGAGTCAATGTGATGCTCTTAAAGCAATTATAAATAGGAATTATTTAAATCTGATCGATGTTGAATACAAAGCCCATGATTATAAAATGAGGATTTGTTTAACGGATGATAAGCCGTTTCATTGCTCACCAAGGGCACTTTCTGTATTTGAGAGGAACGAGGTATGCATATATTCTTATGGAAAGGGGAATTATCCGACAAAGCAAGTCTCCTTACGCTTCCGCTGTTGTGCTTGCTAAGAAAAAGAACGGTAAATTGCGCATGTGCATTGACCACCGTGCAGTGAATAAAAAAATGATTAGGGATACCTTTCCGCTGCCTCTTATCGAATAACGGAACGGATGAAAATTCAGTGAAGTTCACCTCCTCCATAACACCAGATGGGCAGTACGAGTATGTTCGGATGCCGTTTGGGTTGAAGAATGCACGCGCTAATTTTCAACGGTTCTTGCATGATATATTCCAGGATTTAATCGAGACGGGTAAGATGATTGTCTACCTGGACGATATTTTGATAGCAACAACTGACTTCGAAACTCACATGGAAATTGTTGCTGAGGTTCTGCGCCGCCTTAGTGAAAAAGGGTTGGAACTTAAACTGAACAAGTGCAAGTTCGGTTATGACGAATAAGAATACTTGGGTTATTCTGTGAACGCATCGGGAGTTCGACCGACTGATGCTCACATTCGAAATATTAAACAGTACCCGATGCCGAGGAATCATCACGAGTTGCACCGATGTATCGCTTTGTTCTCGTATTTCCGTCGATAAGGAGAGCAGATATGACTTTTCCGCAGACTGTGTAAAGGCTTTTCGGGAGCTACGCGACAAACTTGTTACTGCACCGGTGTTGGCTATTTATAATCCCGAAAGGGAAGCTGAGTTACATTGCGACGCAAATAGTTTAGGATTTGTGTCAGTCCTGATGCAGCACCAGGATGACGAAAGGTTTCACCCAGTCGCATATTTCTCGAAAACAGCCACTCCCACAGAATCCAGACACCATGGCTTTGAGCTAGAGACCCTAGCCATTATCTACTCATTACGACGTTTCCGAGTATACTTGGAAGGTGAACCGTTTAAAATCATCACAGATTGTAACTCGCTTACCCTTACACTCAGGAAGAAGCAAGTGAACCCCAGGATTTCTAGGTGGGCACTAGAGCTCGAAAACTACTACTACACGATACAGCACCGAAGTGGGAAGGCTATGGGGCACGTAGACGCGTTGAGCCGATGTCATGTAGTCGCTGCTCTAACTAGTGACGAGGTAGGTACTCATATACAAGTAGCTCAGAACCGAGACCCAGAAATTAGAAAGCTCGGAGAGAAGTTAGAAATAGAAGCAATCGAACATTACGACTTGCAAGATGGATTGGTCTTCCGCAAGGTCGAATGGAATCGACTGTTACTTTACGTGCCAGTCGAAATGAGGGACAACGTTGTTAGAATGGTGCATGAAAAAGTTGGTCATTTAGCGGTCGACAAATGTCATAATCAGATTCGGAAAAATTATTGGTATCCTAATATGAAAACCGAAATCGAACGATTTATTAAGAACTGTATCAAGTCTATCATGTATTCAGCGCCCGCCGGATCACACGATCGCAATATGTACAGTATACCCAAGGAGCCGGGCCCCTTTAACACAATTCACATGGACCATTTCGGACCATTGCCCGCCTTAGTTTCTAAATGAAAACATATCCTAGTCGTAGTTAATGCCTTCACGAAGTTTGTGCGATTATATCCGGTCAATTCGACTAGCATAAAGGAGGTATGTGCGTCGTTGGATAAGTATTTCAGTTACTGTAGCCGTCCAAGGCGTATAGTAACCGACCGTGGTACTTGTTTTACTTCACTAGAGTTTGCAAGTTACGTGCTTCGACATAATGTGGAACATGTCAAAGTTGCCGTCATGTCCCCCCAAGCCAACGGGCAGGTTGAGCGAGTGAATCGGGTGATCAAGGCTATCTTAAGCAAAATAAGTGAGCCAGTCAACCATGCAGACTGGGCTAGTAAGTTGTCGCAGGTGGAGTATGCCATCAATAACACTGTCCACAGTTCAGCGAAGGAGTCCCCGAGTAAATTGCTGTTTTTAGTGGATCAACGCGGAACGGTTATTGATGAGCTTACCGAGTATTTGGAAGATAAGTTTAGTTATGGGGCGACTCGTGACCTCGAGGCCTCTCGGTCAAAGGCTTCGGCCGCCATTAGGAAATCTCAGGAATACAGCGAGAAATACTTGCTGAAGCACAGTGTGCCCGCTAAAACTTATACAGTTTGTGACCTTGTAGTAATCAAGCATGTCGACACCTCTGTCGGCACTAATAAGAAATTTATTCAGAAATATCGGAGTCCATATGTTATTCATAAGGTGTTGCCGAACGACCGTTATGTAGTGAAGGACATAGATAATTGTCAGCTAACACAATTACCATATAAAAATGTAATCGAAGCCGCTCGTATCAGGAAGTGGATTACTCCGATGACGGACTAATATAGAGAAGGCAACACAGGACTAATTGAAGGTCCTAAGTCTCAGGATGGCGCTTTGTTGTTGAAAATCTTTTATAGTTAATATAGCGACCGAGGTCGATCGTACATTATGTTGGCCGAGTTGTAAGGTCAAATAGGACTTAGATGTTACAGTAGCTTAAGTATATCCTAGCGCCATCTATAATTAAGTAGAATAAGTTAAAAGTACGGCAATATTGTATTTGCATGGCCATGTGGTTATAATATTGTAACATGCGAGCTACGGCTCGAGTAGATAAAACAGTATTCTGTGAAATTATTTCTTTATTTTCTAGTCTATAGAACAATTCAGGTTCACACTATACTATTCTTCGCAATTCTTTTCTTACAATATCTCTTTCCTCTCTAATCACTTTATCTCCTTTCAATTACTTAATTCACAAATCCAAACTAATTACTTTTTCTTGTTCACTCTCAACTTTCAATTTATCACCAAATTACAACTTCGCCCATTATCACTTTTCCAATCTCTTCGCCACGGTTCTAAACCAACTGTCTCTTTTTTTGATCGCCATCTGTCCTTATATAGCAGAAGTTTCTGATAGCCAGAAACTTCTAGCAAATTCTTCGACCACTGGAATTCTTGCAGTTATAATTCCCTTTTATCCCTGATATTATTCGTCTCTTTCGTTGACATGAGCTGTGGAGACTTCGTCCCAGACACGAACCTCGAATGAAAGGACAGTTCGAACCAAAATTCTGAAAGAATGAAAAGTCACTTCGGAATTTGTTGCGTCATATTTTTAGGGGGCGTAGTTATTATTATGCTACACTGCCCCCCTCTTAGACGTGTTCGTCCCGAACAAGTGCATCCTCATTTCGGCCATTGTATCGACTCAGTCGGTCCACATGAACCACTTTCATTTTGGCCCTCGGTCCTCGCTGGATGCGGTAGACAACATCGTTGATGCGGGTTACTATTCTGTAGGGACCTTCCCAGTTCCGCTGTAATTTAGGTGATTTCCCCTTTTGGCGATGGGGATTATACAGCCACACCAGATCTCCTTCCTGGAATCCTGACGTTGTTGCCTTGGCATCATACCTGGTCTTCATGCGGTCGCTCGTCATCTTAATCTGGCTTCTGGTCCTTTGGTGTATGTCCCTAAGCCTTTCCCTAAGGTCCGCCACGTACTCTTCTTCATTTCTGGGCTCATTGGTAGGAGATCCAAATTTCACCTCACTGGGTAAACGAGCTATTCCACCAAATAAGATTTCGAACGGCGTATGTCGAGTAGTGCTATGCACGGCACTTCTATAGGCCATCAAAAACAAGGGAATCTGCCGGTCCCAATCCCGTTGGTAGTCACCTACGACCTTCGAGAGATGTTCGTCCAAAGTCCTATTGAAACGCTCCACCATACCGTCCGACTGTGGATGAAGCGGGGTTGTCCTTGTCTTTTTGATTCCGAGTAGTTGACACATCTCTTGGAAGATTCTTGACTCGAAGTTCCGCCCTTGGTCAGAATGCAATTCCAAGGGCACACCGAATCTGCTAACCCAATTGTAGACGATCTGCTCCGCCACGGTTCTGGCTTCCTGGTTAGGGATCGGAAACGCTTCCGGCCACTTACTGAAGTAGTCCATCACTACGAGTATATACCGATTACCATTGTCGGTTTCCGGAAAGGGCCCTGCGATGTCAATGGCGATTCGTTCGAAAGGTGCTCCCACGTTGTATTGGTGCATCTTACCTCGAGTTTTGATTCTCGGACCCTTGCTAGCTGCACACACGTCGCATTTTCTGCACCAGTCTTCGATATCTTCCTTCGCTTTTAACCAATAAAAACGTTCTCGTACCTTTTCTAGCGTCTTATTCACTCCCAAGTGGCCTCCGGTCGCCTCGCCATGCATTTCCTGTAACACCTCCTTGACCCTCGTCCGCGGTACGACAAGCTGCATTACAAACGACTTTCCGTCGGAGGATTCCCATTTTCTTCTCAGAACACCTTCTTGGAGATGGAGGGAGTCCCACTGCGCAAAATATGCCTTTAAGGTCGGGCTTCTGTGAGAGATGTCCTGATGATCCGGTTTCTCCATGTTCTCCTTCCAGGCCAGAATCGGCTCGATATCCGGGTCTTCCTTCTGAGCGTTCCGGATCTCATCTACGCTCCAGCCGGCGATAGGTTCGGCTCTCATTCTTTGGATGGAAACCAGCTCCCGTTCTTCCTGACGCGCACAATGTTTACAATCCGCTCTGCATGGTCTCCGGGACAGTGCATCCGCATTAGAGTGGAGTTTTCCTTTACGATGCTGTATTTCGTAGTCGTAGATTTGCAGCCTTTCGATCCATCTTGCGACCTGACCCTCAGGACTCTTGAACTGTAATAGCCATTCTAAGGCTGCATGGTCTATGCGAAGAACGAACTTCCCCCCGTAGAGGTATTTGTGAAAATGCTTCGTAGCCAAGATCAAAGCTAGAAGTTCCCGCCTTGTCACGCAGTAGTTCCTTTCTGGCTTAGAGAGCACCTTGCTGAAGTACGCAACCACCTTCTCTTGGCCGTCATGCACCTGGGAGAGTACGGCTCCTACCCCGACATTACTAGCATCTGCATCCACAACGAACGTTTCCCCGGGAGTGGGGTAAGCCAGTATCGGGGCATCGCATAGCCGTTGTTTAAGTGCCTTGAAGCTCTTCTCGCACTCAATTGACCATTTGAATTGTTTTCCCTTTTCCGTCAACTGGTGCAGGTTCTTTGCGATCCCGGCAAAATCCTTCACGAACCGTCTGTAGTAGGTGGTTAGGCCCAGGAAGCTCCTTAGTTGGTGTTTGTCTTTGGGGACTGGCCAGTTTTTCACCGCTTCGACCTTCTCCGGATCGGTTCTCACTCCTTTCGCTGAAATTATGTGTCCCAGGTACTTGACTTCCGCTCTAAACAGGGCGCACTTCTTGGGGTTGAGCTTCAGGTGGGCACTTCGAAGCCTTTGAAACACATCCCTTAGATTGTCTCGGTGTTGCGCAAACGTTTTTCCTACGACGATGACATCATCCAAGTATACCAAACAGGTTTTCCATGTTAACCCTTGCAGGACACATTCCATCAATCGCTCGAAAGTCGCCGGAGCATTGCACAGCCCGAATGGCATTACCGTGAATTGCCATAGCCCATTTCCTGCGGTGAAGGAGGTTTTCTCCCGGTCTTCTGGATGGATCTGTACCTGCCAGTAGCCACTCTTCAAGTCGAGAGTGGAAAACCATCGGGCTCCTGATAGTGTGTCTAGCGTGTCGTCAATCCGTGGCAGAGGGTAGCTGTCTTTCTTGGTGACGTAATTGAGCTGCCGATAGTCCACGCAGAACCGCGTGCTGCCATCTTTCTTCTTAACCAGTACAACCGGTGATGCCCACGGACTTTTGGAACTTTCAATCAGACCTTCTTTCTCCATTGCCGACACCATCTCTGCAACTTCTGTCTGCTTTGCCAATGGAAGGCGCCTAGCAGGCTGACGAATTGGTCTAGTATCACCAGTGTCTATTCGATGTTGTACCAGGTGTGTTCGGCCGTATTCTCCGTCCTGTGAGGCAAATACATCAGCGTACTCATTGATAAGATTCTCTGCCATAGTTCGCTGCTCCTGATTCAGCTCACTGGACTGGAGAATCGTCTCTCTCGTTTCCGCTGTCCAAGGTGATGGGAGAGGTTTTGGAGCATCACGTTCAGATATTGTTGCGACGGCGGTAATCGGCGTGCATTTTCCAGTCACCTCCCCTCGCCTTAGTTTGACAGTGTGTGGTCTTGCGTTCAAAACCCTCACTGGAACCATGGTGTTCTTTGGTTCGACTAACGTCTTTCCCACGATGTAGTCTTGAGAATTCTTCTCTGGGTCTGGTTCTACTATGTAGAATCGGTGGCTCCCAAGATCACCTTCCAGCTTTGTCCAAATGATTGTCTCTGAAGACGGCGGCAAAACTTCGTCTTTGCTGATGACTGTCCTGAGAGTTACGGCATTCTCGTTTCCGTACACCATCGGAATCTCCACATTTCGATACCTCAGTACTTGCATCCCGATGTCCAAGATTACTTCATTTGCTTTCATGAAGTCTATTCCGATGATGCACTCGTCGCATATATCTGCCACCAGAAACGCATGGGAGAACGTCAGTCCCGCCAGAGTAATCGTAAGACGAACTTCTCCAAACACCTTCGCCATTTCCCCTGTTGCAGTCTTCAGGCAGTAGCTGTTGGTGTTGTGCAGCCAGGATCTTCTGACGATATCTCTTCTTACAATGGAGGCAGTGGCACCTGTGTCGATGGTGGCTACGCACTTCCTCTTGTTGATTAGTGCCTCCACTGTCAGGCTCTTGTTACCCCGTTTGGTTTGCGAAACTTGAATGGTGGTCCTGGGGGCCTCGATTCCAGTAACCAACTTCTGCCCCGCGAAGTTGGTCCTTACGCATTTCCCGACTGCTGGTTTTGGGAAGTCTGACTGACAGGATGGATGTTATCACCGCCAGATGCTTCCTCTCTGCTTCTCCTACTTCCGCAATGTATACAATTTCCTCGTCTAGGTGCACTTCTGCACTGCCGTTGTAGGTGTCCGGTTTGGTTGCAATTCCAGCAACGGATTTGACTTCCGCGAGCTTTGTCTTCATCCATGACGGCTGTTCTCTGGCATGAGCATTCCACGACGGACATTTCCCTGACACGGTGTATTCCCTGGTATGCTTGGTCCGCAGCCTTCATTGACAGAGCGAATGCCAATGCCTCGGGGAGTGTTCGCTTTTCAGCCATCCTTACAGCCATTTGCAGTTGTCTGTCCTCTATGGCCTGAATAAAAGCTTCCACCGCCATTTCGTTGATAAGCTCCTCACCGGCTTTAGGGTATGAAAGATGGGCTAGTCGCTCTATATCCGCCTGCAACTGTTGGAGCGTTTCCCCCCTTTTCTGGACTCGACTACGCAGCTGAACCCTGTACACCTGCTGCATGTGTTCATCCCCAAACCGCATCTCGATAGCCTGAACCAGAGAGTCGTAATTCTGCTGTTTATCTTCCGGGATGGTCTGCAAGAGCTCCGCAGCTGGACCCCTCAGTGCAAGTGTGAGTGCAATGGACTTCTCTTCATCGTCCCAGCTATTGGTCATTGCGGCCGCTTCGAATTGCCTTTTATAAATTGGCCATGATGTTTGACCATCGAAGATAGGGGGCTGCATCTCCTTTCTTCTCAGACCGTCAGTGGAATATTCCCGTGCTTTCTGTCTCTTCACGTTGCTGAGCTCCTTAGCAAGATTTTCGACTTGCTTTCCTACTCTCTCGAATTGCGTATCCACTTTTTCAAACTGAGTCTCTATCTTCCCGAACTGAGTTTCATGTTTCTCAAAATTTTCATCGAATCTAGTTTCGACTTTTTCGAGTTGCGTCTCGACCTTCTCGATTTTCTCTTCGATCACTTCGAATTTGGATTCCAAGTTCTTGTTTTGCTCATCAAGTTTACTTTCCAGAGCATCTAGAGAATTCTTTTGTTCGTCCATTGCTTTCTTTTGTTCGTCCAGCTTAAGTTCTAGAGAATTCCTTTGGTCGCCCATTGCTTTCTTTTGTTCGTCCATCGCTTTCTTTTGTTCGTCCATCGCTTTCTTTTGTTCGTCCAGCTTAAGTTCTAGAGAGTTCTTTTGATCGTCTATTGCTTTCTTTTGGTCATCGAGCTTAAGTTCCAGAGACTTCTTTTGGTCTTCCATTGTTTTCCTTTGTTCGTCCATGACTGACTTAAGTTGCAGGAGCAGACTTGTTATATCCGGGTCGGCTACTGTACTTGCTGGTTCCTCTCCCACGTCAAACTCTACGTCATGCGGATTTTCACCTTCCTGCGTTACTGCTTCTTCCAGACGAATCAGTAGGGCATCTTTTCCCCCAGTTGTGTCGAGGTTCCGCTTACTGAGTTCTGCCTTTAGTTGAGTTATAGTTAGTTTTCCCAATTTGCGACCCATTTTGCGCAACTAATTAACTCAACACAGAAATCGATATTTTTTTTTTTTTTTTTTTCTTGTGCAATTTCACACCACGGAAATAGTTATTCACAGAATAAGTTTTATCCCGCTTCTGACACCAATGTAACATGCGAGCTACGGCTCGAGTAGATAAAACAGTATTCTGTGAAATTATTTCTTTATTTTCTAGTCTATAGAACAATTCAGGTTCACACTATACTATTCTTCGCAATTCTTTTCTTACAATGTCTCTTTCCTCTCTAATCACTTTATCTCCTTTCAATTACTTAATTCACAAATCCAAACTAATTACTTTTCCTTGTTCACTCTCAACTTTCAATTTATCACCAAATTACAACTTCGCCCATTATCACTTTTCCAATCTCTTCGCCACGGTTCTAAACCAACTATCTCTTTTTTTGATCGCCATCTGTCCTTATATAGCAGAAGTTTCTGATAGCCAGAAACTTCTAGCAAATTCTTCGACCACTGGAATTCTTGCAGTTATAATTCCCTTTTATCCCTGATATTATTCGTCTCTTTCGTTGACATGAGCTGTGGAGACTTCGTCCCAGACACGAACCTCGAATGAAAGGACAGTTCGAACCAAAATTCTGAAAGAATGAAAAGTCACTTCGGAATTTGTTGCGTCATATTTTTAGGGGGCGTAGTTATTATTATGCTACAATATATTTCCGGTTGAGTAGTCACTTTTGGAGTGACAGCGAAGACGAGAGGAAGCAATAAAGGGTTTTACCAGTAAAAATTAAATCGACGTTTATTTTTAAAATGCGATAATGTTTACACCACCCAATAAAATTTTAGCGATTTTTACTGACAATGATACTTTCCGTATTGCCCAGTTAATTTATTCAAAATACTTTGCTCACAATAAAATTTTCCGTCTAGTAAGATGTACAGAAATACTAAAAGACATTACAGAAAACGACGAATAAGATAGAATAATAAAGGAACATCATGAAGCCAACAATCATAGAGGTATTAATGGAACACTCTTACACCTCAAAGGACAATTCTTCTTTCCATTCATGAAAAATAAAATTACAGTAACTATTATCCGCTGTGATAAATGTCAACTATTTAAATATGATAGGCATCCCCCAAAAATGAAGTACGAAAAACCTTAAAGTCCTCCCAAACCCTTAGATATAGCCCTTATAGATATATGCAGCATAAAAAACTATCAAATATTAACCATAATTGACAAGTTTTCTAAATTTGCCTCAGCTTTCACTCTCCCACCAAGAAATAGTTTATCAGTAATTAAAGCCTTAAGAAATTTTATCAACATTTATGGCATTCCCAAAAAAATTATCTGTGACCAGGGATCAGAATTTACTGCGAACATATTTAAAGATTTTTGGGAACAATACAATACCTACATTTAACCTCGTTTCAACAAACTAGCAGCAATTCCCCTGTAGAACGTCTCCACTCTACCCTCACCGAAATTTACCCTCACCGAAATCTTTACAAACGTAAAGAAAACAAACTAAAAATAGACCATGACGACATTATCTCAGATACACTTGTAGGAACTAAATCTACTTACCACCCTGTTACTTCTTATATTCATGAATTCTTCTATTAATCTAGTACATAATTATAATTGGTTGTATGCTACTACATTATGGAGAATAAAACGTTTTAGTTTAGTTTTGTAGACGACACGTGTTTGACTGATTCTTCCCTCGAAACATCGTCATCGAAAGACCTACAAATTGGTGACCCCACTTTGAATTCGCTTAAAATATTTTTATTTTAAATTAGTTTCGTGTTAAATAATAATGACCGGGGAAAATAAGGAAAGTTCTTCCGATTCTCAATACGCACACGTAACCAATACTCCAAACCATGAAAATGGCGTCAACGAAGGAGAGGTTATGCGCGTCTCAGTTAAAATATCGCCCTTCTGGACCGAAATGCCGGAGATCTGGTTCGCACAGATCGAGGCCCAATTTTCAACGTGCCACATAACCTCCGATTACTCCAAATTTAACACAGTGGTGGGCTCTATGGATGCAAAGATCTTAGCACAAGTCAGGGATGCCGTTTTGCAGCCTCTAGCAACCGGAAAGAATGAAAACTAGAAAAAAGCCCTAATAGATTGTTTTTCAGACTCCGAACAGAAGAAAATGCGAAAGCTTCTTTCAGATGTCGACTTAGGCGACAGAAAACCGTCCCATTTATTTAACGAGCTGAAAGGTTTAGCCGGGAACTCTATCGGAGAAGAATTTCTCAAAAATATCTGGATGCAACGCCTACCCCCAGAAGCTCAAGCGATTTTAGCTGCCTTCAAGAACGATGATGTCAAAAAGCTCGTGCAAGTTGCGGACACTATTATGGAAACCACTTCACATGGAAACATCTTATCCAAAATAGACCACCGCGGAATACCATCTCACCACGAAGACCTGCTGGTACAGAAAATCGAAGCACTTAGTCGACGATTTGATAAGTGGGAATTTTCGTCTAACCATAAACGCCGTCGAACCCCATCACGCCATCGAGACCCAACTTCATCACGCCATCGAGACTCGACTCAATCAACACATACAAACACGGAAAGGCGCAGTGATATTTGTTGGTACCATTACAAATACAAAGACGAAGCTATTCACTGCAGACAGCCCTGCAATTACAACAACTCTGCCATATCAAAAAATTAGATTGCTTGCTGTCATCTGAGATGACAGCAGTTGTCAATCGTTTATACATCTCGGATATGACTACACAGAAAAAATACCTGATTGACACCGGTGCCGATGTCTCCGTTTTGCCACCAACTCTTCAACAAAAATCTCAAAATTCGAAAGTCTTACTGTTCGCTGCAAATGGATCAAAAATTAAAACTTTTGGAAGCCAACCTTGTAAAGTCAACCTCGGTCTACGCAGAAACTTCGTGTGGACGTTTGTAATCGCGGATGTCAACACACCAATAATTGGATCCGACTTTCTTCAGTACTACGGCCTGCTAGTTGACGTTAAAAGAAATCGTCTCATAGACGAAACAACAAAACTATCGGCTACTTGCAAGCCAGCGACAGGTAAATACAATATCAAAGCTTTTGACGTAAACAATTCTTTTGCAGTACTGCTCGAAGAGTTTAAAGACTTGACATCGCTCAACTACACGGGCATTCCAGTGAAGTCCCGTACCAGACGACTATCACCAGAAAAATTGGCTGCTGCGAAAGCGGAGTTCGCTTACCTAATGGAACAAGGTATATGTCAACCGTCCAAAAACAACTGGGCAAGTCCACTCCACATGGTCAGGAAATCGAACGGCGAATGGAGGCCATGCGGCGATTACCGTTCCTTGAATGCGATTACTCAACCGGACAGATACCCCATCCCATACATCAATGACTTCGCTAACATGTTGCACAAAAAAACAATATTTCGGGTTGCGGAATGCGCCACAAACGATGCAGAGGTACATTCACGAGGCATTGCGAGGACTGGAATTCGCATTTTCGTACATCGATGATATCGTTGTAGCATCTTCAACCGAAAACGAACACAAGCAGCACTTGCAACAGGTTTTTTTGCGACTGCGTAAGTACAATCTTAGAATTAACACTGCTAAATGTTGTTTTGGTCAATCAGAAGTTCGTTTTTTGGGCCATTTAATTAATCAATGTGGTATCAAACCTATCCCAGAGAAGATCAACCACATCCTTGAATTCGAAAAGCCCCACGTAGCCAAAGATTTGAAAAAGTATCTTAGCATGACTAATTTTTACAGAAGATTTATACCACACGCAG
Source organism: Pocota personata (assembly GCA_963082735.1). Lineage (NCBI taxonomy): Eukaryota > Metazoa > Arthropoda > Insecta > Diptera > Syrphidae > Pocota > Pocota personata. The sequence continues at coordinate 88,063,028 of OY720431.1, forward strand.
TTAATAATCAAGCTCACTGCATGCACTTCTAAATGGAAACAAAAAGAATGACAAGACACCAATAAATTGGACGCCGGAAGCAAGTAAGGCCTTTGAAAGATGTAAATCTGATTTAGCTTCCGCTTCATTGCTTGCTCACCCAGTCCCGGACGCGGCGCTTTACCTTTTCACTGATGCTTTCGATATCGCAATTGGAGCTGTTGTAAACCAAATGTGTGACAACGTTTCTCAACCACTCGGATTTTTCTCAAAAAAACTTACCGACACTGAAAAGAAATACAGCACGTACGACCGCGAACTTTTAGCTATTTACAAAGCTGTAAAACATTTTCGACATTTGTTGGAAGGAAGGTCTTTTGTTATTTTCACAGACCATAAGCCATTAACGTATGCATTTCGTCAAAATTCTGACAAAGTATCACCTAGGCAATTGCCACAGTTAGACTTTGTCAGCCAATTCTCTACTACTGTCTTGCATGTTCCTCGCCCACAAAATCAATAGCCGATTTTCTCTCACGAATAAATGCCATCGATACATCGAAACCGGTCGATTTCGAAGTATTGGCAAAAGAACAACTGCAGGATGAGGAGTTGAAAACACTACTTGGACAAGGTAACAAGTCTAGTTCATTGCAATTAAAACTTTTGATTTTTCCAGAAACGAAACACCAATTGTATTGCGACATATCAACACCGAGAATCCGCCCGTATTTACCTGAGTCCAGCAGAGAAATCATCATCAGAAAGCTTCACAACCTTAGCCACCCGGGTGTAAGAGCTACATACAAACTGTTAAATGATCGATTTGTTTGGCCTGAGATGAGAGCAGACAGCGCAAAATTCGTTTACAGCTGTATGCAGTGTCAACGCTCGAAGGTCAGCCGTCACAATAAAGCAGGACTTGTTCCATACAGCTTACAATCTCAACGGTTTTTGCACATAAATATGGATATCGTCGGACCACTTCCAACATCGAATGGGTACAGATATATTCGTATAATCATAGACCGTTACACGCGCTGGCCAGAGGCATTTCATATGGAGAACATCAAGGCAGAAACAGTGGCTCAGTATCTAGTCCATGGTTGGATTAGTCGGTATGGCGTGCCACTCCAAATTACAACGAACTTAGGCAGACAATTCCAATCTACGCTTTTCTCGAAACTCAACAAAATCTTGGGAATTAAACATTGCAGGACGACTGCCTACCATCCGCAGTCCAATGGAATAATCGAGAGATGGCATCATTCTCTGAAAGCTGCTATTATGTGCCACCAAACAACGGACTGGTTCAAAGTATTACCTCTCGTTTTACTTGGGCTACGGACTTCTTTTAAAAAAGATTTGGATGCCACCCCAGCAGAACTTTTGTACGGTGAAACACTTCGCCTACCTGGAGAGTACCTTGCTGAGTCCTCAACTAATATAGCTTCAGAGGATTTTGTCAAGGAGCTACAGAAGGCCATGTCCATACATAGTCATAAGCAAACACCCGAAATATTTTTCTGTTAAAATCAAAAATAATATTAAAAATATTTCTATCGATAGGTTAAAAGCAGCTTTTTCCATCCTTGATGAAGTACCGAAAGGCAACAAAACAACAGACAAGAGAAAAGTTTCCAACAAACCTGTGAAAGACCACATACCAGATCAAGATCAACTAACCTCTCAGCCAAACGATCAGTCACAAAGCTTGTCAAACAAATCATCGAAGGAGCGTTCACATGATCAGGCTCAACAGCAAACCCGGTCAGGTCGTCGAGTTATTATCCCATTGAAATATCGATAGAACGACATTCCAACTAGCGGGGGAGTACTGTGGGAACTAAATCTACTTACCACCCTGTTACTTCTTATATTCATGAATTCTTCTATTAATCTAGTACATAATTATAATTGGTTGTATACTACTACATTATGGAGAATAAAACGGTTTAGTTTAGTTAGTTGTTGCATTGTATTCTTTAAATTTCAAGAGACTGTCAATTTCAGATTAGCATTTGATTTGCACTTTATTATTTGAATTTTCAATTTTGCATTATTTATTTTTCCAAGAGGTTGTTTAGAAGTGCATTCTTGCATTAATTGTTGTTCAATTAAGATTTATTGTAAAATTTATAGAATCAGAATAAACTTTCCAGTCAAACAGTTAACATCGTGTTTTTTTATTCTCCACACGGTCAACAACCATAATTAGTGGGATGTGCAGAAAATAAAAAGAAAAGATTCAGTTAGATAGCCAATAGCGTGAGATATATACATACGTACGCACGCTGAGATAACCGTTGTTGCCGTTAGGTAGTAGGGCCGTTAGATAGTAGGTCCATCTTAACCAGGATATATATACCCACACATACACACTCACTGCTGAGACGACTAGTATGATCGAGAGGTATAGATAGATAGACGTTGCTGGCGTCAGATTGTAGGGCCTCCCTATCTAATACAATGAAACGAACACGTTCACGTCAAGGCAACAAAAAAAAAAGGAAAGGGAAGGCAGCAGTGAGACGGAATATCTAAACTTCACCATGCGTGACCCTAATGTAGCGACTTCGAACACTTCAGTTGAAGATAGGGTAGTTGCGAAGATGCTGCAGATACAATATCTACAGGCAGAGCTCTCTAGAACCAATCAAAGGTTATTGGAAAGCGAGCAGCAACGTGATCAACGAACGGTTAACCCAACTAACGTATTATCGAGGGTTAATGCAAATGAGGGGGAGCATTCAAGAATATTCAACCCAACTAGCATGCCGTCTACGACTAGAGTAAGTGAGGAGGAGCTTCCGAGTATCGCTAACCCAGTCAGCGCTCCGCCGACCATTGGTGCGAACGTGAACGAATCTGAAACATCTTTATCGGCTGTGCTTGAAGAGCTGAGCCGTACATTATCCGCATCTAGGGGGGTACATGTTCGGAAGCTCTACGATCTGCCGGAGTTTAGCGGGCGGCCGGAAGAATGGCCGATGTATGAAGAAGCGTTTTTAACCACAACCAAGGAGTACGGATACTCGACAGAATATGATGTGCCTGCAGAAGGCAATAAAGGGAAAAGCGCGCGAAACCGTGGAATGTCTTCTCATCCAGAGCAGCAATGTCCAAAAGACCACGGTTTGGTAGGCCAGAGCAGTTGGTAAAAAGCCAGATCGAGAAGGTTCGTAATGTGGCTTGTATTCCTGAAAACAGAATAGACTTGTTGGAGCCACCATTCCAGCGAAACGTAAGAGGGGTTGGAGGAGGTAGTGGACGAGGACGATTTGTCCATGTCAATGAAGTAACGGACGAGCCACGCAGGAGGATATCTTGTACAGTTTGCATTGGGCAGCATGAGGTAATAAGGTATAGGCGATTCTTAGACATGAACGGGGCTCAGCGATGGCGAGTAGTTCGTCGACAGCGGCTGTATTTCAGTTGTCTGGGTGAAGGACATAGAAGCAGCAGTTGTACGCAACAACACCGTTGCGATATAAGGGGATGTTTGAAGAAGATCCACAAGCTTTTGCACGTCCAAAATAATACCTCCGTTCTGTCAGGAATTCTTATGTTGAATCTCCTTCCAAATGCTAGCATAGGGGTCATGAAATCAGTTTCCGCCGATCTGCTGGTAGTTCCCCATCGGGATAAAATGGAGGCATGGCCGTAAAGGCTCGATGACCACAATTGGCCTTCTTTCAGTCTTACAGCAGTTTTATCCGCCAGATTGCTACAGTATATATCAAGCGGAATGAAACTGAGCATGGTTTCCATTGCCGCTGTAGGTATTGTTCTTATTGACACCATGACTACGATAAATGCTGCCCTTTGGATTTTGGTGAGGTTTGAAAGCTGATATTGCTTCTCAAGAACCATCCACCGAACTAGTGAACCATATGTGAGAATGGGTCTAACGACCGCTGTCTATATCCAGTACACCACAGCTGGTTTGAAGCCCCACGTGTTGCTGAATGCTTTTTTGCAAGAATAGAAAGCTACGCTAGCTTTTTTGATGCGTTCGGCAGTGTTATCCTTCCATTTCAGTTTGGAATCTAAAATTACGCCCAGGTATCGAGCTGACCTTGAGATACTTAGTTCAATACCACCAATGTTTGGGGTCCGAAGGTAGGAATTGATCTCTTCTCAGTGAAAAGAACTACCTCTGTCTTTGAGGTGTTCACTTGCAGCCCTTTGCTGCTGACCCAATTATTCACTAGTTGTAGTGCAAAATTTTGTCTTTCACTTAGGACTGGAGAAAATTTTCCCGAAACCAGGATGATCACATCGTCGGCATACCCCGTCGCGTTGAAGCTATTTTCCTTCAGTACCACCAAGATCTCATCCACTACGAGGAGCCATAATAAAGGAGATAGAACTCCGCCTTGGGGGGTTCCTCTGCAGACGCTTGTCCGGATGGTTACATCTGCTAGCATTGAAAATATAACCCTCGATTGAAGCATCTGTGCAATCTAATTGCAGAGACCCATGTTTAGATGAGCTCAGTGTAGGCTGTCCAGGATCGCGTCAGTGTTTACGTTGTTAAAAGCCCCTACATCTATTAAACGTTCCATTGTTTTTAGCATAAAAGACGACAGACTGATAGGTCTCAGGTCTTTTGCGTTTGTGTGGCTCACTTTCCCCGCTTTGGGAATAAATACGGCACGCACCTCTCGCCATGCTTTAGGAACATATCCTAGGTTAACACATCCTGTGAAAAGGCGCTTGAGCCATGGAATAGCAATATCCACTGACTCTTGCAGCTTCACAGGTCGAATGTTATCCATTCCTTGTGCCTTATATGGAGCAAATGATTTAATTGCCCAGGCTATCTTGTCATCATCTATTATATTCCTCACGTCTTCCGCGCTTATTCCCGGTGTCGTCTCTGGAGTGGGTAGATCATCTTCAGAGATCGACGTACATCCGGGAAAATGAGTACTCAATATATATCCAGCGTTTCCTCTTGTGACTCTGCCCAGGTACCATCACCTTTCCTAATATTGGATGCCGGCGTTGGTGTCTTGGCCAGAATCTTCTTAAGTGGGACGCTACGTTTGTTGATTCTATAGATGTGCAAAATGACCTCCAGGAGTTCTTCTTTGCGAACCTAATCTCTTTCTTGAGCTACTTTACGCTTTCTTTATAGGTGGACCACTCAACGACCCCCTCTGGAGCTGATGATTGAGGAACTGGAAGCTAGTTACTCAAATGTAGCTAAAATCAAGCACACCAAATGCTTAACATTAAGAGTAACTAGCTCTAATGCACACAACACAAATAAATCATCAGCATCCAAATAAAATTAACAATAAATGCGAAATTTAAAAAAAAAAAAACACCACGCACAACACACCGCAAAGAGAACCCGTCAACTGTCAAAAATCGGACGAAAAAAGAACATTCGAACATAGTCGGAAATGCTGCTCAAGGGGGTATTTAATCGCGTGTTTATCTGAAATCGATGAAATGTTCAAACGGGCGAAAAAAGAACATTCGAACATAGTCGGAAATGCTGCTGATCCACTAAGAGAAAAATACTTTGAGGATGAAATTTTCTCGAAAATCAAGAGAATATATTTAAACAACACGTGATCTGCGGGCTCCGATGTACGTCTTCAAAGAATTCACATTCTTTCTCGGGCAAATATGAAGATTGGTCTGAATTTTTTAGTTTATTCAATAGTTATATTAGAAATAATGCCAAATTGCCGGAGATACAAAAATTACAGTATCTGAAAACATCTGTTTGTGGTGAAGCTGCTCGATTAATCCAGCACCTTCCAATTGAGTCCAAGAGTTTTGCTTCAGCGTGAACAATTCTCATAGATAGGTATCAGAACAAGCGTAAACTTGTAAACACCCAGCTTAGGAGGTTAGTAGAGCAGAGTAAACTATCCAGTGAATCCGCTGCTGGTTTAAAATCGCTTCATGATACCAGCATCGAATGCGTTCATGCCTTTTGCAACCTCGAAATAGTTACTGAAACATGAGACGTCATTCTTATTTATTTAATTTTTAATAAACTGCCATCGCAGACTCAAGAAGATTGTGAGGAAAAGCTAGGCACCTCCAAAACTCTTCCGGATTGAAAAACTTTCATGTCATTCATTGAAGGTTGATTTAGTTCGCGGGAAAAAATTTCCGAGCTGAACGTGCAGCCGAAACACCCGAGTCATACAAATTCTTTTCGAAAAACTACATCCGCGGCCTGCCAATTAAGCTCCCAGCAACCAACAAAACAATTTCGATGTCGACTTTGTAAAGCTTCTCATGGGATTAGACACTGCGAAAAGTTTTTACAGATGGACGTCAAAACCAGAGCTGAGGTCACAAAGAAAAATGGAGTTTGTGGGAATTGTTTAGGGTATGGCCATCATGCCGCGGTTTGCAACAGTAGCAATAGGTGCCAAAAATGTGGTTATAAGCATCAAACATTGCTACACTTTGAGACACAAAACCACCAACAGTATCCCCAATTCCACAATAAAACCACAACCCAATGCAATCCTCAGTCCCATTATGTACAAAATCTGTTAAGTCAACCTGTTCAATTCAATGCTCCGATTGATCAACCAAGCACTTTTCCACAATTTAGTGCACATTTCAATCAAATGCAGTCAAAAACATTGTTAGGGACTGCACTCGTCAAGGTCTGTGCATCAAAAGGGAAGCAATATACTCTCAGGGCATTCATACCGGTTCAGAGGCCACATTTATCACTGAGAACGCCACTCAGCTTCTCAATCTCAAAAGGCAAAATGTATCGGCCAGAGTCACAGGTCTTGGAAAAAATCCAACTGGTAACTCCAAATATCAAATAAGATTTAGCCTTCACTCCTTTAACAATGCAGCTTTCTCCCTCGATGTCACAGCATTTGTTTTACCTATACTAACAGCAACGCTACCAACCTATCCGCTGCAAGGAGAGTGGAATCACTTATCCAATCTGCCATTAGCCGATCCGGCCTGCAATGTTCCAGGGAAGATTGATTTGCTATTAGGGGCGGATGTGTACCCTTCAATAATTCTTGAAGGGTTAGTGAAGGGGCAGAAGGGTTCTCCTGTAGCACAACGGACAGAATTTGGATGGATTCTTACAGGAAAAACCAGCACTACTCCAAACATCACATGCTTTACTGTCCAAAATCATTTCAACTCCTTAGATGCACCGGAGGAGCAGAAATGTCAACGAAAATAGGGAAAACTTTTGTCGAACCAAAGGCTACAGGAAGCGTGTACCAAGTGCATCCACGAGTACTTCATCTTAGGACAGATGAAGGAGGTTACAACATCCATGGAATTAGGAAAACACTACTACCTGCCTCATCACGCGGTCTTGAAGGAATCAAGCAGCACCACGAAATTGCGTATGGTATTTGATGCTTCATGCAAAACATCTAATGGTTTGTCGCTAAACGATTGCCTCATGGTGGGAACACGATTGCAACCCGACATCATAGATCTCATCGCGAAGTGGAGAAAGTTTAAGGTAGCTTTTGTGGCAGATATAAGTATGATGTATCGGCAGATTTGGATGTCAAAAGAAGATACTCCATATCAACTAATTTTATGGGGGTATACCCAGGACGAGCCCATAAAAACATATGCCCTCAACACGGTAACACTTGGAATTGCATCAGCGCCATATTTAGCAGTACGCACCTTACATCAGCTGGCGTCAGATATGGAACACGAATACCCTTATGTTACTAAGGTACTCACCGAGGGATTTTACGTCGACAACCTCATCTATGGTACGAACGAAGAAACTGAAGTCATCAATTTACAAGAGGATATTCTGAAGGTCCTCAAATCAGCCGAGTTTCCTCAGAGAAAATGGGCCAGTAATTCCGCAAGAGTATTAGAGCAGGTTCCTGAAAGCGAAAGGGAAATAAATCTAGCTCTGAATTTTGAACCTCCAGATGCCATTAAAACGCTTGGGATTCAATGGCATCCAGCGAAGGATGCATTCGCATTTGAGATCAATTTACCTGAGGTCCAACAATTCACGAAGATATCCGTACTTGCGGATATAGCGTGTCTGTTTGATCCGCTAGGATGGATCGCCCCATGTGTCATAAAGGCCAAATTAATTCTTCAGCAACTGTGTCTGAAGGAATATTCGTGGGACTTTCCAATTCCACCATAAATTGTAAATCAATGGATAGAGCTGCGAACGGGGCTGACAACTCTTCACGACCTCGAAATACCTCGGTGGATCGAATTCACAAATTCTTCAGCGGTGCAACTTCACGGGTTCAACAATGCCTCAGAAAAAGCTTATGCCGCTGATATATATGTTCGCATTACAAATGGAGGGGATGAGCATATTCATCTGTTGGCAGCAAAAACGAGAGTTGCACCATCAGCAATAAAGTGTGAATCATTACCACGGCTAGAACTATGCGCAACTCTGCTCCTAGCCAAACTTTTACATCGCGTAAAGAGGGCAATGCGATTTGAAAACGCTGAAATATTTGCATGGTCTTATTCCACAATAACACTGGAGTGGATCAAAGGAAGTCCGTCAAGTCGCACAACGTTTGTAGCCAATCGAGTTAGCGAAATCCAAACGCCCACAAACACCAATGCCTGGCGACACGTTGGCACTAAGGAAAACCCAGCAGGCATAGGCTCACGAGGATTGTTACCACAGGAACTCATCAGCAGCCATATGTAGTGGCATGGACCACAATTTCTTAAGAATTTTGCCATAAGTCAACATCCAGGGCAAATTATATGCGAGACAGAACTGGAAACTAAAAAAGAAAATCAAAAAGTGGAAATGAACTCATTGTTTTACAAGGACAAATTATCCAAATTACACGCAAACTTCGCACAAATAGTATGTCACTGTGTAATCATCAACAATGAATACTTTCAACGATATTCCGACCTGAACCGGCTGGTACGCAGTGTAGGTATATGGCGAAGATACTTCGAGTATCTAAGATACAAGGGAAGTAGAAGATCATTGGGGAGTCACCCAATCACACTAGATGAACTAGATTCATCCCAAACGTAGTTCATCAGACTCGTTCAAGGTGAACTATTCCCTGAGGAAATTAAATCACTAAGAGCGAAAAGAAATATTGGCAAAGGCAGTCATTTTCTCCGGCTGAATCCCTTTCTTGACTCTCAAAATCTCGTATGTGTAGGAGGGCGCTTAACAAACTCCACTATACCGTTTAGCCAAAAACACCCCATAATCCTAAGGGACTCACATCACTTTGCAACACTGGTCGTCAGCGATGTGCATCAACGCACACTTCATGGTGGGCAGCAGATCATGATGGCAGAAATTAGAAGCAAATACTGGATCACCAATCTAAAGCGACTAGTCAAATCAATAATCCACAACTGCGTCAGATGGCATTTCAGTTGAACTAACTAACTATTTCAATTGAACTAAATACGCTTGATAATCACCTATTACAAGCCCAACTCTTGAAATGCGAATGAGTTCCGCTATTTTATCGCTCCACCATGGTGGACGATTTTTACCGCTATGCCAACTAATCCGACAGGATTTCTCTAAAGAAAGAGCGTTAGTTGATATAGCAAAAGATGCCATCGAAAAAAAAGATGTCTCAACGGCACAAAGGAGTACTGCGCAGTAGTAACGCTGGACGTTAAAACGCATATAACTCCGCGAACTGGTCGTTGATTAGAAGACCACTCGCCAGGATGGATACGCCATATTACTTGCTGCGTATAGTGACGAACTATTTCATAAAGAGAAAACTGAGGTATAATAAAGATGAAGGAGTAAAACACTTCAACGTCACTGCGGGAGTCCCACAGGGATCGGTCTTAGGACCGGAGTACGACGGAGTACGACGGAGTCTTACGATTAACGACTCTGCGCGCTACGGACAATCAGCGGCTTCCGAACCATCTCAGACGAGGCCGCCTTTGTTATAGCTGGAATGGTCCTCTTCGACATCCTCGCAGACGAGATGTTCAGAATATACAATAGAAGAGCCCTGAACCAACATGGTGCCAATGACATTAAGGTAATCACAATGGAGGAAAAAGCAGTGTTAGCAGCTATGTGGCAAACTCGTTGGGCCAATACAACAAAAGGCAGGTGGACATATAAAGACTAGACAAGCCGAAAGCATAGGGAATGTAACTACCACCTTACACAGGTCTTGTCTGGTCACGGCGGTTACCGCAAATACCTCTACCGATTTGGACTCGACAGTTCACTATCCCGCCCCGAATACCCGGATGAAGATAAAGATACGGAGCACACAGTTTTTCATTGCACACGCTTCACGGCATGGAGAACTACTCTGCCCAGTCAGTCGTTACTCCTCGACTATATGTTGCAGTCGAAAGAGAATTGGATGGCAGTATATAATTTCTTAACAACTCTTCAAAATGAGCTGCGTAGAATAGAAAAGCTAAGAGGAGCAGCAGAAGTAACAGAAGCAACAGGAGCACAGAAGCAGCAATACAAGAAGCATAGTATGAATTGCTAACCAGACCCGCGGAGTAATACCTAACGACAGTCCCGTGGAGAGAGTGGTAGAAGAGTGCTGGGTGCGAATTAGTACGTAGGCGCATTCCTGGAATCGAGTAATCGGGTCTGCGAATCGTGCATGCTAGAAGGCTACTAGTATCTTTAGAAGATTACCACTTAAATTTACATGGATGGATGGGTTAAAATAAAAAATGATGAAATAGGTGGGTTGAATGTTTACATTTTGTTTTGTGTTGTTTTATATTTTGTAATTATTAGGTGAAAATAATTGTTAATAAAAACTGAATTAAATTAAAAATTATCTTGAGCGTTTTCCTGGGTGGTGTATATGAATATTAGAGATTTTGTTTTTATTAAATTAATGTGTCGTTTTCGTTTGTTTTGTTCGTCGGTAGATAGCAAATTTTTGAGAGAGGACGTCTGAATTTGCCTGTTTTTGTCCTAATTGTTACAACGTAAACTAGACCGTCCCCTCCTGGATGTACGTCCTCTACGCGTGCCAGCATCCATTGGGATGGTGGTAATCTTTCATCCTTGACGATTACCAGGTCTACTATTTTTGGCTGCTCCTCGGTTTTAAGCCACATGGTTATCCTCGAGAGGGCATATTGTGTAGAGCTCCTCAAATGTCAAGTTCTTGTTTCCTGTCGCATGTTTTAAATGGTGCTTAATGGATCTCACACTGGCTTCCCAAAGTCCACCGAAGTGAGGTGACGCGGGAAGGATGAAGTTCCATTTGGTTCCTTGATCTGAAAGGATCTCTGCAATTTCTGCCCAATCATGCTTTGCATCTTTCATGATGCTGTCGAGTACTGTTCCGCAATCGCTGTAGATTTGGCTGCATATACCTCTCCTTGCAGTGAATCGGCGGAAGGCAACTAAGAAGGCCTGAGTAGTTAGGTCTGAGACGACCTCGATGTGTATCGTCTTGGTAACCCTTAAGACTCTTTGCAGTTCCAATGAGCCCATCTCCCTTTAAGTTGTTCGAATAGCGACGAATTCAGCTAATTGCAACTCCTTCGGTTCGGGTGTGCTCATTTTCCTGGCTGGAGCCTCAATTTGACAGTTCTGCATAAATCGCAAGCAGAATGCCAAAACTCGGACCACCTTTGACAATCGAGAGAACTTGTGGATCAGTTTGCTCGCAGTATCATTCGTGTCTTGTGTCATAAAGTGATGAGTTGTTTCTGTTGATAATGGTTGATCAGGTTCCTGGAATCCCCATTTTCTGCGCAAAAAGGATGGGCCTTTCCACCATAAGTCCTGTGCCCCTAGTAAGGAAGGGGAGATACTCCGAGATGCCAAGTCTGAAGGGTTATCGGGTGTAGGAATGTGTCTCCATTCATCGTGCTTGGTGAGACGTTGACTTTCCGCAACCTTGTTGCTCACAAACGTAATCCATTTGATCGGAAGAGCACGGATCCAAGCTAGGGTTATCGTGGAGTCTGACCATGCGTAGGTGTTGACGTGTTTTATCTCAAGGAGATCCCTTATGTAATGCAGCAGTGTGGATACCATGACTGCGCCGCAAAGTTCCAGTGCATGTGCGTTGTGTCTGTGTTGTCTAGTACACGTATGTAAACCGCTGCTCCGTAGGCTTATGTTGAAGCATCGCCGAAGCCATGCAATTCAATGCCCTTGCAGCCCTTATGTGCACCTATCCACCGAGGAATCGCGATGCCTTCAATCATCGTTGAAAGTTATCCCACTCATGCTTCAGCTCTTTTGGAATTGGCTGATCACTACCTCTACTCCAGAGTTGCTGCATGAGTATCTTTGCCCTGACAATGCATGGTGCTACCCAGCCAAGTGGGTCGTAAAGCAGGGCTATTACTGAAAGAATTGTCCTTTTCGTCGGCTCTTCGACCTTGAAGTCAACCTTTTGAAAGGAGAAAGAATCTGTTTGGGGTACCATCTAATTCATAGCATTTTTACATGTTCTGATGATCCCAGAGGCAGATTAAATTCTATTTCCCAGTCCTGTTCAGGAATATCAACAAGAAGTTCCTTATCATTTGAAGTCCATTTGCGGAGGTTAAGACCACCTCCGGGCTTCATCACCCTTTTGTCTGGCTTTTTCAATGCTGTCGGCTCCACTGATAAGGTCGTCGACGTACATGCCTTCCTTGACAACTCGTGCTCCGGTCGGATACCTGTAGACTTCATCATCTGCTGCTTGGTGTAAGACCCGAATGGCCAAATAAGGAGCACATGCTGTTCTGAACGTAACAGTTTTGAGCTTAAATGCTCTTATTGTTCTTCGGTTTGTCTCCACATGATCAGCTGATAATAGCTATCCGGTGGGCTTACGCAAATTTGGCGGTACATTTTTTCCACATCTGCGTTAAATGTGTATCCATGTCTTCTCCAGCGAAGGATAATGTCCACAACGTTGGTTTGTAACTTAGGGCTCACCATCAAGTTGTCGTTTAGCGATGTCCCATAACTATTTTTTGGAAGAAACGTATGGTAGGGGTGATTTTATCACTACATCGTTGTCCATATCGACTTCCTCCATGTGTTGCAACGATAGGTACTCCATGAGTCACTCGCTGTATCTCGTCCGTAATCCTTCGATACTCTGGAAACGTCGTTCCAACGCAGCGAATCTCCTGAGAGCCACTTCTCTGCTGGCACCTATCGCTGGACTCTTTCCGCCTTTAAACGGAAGTGTTACTTCATAACGCCCATCTGCTAGCCGCCTTGTAGTTGCAGTGAAGTGCCTCTCGCACTCTATGTCCTCTTTGGAGTTCAGAACAGGAAATGGAGCTTCTTCTAGCTCCCAAAATTTTCGTAACTGTCAAGATTTGTGAGCTGCACGAAGGTCTCTATGCAATGTGGTATCACTTCAGGAACTTTACGTATAACGACCCATCCCAGCTTGGTCTTTTGGGCAATTGGTAAGTTGGCGTCGTCAGTCCTGATAATTTCCGAAAGGATAACCTCAGAATATACATCGACTCCGAATAATAGCTCCATTTTTGCGGGTATGTTGAAGCTTGGGTCGGCTAACTGCAACCCATTTATATGGTTCCACTTTTCAGGTATCACGGATTTGACCAGAAGAAGCCCAGTTAACGACTTGAAAACTAAAGCCCTAGCAGAGCTCTCGAACGCCGAATCCCTCGACGTAAGTGTATCGTCGACATAGTGCTGAGTGGTGCCGTTACTGACCTTCCCTTGCCCCGATACCTGGACATGTGTACGTTGTTTAGGAAGTTTAAGCTGCTGTGAAGCTAATTGAGAGATGAACATTGCCTCTGATCCCGCATCGATTAAGGCACGTAAGTAAACGTATCTTCCGTCACTTGACCTTACCTTAAGAACTGCTGTAGCTAATAAAACATTTGTTGTTCTCATTGTGAGAAAATGCGATGCATGAAATGCGTTACGCCTGGTGCTACTGGGTTGGTTGTAATTCATTGTATGAAATGTTGGTGCGTTGGGGTTCATGTCTACCTGCTCCGTTTGAGTGCTACCATGATGATGTTGAATCCGTGGTGTTGTTGTGTACGTGTAGGGTGATGATGTGTGTGCGTGTGTACTTGGGTGTAGTAGTGAATGGTGGCGTTCGTGGCAGAAGTAGCAGTGTTTACTGCTGGGACATTCTCGTGTCGGATGGCTATAGCCGAGACAGTTCTCCAAGACCTTGGCTTATCGAACAGACTGTTGTCTATGCGTCACGTCCATGCCCAAAAATCTTTTGCATTTTCTCAAGGAGTTTTGCCCCTGGTGGTACAACTTGCACGAAAACTGCTTCGATTGTGCCGAAGCATGAAAAACCTTAGGGTTGGATACCGATTTTGACCATGGCTTGGCGTTAGACTGCTCCCTGTTGCGCTACAACCTCTAGCGTGCGGAAACGTGTTTCTAGGAATTGGTTGAACTGGTTTCTCGTTGGCAGATCCTTGCCAACCCAACTTCTCTTCCCAAAGTTGTTGCGTGAGACTGGTAATTTTTAGAATAAAATGTATATCACAATGGCATCCCATTGTTCAACCGGAAGACCTACGTTTTCTAAAGCATGGAGACTTTCGGAAGATACATCTAAAATTGTTCGCAAACCTTCTCCAGACTCTTTCCATAAAATAGGTTGATTAAAAACCTTCAATTGAGCATTGACCAACACCCGTTTATGGTCAAACCTCGCCTTTAATAGTTCCCAATCTTTGTTATAATTCCCAGCATCTAAGGACAAATGTTGCAGAATCCCCCTTTGGGTAGAGGTTAGAATACACCCGAGGTAGGCATGCCTGTCATAAGAGGCGACTAAAATCCACCCTCCGTATACCGAGTATGGCGTATACAAAAACATGCAATGCACAAAACGAAAGATATAAATACCACAGGTGGCAGTCTAGGTACACTGGTAGTTAGATCTCCAACATCAAGATCTACCGTAAAAACGTACGGAACTAGAAGTCCGGCGACATCGATGATGTCGGCGCACGAACAACGGACTTCAGTGAAAATTCAAAGCCTAACGGACGAAAATATGGAACTCCGGACCAGGTTAAGTAAAATGGAACTTCTCTGTGAAGAACTAAGAAAGGGATTAAATGTACTTAAAGCAGAAAATAATTCATTTAATGATATATCGAAACCTAGTAATGAGTTTGCTGCGAGTTCAAACGTCTCCGATAACACGGATTATAAAACGGATAATGAAGAACTAAGTCGGGAAACCAATTGGATTCTAAAAAAACGATCAGTCAAGAAAAGAAAAGCTGGCTCTTCGCCCGGAATGTTAACGAGGCAAGAGAACCCGCAAAATAAACGAGAAGGTAAAGAACAACCTGACAAAATAAACACGCGTGCCGAAGAAAATCAACGAAATAAGGTACGACCACCGCCACCAATATACGTGATCGGAATTGCAGACTATAACAAACTGCATTCTTTTCTCAAACCTTTGTTGCTATTCGATTTTGTAGTAACATCGCTCAACAACAACAAATGGAAAGTAAACGTAAAGGACTCAGACAGTTACCGCTCAGTATCTAATAAACTGAATACTGAAAAAATCCGGTGGTATACGTATGAAAATAAATCTGAAAGACCAATACGAGTCGAAGCTAGAGGACTTCATGTATCATGCCGAAAGGAAGACGTTGTTCACGATTTGAAGAACAAAAACTTTAAAATCGTCGATGCGGTAAACTTAATTAAACGGGAAAAGCAAAAATTTGAAGGCGAGGAAACGATGGTTAAGCGCGAGCTCCCTCCTTTTATGCTAACCTTTGATAAGGCTGAGAGCATAGATAAGATTTACGAAATAAGAACAATTCTGAATGTCGTAGTCAAAATTGAACCTATGCGCAAGAATACAAGGTTGATACCTCAGTGCAAACGATGCCAAGGATCAACCATACGCAAACGTATTGCCGAAAAGAACGGATGTGTCAAATGCGCCGGCAAACATCTTAGTCAAGAGTGTGGCGTAAACAAAAAAAAACCCTGCAGCGTGTGCTAACTGCAATGGTAAGCACCCGGCTAATTACAGAGGCTGTGAAGTAGCCAAGGAATTGCAAAAACAGAAGATATCGACATATGAAGCAAAACCCACCTTCAAAACCGGTAAATAACGAAAAGTCGAAAACTGCTGCAAGAAAGGTGACTAGAGACAACCGAACCGACCCTGGCGCGCTTACGTACGCCCAAGCTGCGACATTAAACACCGATCAAATTCCAGGTAGGTAAAAGCGCCTAAAAAAAAGCCATCAGATTCTGACATGCAGACGCGTGCTCAAGCAAAAACATCAACAAAGACGAACACTGTTAGTTCGGGAAACCCCGTATCTCACGTCTTTTCCATTATCCTTGCGAGGCTTAAGGAGCAAACAAAAACAAACACGCTAATTGTCGAAAGGTTGGAGAAGCTTGAATATAAGCTTAACAACAGGAGCATTTCAAAGCGAACATGACGAAACTTCTTAAAATTGTTGCATGGAACGCCAACGGTCTTATACGAAGACTAGAGGAGCTAGAAATATTTCTACGGGAAAATGACATTGACATATGTTTGATCTGTGAAACCCACCTGACGAAACTATCGCGTGTAAACATTACTAGATACAGTACCTATCACGCTTATCACCCGTCGGAAAGGGCCAGAGGCGGATCGTCTTTAATCATAAAAGTTTGCATCGAACACTCTGAAGAGATTATGATAGAGCTTGAAACAATGCAAGTGAACACTGTACCCGTGAAAAATGGACATTACTCTTTCAATGTCTCATCTATTTATTGTCCACTGCATTGCAGGCTTGAAAAAAATGATTCTACAAATATTTTCAACTCCCTTGGACCGAATTTTATTATTGGCTGTAATTTTAATGCAAAACACACCTTCTGGGGTTCAAGATGTGTCTCACAAAAAGGCAGAGCACTTTACAATGAAGTCGAAGTTGAAGATGCCTGCATGCAACACAGTTGCGACTTTCACTCGACTGGTAAACCAACATATTGGCCGACTGATAGCAACAAAATACCCGATCTGATCGATTTCTTTGTTGTAAAAGGAATACCAGACAACTGTATTAAAATTGATGAAAGTTTTGATCTCTCTTCCGATCATTCCCCTATCATTCTCAAGATGAGAGAACGCCTAATTAAAAAAGATGTACCTGCTAGACTAACTAGCAGAAAAACTGATTGGGGAGGCTTTAAAAAAGATGTTGAAGAACACATCGAACTGAGAGTATCACTTAGGACGTCTTCTGAACTCGAAATCGAAGTTGATCGTTCTGTTGAAGTTCTGCAGCGCGCCGCGTCGAAAAATACTCCCTATTAAAGGAAAACGCCGATCAATCATACCCAAAAATATCCACCGGAAATAAAAGAAATGGTAAGGAAAAAGATAAAAGCGTTTAAAAAATGGCTATAACCTCGTGCTCCGCAACTTAATCGCATTTAAATCGCTTGTGTAACTTGCTAAATAAGGCCATTATTGATTTTAAAAATCGGACAATACAAACTAGCATTGAAAGCTTAACAGCGGGAAAAGATTCCAATTGCTCGCTCTGGAAAGCTATACGAGTAAAAGGCATTAAAAAACCGAAAATACAAGCGGCCCCAATCAAGAAAAATGACAACGAATGGGCCAAGAATGATAAAGACAAAGCAGAAGTCTTTGCCGCCCATTTAGAAGAAACATTTAAACCATTTGATGGACAAGCGCTTGTTGAAAGTGATAATGCGTCGGATATAGCATTTCACAATTACACAGTAAGAAATGCAAGGCTGACCGAACTTCAACAAGAAATAAAGAAACTGAAACCGAATAAAACTCCTGGATACGACCTAATCACAGGAGAGCTTCTTAAATCGTTACCTAGAAAAGCGTTAGTTAAGTTGCTCTACATTATAAACGCAGCGATAAGACTAGGATATGTTCCGAGTCAATGGAAAGTCGCGGAAGTAATAATGATTCTGAAGCCAGGAAAACCGCCGAATGATAAAAAGTCGTATAGACCTATTTCGCTGCTGCCGATTATGTCTAAAGTTTTCGAAAGAATAGTACTTAAGCGATTATAGCCGGTTATAGAAGAAAGATCTCTTATTCCCAATCACCAATTTGGGTTTAGAACCAAGCACTCAACAATAGACCAAGTGCATAGAATAACTGATTTAATTGAGAAAGCTTACGAAGAAAAAAAGATTTGCTCGAGCGTATTCCTTGATGTTTCTCAAGCTTTTGACAAGGTCTGGCATGAAGGATTGAAATATAAATTACGACAAGTTCTGCCGGAACACTTATATAATATTCTGGAAAAATACTTGACGAATCGACTTTTGCGAGTCAAACACGGAAATGAATATTCAGTATTTAAAGAAATAAGGGCTAGGGTGACGCAGGGAAGGGTCCTGGACCGGTTTTGTACCTATTATATACTCGCGATATACCGCAAGAAGAAGGCACCGTATTAGCTACATTTGCCGACGACACTGCCATCCTGGCAACGGGTAAAACGATCGAAGAAATGACTGAAAAATTGCAAGAAGAAGAATAAAGTAAATTAATGGACAAAGATTTGGCGACTAGCTTTAAATGAAAACAAATCTGTTCATGTCAATTTTACTTATAAGAAAATAAATAATTTGCCGATCTTTTCAAACTCGGTTCAAATTCCGTTTGCAAACGAGGTTAACTATCTTGGAATGACACTTGATGATAAGTTGAAGTGGAAATCGCACTTAAAGAAAAAACGTAGATCACTCGAAACCAAATATAGAGAAATGTACTGGTTACTTGGAAAACATTCCAAGCTTAATGTAGAGAATAAACTGCTTTTAAACAAGCAAGTGCTAAAGCCGATATGGACATATGGAATACAACTCTGGGGTTGTACCAAAATAAGAAATGTCAATATCAAACTTTTGAAAAGAAAGTGCTAAGATCAATATAATAGTGGTTTATTAGAAATAGCGATATCCATAGAGATTTAGGAATTGCAACAGTCGAACATGAAATCAAAAACTTCGCGCGTAAGCATAAAGGCAGATTACAAGCCTAATTTGCGGAACAAGCAGGAACTTTCAATGGAAAGGGACCTGCCAAACGATCCCAATACGTGAAAGAAAAACTGCTGGATAAGTCAAAACTTAGTTGTAGTAATCAAAGAAATTTATCACGAAGGGAGGTTTTTTTAGTGAGTAAAAATCTCACACTACTATGAGCACCCGCTATCGATTCTCATTGTGTCTTCATGAAGATTTTTTACCTACCCTCTGAAAAAAAAAAAAAAAATTAATTTTTTGTAGAATTCTCGCAGCATCACCCGTGAGAGACGACTTCAAATAATGAAACTTTTGGATCTCACCAAGTGACTGATTACTGTGGATTAGCGACACAAAAATGTTGGTACTAGAAGCTGTGGAGGTTAGCGGCGCTGAAGGTGCCGTTGTTACCATCGCCTGAACCTTACTTGTCGGAGCACACTTGTCCATGTGATCTAACAAACCAAACTTGTATTCAAGGTAAGTCCCCTGTATTTTTTCATAAATTTTTACTACATCCTCCTTTTTAAACTCCTTCTCCAACTTACCAGCGCTCATAATCTCCTCATGGTATTGCCGAGAAGTTACTAAGTTATCTTCTAACAGAGTAAGCCGAGTGGATAAATAATTAGTCGTTCGGCGAGATTCACCTGTATTTTTAAAATTCGTGAAATCTTGCTTTAACTGCGACAATGCCGTGAGTTGGAGCTCTCCAAAAGACATTTTGCACTTTATTTTATCAATAATTAACTTTTTAACTTTTTGTAAATTTTTTCTGAATCAACAATTTTTTTTTTATTTAGCACACACAATATCTGGCTTCGAAGGGCCACTGTTTTTACCATGGAATTGTACTGGGGTTGATAATGAAAAAAACTCGGTGGGCCTTGCTTTGGTTCACTATGATCAAGGAAAATATATGTATTTAAAAGAAAACGCACCGCACTACTCGTTAAAACGTCTTTATTCTTCTATGACTTGACTATGTACTTCAGTTTTTGGCGCGAATTCACAATATGCCAATGTATTTGTATATATACATATTTAGCGTTTTGTGCAGAATGTAATAATTACAATTGTGTTAATTGTACTATTTACAAAAAACATAGAATAGACTGGTTTTGTTTGTTTTAACATAATTTTCTAGTTTGAAGTACTGTCAAGGTTGATGATGTCACTATGTTGCTCTTGGTCTTAATCGCCTACAGAGCCTTTGGGTGTTCTACGTCGAAGGTAAAGACCTGAAGTTTCAAACTGCACTGTGCCAATCTTCTACTAAGGTCTTTTAAACTTATCAGTCAACGCTCACTGGAATGGTCGGTAATTATAGTAAAATTCATAACCTCGACGTAGGGCGTAAATTTCTGTATCGCCATGATCGATGCCAGACACTCCTTTTCTGTCATGCTGTAGTTCATTTGGCATTCGATTAGCTTTTTTGAGAAGTAAGAAATGGGTGACTCCTCATTGATATCGTTTCTTTGGAATAAGACAGCACCTATTCCGGATTCCGATGCATCGCACTGAATGAAAAAGAGCGTCAAGAAGTTCGGATGCATGTGAAAGGGGCAGTTGTTAGTGCCTCTTTTTGTTTTTGCTTCATCCGCCATTTTTAATTGTTCATTTCGTTTTTTCATTGTGTTCGTGTCTTTTCCCAAAATACTGGATCGACTGTTCTATAGGCCGAGGATGTCTTTTTCTGCTATTTTGACCTTAGCGTAAGGTATTGGGTTGGTGGCAGAATCAAGTATCGTAGAACAAATTCTTTTTGATGCTATTGTGTTGCCTCCTTTAAATATCCTGGCGCGTACAACATAGTAATTCCAAATCCTGATATGTAATGGCTTAATATCTAATCTGTGTTTATTTACTACTAATCTTTTATAATATTTAAGTTTTTGCATCGTCCGCTAGTGAACGATGGCTCATTCTTTTATACGGTTGAGACTCAGAGCCTTTTTCTTGCGTTTTTGTAAGGTCTGAGTCGAACGCAACTCCCCCGTAGACATAGCGTTCGTTATCTGGTTTTCCACGTTGTTACAGAGAAGGCATTTGAGAGCTATAAACCCCTTCTGCCCACACCTATAACAGAAAATATTACGCACGCTAGATGGACAATCCATGAAAAAATGACCCTCCATCTTGCAAATCCAGCAAACCAATTTGTTTGCATCTGGATACTTTTTGGTCATCTGGGGTCGAACACCTGCACACTGTAGTGCAGTCACCTGTTCGTCCTGTAAGTAAGAGCTATCTTCGTAATTAAATGCTGCGGGCCGGTAGTGTGAGCTGGGATCTTAATTCCGTGATCGCTGCGAAAAATTCATCGCTACACTTCCAGGCTGTCAGCAAAAAGCCAACACACATAGGTTCATTGTAATACCACATGGGTTTGGGAAGCGACTTCTAGCCTCCTCGTTAAACCATTTGGAAGCGTAAAAGGTCCCTAACGTCTGTTTTATTCAAATCATTTAGAAGGCTCCTAAGTGGAGTTTCCGCCTTTGGAATAGAGTTGGGCAGGTGCAAATAATGTGAAGAATAGTCTCATCCTCCTCTTCGTCCACGCAGCTTCTGCAGAAATCATTTGAGAAGATACTAAGCCTTGTTGTATGCTTGCATATTAGACAGCGTCCAGTGATGACACCCATAACAGCGCTGATATGCATTCAATTGAGAGAAGTCAAATTCTTAGAACGTTTCGCATCCAACTTAGGCCAAATCTGTTTTGTCGCTAGACAAGTTGTACCACTTGTCCACCTAGAATTTGTCTTTTCAATAGCATCCAGCTTTAATTTAAGTTTGCATGTAGCGATAGGGATACCCAGTGAACTTTTGTCTGGAAGGATGGGTATTCTTGTTCCATGTCTGGCAAGTTCGTCATCCTTACAATTTCCCGAAATATCTCTATACTTCGGCAACCAAATTAGGTGAACATTAAACTGCTCTACCATTTGTATAAGAGACGATCGGCAGTCTAAAGCCGTTAAAGAATTTAAGGAGGATCATTCCAAGGATTTGATTGCTGCTTGGCTGTCTGAACAGATGCGGATATCAACGGTAGGTATCATGTTTTTCTTTAGCAAAGACAAGACTTCCCTTATTTGTTTTTTTTTTTTTTATAATTTGCACATATGAAAGGGGTTATGAATACCCTTATACTAATTTTTAGGACACGGGCATTTTATGGAAAGGGGAAGAGACAGAGAAAGACAGATTGGTGTAGTTGGTTTGAAACTAGGCTGGTATTAACTTTCAGTGAACTCCAAGGGTGGCTGTCCGGATAATTGGGGAGTATTTTTGTTTTGCTGTCATTGTTGTTGCTTATGATTCACAGTATTTTTTCGGTCCGCCTGATGTCATCATCACGATAAAGTTGCATTTTAGCCATATGACCACTCTACTGCCAGTGTTATGCCTTCGCAGTAGAGTTGAAATAAGCTTTCGCAATTGATCGACTTCTTTTTATTTATTTCATACGAAATAAATAGATGATTCTTGACATCAGGATTCGAACTGTGAACCTGCACCGTGACAAGCAATGATGTTACCCCAATACCACGGCCAACCTTTGTTTGGGAGACGAAAATAGAGCCAGCGGAAGTGTAGGACTCGCCAGAAGAGTCCCCAACAGAGTTGACAGCCATCGATTTTTTTTTTTAAGAAATTTGCCAGGTCGATCCCGCAGCCAGCGGAAGTATAGGACTCGCCACAGAAGCCCCCAAAAATCAAGACCAGCGATTTTTTTACAAGAAATTTGCCAGGTCGGTCCCGCAGCCAGAGTAGTCTCGACAGCTGCAACCAGCAGAAGTCCAGGACTCGCCAGAGGAGTTTCCAAAAATCGTAGCCAACAGGAGTCCCTAACAGAGATGGCAGCCCTCCAATTTTTTTTAAAGAAATTTGCCAGGTCGATCCCGCAGCCAGCGGAAGTATAGGACTCGCCAGAGAAGACCCCAAAAATAAGACCAGCGATTTTTTTTATAAGAAATTTGCCAGGTCGGTCCCGCAGCCAGCGTAGTCTCGACAGCTGCAACCAGCAGAAGTCCATGACTCGCCAGAGGAGTCCCCAAAAATTGTAGCCAGCAGGAGTCCCCAACAGAGTTTGCAGCCATCGATTTTTTTTTTAAAGAAATTTGCCAGGTCGATCCCGCAGCCGGCGGAAGTATAGGACTCGCCAGAGAAGTCCCTAAAACTCAATACCAGCGATTTTTTTTATAAGTTCGGTCCCGCAGCCAGCGTAGTCTCGACAGCTGAAAACCGCAAAATCCAGGAGTCGCCAGAGGAGTCCCCAAAAATCGTAGCCAGCAGGAGTCCCCAACAGAGTTGGCAGCCATCGATTTTTTTTTTAAAGAAATTTGCCAGGTCGATCCCGCAGCCGGCGGAAGTATAGGACTCGCCAGAGAAGTCCCTAAAACTCAATACCAGCGATTTTTTTATAAGGTCGGTCCCGCAGCCAGCGTAGTCTCGACAGCTGAAAACCGCAAAATCCAGGAGTCGCCAGAGGAGTCCCCATAAATCGTAGCCAGCAAAGTTATCAGCCACATGCCAGGTCGGCCCCGCAGCCAGCGGAGTCACGTCAAACGGAACCAGGAATGCATCCTTGAGCAGAGTATTTCCGCCGCAAAGTCCTCATTCGTCGCAACCAGCAAAGCATCCCTTACGCAGAAGAATTGCCGCCGCAGAGTCTTCATTCGTCGTAGCAAGCCTTTAAGATTACATTATTTCCAATTCGCCGAAAACAGTAGAAGTCCATATTTCTGAGCCGCCATTAAATAACCCCATTGGTTAATCACTTCCAATTCGCTGAAATCGGGAGAAATCAATATTTTTCTTCGTAAACCCGCCATTGACTAAACCCAATCGTGAACTTGCCTCAATTCGCCCTATCGGGAGAAATCATTATTTTTCCTTAGCCAAAGCTGCCATTGACTAACCCCATTGGGTAACTAGTTCCAATTCGCCCACATCGGGAGAAATGAGTACTTTTCATCAATATAGCCGAATATACTGAATATTCATCGAATGAAGTAGCATCTTCCACTATCAGGAATTCGAATAGAGGCATATATCACATCTGTTATATATCCAGCACGCATAAGAGTGACTAGGAGTACTATGAGGACACCTGACGACGCTGAACAAGGAATCTCATCGGACGCCAGCCCAGACGGGGAGGTCGACGAAACAATTATGAAAACATGTGCCTGTGAAGTAGACACATTGCGCCAGGAGCAGGAATTGCGTACACAATTGGAAGCGATCACAATATCTGCTCTGACGGCAAGACAGAAACGCCAACGGCTCGAGGCGCTGTTTAAGGAGCAACACTCAGTGGCAGCAACGTCCATCGTCGCAACGTCTATCTCAACAGATGCAGTCACAACAGGTGCTTGCAACATCAACACCGCTTCTACGAACATGCTGTTTTCAAGCACCAGTGCATCTTCGGCAATGACATGTCCTCGCCGCTACCGTATCCTCCTCTATAGCCTCACTTACAGTGCCAACTCGGTACGGATTTCCGACAGAAACAAGATTATCCTCAACACAACTTATGACGAATATTTCGTGTTCACAATATTCTTGACCACCAGCGACGGCTTCGTTAACCTGTACTCAGTCGGTGCACAACCCTTCTACGAAGACCTCAATTCCGACGCGGAATTACGCTTCATACCTCCGTCAGTTTTTCTCCAAACCCCTCCGTTTCATCATAGCATCAGCTATCTTCGATCGCTGTTGGACATGTATCATGTCTTTCCGGAGTTCTGTGGAAGACTAGAAGAATGGCCGATGTTTTGTATGACCTTCTCGGAATCGACAACAATTTTTAGCTATAGCAGGGTGGAGAACATGTTTCGACTGCAGAAGTGTATTCAGGAATAAGCGAGATATATCGTCGAATCTTTGCTGATAAACCCCGGCAATGTCGACCAGATGTTTCGGGCGTCCTGAATGCCTTGCCCAGAGCCAGCTAAAGAAGGTGAGAGAAACTGGTGCAAAATTTAACGGGTGTTCCTGAAAGCGAGTGGCATGCATCAGCATTTGTGATGATGAACTCGTCGGGGCCCAGACTTGTGCGCATCCAGCCTTATGCAACTGTGCCGAAAATCATCCTGCATACAATCGGAAGTTCAACTCGGTACTGCAAAGCAGAACAGCATCCAGTTGTTGAGTGCAAAATCTTCAAGACCATGGACCTTCCAGCCAAAATGGACTACTAGTCAACATAGGCCAACGTCAGCAACAAGAGCGTTGAGGTCCAAAGGCGAATTTTAAAGTTCAACGATAATGGGGTATCGAAGATTCTTTCCCGGGTGTTGCCATTTAGAGTCTATAATGGCAAAACGGAATTGCGGACGTATGCTTTGTACGACGAAGGCTCATCCGTAATCATCATAAGCGACGACTTGGCCAAGCGTTTACGACTCGAAGAAAGACCCAAGAACTTGAACCTGCGATGACTGGTACGGGAAACGCTTGCAAAGAAGTCATTCGCAGTTGACCTTCCCATATGTGTCGTACAGAAGGATGCAAAGCAATACCGGATGTGCCTGCCTACTCAGACCTTTGGCCTCCGAGGTTAAGTCATTTAACGGTTCTGGAATTCCTCTTCGCGACTAAAGTAACGCGAAACCAGAGATTCTAATCGGACTCGATAACAGCGGCAGTTGGGACGGAAATGGACCAATCGTAGTAAGAACGAAGCTTGGTTGGGTCGTTTGCGGAAAAGGAAAGACCACACTCCCAGTTGACCTTGATGAAGTTGTCATCCTATTTAACCGTCAGTCCTATTGAAGGATATCATCGAGTAGATACCATTGTCGATGACTATGAATACTTCCAAATCTATCTATCTACAGATCCTAACGACCACAACCTTACGACTGGGAGAGCGATACAGTACGGGCCTCAGACAAAGATGCAGAAAGATGCCAACTACGCCAAAAAAGGGTACGCGAGGAAGCTCAGCTGTGAAAAGGTTCTTGTAGATAATCCAAAAACTTACTATCTTCCACACTTTGGGGTTAGGAACCCAAAAAAACCAGGGAAGACTCGTCTGGAGTTCGACGCTGCTGCAGAGGTAAGCGGCACCTCTTTGAATTCTTTCCTCTTGAAGGAATCCGGTGACTACAGGCCTCTAGTAGCAGTCCTATACCGCTTCAGACTGCGGTCCATAGCAGTTATAGGGGATTTCAAGGAGATGTTCCACCAGATATTTAACTGACCGGAGGACTAATACCCGCAGCGCTTTCTCCGGCGAGATAGCGCTAATAAAGCGATTGAAAAATGGGTAATGGAAGCTATGACTTTCGGAGCAAGCTGTTCGCCTTATATAGTCAACTTCGTCAAAAACCACAATGCCTCGAGATTTTCACTCAAAGAGCCGCTAGCTGTTGAAGCCGTTATTAACAACCACTACGTAGATGTTTTCGTCGATAGTTTTGACAGTATCTTAGAAGCCATTAAAGTTACGGAGGCTCTTGTAGCGATTCATCAAAGTGGTGGATTTGAGTTCAGGAATCTGATGTGGAATTTTGAGGAAGTCAACGCCGTTATCCGAGACCGTAAGAAAGACCGCTGCTCAAGGCACTCAATCGACATGAACATTGGGTTCTCGGCATGCGTTGGGACAGTTCGGAAGACATATTCGTCTTTCAATGTAAATTTCCCGCAAGCCATCATGGAAGAGGATAGATGCTCACGAAAAGGAACTTCATTAACATTGCAATGTCAAAATTTGACCCCTTCGGTATGGTTGCTAACTTTACGCTCTATTTAAAATGTTTGCTTCGCTCGATCTGGAGTAATGGAACCGGTTGGGATGAGCCAATTCCCAACGAATCGTTTGGGAGGTGGACACAGTGGAAGGTGGAGCTACCAAAGTTGACTGAACTACGGATTTCCAGATGTGGGAAAACGAGAAGTAACCCGCGAAAGCTTTTATCTATACCTCGTCCGGAACTGTCAGCTGCTTTCCTCGGCGTAAGGCTTTGTAATTCCATCATCGATTCTCACAAATTATCAATGGCCGAACGGGTGTTCTGGAGTGACTCCAAAACATTACTTCGCTGGCTTCGATTAGAACCCCGCCGGCATAAAGAATTCATGGGTTTCTAAATTGCGGAGATATTGGAGACTTGACGAGTTAACCAGTGGCGATGAGTTCCGTCGAAGCAAAGTTCAGCGGACGAAGCTACAAGGGCGAAATATCCTCCTCAATTTCAAGCCGATAAAAAGTGGGTGAAAGGGCCTTCCTTTCTGGAGTTAGCTAAAGCAGAATGGTCAAGATGATGACGTCTGCACACATGAGTGCCAAGATGAACTGACGCGGAGAAGTGTGATGTTACGAAGGGCTCTCTGTTCGACGGAACAAGGTTTTCTAAATATTCAAGGCTGCTAGGTTTCGTCGCCATTTGCTAGAAAAAGACGAAGGAACGAGATGAGCTGTCCGATGAGCAAACCTACAACCCTTCGCCATACTTTGACGATCATAGCCTCATTCGCGTATCGTGATGAATAGATGCAGCTACAACGGTACCCTTTAAGACTAGACGTCCTATCATACTTCCCAAAAATCACAGAGTAGCGGACCTCATCATCGACCACTTTTATCGATGTTATGGGCATCAGAATGACGATATGGTAGTGAATGAGATTCGGGACTAAGAACCGCAGTAAAGGGGGTAGGAAGCCAATGCCAGCTATGCCGTAACGAGACAGTGAAGGCGGATCTGCCTTTGAACGGGATTGAGTGGATATTCATCCAAAAGTCGGCAGAGGCCACGGCTGCCGGCGAGGACACTTATCCCCCGAAAGGGGATAAGTCGCTAGTGGCAACAAATACTCTCAACCAAGACACGCACACGAACAAAAATAAAAACAACTTCGGGCTGCAGCACCTCTTCACTGCAACAGATAAAATCGAAGAGGGTGCAACAACATCGACATTGACCGCTCATAAAGAGGACGAGTCAGCGACCCGAAAAAAAACGCAAAATCTCTGGAGCCCAACAACGAACGACTGGAGATGGAGAAGCAAGGAACTTTGGTTTCAAACCCAAACTGCCTGGCTTCAACACCAAAAGTCGTCTCCCCGCGTGGTCAAAAAGAAAACAGTGAACAGACACTGACCGGGGAACGAATGGAACACCCTACTCTATCACCAGAGGATGCCTCGGCAAACTCTGATGGCAAGAGGAGGATGCGCCCCCATGCTGAACCACCGCAGAGAAAAAGAAGTCGTGTTGCTAAAGACCATCCACAATCTAGGCTTATCTCTATTCCACGGGCGGGCTAACGCTCAGCCAGGGAGGAGCGAGGGAAGTACTGTCGCACAACCAAAATCCAAAAACCCGATTTGGCCGTCAACTTCAAGGAGACAGGCAGCCACACCCATAAAATCTCGTCACACGAGGTCGTATAGGGATGTAGCAGCCAACCTCCTGGAGATGGTGGTCTACAACAGAAACGACGAGGATGGGAAGATACCGGAGGAGCTACATGAACGGTTCCAGAAAGCTCTCAATGCTGCCCTGGACCAAACACTTTGTGAGAATCCGACGACTTCCCTGAATTTCCTGAGGGCAGGTTTCAAAGGCAGCCGCTACCACATATGCTGTCAGGATAATGCCTCAACGGAGTCGTTAGCTAAACTAACATCTAGACTCGATGGTTGGGAAGGAACCAACTTAGTGGTTCTCCCGGCGGGAAAGATTCCCAGATTAACCAGGGTGTCCGTTTGGATCCCAGGGGTAATCGAGGAACCTGCAACGCTGTTTGCACGAATGAAGCTGCAAAACAAAGACCTTAAGACAGAAAAGTGGAAACTCTACCACGCAAAGGAGCAGGCAGGCAAAGGCCAACTAATCGTGGTAGGGATTGACGAGGAATCGCTAGGGTTACTAGTCTTACAAGGGGGTAAAGCATTATGCGGCTTTCACCAGGTCAGCTTTGTAATCCCTTCATTCCACGAAAGAATTAATGAAGGTAATCCAAGCAAAACTTCAGCACAGTAGGGCGGCAACTGCCAACCTCTGAGCTTACCTCTTAGCAGGAAAAGCGGATATCGCCCTCATCCAGGAACCTTATTGTTTGTATAATAAGGTAACAGGATGGGGGAATAAACTGAAAGTGATTGCAAACAACGGAAACAGTAAGTGTAGAGCCTGTATTGTGGCACGTAAGGATATTAATATTTTCTCTATTCCACAGATCAGCACAGGCGACCTCACAGTCACAAGTCTCGAATATAGGTCAAGAAATAGCGAGACCAACCAAATTATTTTGGCCTCTTGCTATCTCCCCTATGACTCCCCGCAACCTCCACCTAGCGATGAGTTAAAGAGGTGTGTCACCTGTACGAGGTCCCAACAGAAGGGCCTCGTAGTGGGTATGGACTCTAACGCCCACCACACTAACTGGGGTAGCACGAACATCAACAAAAGAGTTGAGTGTTTAGCCGATTATTTAAATATTGAAAACTTGATTACCTTGAATGAGGGCTGTACACCAACCTTCATAAATAGAATTAGAAGGGAGGTATTAGATATAACCTTATGAGACGTTAGGTCTATACACTTGGTGTCGAACTGGAGGATCAGTAATGAGATCTCCTTTTCGGACCACAGGTGGTTGAGTTTTGATATTGGAATTGATCACAAATCCAAAATAATGATTAGGAATCCTAAGAAAACTGACTGGTCCATCTTTGTAAGTAATCTTCAGGGAAAGCTGACACCAACTCAGAATAACAGCTACACTGAGATTAACCAATTAAACAATGAAGTCCTCAAAGTACAGAAGTGTATTATAGAATCTTTTGAGGCCGCCTGTCCTCTAAAACCGGTACCTAGAAGTGCAAAGCAAAAATGGTGGAACGGCGACCTCCATGGAATAAGAAAGGTTGCTAGACAATGCCTAAATAAAGCTTTAAGGACCAACGAAGAAGCAGACTGGAAATCCTATAAAGAAAGTAAAAGAGGCTTCAAGAAGCTCACCAGGGCTGCTAAAAGGGAATCATGGAAAACTTTCTGCACCAACATATGCGATAATAATGGAGCAGCGCGATTAAAGAAGATTCTGTCCTAGGAACCACCAAGTTATCAACTTCTACAGGCGGGCAATAACTTGGCAACCGCAGCTGATACCTTGGAGACGCTGATGTGTGTACACTTCCCAAACTGTTTCAGCGAGGCAGCTACACCTTCCAAGCGTGGGGTCACTCGAACTGATACAAAATGGGAAGACACTGAGAACCTAGTTGATGCAGATAAAGTGACCTGGGCTATTAACTCATTTGCGCCATACAAATCACCGGGCTTGGACGGAATACTTCCCATCTTCTTGCAAAAACGGATAGAATTAGACACCCTAAAGAAAACCCTGGTCAATATCTTCAGGGGATGTCTATATCATGGATATACACCAACACAATGGCAAGAGGTGAGGGTGGTGTTCCTACCGAAACCCGGGAAAGATTTGTCGACAGCAAAGGGCTACAGACCTATTAGCCTAACGTCCTTTTTACTAAAATCAATGGAGAGAATCTGTGATAACTACATCAGAACACAGATTACAATTCCGCTGCTGTGTCCTAATCAACATGCATATCTCAAAGGAAAATCAGTTGTGACGGCACTACACCAGGTTGTATCCACAATAGAAGATGCTTTTGAAACCAAGGAATCAGTCGCAGGCGTTTTTCTAGATATCGAAGGGTCATTTAACAATGTGAAAACTCAAAAAATTGTGGAGGCACTCTCGATATACTGTAATAACCAAATAATAAACAATTGGCTAGAACACATGCTTACAAACCGCATTATCACAGCTTCACTGGGAGACGATACAAGAAGGGGAACAGTCCGTACGGGAACACCACAGGGGGGATAATATCTCTTTTTCTGTGGGTGCTCACAATGGACAACCTTTTAAAAGCACTGGATGGAACCTGTGCGAAATGTGTAGCGTACGCGGATGACCTAGCCGTTCTGATAAGAGGTAAGCACCTGAACATCATAGGAGAGCTTATGCAAAACACCCTTCGAATCATAAAAGAATGGGCGGAGGAGAGTGGATTAGAAATAAATCCAAATAAAACGGAAATGGTTCCCTTTACAAAGAAAACCAAAACTAGTGACTTTCATATTCCACAACTCGGAGGAGTATCACTACAACTCCGCGACAGCGTCAAGTATCTGGGCATTATATTAGACAGGAAACTGACCTGGAGAAAGGACCTGGAAGAAAGAGTCACCAAAGCAAAGAGAGCATATTTGATAAGCAGGAGGGCAATCGGGAAGACATGGGGCTTGAAACCGAAACAGGTCCACTGGATATACGAATGCGTAATAAAACAAATCATCTTCTACGGAGTAGTTGTACGGTGGCCAGTGATGAGCAAAAAGTATGCAAGAGACTTGCTAACTAAGGTGCAGCGTATGGTCTGCCTGGGTATTACAGGAGCACAATCCTCAACACCAACCGCGGCCATGGAAGCGATACTTAACATTCTACCAGTGCACCTCGAAACGAAGAAGATTGCTGGTATTTCAGCATCACGGCTTAAAACTATCGGCCATTTCACCGGTGGTGCAAATACGGGACATCGAAAAATCATCGAAATGATAAGAGTAATGACACCACTCATCGATTGCCCCAGTGATGTTGTTGGGAAATCGTACACATTCTCCAACAACTTCGAAACAATTTTTCCCTCAAGAGAATATTGGACGTATGAAAGAACGACAAGAAACTCCAATGGGATATCGGTTTATACAGATGGCTCTAAAACATCAGGGGAATCAGGGGCTGGCATCTTTAGTGCTAATCCACCGATTGAACTTGCTATTCACCTAGAACCATTTGTATCGGTGTTCCAAGCAGAAGTCTATGCAATTATGAAGGCAACCGAAATACTCGCAGAAGACACCAGCGAAGAAAGGCAAATTGACATCTGCTCGGACAGCTAAGCAGCAATTAGCGCGATCACAAACCCCATGTCGAAATCACGACTAGTAAGGGAGTGCAAAACTAAATTGAACTTACTTGCCAGACGCAATAGAGTCCGTCTCACATGGGTGCCGGGGCACGAGGGTGTACCGGGCAACGAAAAGGTAGACGAACTAGCAAGGAAAAGAGCAGGCAATACAGAACTGAACCCGGATAATACAATAGGGGTCCCTCTGACAACTATTAAAACAATAATCAATGATAAGATACGACAGGAGTTCAATAACTACTGGACGAATCTAGACACGTGCAAAGTGGCTAGATCTGTAATAACCAAACCGAGTAACAACACAGCAAAAAGAGCTCTTAACTCAAGCAGAACACAATTGAGATTGATGGTGGGACTTTTAACAGGGCACATCAATCTCAACAAACATTCGTTCAGACTCGGGATAGCTGATACAGCAATCTGTGCCAACTGTGAAGAGGAGGAGGAAGATATAGAACACTTCCTCTGTCACTGCCCCGCTACAGCGAGGCTAAGGCTGAAAATTCTGGGATCTCCAAGGATTCCGGATATTACACACCTCAATAAGAAAGGAATCGGGGATATACTGGAGTTCGCCAGACCAACACTACGATTCCCCGAACACTATACGATATAGTTGATACTACCCATGATCGCTAGACCTAAATTCTCTCAATACATAATTCCCAAAACACATCACTATTCCTTACAGTTACGCAGATGAGGGGAACACAACGGGCCCAATGGAGGCCTAAGTGAAGAGCATAAGCTCAACCTCTCAAACCAACCAACGGCTCGAGTAGATAAAACGATATCCTGTGAAATTTATTTCTTTATTTTATAGTCTATAGAACAATTCAAGTTCACACTATACCATTCTTTGCAAATTCTTTTCTTACAAGGTCTCTTCCC
This sequence comes from Pocota personata, assembly GCA_963082735.1. Taxonomy (NCBI): domain Eukaryota; kingdom Metazoa; phylum Arthropoda; class Insecta; order Diptera; family Syrphidae; genus Pocota; species Pocota personata. The sequence continues at coordinate 88,095,883 of OY720431.1, forward strand.
TCTCAAATCACTTTATCTCCTTTCAGTTACTTAATTAACAAATCCAAACTAATTACTTTTTCCTTTCTCACTCTCAACTTTCAATTTATCACAAAATTACAACTTCGCCCATTATCACTTTTCCAATCTCTTCGCCACGGTTCTAAACCAACTGCCCCCTTTCGATCGCCATCTGTCCTTATATAGCAAAAGTTTCTGATAGCCAGAAACTTCTAGCAAATTCTTCGACCACTGGAACAAGAAAAATTCTGATGTAATAATTCCAAGATGACAATCATTTCTTGCAGTTATAATTCTTTCTTATCCATGATATTATCTGTCTCTTTCGTAGACATGAACTGTGGATACTTAACCGCAGACACGAACCTCGAATGAAAAGACACTTTGGAATGGGCTGGAGGAGCGTCGTTATTATTCTACATTATTGTAGCATCCTTTTAGTAGATTTTACACTACGTAAATACATGCAGGAGGTTGTTGGGAGAGCTTAATTCAGTCTATTAAGCGCATTTTTCCCGAATGCTTTCGGAAATATCGCCAAGAATAGAGACATTGCAGAGTGCGCTTATAGTAGCCGAAAATATTGTTAACAGCCGACCCCTAACTCGTCTGTGAGGAGGAGGAGCCGCTTACGCTGAGCCACTTTATCATGGGTGGACCGAATTCAGCGCAGACCCCAATCGATGGTAAGGCGCTATATCTAAGGAAGCAAGTGCCCCAGAGAGTGCCCCAGCAGCTCAAACTTCGCTCCTAGAAAAAGTGGGTACAGTGATAATGGTTTGATATTTGTCTCTCGCGCCCATTTGAGAGCGAAATCAGTCAAAAGCCAACAGTCGCCATGCCAGGGCGCAGCCACATAAGTCGTCGAAAAGTAAGTGAATAAATATGTAATTTACTTGCATTAATAATAAGGGCACAACCGCACAATATGTGCACAAAAAAACGTTGGCGTTTTGTTCAGGGGACGGAGCCCGAGTGGGTGACAGGTACACTGCAGACGGACGAATTGACTGAGCTAAAGACAGGATAATGCAACATGTTATGTGAAAATTTCATCGAACAAGACAATTCCACATGATTTAAGACAATTTAACAAAAGTTGAAGTAAAAGTTTTAAGAAAGAAAAGCTAAAGTGTATAATTAAAGAGTACACAAGCAGATAGACAAATGACGGATATGATCGAATGTCATCATTGTCAACATTGAAGATTCTCGTCGCAATTCAATATGACAAACACAAATATAAAGAGTTCCAATTGTTGTCGTTGTCAACATCGAAAGTGCTTATCGCAATTTAAGATGGCATGTTCACGAACTTCCCACTTAAAGACATACGAGGTTTTCGATGTTGACAGCAAGAGCGATTGTGGATGAATACAACTTAAAGGACAGAAGACAAGGTTTAACGATGTGGGCGCCATTTGTAAGAGGCAGGATGGATGTTTAAAAATGCTGGCATTTGAAGTTTGAAGGTAGTTAAGATGTGGACGGGATGTTAGGATAGGATGGGACCGCGAAGTGTGTCGAATACGGCACTGCTCTGCTCACCCGGAAATGGGGTGGTTCGTGCCCCGCAACACGATTATGCCTACTGCGGAACACATACTATGCCTTATCCTACTTTCTGTGTATTTCAACCTAAGACGGACCGAGGGCGCTGCTGATGGTAAATCAGCTTAGCCTTTACCCTCCCAACATGCAAACTTGTTCGTTTAGAGATTTAAATTTCCCCTAAATGCAGATGTTTCCAGATCAATCCATGATCACCGCAAAGGCTTTAGTAGCCCTACCCCACCCTCTGAAAATTGCCTTATAAATTAACTTTTAACGAACTTAATAAAGAAAAATCACACACAACTTCGATTTTAATGGCGTGATTTACGGTTTTATATAGCTGTTTATTATAATTACACATCCACAATTTATAACAAACAGATTACTGTTAAACTTCTGTCTATATACATATATTGTTACGCCTTGCGCGTTCACTAAAATTAAAAATAATATCCCCGGTCACGGATAACATCAGACTGGCTAATATTGACGGGATTTTCTTTTGTCACAAGTATTACCTTCAGTAAAATCGCACCGAAGGAGAATAAAGAAAAACAAAAAATAATACAGTACGCAATTTGAGGTGTGTCCGAAACACCTCCCCTCTTAAGAGTGTTTGTGGGTATTTGGCTCTTAAACTCAGTTCGACTCATTGCATCATGATGGTTTCAATTGTCGTAGGGGATGCGCCTCTTACGTATACTAAGTGTTTTGATTCTTTGTTGTTTTCTATTGAGGTTAAAGCATTGGTTAAAATGTTTAAATGTTTCTTTTTCTCCTGGGCTTCATCCACACTTCCAGGCGATGAATAATATTAATGTCAGTAGGATTGTTGGTAACTCCAGTTAAGATTCCTCTTGCTTTTTCAGGTATTGGGTCTAGCGAGTTTCCAAAAATATTTTTGATTCTGGATGACTACGGCTAAATCGTTTAATTCTCCAGAGCCTCTTACTTTTATTTTATTTTGTATCTTAGTATCTAACTTAGCTTTTTCTAATTTGATATTTATGCAACAATCTTCTAAGTTATCTGTAATAATTTTATCCTTTACAGTAATAGATTTTCCTTGGCTTAGTGTTCTAATACTAATTTCTAGAGTTTCAATTCTGTTCCAGAGTTAAAATTCCAACATTCATTAATATTCCGTCTTCCTTATTTTTACTACAGTTACAATGATATTTTGTTTCTTTAGTTCCCAGAAATATAAACACATTTTCCCTAATTTTATGAAAAATTTCGATTTTTTTAAAAATACAATTTGTTGATTTATTTCTCAAGAAAATGTTAATTTCACAATTTTTAAAATCATTTTACACATAAACGTTTCATCTATCTCCTTACAATCTTCTATGTTTTTCCTTAAGTTATAATGCCCTTTATCTCTGATTATTATTAAAAACTTATTTGAAACATCGATTAAAATAATTAAATTTTTCATTAATTTTGGTACAGATATTATCTCATATAAAAGAAATACAATAATGTCTTTATTTTAATGTAAGCTTTAATTTCAATTTCTTCATGGTCTTAAAATAATTTTCTAATATGTATTCAAAAATAAAAGAGTCATCAATATTTAAGTTTTTTAATTCCTCCAAAGGTAAAATTATCTTGGGGTGAAGTATGTATATCATTTTGAGTAAACGATAAACTATCTAGCACCTGTTCAATTTAAATTTTTAATAATAAAATTTTGTGATTTGCTTTATTTGCTACTTCATTAAAATATGAGTGTATTAAACTATTTCCTTCAATTGTTTTTCTCTCCTTTTATATTTGGTTTCTTGAGTTTATTATCTCATTGATCTCTTATTTGCTGTACTATTTTGAATATCATCACATCAATTACCTGTGTGCTTAGTCTGTTCATGATTCTAACGTTCTCTTCCATTCCTTTCTTGATTCTAACTTCATTGAACTTTATTGTGCTAACGGCTTCTGCATAATATTTTGCATAATGGTCATCCATTGTTCTGAAAAGTGTTTTGAATCCCGAAACTATTATGTTCACTAAACTTCTGCGAAATCCTGATTTTTACCCATTACTTTATTTGATACATTATGTCTATTTTGTGGTGCAATTTTAACAAATTATTTCTCGCTGCTTCTCGGTATCGTCTGCAGTCAGCTAAATGACTTAAACATGCTTCGTTTAAGTTATTTACAGTGTTTTTAAGTATTCCTAAGTTTTCTTCTAACTCTCCTACAATTACTTAGTTACCCAAGGTTACTGTACTACTTATTTCTTTTACGTGCTCTTTAAAATTAAAGTATAATTAATTATTTTCACCAAGCTTTGTTACTTCGACGTTTCCACACCTTGCCATGTTCCAACTCGTGATTCTGAAAAGTAAAGTCTAATATTAGCCTTATTATATTTTAACTCCTTATTTCCAACTTTAGCTATAACGCAGTTGTTGAGGAGTCGGACGAGTGTAGAGAAAACACGTATTCTGAGTATCCATACGAGTGTACTCGTATAGAAATAAGATCTCTATTTAAGAAGTAAATATTAGATTTACATACAAAATTAATAATTTGTTTTTACATTAGTGTTTGAACTCCGTCCTGTTTCTCTTCAAATCGAAAATTAAAATACCAAAAAGGAAATGAAATAGAAGAAGTGTGCTGATATCTATCAGCTGACATGGGGTGTCAATCGTGACGTGCGCCTAAAGAATGCTGCCAAGTTTCATCGAAACATCCCCCCCTACGTACATGTTGCGTATCTTCCTGCGAAATATTTACCTTCCTTAAATTCAGCTTTGCCAGCTTCAGAATTGGCCGCGTCACCAAACCATTGACCTTTTTTACTACTGCGCTGCGGGCTTCACCATTATTTGCTAGATGTAGATACGACGATTCCCTACCTCCAAGTGTTTCTCTTGCTATTTTCATCAGCGATAAATACCACGTCCTGCAAGACGATGGGGTCCACAGGCAGCTGAAACCACTTAGTGCTCCGAGTTATGGACGGTAGGTACTAGCGTACCCAATGCTTCCACAATTGATTCGCCAGCTGATTTGATTGATGAAAATTCTTGCGTAGAGTCGATCCAGTACTGTCCTCACTACTTCGTTCTCTCACTCTATTTGAGCTTCCAATTAGGAAGTGATTTGGAGTGAGTACTTCACTCTCAGGTGAATCTAGCGCCACATACGTCAGCGGACGTGAATGTAAAATGTTCACGATGTCGGCCAATGTCGCCCTCAGAAGGTCTTGAGTCTCGTGCAGAATGTCCATCAATACAGATTTCGCCGAACGAATCATCCTATCCCACGCACCTCCCATATGAGGCGAAGCTGGTGGTATGGACAGCCATTCAATTTCGGGATACTCCTACTCCAGCTGGCCGGACGACACCTTCTCAATTTCTTCCGCTAAAATGCGACTTGCTCCACGAAAGTTTGGGCCATTGTCTGACATTATGCGCCTTGGAATTCCACGCCGCACAGTGGTTTGGTTTGTATGGGAGAGCGGAAAAAAGTCTGCTAAATCTGAACGGATGTTAATGAACTTTGGCACACATGTTAGGATTAGTTAAGGAAACATTTTTGGAAACAAGGTTTACATTTTTCTAAAATTTGAGGGTTTTGATGTTGTACTGAAATAAATGTTTTTTTTTTTTTTTTAGTAAAATCTTAACTTTTATTTTGAATAAAATATTATAAACTATGTATATTATAAACATAAACAAAAACAAATACTTCCAAAATAATATATAAAACATAAATAAAACATTTACATTCAATTGATAAATACCCAGTATAAAAAAACTAGTAGTAGATATTTTATAATGCTAAACTAAGGTTTCTAGCGTCTACGCTGATTGGTAGTATTTTTTTTTTTTTTTTTGTGCCTGTGGCCTTAAGCCTGTTATTAGTGGATCTGAGGATATGAGGATACGATGCATCACATCTTCTTTCGTAGCAATTCGGCTGCATTTTCTCGAATTAAAACTGCGGTAGACTTTATAATCCTTATTCTGGCATCCTTGGGATCCTCAGAGAGTGATCCAACAGGAAATACACAATTTTTAATGATTTCTTCTCCATGGATCAAAACCTTATGCACGGTTGCAGGCATGTTGTACCATTTATAATTCTCAACAAAAAGTTGTGCAGTTTCCCACGCGTACTCGCAAATTTTTTGAAATCTACCTTTTCATTCGATGTCATTACTTCAAGAATAACAGCAAAACGCCGAATTAATAATAATAATTATGATCTTAAACATTTTTATAAGGCATTACTAATCCTTAAAAGTCATAAAAAATTAAGCAATACACAACAAAAACAAAGCAATAAAATTTTAAAAAACAATAAAAAAATATTAGTTTTTCATCTATATTTTTTTACAGGGAAAAAAATATTCACAGGCAAATATCAGAAACAAACACTTTTTTTTATATTTACGTGCCCCTACTTTTTGCGTGAAATCAAAAAAACTGTACAATTATCCCTAATCCTTTTGTTTATTCTTAATTAAGCTCATATCATATAATTAAACCTACAACAAAATAATAATATTTTTTTTATATATTTTTTCCAAGAATATTTAGTGGAAAGTTGAAAAATTTTGCAGGCGGAAATAAATGGTTTCGCTAAAAATCGAATTTCTCAGACCTGGCTCAATGAATTAATTTTATTTAATTTTTTAAATAAAAGTACAAATTTTTTCTAATAATAATGGGCTTAACCAGTTCGTTCTGACAATTAATACTGCAGAAATTATAACATTTTGATATATACTACGGATTATACGGATTCAAAAATAAGAGAATCATCAATATTTAAGTTTTTTAATTCCTTCAAAGGTTCAATTATCTTAGGGTGAAGTATATCATTTTGAGTAAACGATAAACTATCTAGCACCTGTTCACTTTAAATTTTTAATAATAAAATTTTGTGATTTTCTTTATTTGCTACTTGATTAAAATATGAGTGTATTAAACTATTTCCGTCAATTGTTTTTCCTTCCTTTTTTATTTGCTTTCTTGCGTTTATTAACTCATTGATCTCTTATTTGCTGTACTATTTTGAATATTTGCCACATCAATTACCTGTGTGCTTAGTCTGTTCATGATTCTAACGTTCTTTTCCATTCCATTCTTGATTCTAACTTCATTGAACTTTATTGTGCTAACGGCTTCTGCATAATATTTTGGATCCTGGTCATCCATTGTTAGTTCTGTGGCACCCTGTCATATGCCATCCGTTTTGACAGCTGTAGTAATGTCAGTTCAATTGCCGACTATTTAACCACTTTTTTCCCAGTCACCTCGCTGATAAGTCGTATTTACCATATTAAACGTTCTAAGACAATTTCTATATCTTTATATTTTATATTTTAACTTAAATTCAAATAAAGTAATGTACAGTAATCTATAAGTTGAAAAAGTATCTATTATTTTAATTAACAAAATCCCACAATTGGTGACCCCGAGGACAAATTTAAATTCACGAACAACTTTACCGACTTGTCAAAGTCAAAGAGCTAATTACAGCACGTGTGCGTATAACCTAAAAAATCGAACTGCATTTTCGTTTTTTTCAAGCATGGTTGACGAAAATGATGGCAAAAGTGGAATTTCGAACAGCACTGAAACCAGCAGCAATACCAAACAAAATTAGTCTGCAGCAGCTAGTGATCCGATGCAGCTCACACGCGTTTCAATTAAGATTCCCCCGTTTTGGCACGACAAGCTCGAAATTTGGTTCGCCCAAATAGAGGCTCAATTCCAAGTGACCGGTATACGCACCGACTTTTCAAAGTACAACACAGTGGTGAGCGCAAGAGAATCCAACGTCATGGCCCAAGTCTCCGATGCCATTCTATCCCCACCAGAAACAGGAAAATATGATCATTTGAAAAAGCTCTTACTCGAACGGTTTGGCGATAGCGGTCAAAGAAAAATTAAGAAATTGCTCTCCGAAATTCAGCTAGGAGACAAACGTCCGACACAATTGCTAAACGAGCTACGAAATTGGAGGAAGATTTCTTGAAATCTTTATGGCTACAACGTTTACCAGGACAAGTGCGCGCAATTTTACAAGCAACTAAAGAGAAACTAAATGAACTCGCCATTCTCGCCGATTAGATAATGGAAGTTGGTGACTTTATTACAACCGCATCAGTAGTATCATCGCACACACACGCCTCAGCTGATACTTTGCAGCAATGCCCAACATCGCAAGCCAACGCACCTCTCGATCAACAGATTTCGCATCTCATCGCAAGAGTTGACCGCCGGCTCTGATTTCATTAAACATTATGGGCTACTGATCGACATGAAGAGGAGCAAGCTAATCGATGAAGGGACGAAATTGGAATCGCAAGGATCGCTTTCGAAGGCAGGTACTTTTTGCATTAAGACTTTTAATACTAGAGATCCTTTTGCACACCTTTTATCGGAATTCAAGGACATAACTGTCCTCAACCCCAAGAGAACGCTAAACAAAATTCCCGTGTCTCATTATATAGAGACAAAAGGCCGCCCAGTTTTCGCAAGACCTAGACGATTGCCGGCAAAAAAACTGAAAGCTGCTAAGTACGAGTTTCGATACTTGATGGAGAATGGTATTTGTACTCCATCGAAAAGGAACTGGTCGAGTTCATTACATATGGTGCGTAAATCGAATGGTGAATGGCGTACTTGCGGAGACTACCGTGCCCTAAATGCACAAACTATTCCGGATAGATATCCCATTCCTTTCGTGCAAGATTTTGCGAGTATTTTGCATTAAAAAAAAATCTTTTCGACTCTTGACCTGCAGCGGACATACCACCAGATCCCCATTCATCCCGCAGTCGTTCCGAAAACGGCGATAACGACCCCATTCGGCCTGTTTGTATTCCGCTACATGACGTTTGGGTTAAGGAATGCCGCCCAAACATTTCAGAGATATTTGCATGAAGTTTTACGAGACCTTGATTTTGCTTTTCCATATATCGATGATATATTTATCACTTCAGATAACGTTAAACAGCACGAACAACATCTACGAGCAGTTTTTGAGCGGCTACGATCACATGGATTAGTCATCAATCCATCAAAATGTAATCTCGCGAAAGAAGGTATTACTTTTGTCGGGCATTCAATATCGTAAGACGGAATTAGACCTACGGAAGAAAAAACTCTCGCAATACAGAATTTTCAGCAACCCAAAACCGTTCGGGAATTGAAGCGATTTTTGGCTATGGTTAATTTTTATCGCCGATTCCTTCCTAATGCCGTTAAGGGCCAGATGAAACTACAAGATCTTATGGGAAACAGCAATCGGAAAAATGATACGACGCCATTAGTGTGGGACGCGGAATCCGTCGATGCATTCGAAAGGTGTAAACAGGAGCTAGTCAATGCCACAGTCCTCGCTCATCCTGCGATGAATGCCAGCTTGTCGCTTAGCGTGAATGCATCGGATAACGACATCGGCGCAGTGCTACGCCAAATTGTTGACGGTCAGAAGATTATCAGCAACACAGCAACGTTACAGCACATATGACCGGGAGCTTCTCGCTATGCACGAATGTGTAAAATATTTTCGCCACACTCTCAAAGGAAGAACGTTCTGCATTTTGACGGACCATAAACCCATAAACCGCTTATCTTTGCATTTCGGCAAAGGTTGGACAGGGCTAGCTCACGCCAGGTTCGCCAACTGGAGTTTATAGCACAATTTACAACGGACATCCGCCACGTCCCCGGTGCTGACAACAGTGTTGTAGATATGCTTTCTCGTTTGAACAGAGTGGAGCTCAGCGAAATCGACTACAGAAAGCTAGCTACGAAGCAAGAAGATGATCTAGACTTGAAAGCTATCCTAGAGTCAGGTAATTGCTCGTCAAATTCGTTAATAATAAAGCCTTTCGTTATTCCAGATAGTGAAGCCTCAATTATTCGTGACGTTTCGACTACCAAAATACGTCCTTGGGTACGTGAGTCTCACCGTTACGATGTTATGTCACATTTTCACCGAATATCTCATCCTGGAGTTCAAGCAGCTATAAAGCTAATCTCTGAAAGATTCGTTTGGACCAACATGAAGAAAGATATTTCAAAGTTTGAATGCCAGTGCATTATGTGCCAACGATGAAAGCGCAACGACACAACCGCACGCCATTGGGTCATTATAGCCATTCCATAAACCGCTTCGAACATGTCAATGTGGACATCGTGGGACCGTTGCCACCATCCCGAGGCTATCGATACATTCTGACTTGTATTGATCGGTTCACCAGATGGCCGGAGACTATCCCTTTCGCAGATATTACGGCTAAAACCGTAATACACTCTTTTATCAGCGGCTGGATTTCGCGCTATGGAGTCCCTGCAAAGGTCACGACTGATATGGGTCGACTTCAACCGCTTTTAAAGAGCTGGCACAGACATTCGGTTTCAATCACTTGACGACAACGCCTTACCATTCGCAGTCGAACGGAATGGTTGAAAGATGGCACCGGAGCTTAAAAGCAGCTTTGAAGTGTCAACAGACAACAAATTGGTCTAACGCTTTGCCTATAACGATGCTTGGCTTAAGGTCGGTATTCAAGCAGGATATAAGAGCAACACCAGCCGACTTGGTATTTGGCACAACGTTGAGACTACCTTGACAGTTTTTTGATTCAAGCCAGAAGCAGTACTGTGAGCATGAGATGATAAAAGAATTACGACGGATGATGGAGAAACTTTCACCTACGGCAGCCATATCCCACAGTCATTCAAATGTTTTTATTCAACCCAAACTTAAGAACTGCACTTACGTTTTCGTGAGAAACGATGCCGTCAGAACGCCTTTTCAGCCAACTTTTGATGATCCATTCGATGTTTTGAAAAAATACGAGAAAAATGTCACCATTAGAATCAAGCAAAGGACCGCTAACATTTCGATCGACAGACTTAAAGCTGCTTTCATGATGGAGCAGCCAGCAAATCTACTTGAAGACAGAGGAGACGCTGCGAAAAAAGACATCCTACCGGAGAACGAACAATCATTAAAGTTAGGCACTACAACTCGCTCTGGACGCAAGGTGAAACTAACAACTCGCTATCCATGATGTCTTCACTAAGGGGGGAGTAATGTGGCACCCTGTCATATGCCATCCGTTTTGACAGCTGTAGTAATGTCAGTTGCATTGCCGACTATTTAACCACTCTTTTCCCAACCACCTCGCTGATAAGTCGTATTAACAAAGTCGTCCTAACAACATTTATAAAAACTTAAATATTTTTACACCACCGACCACTGTAGAAAACGAAAATACCTTTGTCAACAAATGTCAGCATTCGAGCAATGCATCGTCTCCCTCTAACACACGTGGAAATGCAAAACGAGGTCAGCAGCTATCTCCATTTCACCAAATTGATAACGGCCGACTTCAAGAAAAGGAGAAATGATGCATAATTCCTGAAGGCGACTACTTCCCACTCACACAGTCGTTCACAGTCTTTCATAGAGTACGCACGTGTTTTGGCTTCTCATTTAAAATCGTGGTGTTGTAAAGTGGAAAGTTAGACAGTGTGTTTTCAGGTGGCGTGTTAGTCTAGTAGGAGTGGTAGTGAAATATCAACCTAGGGGATAGGGGATATCCAACCAGGGAAAATATTATTCTGGACTTTTTTTTTCATTAAAAAAAAAAATAAAAAATTGTAAATAAAAAATTAAGAACAGGCGAGAATCAGGCGATGGAAGGTGAGCGGTCCGCGCTCCCATTAGCGGGACCAGCTGATAAGAGAGTGTCAGCCGATGAGGCAGTTACATCTGGTCACGCAGCAACAGTGGCAACTGAAAGTGTGGGAAAAAGGAGAAGGAAATTAAAACCTTTTCCCAACTTGGTAAAGCGTCCCTCCAAATCAACTTCAGCTGAACAGCTGCCAAGTGGAGCGAGGGAAGGGGCGCTGAGTACAGCAACAGCACCAGCAACAGATAAGAAGCTGCAGAGGTCGGATGACTGTCACGTTAACGTACATCGCCGACGGTGGGGAAGGCCGCTACATTGGATATGACGATAACTACTTCGCGGTTTTGGCATCCTCTGAATCGGATGACGAAGAGGAGGAAGTCCAAAGTCAAGAGAAAGGCAAGAAGAGAAAGGGAGCGGCAGCTAGAACTTCAGCGCGCTCAACAACAAGAGAAGCAGCCAGAAGGAGAGCTGCAACAACAAAAAAAGCAGCCGCAAATGCAGCAGCAGAAGCTGCAACAACAACAGCAGCAGAAAACGCTGCAACAACCACAGCAGCAGAAACAGCAGCAACAACCGCAGCTTATTGAGCTTATGGATACCATTAAACTATGTAAGTCGGCCATAGGCAACAATTTTTCTATTAAAAGATTAAATGAAGACAGGCACGCTATTCACTGTAATACAGTGGAATAATATAAAAAAAAATTAAAGATTTCTTAAAGGGCACGACGACGGAGTTCGTCTCCTTCACCCCGAAGGGGGAAAAGCGGCAAACAATGCTGCTGAGGGGGATAGATCCGTCTACTGATCCGGAGACGCTCCTTGCGCTGCTTAAAGAGAAAGAGTGCAACGAGCTCGAATTCGTAGGGGTTAAGCCATTCACCACAGCTAAGGCAAAAAGGGAGAAGCCGAAACTGTCGTTCTTCCTAGTTCAGCTTTCACCCAATAGCAAACTGGATGGTCTAAGGAGTATTAAAGTCCTAGGCTACCATGCTGTCGTATGGGAAAAATTAGGAAGGAGCGAAAACATTTTACAATGTGTTCGCTGTCAAAGGTTCGGTCATGCCGAGTCGAACTGCGAAATGCAGCCTCGATGTGTCAAGTGTGGAAAGAACCACAAAGCAGGGGAATGCACTATGGGTAAGGATGGAGTGGCAGATAAGAGCCAGCTCTCGTGTGCTTTATGCAGGAACTCTGGACACACCGCAAACAATCGGGATTGCCCTAAGTTCCAGTATATTAAGAAAGTAAATCTGGTTCGTCAGGAGAAGGTCGTAGTGAAACGTCCACCTGCTCCAATTCAAACACAATCCGTGACTCCCCAAGTGATCTACGCCCAAATGGCGGCAGGTCGGGGAGACGCGGAACAGAAAAGACCGAAGGTTGCTTCTCAGGCCCCAGCGCCTAGGGCACCGGAAGCTCAAACTGACTTACGGGCCATATTGCTCTCTATCCAAGGGCAGATGTAGCAGCTTCAGAGTCAGGTACAGGAGCAGGCGAAGCGGGTGGGAGAGATCTACGCACTTCTGCCGGGCCTAACGCACCTCCAGTCGTAATGGGTACGAACATGGAGGAGCAATCCTTGAAGATCCTTGCGGTGAATGTGAATTCACTGATTGGGATCGAGCGAAGAGCCGTATTGTTTAAGTTGTTAGAAGACCAAACCCCTGATGTGCTTATGGTTAGCGAAACAAAGCTATCCCAGAAGCACAAATTGGGGCACAATAAGATAAGAAGCGGCAGAGGTCGGATGACTCTGTCACGTTAGCGTACATCGCCGACGGTGGGGAAGGCCGCTACATTGGTTTTGGCATCCTCTGAATCGGATGACGAAGAGGAGGAAGTCCAAAGTCAAGAGAAAGGCAAGAAGAGAAAGGGAGCGGCAGCTAGAACTTCAGCGCGCTTAACAACAAGAGAAGCAGCCAGAAGGAGAGCTGCAACAACAAAAAAAGCAGCCGCAAATGCAGCAGCAGAAGCTGCAACAACAACAGCAGCAGAAAACGCTGCAACAACCACAGCAGCAGAAAAAGCAGCAGCAACCGCAGCTTATTGAGCTTATGGATACCATTAAACTATGTAAGTCGGCCATAGGCAACAATTTTTCTATTAAAAGATTAAATGAAGACAGGCACGCTATTCACTGTAATACAGTGGAATAATATAAAAAAAATTAAAGATTTCTTAAAGGGCACGACGACGGAGTTCGTCTCCTTCACCCCGAAGGGGGAAAAGCGGCAAACAATGCTGCTGAGGGGGATAGATCCGTCTACTGATCCGGAGACGCTCCTTGCGCTGCTTAAAGAGAAAGAGTGCAAGGAGAAGAAGAAGGTCGTAGTGAAACGTCCACCTGCTCCAATTCAAACACAATCCGTGACTCCCCAAGTGACCTACGCCCAAATGGCGGCAGGTCGCTGAAACGCGGAACAGAAAAGACCGAAGGTTGCTTCTCAGGCCCCAGCGAATAGGGCACCGGAAGCTCAAACTGACTTGCGGGCCATCTTGCTCTCTATCCAAGGGCAGACGTAGCAGCTTCAGGGTCAGGTACAGGAGCAGGCGAAGTGGGTGGGAGAGATCTACGCACTTCTGCCGGGCCTAACGCACCTCCAGTCGTAATGGGTACGAACATGGAGGAGCAACCCTTGAAGATCCTTGCGGTGAATGTGAATTCACTGATTAGGATCGAGCGAAGAGCCGTATTGTTTAAGTTGCTAGAAGGCCAAAGCCCCGATGTGCTTATGGTTAGCGAAACAAAGCTATCCCAGAAGCACAAATTGGGGCACAATAAATACAATATTGTCAGAAGAGACCGACCCAACTCCACACAAGGAGGAGGTGTTGCGATCTTCATACGCAAACAACTGCAATTCAAAGTCGTGTATAGCGATGAAGTGCGAAGGTTCCAGGAGGTGGAAGTGTGTATCGTGTGCATCCTTCTCAGTAGTGGAAACAGGATGTACTTGGTCGCACTCTAGGCACCTGAAGCTACTCAATCTACTTTATTTATTTCAGAGCTCGAGACACTTACCGATTCCTAAGGCCGGAGTCGGAGGAGAATTATTTCATTATGGCCGGAGATCTTAACGCCAAACATAGAGATTGGGGAAATATCACACCAAGTCCTAGAGGGAACCTACTATTCATTGGTGGGGTCGGCACAGTGTCGAGTATAAACTCGATTTGAAAGCTACAGATAGTCCGTCGTTTCCTAGAAGCGGCTCCTATCTGGATCTTATGCTGTTCGACGTACGGTTACAACTGACCGACATGGACCGACAAACTATAAACTGCCTGCACACTTTTGTGTACGACAATGACCATTGCGGACTCCGTGCCGTAATAACGATTCCCAATGATATTGCGGAGTTGGAGGAGTTTGTCCAAACGTACTCCTACAATTATAGTAAGACGCGTTGGTCTCGCTTCTCAAGAACTTTGACAAGAGCACTCTCCTCGCATTCGCTCTACCCACCGTCCAATGGGAATCTGTCAAACGAGGAGATTGACTGGTACCTAAAACAAATGGACGAGACAATTAAACGAACTATGGACAATACGATACCTCGGTATCAACATACTGAGAACGCAGACATATCCCGCAATGCAACAATTGACGCACTACACCAACACAAAAGTAGACTGCTGTCGAGACTAAAAACCTTGTACAGACAGTTTACTGACAGACAAAACTCGGAGGTTAGGATGCTGAAGTCGTTGATTAAAAACCTCCAAAAATTAATTAGAGAAAATTACAGACTTTATGTAAATTTGCATTGGAACAACAAAATTCAGGCTGTAAAATCCAACAACTCGAGTATGTTCCCGCAAATAAATAAAATATTTCGGAGGAATAATCAAAACAACCTTCCGTGTCTTAAGATCCGCAGAAGGACGAATACTTATAACAGCAGGTATAGATCCAGATAACGCAGTAGAGGATGACAACTTCTTTGTGATCGAAGATCCGCAGGAGAAGGTAGAGGCTATAGGAGCGACTTTCCAGGAAGTGTACAAGGTGAATGTCAACCATCTTGGTATCTGTCAACCATCCGCATTACACACTTACTCACCCCTACACATGGTTAGAAAAAGGATCAATAACTGGAGACCTTGCGGTGATTACCGTAGGCTTAGCGCCGCAACCATTTCCGATTGTCACCCGAATCGCCACATTCAAGAATTTTCAATGAACGTAGAGGGATGCACTTTTTTTTTCCGAAAATTGACATTGTCAGAGCATAGTCGTATCATTTAATTCCCGTAGCTTCGAATGCCATTTGGCCTCCGAAACGCTGCCCAAACATTCCAACGATTTATGGACGCAGTGTGTTTCGGCCTAGACTTTGTTTATGCCTACATTGACAACTTGCTTATCGCTAGCAAAAACAAAAAAAGAGCACAAGATGCACCTACAAACACTTTTCAAGAGACTCGAAGAGAACAGTGTAAAAATAAAACTATCAAAATGTGTTTTCGGTGTTCCCAGCTTAGACTTTCTGAGTCACACAATTAGCGCAGATGGCATTGCTCCATCTAGGGATCGCGTTGAAGCAGTTTTAGATTTTCCTACCCTGTCTTCAGTAAACCAAACCCAGCGATTTATCGGCATGATAAATTATTATCGTAGGTTTTTACCAAAACCAGCAGAAACACTAGCACCACTTCATGAGCATTTAGTGTCCTTCACCAAAACTAAAAACACAACATTTTTTCGTGGCCTGATCATCTCAACAAAGTTTTTGAAAATGCAAAAAGCGCTCTTTCGAAAGTCACACTCTTAACACATCCCAAATCCAGCGACGAGTTAAGCATCACCACTGATGCTTCAGTCGTCGCTTACACCCGCTGAAACCAAATATTCAGTTTTCGATCGTGAACTACTAGCCATATATCTGACAATCAAGTACTTTAGGTACTTTATGGAAGGGCGAGTTGTAACTATTTTGACCGACCACAAACCACTTACCTATGCACTCACTACAAAAACCGAACGAAGTCCACCGAACGAAGTCCACTTAGATTTGGTTTTCTAGTTCACAGCTAGCATTCAGCAAATAAAAGGAAAAGATAATCTGGTTGCCGATGCACTTTAGCGCATCGAAAAAATTTAAAGCTCAAGATCCGATGTCAATGAAATAGATTTAGAAACCATAAGCAGATTACAAACGAATGACGAGTAATTGCAAACTATGCTAAAAGATAAAAACGAGAAAACTTCAAAAATTACCTTAAAACAGTTTAATTTGTAGTATTTAAAAGGTAACTGTGAAATCTCCACACATAAAAACAGACCTTACATTCCTAAAATGCTCCGCCAAAACGTTGTCCACATCCTACATGGACTTTCACACCCAAGCATTCGCACTACACGTAGACTGATATCCGATCACTACTTCTGGCCAAACATGAACAAAAACATAAATAATTGGGCGAGATCCTGCATAGCGTGCCAAAAATCGGAGGTACACAGGCACACAAAGTCACCACATGATAGATTTGAACTGCCGCGTTTCGACCACATACACCTCTACGACTTAAGCCTGCGCACAGTTACCACGTTGAGTGTCATGTAAACTCAAATTGAATTGAAATTGACTCGATACGATCACAAAATTTTCTACGATCGAGTAGAGTTTTTGCATGTAAACGCGGGTCGAAAGATTGAGTTTGACAGATAGAGAAAAAATAGATATCGATAAGGGTGTTTGGCTTGCATACACAACGCCGCAAACAAGAAAAGTTTCAAACTCAATCCTCTTTCGATTCCATTCTAATTCGATCCCTCAATTCGATTACAGCGAAAACCTGGCTCGAAACTCAATCCTTTTTCAATCCGGTCTCTCAATCCGGTCATATAAACGTGGGAAGTGCCTTGTGTTCGGTACAAAGGACGAAGACATAGCAATTACTTGGGGAAAGGTGATGTAACGGAACAATCGACAAATCAAAATAAACGCACCCATTTGAACCATCGCTTATTGAAACCATCGCTTATTGAAAGTGTAAAAGCGCCCATTTTAACCAACGCTTTTTGAAAGAATAAGCGCCCCCATTTTTAACATCGTGTATCTGACAATTTATTATATATACCACGTTTATATGCGGTCATTTCGTGTTTGACGAAGAGATGGCTGGCGGTTCCCTCGTACGCTTTTGTTTTCTATTTTGTGGGACTTCGGATCCACCATCTTAAGTGATAAGTTAAAATAAATTACTCGGGTACTGCTTTTATGAAAGTTTTTCTCCAAAAGTTTGACTCAAAAGTTACTGGATATATTCCTGAAAGTGAAAGGGGTTTTTTTGTTAACCGATCGCCAACCTGGCGACGGATGGACAAGGATTTATCGATAAAGCCGCAACACGCAAAACGTGGTCACCACAAGACTACTCATCTGCAAGCAAGCAAAAGGTTTTTTTTTTTTTTTTTCAAAACCAACCAACAAGCCCGAGACAAAACAACAGGGGATCGCAAAAACGTGGTTACAAATATTCGTAAACATAAAAAAAAGGTTTTTATTCAAAACCAACAGCCTATCCTACGACAACGTGGTTACCACACAACATTGTGTATCCACACCGCCAACACTCTCAAGAAGTGCATCCAAGATGCTCTTCAATGAAATATAAGGAGCTTACAAGAAATAAACTCAAACACGTAGCTGTACTTTACTTTCACCACGCAGCAACCAATTAAGGCTGGACGCAGCCCAGCATCTAATTAGCCTACACCAATCAGGCGAATCAATACACCGAAAATACCCCACGTGCACAGTGGGTGCTACAGCAATGGACCTAATGCTGGCGCAAGAGGCGTACCCGACCAATAAAGCCACAATTAGTGACGAATGGCAACGGCCCAGTAAGCAAAACAAGGCCGCCGCTACTTACTTTACCAACATGATGGAAATCACACCACAACACTCCATAAACCAATTCGCACTCCTGCAAGCCATGAATATACAGAGCAAGAGAACACCAAAAGCCGATAAAAAAATACATGCACGCGACGTAGCAGTCAACATTCAAGATCCTATAACAAACGAGGACAGCAATTCATCAAACAAGAACATAACACCCGGCATAGAAGATGAGAACCAGCGTAAACTGTTAAAGGGTATGCTTTGTCCCCCTATTATTATGACGAATGTTGATATTAGAAAATTAGCTTTTGATTTAAAAAATAGAGAAATAGACTTTAAAGTTACAAATCGTAGAGATAGGAGTAAACTATTTCTTAGAGACAGGGTGGTCCTGGAAACTGTTGGAAATGTTAAAAAAAAGACGAAATTAGGGCGTACTCCTTCATGCTAAATCTTGGCCCCTTGATTTTCATTTTGTCAATTAACGACGTTGACTTCATCATCAAAGACACTTATCTATCCATCTACGCTGATGACATGAAAATCTTCAGGCACATATTAAACCCCGCCGACTCTTGCCCACTTCAAGCTGACTTGAACAACTTTTCAACCTGGTGTCAAAAAAATGTTCTTGAGCTCAACGTCAACAAATGTCAAGCTATTACATATTCCCGAAAGCGTCTTCCAGACAGGCATAACTTAGCCCCTATGAGAATCGTTTGAAATTAATTAACGTACAGCCACTTGAGATGCGTCGAGAAATTGCTGACATACTCTTTGTACATCAGCTGTTAGCAGGAAACATCGACTGCCCTAATCTGCTCCAAATGATCTCCCTTAATACTAACCCACGCCTCCTGAGGTCTGTACACATCTTCCGTCTCAATTTCCATCGCACCAATTATGGTTGTAACGAGCCAATGTCTAGAATGCTACGTTTGGCCAACGGCGCGCACAGCTCTTTTGATTTTCACTGCAGCAGATTTGCACTTGGAAACGCCCTGCAGAAATCCACTTCCACTCCTCCGCCCTAGTTTTAAGTTTAGTTAGTACTTAGCTTACTTACTTAGTAGTTATTAAGTTCTGCTTGAATTAAGCTAAACAAATAAATAAATAAAGGAGGATAAAACCACGAATCTCGTTCTTAGGGGGTTAACCACAAGCTACAGGGAAAAAAAATACATTAAAGTCGATATCCCCGAAAGTTGACAAAGTTACCAGGTTCACCACTGTTCGCTCTAGGGCAAAACAAATTTACTACAATCTGTTCATAGTCAGACTCCTTCCGGGTACACCAGCGGAAGAGATCAATAAAACTAGGTTCTTATTTAACACTCAAGTTACCTGGGAGAAACCCAGGGGAAACAATGGGGCTCTACAGTGTAGGCGCTGCCAACTTTTCGGCCACTTAGCCAAGAACTGCGGAAACAGATATAATTGCGTAAAATGTGTCACACGACATGAACCAGGGCTATGCCCAATTGTCAGGGAGGAAGGGTCTTTGGTCACATGTGTCAATTGCGGCAAAAATCACGCTGGCAACTATAGGGGCTGCGAGAAATGCAAAGAGTATGGGAGAAAGAGGAAACAAATCTATAGGGAGGCTCAGGTGAAGAGAGACAGTAGAAAGGTTTTATTAAATCTCACCCCTAGCAGAAACCAGATCTCTCCGAAGATCACTTTTGCAAGTCACTTCCACCAAACAAAGGATACCCCTCATGCTGATTCAACCCGCTAATGACAATACACTTAACCAGTTTCTTCGGCTCTTAAAGGACCTCTTCGGGGTAGATATAAATGTCCTCTTGTAAAAAATTGAGGACTTCATGTCCAACATAAACAGTTAGAACTCGTCAACCAAATCATGTTATGTCATAACTAATGATATTAAACTCACTATCCTTTAACATTTCGTCCTTAAAAGAACATAGCAGGAGAATAGAGCTGCAAAAAGTTCTCCATTCTAACAACAGTAAAATTGCGTTTATACAAGAAATGCACCTGAATAGCAAACTTAAGGTCCTCATCGACTCATTTAACATTATCCGCAAAGTTCATTAGCCTTAATGAAAAAAAAAACTGTTAACAAACTAAATAGTATTAACAATGACCTCATTCGAGAGATACCGTCTTCTCAATCCGGTACCACCTGGGACATTGAGAGATATCCTCCTCCTCTCGGGGTGATAGCACTCGATCTGGATACGGCTCCTGATGAAGGACCACTATTATTTTATTATTTTATCGAAAAATGATCCCTGGCCACAATCGTGGCTAGTTGAATTTCACTGCGATTCAAACAATATAGTACTTATAAAAAGATTTAAAAACAAAAATCGTCATTTGACTGGGGTTCAAAACTTATCCTTCATGTAATTACTTTAAGTATTTACTATCGTATTAATATCCGTACAAGAAGACTTCATTCCATTTCCAGCTGTTTAGTGGAAAATTGAGAAAAGCACGAAAACTCGATTTAACCTACAGAATGAATTAAAAACCTTTCTTCCGGTCTTGACCACGTTTTTATTTCGAATGACATTAAGAAAATGACAAGAAGACAGAGAAAGCTTATGAGAGAATGACAGAATGATTGTGCTCCCAGTGTTGCCATCTTCTCAAAGAAAGTTTATACTGGTAGTGTTGCTATCGTATTAACATTTCCGCCCACCTCGTCCAGGTCCTGCGACGAAATGGGTTACGAGGTAGGTTGCCGCCCACAGTGTAGATCTCCTCGTTCGCTGTCGATTGGAAGAGCCACAAGCTTAGAAATTGCCCTCTTTATAATTGAAGACTGAGTACGAACAGTCGCAACCCGAACTAGATCGTCGACTCCAGCATGCACTTCAAGGACGCGACCCAATGCCCATTGAGTGGGTGGTGCCCGTTCATCACGAATTAGTACGACCACGAATTAAGGTGACCGACCTGAAGGTTCTCCTTTGTTTGTCGCCATTTATTTCTAACCTGCAAGTCATGCAGATACTCGCAACTCCATCGTTTCCAAAAGTCCTGGTTCATTTGTTGTAGTTGTTTCCACTTGGTGAGTCGGCCAGGCTTTATGTCAAGTAAGTTGGGCTCCGGAACTGCAGTGATGGGGCCGCCCACCAGAAAATGTCCGGGAGTCAGAGCGACTAAGTCCGTGAGGTCATCGGACATAGCTGACAGCGGCCTCGATTTGCTTTAGTACGGTTTAGAACTCCTCAAAGGTTAACAACGCTTCGTCCACGTTGCGCTTGAGATGATGCTTCATGCTCTTAATTCCGGCCTCCCAAATGCCTCCAAAGTTTGGGGATCCTGGTGGGATAAAATGCCATGAGACTCCATAACATGCAATAGATCGCGCAGCCGTTTCTAACTGCTTGCGATAGGCCTCAGCATCTTCCTTGAGAACTGTATTGGCACCGACGAAAGTCGTTGCACAGTCACTATATATATCGGAGCTATAACCTCGCTGAGCAAAAAATCTTCGCAGTGCTGCAAGAAATGTGTCGGTCGTCATATCGCTTACTAGTTCGAGATGGATAGCTCGTGTGCTAAGGCAAACGAAAAGAGCGAAGTATCCTTTATGACTACGACATCATCTTCCTTTTGATGTACGAATCTTATATGGACAGCCGTAGTCCAACCCGCAGTGTTTGAATGCCGGTGCGGGGTGCAGCGGTGAGTGGGAAGGCTTCCCATAATTTGATTTGCCATGGCTCCTTTTCGACGGAAGCATTTTATGCATCGATGAATAAACTTCTGAAATGAGGAGCGTGCGTCGATTATCCAGTAGCACCTGCGGAGATAGTGGAGTGTAGCCTGGGTGCCCCCACGCATAGTACATCCATGTACTTGAGCAATGAGCATTGTACATAAACGGCTCTCTCTCGGTAGAATGATTGGATATCTTTCAGAAGCAGGTATTATGGCGTTCCTTAGCCTACCGTTCAACGGAACGATGCCCTCATCGTCTATCATCGGATTTAATTTTAATAACTTGCTCTTTATATTGATAGGTTTGCTTCGAAGGAGGCAAGATATTTCGTTAGTAAAGTATAAGTGTTGAACATACCTTATCCAGAATAGCAAAGCAGCGCGTCTCTCAGAAGCTGTGCACCAAGACGATGTATCATCTGACTTCTTTAAAATCGCCGCAACAAACCGTTGCCACCATGATGTAACAGCAATCAGTCTTTTAATGTCTGAGTACTTATTAAGCAAATCCCATTCCATATCCTTCACCGGCATTGGCATGCATGGAGCATTCAATAATGCGGTAACTTCGATAGTTTCACCCAAACTTGGACTTTGTGTTGGCCATTCCGATTCGTTTTGGTGCAGCCATGCCGGGCCATACCACCATATATCGAGGTCAGCAAGTTGAGATGGATATACGCCACGCGAGGCGACGTCAGCTGGATTGCTTTTTGTTGGCACATACCTCCAAAATTCGATAGATGTCAACTCTTGGATTTTGGTGATTCGATTAGCCACATATTGTTTGTGCTTTCCCGGGTTCAAGCGTATCCAGCTTAGCGTTGTTTTGGAATCCGACCAGCAGTAGGTTTGCATGGACGGAAATTGCAGAACCTTTGACACGGTTACCTCTAATTTTGGTAGCTAGGAGTGCTCCGTTGAGTTCCAAACATGGCACTGTGATCTTCTTCAGTGGTGCCATCTTAGTCTTGGCCATGAGAATTGATACTTTGATCTCACCATCTGATGTTTTCACTCTCAGATAAGCAACAGCGGCATAGGCAGATGTAGATGCATCAGAAAACACGTGTAGTTGGGAGCTCTGGGTGTCTGTTGATGAAAATATCCATCTAGGCACTTTAATTTTCTCGATGAGAGGCAGCTCTTCGCGAAACTTCGTCCAATTTTGCTGATGTGGCTCAGGAATATGTTCGTCCTACGAACAACCAGAATGTCAAAGTTGCTGGCAGATCATCTTTCCTGTGATCACTACTGGAGCCAACAGACATAATGACTCCTGATAGGGGAGTTACGTGTACTCTGTTTCCAATGCAATCGGAGTCACAGAACCAGTAGATACCCAGTGCTTTCGTGTCACGATCCAAGTTCAGGTCACATCGGATTTCATGTTCACAGTTTTGCACATTGAGATTTTGTAGAAATTTTGTTGAATTTGAATTCCATTTATGCAGCAAGAAACCTCCACGCTGCAGCATCTGTTGAAGTTGTCCTTGTAGTTCGAGAGCAGCCTCAACAGTATCCACTCCATGAAGACAATCGTCCATGTAGAATGCCTCTCTTAGAACACTTGTCCGAGGTCCAAATACTCGTCCATAAATTCCTCGTACAACGTCTTCATGTTAGGATCGTTTTATAGGCGACTCTGTTGGTATATAAACAGGTTGTATGCATCCTGCTTTGTGTCCGCTAACGCGGCTAAGTCGATATAGTTTTTGAACGGGTACTTAATTACGTAGCTTCCGGAACAGGTCCGACGTACAGTATGTTCAAAAAACTCTTCGCAGTAGAGCCCATCTTGGGTCATCTTTGAGGTAGATTCCACATCTTCATGCTCGTTGAACTTCCACATATTCTGAATTAAGTCACCGAGTTCAGTAAATGTGAATGCACAAAAGTTTGTGGGCAACTGTAGAGTTGTTGGTGCGGGCAAGTGTCCGTAGATGAACCATCCCAGGTGGGTACGTTCTGCTACCGGAGCACTGATTGATGATTGCTTGACTTCACCATAAAGTAGAGAGCCAAACAGGTCAGCTCCCAGGATGACGTCAATAGATCCAGGTTTATAGAACTTCGGGTCAGCTAATTCCAGATCCAAAAATTCAGCAAACGGCTTGAGGTCCACATGCGTAGCAGGCATTAGATTCCCCAATTGTAAAATCTACTTCTTTGAGAGAGCTCACAGAGATTTGGACCAGTCCCGTTGACCTCCCTACTGTTGCCCCCCCAACTCCAGTTACAGGAACGGAAGTACGAGGTCGACGTAGATGCAGTTGTTGGACAGCATATTCGCCGATAAAGGATGCCTGTGAGCCACTATCTAGTAGCGCTCGAAGTTGAAGATAGTGCCCCGTGGCAGATCGAACTCCAATTTGAGCTGTAGCAAGCAGTACAGGTCCAAGTTGTTGTACCAGCGATACATAGTTGTCGTCTTGATAATGCACAAGCGAGCTTTCTGTGCGTGTATGATTTGAGTTAAGTGTCTCTGTTTGTATTTTACCACCCTCATGTAACATAGTGTGATGCTTTTGTCGACTTTTCAGACAGGTAAATGATGTTGGACACTCCGCGTGAGAATGGTCAACCTTCAAGCAGTTCTTACACACTTGCACTTTTGTCACAAACTCTAACCTTTGCGCCGGTGATTGATTTCGAAAATCTGGACAGAACATCAAGATATGTTTGCCAGAGCAGCTCGGACAGCGAATCACTTTTGTTTGGTGACTACGTATTGATAGATGACTCAACGGCTTGGGATTTTGTTCCTTCTGCTTGGCTTTGGAACACAAAACCATGGCTTCCAGACCTTGAATGCGATTTTCTAAGAACGTTTTCAGCTCATCGTATGTTGGGATATAATTTGGGGTTGCAGGCGACATCTCCCAGTCCTTTACAGTAACAGGATCCAATCTTTCGGTGACGACAAAAACAAGCCAATCGCCCCACTTGGACGTTGGACGCCCCAATTATTCTAGAGCACGAACGGCTTCAGTGGTTCCATCCAAAATTTTCCGTAGTAACATTGGTGACTCAGAGCTCATAGTAGGTAGTTTTATAATGTAACGTATATATTACTTGATAAGTCGCCGCTTATTGTCGTAACGTTGCTGCAGAATATCCCATGCAATCGATAAGTTGTCTTCTCCAACAGATATATTCCTCAGCAGCACCTCAGCTTCACCCCGAAGACTGGTTTTCAGATAATGTAAGCGTTGCAGGTTTGAGAGCGATGTATCGTCGATTACGCATGTGGTAAACATGTCCTTGAACGGCAGCCACTCCTGAAAAGAACCATTAAATTTGGGCAAACCAATCGCTGGCAAAAGTGACTTATGTGTGTAACCATGGCCCATTTTTTTTTTTTTTTTATAATTTGCGCGCGCCAAATGGGATATGAATACCATTATATTATTTCAGGGCACGGGCGTTTGTAGAAATTGAGAGAGAGAGAGGAAGAAAGATTGGTGTAGTGGGTTTTGAAACTTAGGTGGTATTAAGTTTCAGTAAACTCCAAGGGTGGCGTCCAGATAACTGGGGAGCTTGCTTGTTTTGCTCATGATTCACAGTATTTTTTTCCCTCCACCTTATGTCATCATCACGATCAAGTTGCATTTAATCCATATGACCACCCTACTGCCAGTGTTATGCCTTCGCAGTAGAGTTGACTAAGCTTTCGCAATTGATCGACTTTTTTATTTATTTCGATTTGGCGTTAAGTGTGCCATGACTTCATGAACCGTAGTCGACAGCTTTTCAAGGCAATCATTAAGTTCACCTAGGGCTTCACAATACGCAGCTTCTATTGTTGTAAATCGATTATCAGTCAGCAACCTTTCCAACTCTGCTTTATTGTCCTTGGTTTCTTCCATCTCAGCAATATCGTCGTGAGCAGCATTGTATTTCGTCCAGTATTCGTCCAGCAACTTCTTTCTGGCTACGAAATATCCTTTGGTTTGTTTTCGCTTCGCGGTTTTTAGAGTATTCGCCGAGAAATTTAATATAAATTTCGCGAGTGTTTCTTCTTTGGCCAGAGCCATTATTCTAAGGAACGAGACTCAGTGACTTTGCAAAAATTAATGAGGAATCAGGTTCCCCGCAAGGGATGCCAATGTTTAGTGGAAATTTAACCTACAGAATGAATTAAAAACCTTTCTTCCGGTCTTGACCACGTTTTTATTTCGAATGGCATTAAGAAAATGACAAGAAGACAGAGAAAGCTTATGACAAAATGACAGAATTATTGTGCTCCCAGTGTTTCCATCTTCTCAAAGAAAGTTTATACTGGTAGTGTTGCTATCTTCTTAACACCAGCAGACATTGATTTTAACCACTAAATCTAATATGCACATATTTTCATAAAGCGCATACGCTCTAAAATACAAAGCGTACTCGCTCCAAACAAACTGTATAAGTAACAATTCTCAAGTATAACACACACAGATGTGATCTTCATGGAATCAATTGTACCTGAGCAGGAGCGAGATAGAAAGTGTACTGTTTACACTCCATATCCGCTTCTGCCATTTAGTTTTAGTTAGGTCAGATTAGATTAAGTAGATTTAAGACTTAAAGTCAAAAGCAATAGCAATATATTGTTCCGGGAACAAGAGCAGTCCCAATATAAGCAACCTTGTCATGAGGAAAATAAACAAATTAGTAACCAATGTAAGCAGGCCATACTTTACAGCCGCTATTTAAACGTAAGAAAGGAACAGAACATTGTACAAACTGTAACAGATATATAAGTCTCAATAAAGTAATTATAATTTACGTTTATATGCAGAATCGAGGGATCGAGTTAAGATTTCGATCTGAATATTTCTACACACCGAGTCGAGATATTCAAAAATTCAAGCGTGGTTGAACTAACAGATAAGTATAGCAGACATTCTGCTTTTGATTGCGTTAGTGTTCTGTTGTGTTAGATTCGTTATCTGAAGTCACGCACACACAGAAACAACATGTCCGTTCAACCCCTCAACCCAGGTATACACGAATTTTTCTAACTCGATCTAGCTCTATTAGCTGAGTCGAGTTGAGTCAATCCCATTTCAACCCGATCTGCGTTTATTTGAATCTCAAGCCGGTTTGAACCTGGCTTCAAGTATACTTATAAATGTAGTAATACTCTTTCTTCTATTCACTTCTTCTCTTGGTGGCCGTCGCGTGTGGTGTGCTGGCAACTGCTCGAATCTCAAGTCAGTGTAAAAGGAATTTAATTTGTAATTTGAAATCTAAGAAAAAAAAAGTTTTATTTTCGTGTTTAATTAAACAATTGTGATCTATCATAAAAATAATTGTATAGAAGTACAGTATAAAGTCTGCCCATATCAAACCCGTGAAGAAATGACTTTCTTAAGTAAATATTTGAATATTACGCCATCGTTTTACTTCCTTTGAATTTAGGAAGTTCTTACTAGGCTGAAACATTCTATATCTCAAGGTCACTCTATCCTCCCCTTAAGTCAATGGTTAGGTAGAAAAGAGTAATCGAGTTCTTAAAATATTAGAAAAAATTACGGAGCCTATTGAACAATGATTGGGTAAAACTACCACTAATAATACATTGAATCGATCGACTAAATAAATTCCAATACGGAGACTAGTTGGACCCGTAAGCGTCCGAGTGGATAAGTTCCAACTCAATGAGTCGTTCAATAATTCGATAGCAAACACAAACCAGCTCAAATGTGTATCATCGACTATGTAGTTATAAGAAATATTAACACCGCCGTAGGTGTCAATAAAAATTGTTTTCCAACGCCTGATATGTAGTATCTCACTTGAAGGGTGTCAGGTAACTCAAATATAATACGATAGTATGATTTAATCGAGTTTATTGGAGAAATTAATATTTATCAATAAGACAAATTTGTTTATACTTGCGTAACAAAATATATCTAGAAATATAATGTTTGCATAAACGTATGTAACATATTTTGTATGCATATCTACTGTACACTTTGATGCAGAATGTAATAAGAAATTCATTGGGATCGGTTAATGGGTCAGGTTGGACGAATTGTAGAAGAAGTATTACTGAACAAAGTTATCGTAGGTGGAATGAAAAGAAATCGCGAGAGGGATGAATAACTGTGAGATATAATTTTATTTTGATTGTCATGTCCATATTAAAGTATATTAAAGCTGATGTGAACGAAATGATTGAAAACCGTCTGATTGAGGTTGTCTCGTCTGATTAAAAGACTGGAAACCGAATGAATGTAATGATACTAACATTAACCCATTGGGCGATTGAAAGATTGATTGGAATGACCGAATTATTTTTGAAACCCATATATGAATGATACGATATACTGAAACGAACGATTGACACAGCTTTAGAAAATAGTTGAACTCATCAATCTCGCACACTTTGGTGACAATCCAAATACACTGAAGATTTTTTCGAGCATGAAATTTTTGCAGCGCAATTTAGCTAGCATGGAGAGTGAGTACGAATTCATAAGAAACGATTTAGCTTTTTCGGAGCACCAACAAATCAACACAGCTAACTTCGGGAGTACTCTCCAAATCTCCATAAATTATTAAATAAAATTGTAATTACATTATTGAAAGTGTAACGAAGCACTGTTGTTGACAACTCTATCGTGATTTTGCTCAATGAAGATGACAGCTGCACTGTAATAAATCAAGAAGGTGACAGCTGTCAATATCAATTCGAAATTTGCTCTCCGACAAGCAGTTTTCTGAAGGAACGTGCCTTCAAATTTTGTCAAGCATAGTACATATATTTGATAAAGCCCAACTTACTCTGCCATTATTTGGAAAAAATAATATGTTAGCTTAGTCACCACGCACTCCCCACACACCATCGTTAAACAAACCGTGCCCGATTTATCGATCTCGCATTTTCAACAATGCAATCCACCCGATAACGACGACATGGTCCAGTGTGATAAGTGCGAGTTGTGGTAGCACTTCAACTATATTGGCATAACCAGTGAGATTTAACATCACGACTGGTGTTGTGAAGCGTGTTCTCAACCTTCTAAATCTAACTCTCCGGCCCCTCTAATCCAAGTGCGATGAACGAGGTAGTCGACAAAGTAGAGCACTATCTCATTCATGCAAACGATCAAAGAGAACTTGACATGAGTAGATTAGAGGAGGCGCACAAAGTGCAGGAAAAGCGGGATAAGGAATACGTTGACAAAAAATATTAATTATTGCGAAGAAGAGGATGTGGATACGGAAGATGAGGAAATTGGCATCGATCATGAAAAGGTGAAGCACTGGTGGAAGCAAGGCGATAAAAGGGGTCTACCTCTGCACAAAAAGCAAAAATTATAGACCAAACCCTTAACTACTACGCCAAACGTGCAAACCCAGACCACAGAGAGTATGAGGCTAAGAGTTTTGGACTTGGAAGTGGACAGCTTCACACTTCGAACGCTCTTATGCAAAAATTATCATTTCCCGTTCCCTAAGAAAAGCTTCAGCCACCTTTCAGCACCAGCCCACAAGTTATCTCGCCGCGAGGAGTGTTCTTTCTTCATATCGAGCTTTGACAACTCGTCGCTTATCTGTGGATTCTCTAGTGAATGGTGTTTCACATAACTATTTATAGTATAAGTTTAAAGTCAGTGTTGTACCGTGAGTGGAAAGTCTTTCTTATTTTTTTAAAAATGTGCCTGACTAGTACTTTATCGAAAAAGGAAAGAAGAGAGCTGAACTGCGGACGAATTGGCAGTCACTAACAATAATTTGTACCAGAACTGGCCGTCAAGTTTTTTTTTATTGAAGACGTAGTAAAGTATTAAGGAGTTATTCCAAAGAAGAAGCAAGCGCAAAATCGGTAAATAAAGCAGTTTTGTCCAACAAATTTAAAATCAGCAGCTTCACATTCAAAGAAAAAAGAAACTGAAACCCTTTATACATACATGCATATACATAAATGGAGCGATAATTAACGTGCAGTGCATGCAGATAAACTATACATATTACACATGAGGATCAACCTTAGATATTTATACATTTATATATGTACATATTTTTTGTAGGCGTTATTTTACTTTTCAGTAAATTATTTTTTTTTTTTTGTGTTATTTTGTTTTTTGTTATTTTTTAAAGGAAATTTCCAAATTCCGGAGCTCCCAGACTCCATTTTGCTGTGTCCATTGCACTACCAGGCAGAAGCTCCTTTTTTGGTGTAGTGGTTGGAGAATCTTAGATTTTATTCGTTTCTCTTTTATCTTCGGGTGGTTGTGATTGCTGTCCCCCGTCCGAGCTCGAACCTGCACAGTTCCGGTCACACGCGAACACACTACCCACTACGCCGTGGCCACCTCAGCCACCTTTTTTTTGTGTTATAAATTTTGTTTAGCCCAAGACTTTAGTTACTGCTATAGTGAATTTCGCTATGTAATTAGGAAACGCGAATAAATTATGGTGAGAAAAATAATCATCGTGAAACCAAATTAAAATTTTGTCCTTATATTGTTACGGATGCACCTCAAATTGCGTTCCAGACGTCGAATCCACATTCCCATAAAAGTGCGAGAATTTGTAGATTATCAGAATTGCTGCGTATGTAGAATAGGGTTGACCCTTTGCAAAATTTTCAGAATTGCAGCGTAAGCAGTATAGGGTTAAGGTAGACATAAGAAATTATTTTCAAGACACTTATTTTTCGTCAGTCGTCAAATAAATTACATCATTATTAATTAGACAAACGTTTCGATCGTATTTTTTCTTTCTTATAGCTTCTTGATCATTTTTGTTGTTGGTTGTTTTTCATTGTTCTCCTTCGGTGCGATTTTACTAAAGGTAAAACTGGTGACAAAAGAAAATCCCGTCAATATTAGCCAGCCTGACATTGTCCGCGACCGGGGATTTTATTTTCAATTTCAGTGAATGCGCAAGGAGTAATATTAATTTGTTGGTGATATCGGTGGGATACCTAGATATCATTTGTTTTATTTTGTAATAGGGTGATAAAATAAGAGAGTTCCCTAGTAGAACATTTGAACTCCATTGTATAGGGTGACCAGATAAAAACGATAGGAAAAGAAATTTAAAAAAAAACAACAACTGTGTGAGATATCAAATTGATTCTGACTATTTCTTTTTTTTTATGCTACATTCATGCTATTATATATGGAATAGCACATCATTTAAATGGCCGCCTCGGCTTCGCTGCCAGTGCTTCACGGGGTCGGTACAATTTTTGACGATTCGGTCCAATATGTGCCGCCTTATTCCGGCAAGAGTCTCGAATGTTGGCCTCGAGCTCGTCCTAAGTGGTTGGCTTGTTAGCGTAGGATAAGGACTTGACGTAGCCCCAGAGAAAATATCGAGAGGTGTCAAGTTGCATGATCACGGTGGCCAATTGATGAACGCTCGCCGTGAGATGACCCAATCGCCAAATTACTCCTTCACCACTTCGAGCGTTGCATCGCTTGTATGACATGTAGCGCCATGTTGTTGGAACCACAGCTCATCGATGTTGTCGAGCTCTGGCCACAGAAATTAATAATGGTAATTTTGCTTGTTGATATAGCCGCTTAGCCAAAAATGGGTCTCGTGCGAGAAGATGGTTTTTTGACCAAAACCCGGATCTCCGGCCAATATTTCCAGCGCCCAATTGGCGAACTCACGGCGTTGTCTATGATCGTCCGGGTTCAATTCTTGCGTTAGCACAATCTCGTATGGATGTAAGCCTAAATCTGACCACAAAATAAGCCTGGTAGACTCTCTGACGATGCCCAATTCAGCTGATCGGCGCAGATTCGACTTTTCTTGGACTTCTTCGATACTGGCCGCTACGGCGGCTATGTTTTCTTCACTTCGCACCGATCTTTGTATGGTTGCTGGCTTAATGTCCAGAAGAGTGTACTCGCGCTCAAACTTTTCCACGGTGCGAAGAATTGCCTGCGCACTGAAGCCATGATAACGACCAACCCCACGACGAAATTCATGTTGCTTATTTAAAACTGAGCCGGAATTTCGATAATATTTTTTAATAATTTCCGCACATTTGGGAGCAAACCTTACTGAATGTTTTCACAGCTGGATGTCATTAGTAACTTTAACAGCTACTGAAACCTAACAATTGGAAAAAAAAATACTCCCGAAATTAGGAACAGATTAGATCGACTAGTAATGGCTGAATATTCAATAGCAGTAGTGAATATATGTTTAACTTTACAGACGCATATAATGATGCATTGGCCAGTTTAGCTCAGAAAGAAATCCTATTCAAGTTTACTAAGACTAAAATTAGGAGCAAAGCAACTACGATCCTTATGAATAAAGACATAAAGGATTGGGAAACATTGAAAGCAGAATTCTGTAATATATATAGGGAACTCCATAGCAGTTTGCAATTGCATAGGGAGCTTATAAGCATACATACACAGAGAGTGGAGACCCTAGCAAAACGTTTAATGCATGCTAAATTGCACGGTGTGAAAGAAGAACATCAGCAAGGGCAAACCGAGTACATTAAAAATGAAGCACTTACTGTTTTCATTAATGGATTGTTAGAAAGGCTATCATCTTATGTCGTTACCCAGGCGCCAAAGAACTTATCCGAGGCAAGTCGTTGTGCCAAGGAAGAGCAACAGTGGTTAAATCTTTTCAAAACCAATACAAATAAGGATTACACAAATAAAAACCTAGCTAAAATAAATATTGCAGCGACAAAGTGATTTAGTTGTGAGAAATCCGTTCATATCGCTAGGAATTGCCGATTACCTGAACGACAGGAAAGTTATACGCAAAGATCTGAAGAACAAAATCCAAATTTCAGGTCAAGTATAAAAAGAAAGGTAGAAAGGATTTTAAGCCGGAACATGTCAAGGAAAGTAAAGTGCTTAGTGATTTATGTAACTCGGAAAATCCTAATGTCAACGTGATAACAAATGAGGATGTTAGGAAGCTGATTATCGATATAGAAGCAGAGGTCTCAATTATTTCTGCGAAGTGCATCTTCCATCGCGAAGTGGACTCAGGAAATTCAAAGGGTTAGGTGAAAAACCGCATTAGAGAAAAGTCATCAAGGAAGTAGAATTATTCCTGAACAATAAGGGAAAAGTAAATATAAACACAGTGGATTTTCAGGTTGTAGAAATTTTTTAATTTTTTTTTTTTGTAATTTGTACATGTCAAAGGGGATATTAATATTAGGACACGGGACTCGGACTCAACGAGTTGACGATAGCTGATAACTATCCTCTACCAAACATCAATGAAATACTTGATCTATTAGGGAAGGCAAGATTACAAGGAGTACTTTTCAAGGTACTTTAGAACCCTTGACCTAACCTCGGGTTTTCATCAGA
Organism: Pocota personata; assembly: GCA_963082735.1. Classification (NCBI taxonomy): domain Eukaryota; kingdom Metazoa; phylum Arthropoda; class Insecta; order Diptera; family Syrphidae; genus Pocota; species Pocota personata. The sequence goes on from OY720431.1 coordinate 88,128,984, forward strand.
TTCCCGTGCATGGAAAGGACATAGAGAAAACGGGATGCAGCACACCATACGGCACTTCGAATATACGAGGATGCTATTTGGACTAAAGAATGCTCCGGCGTATTTCCAAAGGCTTATGAACAATGTGTTGTCTGGATTGCAAGGCATCAAGTGTTTTGAGTATCTTAACGACATCGTTGTCTATGTCCGAAATTTACAGGAGCACAATCAGAAACTATTGGAGGTTCTAGAGCAAATAAGGGCTGCAAACCTAAAATTGCAGCCTGTCAAATGCGAATTTCTGCGAAAAGAAATTGAATATTTAGGATACATTATTACCGAAAAATACGTTAAGCTGGATCCGAATAAGATTAAAAGAATAATCGAAATGTAGCCACCTATTAAAGCGAAAGGTATGATAGGGTACTGTAGGAAGTTTGTTCAGAATTTCAGCAAAATAGCAGACCCGTTAAGTAAACTTTTAAAGAAGGACATACAGTTTCGTTGGAGTACTGAACAGAAAGTAGCTTTTGAAAAGCTAAAGAATGCAATCACGTGCTATCCTATTTTACAGTAACCAGATTACACTAAGACTTTTCTAATAACTAATGAAGCATCAAACACCAGAATAGGAGCAGTTCTTAGCCTGGAAATTAATGGAAGAGGTCCTCAGACTCAGTTTGTAAGTAGGGCGCTAAATGAAGTAGAGCGGAAGTATAGCACAATAGGGAATGAATGCTTAGCGATAGTTTGGGCAGCCTAACAATTTTGGCCATACATACAGAATCTTCTTACAGAACTCTCATTGCATCCAATTTGTCGAGCAATTTCACGAAATGGATGATTCTGTTTGGATAAGGCGACCCTTTTAGACATCCCGATATACTCTTTTCACTTTTATTTAAGAAATACAACTGCACGCACTGTTAAATACTGCCAGAATGAATTCCGACACATTCCAAAATGTGCATTACCTAACCCGGAAGCAATAAAATATAATTCGGCGAATCCATTAAAGGTAATTAGCGCAAAAAAAATGGAAAACCCGTATGCGGCTTTTTTTGTTGCGCGGGGTGTATATGTTAGGATATTTATCGTACAAACCGACCATCAACCATTGATTTGGTTGTTTAATGTTAAGGACCCTGGTTCAAGGCTAGTTAGGTGGGGATTAAAGCTAGATAAATTTGAATATGTGACTGGGTACAAGAATAGATGCGAAAATATTGTTGAGGACGAACTGTCAAGAAACGTAATCACTTGAGGAAGTTGACCAAACATTTAACGACATAATTAGAAACATGGCAGCACCAGCCGCAGAAATTGATGGTACTAAAGAGAATACTACTAGTGAGGAGATAAATGTGACAGAAAATGGGCATGAAGAGCAAGAATTTAGCAAAACACGTAGAGAAATTTTTGAATTAGAAGAAAGGAAACGAGTTATGTCCGAAAATCATAATTGGCTTTTAGGGGGCATAGAGGTCAAAAGGCGATGTATGTAAGAATAAAAGATGAGTTCTTTTGGAAAGGTATGCAGAGAGACGTTGAAAATTATGTAGAGAATTGTGAACACTGTCAGTACGAAACAGTACTTCGAAAACTAACTCGAAACCCCACGAAATTGGTTTCGACCTCTGACTGCCCATTTCAAAAAATGTCCATGGACTTGATAGGGCCATTAACAGAAACAGAAGAAGGATACAAATTCTGGCTCACCGCCCGAAGTTCACTAAATTCATACCCCTTAAATCAAAAGGAATGCAGGTCATTGTTAAAGCACTTACAAATAAATGGATTTTAAATTTTGGACTTAACAAAATAATTTTAACAGGCAACGATAAAGAATTTTGCAACGAACTCTTCACTGAGTTATGTAATATTATTATACTAACATGAAACACAAACGAGCTTAGCATACCCGCAAGCCAATGGAGCAGTGGAAAGAGTTCACTGTAGGTTAGTCGAATATCTCAAAACCACAAGTATGGAAGTAGGTGATGAGGCCAACTAAAACGAACAAATTATAATACTTTTGTTAAGTTTTACTTACAACAATACATGGTTCAACTTGATATAAACCGTATGAGTTAGTATACGGGAAACGCGCAAATCAAACGAGTGAAATTGAAGATTTAAGCGAAAAAACGATATTTGACTATTTCGATCAACTAAGCACCACTCCGGCAGAAATTAGTACAAAAGCAAAAGAAAAGATCTTATGATCTAAACAAAAACCCAAAGAGATACAACCAAAATGTGGGAAAGCAACTTATCAGGTAGGACAACAAATAAGGAACGTTATAAAAGGAAAGTTAAAAACCAGATTTAAAGGACCACATACGATTTTAGAAGTTAATAAGGACTACTGTTGCTACCAACTTGGCAGCATTCCTTAGGCGCACGTCACGATTGACACCCCATGTCAGCTGATAGATATCAGCACACTTCTTCAATTTCATTTCCTTTCTGGTATTTTAATTTTCGATTTGAAGAGAAACAGGACGGAGTCCAAACACTAATGTAAGAACAAATTATTAATTTTTTATGTAAAGCTAATATTTACTTCTTAAATAAAGATCTTAGTTTTATACAAGTACACTCGTATGGATACTCAGAATACGTGTTTTCTCTACACCTGTCCGACTACTCAACATTCTAAAATATTGTTGGAACATCGAAATACATTTCGATATCCACCGATATCTTGGGAATCATAACTTCTTTTGAATTTTTGTGTTCTTTGTCGCGACGAGGATTTCTTCCACAACCGCCATCGGACTTTCGCTTTCGCGTGCAAAACCAAATTAACTTCGAATTAACCTTCAAATGGAGTCACCCAACGACGACACAACTTTGTGTGAGAGCAAACACATGTTTGGAGAACACTCGCTAGGGTCCTTTGATTCGAATGGCACACACACATCAACCGGCATGGTTACTATTGCCACTTGTACGGCAGCAGAGGCTGAATTTACACCAACTGAAGCCCAAACGCCAATCGTGCAACTTACAGCAACTGCTCTACCCGTTCCCTTTGCCACATCAGGTGTCAACACGTCGATACAGAATGGAATTACTTCATCGGTCTACCAATCAAAAGTCATTGGACGGCCACCACTGACGACCTACCCGCTCTTAGCAACCACTCTGCGCATGATTCTACTCAAGGTTTTACGGCAAATCACCCAATACATTCCATCATGCTACACAATCTCATCGAGGGAAATCGGATGGCACGTACTTTCGCTCAGCAGCTTCAGCCGCCACCTCAGGGCCAATCCACTTACTCCGCTGACGTCTTCGTAATGTTTGCAACACAGTTCCAGAGTGGACGAGGCCAATGATGTATTCTGGTGAGCAACTCTCGCCACACTCGAATTCATTCTTGTCTAGCGTTTATTCGACAAGTGGCTTTCTACTCTCGCCACATGCGTCAGCCAAGTGACATCTATAAGACCAGCAATCGCAGTAAATAACTATGAAGCTAAAAACAATAGCAAGCCGCCAAAGAAACGAATCATGGTACACGAAGTGGTCGAACAGAAGGGGAACTCAACATTACAGCAAAATTCATGTCCACAATGCAAAAAAGACTGCAGTCGATCACAGTCGTTCACAGACTTTCAGAGAGTACGGATGTGCTTCGGCTTCTCAGTTAAAATCGTTTTGTTATAAAGTGGAAAGTTAGACAGTGAGTTTTCAAGTGGCGAGTTAGCCTAATAGAAGTGGTAGTGAACCGTCAGCCCGGGGGCTTGGGTTCAATCCCCAGCCAGGAAAAATTTCAATTTGCACTTTTTTTTTTTTAAATTAAATACAATAGTGTACACAAAACAAATAACAATCAGGCGATGGTCCGCGCTCCCATTAGCGGGACCTGCTGATAACAAGGCATCAGCCGATGAGTCAGCCAAAACAGGCCACCCAGTAACAGTGGCTGCAGATGGTACATCTAAGCGGAGAAGGAAATTGAAACCATCTCCCAATTTGGTAAAGCGCCCCTCCACATCAGCTTCAGCTGTACAGCTGCCAGGTGGAGTGAGGGAAGGGGCGCCGACCACAGCAACAGCAGTAGCAGCAAAGAAGAAGCGGCAGAGGTCGGATGACTCTGTTGAAGTAAAGTATATGTCCGACGGTGGTGAAGGCCGCTACGTAGGCGATGACAACAACAGTTTCGCTGTTCTCGCAGCTTCCGAGTCTGACGATGAAGACGAGGAAGTTGAAAACATATACAGCAGCATCAATAAACTGCAACAGAGGGTACGTGAAATAAAGGCCAAGCAAATGGCCAGGAGGGAAAGGGAGCGGCAGTTAGAGCTAGAGCGCGCTCAACAAGAACAACAACAACTACAGCAGCAGAGGCCAGAAAGCCAGCGGCAACAACAGCAACAGAAGCAGCAGCAGCAACAACAGCTGAAGAACAAGCAGCAACAACAACAGCAGCAGAAAACGCTGCAATTAAAAGAACAAAAACCGCAGCAGCAGCAGAAAACGCATCAACTACAGCAGAAAGAACAGCAGCAGCAGCAACAGCAGCAGCAGAAACAACAGCAAAAACAACCACAGCAGAAGCAACAGCAAAAGATGACCATTACAAAAACGAGGGTGCCGCCAGTTAACACATATAAAATTGAGCTGAAGGATACCATCGAACTATGTAAGTCGGCCATAGGCAAAAATTTTAATATTAAAAGATTAAATGAAAATAGACATGCTATCCACTGTAATACAGTGGAAGATTATAAAAAAATTAAGCAGTTACTTAGGGACACGACGACGGAGTTCTTCTCCTTCACCCCGAAGGGGGAAAAGCGGCAAACAATGCTGCTGAGGGGGATAGACCCGTCTACTGATCCGGAGACGCTCCTTGCGCTGCTTAAAGAGAAAGAGTGCAACGAGCTCGAATTCGTAGGGGTCAAGCCATTCACCACAGCTAAGGCAAAAAGGGAGAAGCGGAAATTGCCGTTTTTCCTGGTTCAGCTTTCACCCAATAGCAAGCTGGATGGTCTAAGGAGTATTAAAGTCCTAGACTACCAGGTTGTCGCATGGGAAAAATTAAGAAGGAGCGAAAACATTTTACAATGTGTTCGCTGCCAAAGGTTCGGTCACGCCGCGTCGAACTGCGAAATGCAGCCTCGATGTGTTAAGTGTGGAAAGAACCACAAAGCAGAGGAATGCACTCTGGGTAAGGATGGAGTGGCAGATAAGAGCCAGCTCTCGTGTGCTTTATGCAGGAACTCGGGACACACCGCAAACTATCGGGGTTGTCCTAAGTTCCAGTATATTAAGAAAGTAAATCTGGTTCGGGAGGAGAAGGTTGTAGTGAAACGTCCATCTGCTCCAATTCAAACACCATCCGTGACTCCCCAAGTGACCTACGCCCAAATGGCGGCAGGTCGGGGAAACGCGGAACAGAAAAGACCGAAGGTTGCTTCTCAGGCCCCAGCGCCTAGAGCACCGGAGGCTCAATCTGACTTGCTTACCATCTTGCTCTCTATCCAAGGGCAGATGGAGCAGCTTCAACGTCAGGTACAGGAGCAGGCGAAGCAGGTGGACCAGATCTACGCACTTCTGCCGGGCTTAACGCACTTTCAGTCGTAATGGGTACGAACATGGAGGAGCAATCCTTGAAGATCCTTACGGTGAATGTGAATTCACTGATTAGGATCGAGCGAAGAGCCGTGTTGTTTAAGTTGCTTGAAGAAAAAACCCCTGATGTGCTTATGGTTAGCGAAACAAAGCTATCCCAGAAGCACAAATTGGGGCACAATAAATACAATATTGTCAGAAGAGACCGACCCAACTCCACACAAGGAGGAGGTGTTGCGATCTTCATACGCAAACAATTGCAATTTAAAGTTATGTACAGCGGTGAAGTGCGAAGGTTCCAGGAGCTGGAAGCGTGTATCGTGTGCATCCCTCTCCGTAGTGGAAAGAAAATGTACTTGGTCGCACTCTATGCACCTGAAGCTACTCAATCTACTTTATTTATTTCAGAGCTCGAGACACTTTTTCGATGCCTAAGGCTGGAGTCGGAGGAGAATTATTTCATCATGGCCGGAGATCTAAACGCCAAACATAGAGATTGGGGAAACAACACACCTAATCCTAGAGGGAACCTAATATTCAATTGGTGGGGTCGGCACAGTGTCGAGTATAAACTCGATTTGAAAGCTACAGATAGTCCGTCGATTAATAGAAGCGGCTCCTATCTGGATCTTATGCTGTTCGACGTACGGTTACAACTGACCGACATGGACCGACAAACTATAAACTGTCTGCACACATTTGTGTATGACAGTGATCATTGCGGACTCAGTGCCGTAATAACGATTCCCAACGAAATTGCGGAGTTAGAGGAGTTTGTCCAAACGTACTCCTACAATTATAGGAGGACGCGTTGGACTCGCTTCTCAAGAACTTTGACAAGAGCACCCTCCTCGAATTCGCTCTACCCACCGTCCAATAGGAATCTGTCAAACGAGGAGATTGACTGGTACCTAAAACAAATGGACGAGACAATTAATCGAACTATGGACAATACGATACCTCGGTATAAACATACTGACAACGCAGACATATTCCGCAATGCAACAATTGTCGCACTACACCAGCACAAAAGTAGACTGCTGTCGGGACTAAAAACCTTGTACAGACAGTTTACTGACAGGCAAAACTCGGAGGTTAGGACGCTGAAGTCGTTGATTAAAAACCTCCAAAAATTAATTAGAGAAAATTACAGACTTTCTGTAAATTTGCATTGAAACAACAAAATTCGGGCTGTAAAATCCAACAACCCGAGTATGTTCCCGCAAATAAATAAAATATTTCGGAGGAATAATCAAAACGACCTTTCGTGTCTTAAGATCCCCCGAAGGACGAACAATGGACGAATACTTATAACAGCAGGTATAGATCCAGATAACGCAGTAGAGGATGACAACTTCTTTGTGATCGAAGATCCGCAGGAGAAGGTAGAGGCTATAGGAGCGACTTTCCAGGAAGTGTACAAGGTGAATGATACCATTTGCCCGAACCACGACCTGGAAAATCGCGTCCTTGTGCACAACTTCTACCTTCGAAATGATATAGAGCACTGGCGATCCGAGAACATAGGTTTTACCGAGTTCAATGACGATAACATGGCAAATAATGTCATCGCCGATGAAAGGGTACATCCCCCGTTCATATCGAAGGTGGAGCGCCAAGCGATCTTCGACTCTTTGAGGAGGAAGAAATCTGCGGGAATCGATGGAGTATCGAACATTGTGCTTCGACATCTCCCTCTAGAAGCGGTGGACATTTACACCACTCTGTTTAACAATGCACTGAATAATGCACATTATCCAGCGCATTGGAAAATAGCAGTGATACAACCCATCGCCAAAAGGGGTAAGGACACTTCCAATCCGGCAGATCTCCGGTCGATAAGTCTCCTTCCGAACATCAGCAAGGTATTCGAGAAAGTGATCAATAGGGCCCTGCTTAAGTGGACTGAGAACAGTAATATAATTCCGAATAACCAATTCGGTTTTAAGGCGGGGCATGATACAATACATGCCGCGTCTAAACTGGTATCGAATATCCAATAGAACAAATGCAAGAACCAATGCACGGGTGCCTGCCTGATTGACTTGGAGAAGGCCTTCGACACCGTATGGTTAGAGGGACTTTTCTACAAGCTAAGCAGGCTGAGCATAAGCAAACCACTGCTGTACATACTTCATAATATGCTCACCAGTAGACAGTTCATTGTCAAAAATGGCAAGGTGATTTCTGCTGGAACATTTCTAATTAAAAACGGTCTGCAACAAGGTGCGGTTAATTCACCGATCTCTTGCAACGTGACTTCGATAAGATTCAGCGATATTGCGATGACTGGAAGTTGAAGATCAACTTCCAGAAATCGGAAACTATTCTTTTTAGGACGCCGTTGTCTGGTGCCTCTAGGGATACCAGAAAGAATTGGCGAAAGTTCTCAATAGTTGGACCGCACGGACAGCCACTTGCGAGTCGAAGTGTAGTCAGATATCTGGGCTTTTGGTTAGACCAATATCTATATTTTAACAAACATATAGATGCTGCTCTGGCCAGAGCCAAAGGTGCTTTTGCCCTTAGAAAGAGACTTTTTTATAGCAAGCAACTCGATGCAAGGGTAAAGGTAATCTGCTACATGGCTCTCATCCGGCCCATGCTCGTATATGGATGCCCCGTGTGGTTCAACGTGGGAGCAAACTTGTTGGAAAAGATTCGGGTGTTTGAGAGGGCTTGCCTTCGGGCTTGCCTTCATTTGTACAGAACACCAGAGTCCCAGTACATAAAATTCTATCCCAATGAGGTCCTATACAACAGGGCTAACCTAATAAGAGTGGATAATTTCGTTATCAAGCTGATTCGAAGGCACATTGCAAGAGCAATGAGCTCGACGAACAACCTGATCTCCGGGGCTTATTACCCCAATTACGAGTATCATGAGAGAGTGCGCCTTAACGGCTTTGTTCCCCCAGAGGCGTTCCTCTATTTTGATAAGAAAGGTCTGATCCAGGATAGATTGGCGGTGCCGCTAATCTTCCACATTGCTCGGAGAGTTGTGGATAGGCGACTCAACTACGACAGAGACGTTGCACACGGCAGTGTTCCATTCTAAAGATCAAAAGAAGGCGATGTTTCGGTACATTCCTGTGACGCTGTTCGGTGGAAGCAGATCTTTGGATACTTACGCACTTATCGATGAAGGATCTGCATGCTCTCTTATGGAAAGTGGCATCGCAGTTGAGCTGGGTTTGAAGGGCCTATCAGCGGAGTTGTGCCTAAGGTGGACTGGCGATATTATTCAAAACGAGGTGAATTCTAAGGTGGTAAATCTCGATGTTGCATCACATGGGTCCAACGCACAATGATTTAGTTTGCAAAACGTACGTAGGTACGGTTTCAAGTTTGGATTTACCTGTATAGTCGCTTGATATCTCAATGCTGAATGAACGCCATCATCTACGAAATCTACCAATTCTACCTTATAATGATGCACAAGCGCGGATTCTAATTGGTCTTGACAATGCCAAGGTTGGGGTGCCTCTTGTAACTCGCGAGACCGACAATGATTTGATTGCCACAAGGTGTAGAAGAGGATGGGCAGCCAAAGTGTGTTGCACATATGTCCATGCGGATCGGAAGAATGCATGAATGAAATGTTGAAGGCTTATTTTACCTTGGATTCTGTTGGTGTTTGCGCATAGTCTAATACCCTTGAATCAAAGAAAAAGAAACGTGCGCAAAGTATTATTGATGTATCGTCGAAATATCTTCCCAGTAAAAAGAGGTGGGGAATGGGATTGCTGTGGAGATATGACTCCATCTGCCGAATTCATTACCAATGGCCAAGCGGAGACTCCAGTGACTGGAATCCAAAATGGAACGCGACCCAGACTTACAGAAATATTCGTTCGATTCGTACTATTCGCGGCTATAAAAAGAGGGAATATGTGAGGAAGTTAAGGAAAGAAGAGATTTCATTAGGTGGGAAGTCATGGTGCATCCGAATTTTCAAGGTGACGAACCCGAACAAAAATAAGAGAAGGCTCATGTGGGATGCGGCGGCCAAAGTTGATGGGGTCTCTCTGAACACAGTCCTGGTAAAAGGCCCTGATCTCTTAACATCTTTGGTGGACGTGCTTATTCGATTTCGAGAAATCGTGGCGCTCTGTGGTGATATAAAGGAGATGTTAGATCGGGTTCTCGTCCGGAAACTAGATAAGGTCGCTCAGAAGTTTCTATGGCATAAAGGTGATTCATCTCGAGAGCCTGATGTGTTCCCAATTCTGGTCATGACTTTCAGCGCCTCATGCTCTCCCTCCTTGGCTGACTACATCAAAAACAGGAATGCAAACCGATGGGTAGAAGAGCATCCTGAGGCAGTACACGCTATCGTAAGAAACACCTATGTTGACTACTGATTGTAAAGTGTAGAGACTGAGGATGAGATGATCAAAATGGCCACTATGCTATAGTGAAGTTGAGTTCGAGATGAGAAATTGGTCATCAAACTCAAGACGCGTTCTGGCAGCCTTGACGGGCTCAACCACACAAGCAGACAAAAGCATCGAGGAGTACAACGCTGTACACGAGAAGGTTTTAGGCTTGTGGTGGCGATTTCACACAGACGAACTACCATTCTTCCCGCTATTCGACACCACAGTCTTTGTTGAAAGTATATTTCCAACCAAGCTTCAGATTCTGCGTGTGGTCAAGACTATATTTGACCCACTTTGTTTGCTGGGGTTTTCCGTCGTGCACGATAAGATTATCCTCCAAAACATCTCGCGCTCTGGAGTAAACTGGGATGAACCTGTGCGAGACAATGAGCGTGAGGAGTGGTGGCACTGGATTCGACGACTGCCCTTAAACAGAACAATACAGCTTCCACGGTGCTATCCGCTTGTGGGCACTAGTAATGACGTCCAGTTACATACTTTCGTCGACGCAAGTATCAACGCGAACGCAGCAGTATCCTACTTGCGAGCTGGGAGAGAGGGAATATTTTTTGTTCTCTAGTTACATCGAAAACGCGAGTAACACCACTCAAACCGGTGCCGATCCCAGGACTACGGTTAGCCAAATTCATCGAAAACGAAATGTCAGTACAAGTAAGTCATCGGCTGTTCTGGACTGATTCAAAAAACGTACTGTGTTGGATCAGATCAGATGCGAGGAAGTTTTATCAGTTCGTAGCATTGCATATAGGCGAGATCCTTGAGGGCTCCGACGTCAACGAGTCGAGATGGGTACCTACAGCTGACAATGTAGCAGATGAAGGGACGAAACGGAAGAAGAACTTAGAATTTGAAGTGCAGTCACGTTGGTTCACTGGTCCCCAGTTCCCAGCCTTATCCGAGCGTTACTGGCCAGAAACGAAGCTCAACAATCCTGCTGATTTGGAGCCTGAGGTCGTCTACCATATGGAAGTGAAGACTTCGACCGCCTCAACTCTGGCTGTGGTCTCACCAGATCCCAATCGTTTTAGCAAGTGGGGGAAGTTGTGCAGCTGTATTTTTAGGTGTTCCCCATATCTGAATGAGCTTGGATTGCTGCGGGTTCAATGGCGATTGGATTTGGTCCCTGGAGTAGCGATGAGTGTCAAACGCAAGATCATAATGCCACGCAACCATCAAGTTACTCGCTTGTTAACTGATTTCTATCACCGTAAGTTTCACCACCACAACAATGAAATCGTAGTGAACGAGATGCGATAGGGCTTCTTCATAAGTGGCCTAAAACTCTGGTCAGTACAGGCGTCAAGAATTATCATTTATGCCGTAATTGCCGAGCAAGTCCAGCCCCTACCAGCATGGGTGCCCTACCACCAGGGCGACTAGCACCGTTCACAGTGTCCTTTACGTATACGGGCGTTGATTACCTATGGATACAATGGTCGGCCGGCGCCGAGAAAAGCGATGGGGTGTGCTTTCCACGTGCCTTACCACTCGAGCGGTGCACATTGATATTTCACGCTCGCTGTTAACAGAATCGCTTTTACTTGTGCTGAAGCAGCTCATCAGCCGGCGTGCCGCTGCGTGGAGTCCCAAGGCGCATAATGTCAGACAATGGCACAAACTTTCATGGAGCAAGTCGTATTTTAGTGGAAGAAAATGAGAAGGTGTCGTCCGGCCAGCTAGAGCAGGAGTATCCCGAAATTGAATGGCTGTCCATACCACCATCTTCGCTTCATATGGAAGGTGCGTGGGAAAGGACGATTCGTTCGGCGAAATTTATATTGATGGACATTCTGCACGAGACTCAAGACGTTCTGAGGGGACATTGGCCGACATCGAAAACATTTCACATTCACGTCCGCTATGTGCCGCTAGATTCACCTGAGAGTGAAGCACTCACTCAAATCACTTCCTAATGGAAGCTCAAATGGAGTGAGAGAACTGAGTAGTGAGGACAGTACTGGATCGACTCTGCGGAAGAATTTTCATCAATCAAATCAGCTGGCGAATCAATTTTGGAAGCGTTGGGTGCGCGAGTACTTACCGTCCATAACTCGGAGCGCTAAGTGGTTTCAGCCACCTTTGGACCCCATCGTCTTACAGGACGTGGTAATAATATATAATTATCTCGAACGAATATGTTCTTGTTGTCACATACTGTAGTGCGATATGATCGCCAAAGCAGCTGTGTGAATATGCTGTAAAGGGCAAAAGCAACAATGTTACCGTAATCATGTTTGTGCCTGAGATCACGTTTACTTGTGTTCGAATAAAGTAGTATCTTAGTATCTCAGTGTACACGTGCGGGAGAGGAAGGGCAAGCTGTGCTATATCGAAGGGATAAATAAATAAGGGTATTAAAGTAATAAATATATATATTTTTTTTTTTTTTTTGTTCATGGTTGTTTCGAGTGTCTGGAAAATTAATTAATTAATAAATTATAAGAGGTTATGGGCCCAGTAAAAGCGTAAACGATATTTCATAATTTTTTTTTTTTTTTTTGGAGAATAATTTGAAAGTGTGTGTGAGTTTACATTGGCAACGTACATATATAAAAAAAAGAAAAGGCAACGATAATGCAAAAGGAAAACAAATTAAAAAAATGTTCCCCTTTTAACGGTGAAAAATATTCTATATGGAAATTTTGAGTTAAGGCTCTTTTAGCTGAAAGTGATATCTTACACATCGTTGAAAAAGAAAAAGCAAACGAAATAGACCACAATTGTGCTTAGGCAGATAGGCAAGCAAAAAGTGTATTAATTGAATTTTTAAGTGAAACGATACCTCCGCCAAAGACATTTTTGAAAAGTTGGACTTAACATATGAGCGAAAAAGTTTGGCTTCGCAACTTTCTATAAGAAAACAAATACTGACATTCAAATTAAAGGGTTACACTCCACTAGTAATTAATTTCAATAAATTTTATGAATTAATTAATGAATTGTTGGCATCGGGAGCTAAAATCGAGGAGATGGATAAAGTATCACACTTACTTTTATCTTTACCTTCTTATTATGATGGTGTTGTTATCGCCATTGAAACTCTGTCCATTGAAAATCAAACTGAAGAATTCCTGTAATGTATAAAAAATAAAAGTTTTACATGCTGTATCTTCGAATGAACACGAGGAAAATAAAATAAAAGCGTTTCATGGCAAATCTAAATTCAAGTTCAAGCAAATAAAAAATTGTAAGGCCAATTTAAAGTGTCATCATTGCGGCAAAAAGGAACACTTTGAAAGGGACTGCTTTAGCTTCAAAAAAAGTATCCAAAACAGTGAGAAAGCTAAGCAAGCCCAAGTAGCAACCGCACAGCCAGACGGGGGTTTTGCATTTACGTTGAGGCAGGGTATGAATTATATAGATGATGGTGAAATATCATTTATATTAGATTCGGGAGCCTCCGATCATATGATAAATAATATAAATTTGTTTGCCGATTATTAGAGATTGGGACACATTAGCACAGGAAAATTTTTAGAAATTTTGCGAAATAATATGTTTGAAGTTATAGATATTTTAAAAGATGTGCAACTAGATAATGAATTATGTGAAGCTTGTATAAATTGTAAACAAGCTAGACTCCCATTTCAGATATTTAAAAATAAGGAACATATCAAGAGGCCTTTATTTATAATTCATTCTGATGTTTGTGGTCCGATAACACCTTCTAGTATTGATGGGAAGAACTATTATGTAGTTTTTATAGATCGGTATACCCATTATTGTGCAACTTTCATTATAACAGAAAAGGCTAGAGCAATGGTTAGCGGAGCTAAGTTGAATAAATGTTCTTGGAGTGAAGTTGTTTTAACAGCAATATTTTTAATTAATAGAACTCCAAGTAAAGCGTTACGAGACAAAAAAAAATTCCATTTGAAATGTGGCATCACAGAAACCCTAATTTAAAATATTTAAGGGTATTTAGTTCAACAGTATACGTACATAATAAAAGAAGGAAACGAAAATTTAATGAGAAATCATTGAAGGGTATACTTGATGACTATGAACCAAATGGCTCTAAGTTATGGGATTTGGATTCAAGGAAATTCTTGGTAGCAAGAGACGTTATTGTGGATGAGAGCAATATGGTAAATTGCCTAGTATGCAATTAAATGAAAGGGAAACTGAAGTCAGAAGTAGTGAAAAGTTAAAATTTGCTGAAATTAAAAATAGAAAAGACATATCTAACCGGGAAGAAGCTATACGAGTAAGAGAAGAATTAGATTCTCATTTTTACAATGAAACATGGAATTTGGTACAACAACCCCATGGTAAAAATGTAGTTGATTGTAAGTGGGTTTTTACTATCAAAAATGATGAATTTGGTAATACAATTAAATATAAAGCTAGGCTAGTTACCCGGAGATTTACACAAGAATATCTTATCTTGCTCCAGTTGCTACAATATCCAGTTTTCGATTCATTTTATCTATGCATGTGATAATATAAATTAAAAACTGCATTTCTAAAGGGTATTTATCTGAAAATTCTCGAAGGATTATCACATCATTTATATCTAAGTCAGGCTGCGTATATTAATAATATTCTAAAAAATTTCAATATGGAAGAATGTCATTCAGTTAGTACACCACTTCCAAGCAAACTTTATTATGAAGTTTTGAATTAAGAAGAACAATGTAATGCGCTATGCCGAAATCTTATTGGCTGTTTAAAGTACATAATGTTATGTACTCGTCCAGATTTAAGTACAGCAATTAGTATCTTGAGCAGATATACAAATAAAAATAATCAAGAATTATGGCAGTGTCTTATAAGAGTATTAAGATATCTAGAGGGAACTGTTGGTTAGAAATTAACCTTTAATAAAAATGAAAATTTTAAGGAGACTATTATTGGGTATGTTGATTCTGATTAGGCTGGAAGTGAGTCTGATAGGAAAAGTACTACTGGATATATATTTAAAATGTTTGAGTCATATCTGATATCTTGGAATACTAAGAAACAAAATTCAGTAGCTGCTTCATCAACTGAAGCAGAATATATGGCTCGCGACAACTTACTAGCCCAGTCTGCATGGTTAACTGGTTCACTTATTTTGCTTAAGATGGCCTTGATAACCCGATTCACTCAACCTGCCCGTTGGCTTGGGGGGACATGACGGCAACTTTGACATGTTCCACATTATGTCGAAGCAGGTAACTTGCAAACTCTAGTGAAGTAAAACAAGTACCACGGTCGGTTACTATATGCCTTGGACGGCTATAGTATTGGAAATACTTATCCAACGACGCACATACCTCCTTTATGCTAGTCGAATTGACCGGATATAATCGCACAAACTTCGTGAAGGCATTAACTACGACTAGGATATGTTTTCGTTTAGAAACTAAGGCGGGCAATGGTCCGAAATGGTCCATGTGAATTGTGTTAAAGGGGACCGGCTCCTTGGGTATACTGTACATATTGCGATCGTGTGATCCGGCGGGCGCTGAATACATGATAGACTTGATACAGTTCTTAATAAATCGTTCGATTTCGGTTTTCATATTAGGATACCAATAATTTTTCCGAATCTGGTTATGACATTTGTCGACCGCTAAATGACCAACTTTTTCATGCACCATTCTAACAACGTTGTCCCTCATTTCGACTGGCACGTAAAGTAACAGTCGATTCCCTTCGACCTTGCGGAACACCAATCCGTCTTGCAAGTCGTAATGTTCGATTGCTTTTATTTCTAACTTCTCTCTGAGCTTTCTAATTTCTGGGTCTCGGTTCTGAGCTGCTTGTATATGAGTACCTACCTCGTCACTAGTTAGAGCAGCGACTACATGACATCGGCTCAACGCGTCTACGTGCCCCATAGACTTCCCACTTCGGTGCTGTATCGTGTAGTCGTAGTTTTCGAGCTCTAGTGCTCACCTAGAAATCCTGGGGTTCACTTGCTTCTTCCTGAGTGTAAGGGTAAGCGAGTTACAATCTGTGATGATTTTAAACGGTTCACCTTCCAAGTATACTCGGAAACGTCGTAATGAGTAGATAATGGCTAGGGTCTCTAGCTCAAAGCCATGGTGTCTGGATTCTGTGGGAGTGGCTGTTTTCGAGAAATATGCGACTGGGTGAAACCTTTCGTCATCCTGGTGCTGCATCAGGACTGACACAAATCCTAAACTACTTGCGTCGCAATGTAACTCAGTTTCCCTTTCGGGATTATAAATAGCCAACACCGGTGCAGTAACAAGTTTGTCGCGTAGCTCCCGAAAAGCCTTTACACAGTCTGCGGAAAAGTCATATCTGCTCTCCTTATCGACGGAAATACGAGAGCAAAGCGATACATCGGTGCAACTCGTGATGATTCCTCGGCATCGGGTACTGTTTAATATTTCGAATGTGAGCATTAGTCGGTCGAACTCCCGATGCGTTCACAGAATAACCCAAGTATTCTTATTCGTCATAACCGAACTTGCACTTGTTCAGTTTAAGTTCCAACCCTTTTTCACTAAGGCGGCGCAGAACCTCAGCAACAATTTCCATGTGAGGTTCGAAGTCAGTTGTTGCTATCAAAATATCGTCCAGGTAGACAATCATCTTACCCGTCTCGATTAAATCCTGGAATATATCATGCAAGAACCGTTGAAAATTAGCGGGTGCATTCTTCAACCCAAACGGCATCCGAACATACTCGTACTGCCCATCTGGTGTTATGGAGGAGGTGAACTTCACTGAATTTTCATCCGTCCCGTTATTCGATAAGAGGCAGCGGAAAGGTATCCCTAATCATTTTTTTATTCACTGCACGGTGGTCAATGCACATGCGCAATTTACCGTTCTTTTTCTTAGCAAGCACAACAGCGGAAGCGTAAGGAGACTTGCTTTGTCGGATAATTCCCCTTTCCATAAGAAATATATGCATACCTCGTTCCTCTCAAATACAGAAAGTGCCCTTGGTGAGCAATGAAACGGCTTATCATCCGTTAAACAAATCCTCATTTTATAATCATGGGCTTTGTATTCAACATCGATCAGATTTAAATAATTCCTATTTATAATTGCTTTAAGAGCATCACATTGACTCTTACTTAACTTCGGACAGATGTTAATATCTGGCTGCGGTTCGCCTTAGTCTATCTCAAGGATCGATGAAATACGATCGTCATCAAAGCGGGCCAGCGTCGGAATAACTACAGTCGGCGGGGTAAGGACAGCGGTTCGGCTAACACTATTACCATACGGCGGATTTAAAAACTTTACGGAGTTCACAAATTTACTCCTATCACGCGAATAGGACTGCGGGCCATTACAATTACTAATAATATTAATACTACCCAAGTCAGAAGTATCGACAATAAAATTTTTCAAAATAAGGTTTTTATTTATCCTTATTACTTATCTGACGTAAATGGATATGGAAAACTCTTAGGGAACTGCGTCCCAAAATCAACGGCAGCATCATCAAGTTATCTGGAAGTACTAAAAGAGGCACTTTTCTAATGCCGTTCCGAAATTTTAAATAACATTGTATCATACCGTACGTGTAGAGTCTGACTCGTCCAACGCCGGTGTATCTCGTCGGTTTCGGTACTTCTGATAATCTGATGTCGCTTGGGACCAGTGAGCGCCTGATGATGTTAATCGCGCTACCGGTATTAAACAAAGAAAAGCAATTTACAAACTTAGCACTTCTGACTTGGTCTACTAAAAAGCAACACTTACCGTTTGCATGGCGCTGATGGCACCAGCCAACTTATCTTCACTACTTGGGTCATCTTCTAACGCCTTGGTGACTGCTACTACGATCCTCTGGTGCTTTTGGTTCGCCTTCCGGCAGACGTTGTGGAAGTGGCCGACTTCATTGCAGATAAAGCAGGCGTTCCGTGGTCTCAGCGGTTTGGTGCAGCTGGTTTTATAATGCCCAAACTTGGAGCAATTGTAACACCGCACTTCGGAGAGCTGCTTCGGTTTGGATACAACTGGCTTCGTTTTCTCCGGGACGGCGACTGCGGGTGACTTGGTCGTTTTCTTTTCCAGTCTATTGTTACGTTTTTGCTGGTATCGGTCCGATCGGGTCAAGAGATCAGCGACAGTCTTAGCATCATTGATGATAGTGATGTCGGCGCTGTCGTCATCAAGTCCACCAACGATGAATGTAATCAGCTCCGACTCTGGCATGGATATTTTAGCTGCCAACGTTTTTAGTTTAGTGAATAAACGTGGCTCCGCCTCTGTGTGCTACCTTCGGCCTCCTGTATTTGCTGCTGTAGCACGAGCATCTCTCGTCACAGGCGTAGCACGTGGATCTGTGCTTGGCGTCGGCGTGCTTCGGCTTCTTCTGGCACGGGCTCTGTGTGTTGGTGTTCGGCGGGTTCTCCTCTGGCATCTTCATAACGTTCGGCGGTGGTTCGTCGGCTGGCTCGTCAGCGGATTGTCAATTCCTCGTGGAATTCGGCGGTCGTCGTGTAGCCAACATTTCTTCATACAGCGGGCGCAACTGCGCCACTGTAGAGCTCGGGAGAAATTCGATGTTTGTACTCAAAAGTGCATCCATCATTGTTTGCCTGGATATGCGCACGTTTGACATCTGTTTTCTGCGATTGTCGACTGAGAGGGTTTAAAATTAATTAAATGAACCTTAACCGCGTTTTAATTGTAGGCTGTGCCCCACATCTGAGGTGTAAACATTATCGGATTTTAAAAATAAACGTCGATTTAACTTTTATTAGTCGATACCCTTTATTGCTTCCTCTCGTCTTCGCTGTCACTCCAAAAGTGATTCCTTCTCCGGAAATATATTATAACCACATGGCCATGCAAATACAATATGCCGTACTTTTAACTTATTCTACTTATTTATAGATGGCGCTAGGATATACTTAAGCTACTTTAACATCTATGTCCTATTTGACCTTACAGTGGTTTAAATTTTTTAAATATTTCTAAGTATAATTATTTCTTCTGTAAGTTCAGGTTTTTTGATAAATCTATGTACGTTGTTTATTTCTAAAGGGTGTTTTTACGCTTACTGAATTTTGATTGGACTTTTCCAGAATGATTTGAAGATTACCGTCATTTAATGGTTTTTCTGAAATATGAATTCCGTCATCGAGATTTTCTTCAGCTGAGTGAATGGTAGTACCAGAGGTTCCATGATTAGAAACAATGTCATTAGTATTGATATCGTTGTAATTGTTACTCTTTGGATTATTAAGTTTAATTCTACTTAATGCATCCGCGTTCGTATTAAGTTTACCTTTCTTGTAGACTATTTCATAAGTTCCTTAAGACTCATAAGCCAAGTTAAAGGTTTATGGTCAGTTATTATCTTGAACTTGTGACCGAAGAGGTATGGTCTAAAATATTTGGCTGCCTAAACGATTGCTAATAATTCTTTTACTATTTTTGAGTAGTTAATTTCAGAAGTTGTGAGGGTTTTACTTGCAAAGCAAATAGGTTTATCGCTTCCGATAGGTCCTTGAAATAAAATAGCACCGATTGCGAAGTTGCTTGCGTCAGTAGTTAAGTTAAATGGTTTGGAGAAATCAGGATATTGCTAGATGGGTTCATTAGTAAAGATATTTACTAGTCAAGTTTCAAAGGTTTGTATGTATTGATCAGTGAAATTTATTTTGCGATCTTTTTTTAAGCATTCGGTTAGTGATTTGACGAGTTTCGCAAAATCTTTGATGAATTTACGGTAATATCCAAGTACACCGAGAAAAGGTCTTATATCTTTTTGTGTTCTAGAGAGTGGAACATTTTTTATTGCATGATTCTTGTCGGGGTTGGGTTTGACTCCTTCAGTTGAGACTACGTGACCTAAAAAGGCAATTTATTTTCTAAGAAAGTCGGATTTATCTAATTGAACTTTTAAGTTTGATTCTCTCAATTTTGTGAAGACCTTTTTGAGATTTTCCAAATGTTCTTGCAGGGAAGAAGAGTAGACGAAGATATCATCTAAATAGACAAGGCAGGAATATTGTCCATTATTCTCTGGAATGTACTTGGCGCATTTTTAAGGCCAAATGGCATGCATGAATATTCGTAGTGACCGCCGTCGACGGAAAAAGCTGTTTTCGATATGTCTCTCGGATCCATTTCAATTTGATAAAAACCGCTTGCTAGATCGAGAGTTGAAAAATACATGCATTTGTCAAGTTTGTCGAGAATTTCTGTAATATTAGGTATGGAATAAAGGTCTGATACAGATTTTTCGTTCAGTTTCCTATAGTCTATTATATTTGAAGCAGTAAGAGAAGCTTTGTGGTTAAAATCGTTAGTATCTAGTATTAAATTTGAATTGAGCGAGCCAATAAAAATAATGGAGGATAATCAAGGTTGCATTAGTATAGCTAATAATCCCACATGCCACAAGAGGTTCAGATCTCAGATCCATATTATATATCATTTATATCTTTTCTTGTAGCATTATTTAATTTCCTTTGAATTAAATTTTCTGTTATATGTTTATATATATATTTAAATGCAATGGTCTAATTGGGTTTTTCCAAATCCTAGCAACAAATGTTGGACCATGGAATTGTAACTCCCCAGAACGCATAAGCTTACCAACTAAAATTAAAATGTAACTGAAATAATATTGAAATGTATTTGAAATGTGATTGAAATGTTATTGAAATACTTAATTAGTTTTTGTTTAATTTATATTTGAAACAATTCTTAACGCAATCATTGTTTCTTTTGAGGAGGTGTGTAAGAAAACCACATATGTACATAATTATCTCGAACGAATATGTTCTTGTTGCCACATACTGTAGTGGATATGATCACCAAAGCAGCTGTGTGAATATGGTGTAAAGGGCAAAAGCAACAATGATAACGTAATCATGTTTGTGCCTGAGAGCACGATTTACTTGTGCTCGAATAAAGTAGTATCTTAGACTCAACAGCACTCTTTAGGCGCACGTCAGCTGATAGATATCAGCACACTTCTTGAACTTCATTTCCGTTTTGGTATTTTAATTTTCGATTTGAAGAGAAACAGGATGGAGTTCAAACACTAATGTAAGAACAAATTATTAATTTTGTATGTAAATCTAATATTTACTTCTTAAATAGAGATTTTATTTTTATACGAGTACACTCGTATGGATACTCAGAATACGTGTTTTCTCTACACTCGTCCGAATTCTCATCAATTGCTTTATAGCTAAAGTTGGAAATAAGAAGCTAGAATATAACAAGGCTAATATTAGACTTTACTTTTCAGAATCACGAGTTGGAACATGGCAAGGTGTGGAAACGTCGAAGTAACAAAGCTTGGTGAAAATAATTAATTATACTTTAATTTTAAAGGGCAAGTAAAAGAAATAAGTAGTACAATAACCTTAGGTAACAAAGTAAATGTAGGAGAGTTAGAAGAAAACTTAGGATTACTTAAAAACACTGTAAATAACTTAAACGAAGCATGTTTAAGTCATTTAGCTGACTGCAGACGATACCGAGAAGCAGCGAGAAATAATTTGTTAAAATTGCAGCACAAAATAGACATAATCTGTCAAATAATGTAATGGGTAAAATACAAGGTTTCGTAGAAGTTTAGTGAACATAATAGTTTCAGGATTCAAAACACTTTTTGGAACATTGGATGTTCTAAGCTGTGCTGAACTTAGAAATAATTTATTTCTCACAATGAACTTCAAAATCGCGAACAATTAGCGACTCTGAATTGAAATAAAAAATTACATAAATCCACGTTATAAAAAACTTCTTTATTATGTCCGACTGCGCTGACTGCTAACCGACAAGTGAAGTGTACTTTCAGTAGTTCCCATGAAACATAGCTTTTACGCACTACTGTAAAATTTAAAGATGATCATAATTTGACATAAAAGGGTCATTGACTATTTAAGTTTAACTTTGCATTTAACATAAATTAATACATAAACATTTTCATGTTCTGGGAACTATGTGTGTGTTTTTTACATGTGTTGAGTTTCATCAGTGTTGTCTTTGAAGAATTAATCCCCCCTATGAGTCGTGTATGTGGGAAGTAGTCGCCTTCAGCAATAATGCATCATTTCTCCTTTTCTTGAAGTCGGCCATTATCAATTTGGTGAAATGGGGATAGCTGCTGACCTCGTTTTGAATTTCCACGTGTGTTAGAGGGAGAGGATGCATTGCTCGAATGTTGGCATTTGTTGACAAAGGTATTTTCGTGTTCTCCAGTGGTCGGTGGTGTAAAAATATTTAAGTTTTTATAAATGTTGTTAGGATCTAACATGCTCCCCGCCTTCAGCTTTGATCATTCACGTTCGTCATCGGTTAATGCCTTCTTGATTGCGAATAATTATCGAAGTTCTGCAACCATTCGTGGGAGTCCTGGTGGATTGGCTGGGTGACTCTCATAGTTGATAATTGTAATGTTGACTATAAAAGAAAAAAAGGTATGAGTCAGAATGTTTTGTAAAATTACGGGATGGTAGTGCATATTGCCTTGCACCTTGGGTGAGTTGATGGTTCATTCCATATGATGATTAGTAGGTTAGCTTATAGAAATGGGTGAATAGCTTATATAAATAGTTCAAGGTTTTGTGTTTTTTTATGTTTTTTATTTTTTATTTAAAGTTCACGAATAGGGGAATGTGAATTAGTTTATGTTTTGTAAATTCAAGGGTTCAGTTACAGGCATGGGGGATAATTTTACGATTGGTCGTTTGAGTGTCGATGTTTGCGTTTTTATCGTCGCGACGCGCGACAGACCGTCCGAACCGGGATGTAATTCCATCACTCGCGCGAGTACCCATGACGAGGGTGGTAGATTATCCTCCTTAATGATCACGAACCTCAACGTAGGAGATACGTTGTGGTTCGGTTGCCTTTGGAGCAATTTTGGTCATTGCTGTAGCAAATGGATATATGATATGCTCCATTGCTTCCAAAATTCTTGGAGGAAGCGCTGTATATATCTCCATTTCTCCAGAACGCTGATGTTTTTGTCGTATAGGTTTCTTTCCGGCACAGTGTGTATTGGCCCCCCGGTCAGAAAGTGGCCTGGGGTCAAGACAGTCAAATCATAAGGATCTGAGAACATAGGACACAGTGGCCTAGAATTGAGACATGCTTAAATTTGACTGAGTAGTGTCGAATACTCTTCAAATGTTCATTTGGAGTTGCCTATAGTCTTTTTAATGTGGTGCTTGATGGATTTCACTCCTGCCTCCCAGAGCCCCCCGAAATGTGGTGACGAAGGGGGGTTGAAGTGCCATGTTGTATTTAGAGAAGCTAGTTCCTTTGCAACTTCAACGGACCACTCGGACGAGAGAGGTTTGCTGTCTCTCTTAATTTCGTTGTATGCCCCTTTCAAATTTGTGCCGTAATCGCTAAATATGTTTGAACATGTACCTCTTCTAGCGACGAATCGTTTAAAGGTGGCTATAAAAGCGGCAGCAGTGAGCTGGCTTACAAGTTCTATGTGCATGGCCTTCGTTGAGAGGTCTCTGATATTCTTCGAAATCGGCTATGATTTCTTCAAGATAACGTTTTTGCCTTTCAATCGATTTAGAAAGTTTCAACATAACTAAAATATTGTTAATTCACACTAGCACTTGTTTTCAGGTTTATATTTATTTAGTGGGATTTGATTATATTTAAAAAGTTCAATAATTCACTTAATTTTTAAATTGAATTTATAATTCTTGTTTTTGAAAAGGAGAATATATGAATTGAATTCCTACCTTGATGTTGAACTTAGCTCTGTATGTGTTCCTTTTTATCCTGATGCAAAATTGGTGTCCTTGCGTTAGGAATTTGTTGGTTGATGGTCCGGTGCGGCTGTACGTTGCTGACCGTTGATGTTCGCTAAGGATATCCGTTGCAGCTGTCCGTTGATGTCCGCTAACGATGTCCGTTGCAGCTGTTGTTTGATATCCGTTAATGTCCGTTTGTTCGGTATCAGTTGAGAGAACGGATTTTTGGACAGTTTCCAAAAATTTGGACGGTTAACTGTTGAGTTGAACGGGTTGAAAAATGTCTGGATAGTTGTCCAGAAAAAAAACGTTTTTCTTGTCCTGGTTTACTTAACGAATCAAAGGACCATTTTCTAAGCTGTGCTGAACTTAGAAATAATTTATTTCTCACAAGTGTAGGCTAAATAAAACTCGACAGTTATTTCAATGTTAGTTTATTGGCTCTTTAGCTGCGTTGGGAGGTCTGGCTCCATTGACGATCGATACAATACAATCCCTCCTACAGTCTCCGCCGCAGGCTTATATATGTTTCGTATATAGCGTTACAACTCGGCCATCCTTTCCTCGATCTCGCCCTCGAGATAAGAGCTGTCACTTTCGCTGGTGTTGTCGGGAATACCCTCTTCTGGAAGCATGCACCAGCGCTTCATCTTGTCGGACGCCATGATGGTACTCAGCTTCCTTTGGTTCCGCTGCATGTTGGGGATGTCTTCCACGACGTATCTGTCATTCGGTAACGTTTTTGTGACGATCTATGCCGCTTTCTGCCGTAACTGTGTATCTTCTATGTTCTTCAGCGCTAGACTTCGCCGTCTTTCCATTTCATGGGCTTCTACCCACGTCCGTTCGCCCAGCTCCAGTAGTAGTTTGTCACCCATAATGCTCCTCGGAGTGAACGCAAATAGCAGCTCATGTGGGCTCGCCTTCGTTTTGCAGTTTCACCCAGTGTTTAATCCCCATTGAACAGTTCGTAAACAGCTTGCCCAATCACTCCTTCTCTCTGTTGAGTGCATGCATTTGAGAGAGGCCAGGATTGTTCGGTTGCATCTTTCGACCTGACCATTCGCCCTCGGCGTCCTAACCGCGGTCCTTATGTGCTGGATTCCGTTCTCTTCACAAAAGTGCCTGAACATCTCCAAGGTGAATGCAGTCCCTCGGTCGGTAACTACTCTTCTGGGCAATCCAAAATAGCCCGCTACTTCGGTGAGTACGCCAAGAACACCCTTGCTGTTTGTTGTCTCTACAGCTCGCAGAATGGCGTATTTAGTGAAGTTGTCTAGTAGCGCAAGTACGTACCTCGTGCCGCCCTTTCCCTTAGTAAATTAGATGGTCCAGATATACGGTGTCGAATGGGACAGGAACGCCTTCAATGCTATGTAGCTCCCCCTCCGACCTGCCGCCTCTCCCCTTGGCATAGGCGCATTCAGTGCAGGACTTGATGCAGTTTCTTGTAAAGCCTCTCATCTTCGGGAACCAGAACGTATTCTTAATCCTCTCGAGCGTCTTTTCATCGGCCAGCTGTCCGACGTCATCGTTGCACAATTTGAGGATCCTCCACTTTATGGCCCTTGGTACTATCCATCCCTCGGCTTCATCCACCTTCCTGAACAGTCTGTGCCCTAGTACAATATAGTCGCGTCGTAGTTGCTTCTTTGCCGATGTCAGCCCGGCTGCCTTCAAGGTGGCGATAATATCCTGCAACTTCTGGTCTTGCCACTGCATGGTTGCCAACCAATCCCCAACAGATATGTGAACATTTAAGATGATCGCTGACGCCTCCTCTACTGGGTGCACCATTTCCACCGGTTGTCGGCTTAAAGCGTCCACATGTGTTGCCATCTTTCCAGGCTGATGGACCGTTTCATAATCAAACTCCTGTAGTTTGAGCCACCATCGGCCTACACGGGGAATCAGCTTCGCCTTGCTGCTGGTTGCTACTATTGCGTCACAGTCAGTGACGACCTTAAACCGCCTGCCCAGTAGATACACCCTTAAGCGGTTCAGGCTTTGCACTATAGCCAGAATTTCAAGCTCATATGAATGGTACTTTTTCTCATCTGTGGACAGCTTTCGGCTATAAAATGCCACTGGTCGTAGTGAGTTATCCTTGGTTCCTCCCTGCAAGAGAATTCCAGCCAGGCCGAGCGTTGACGCATCAGTATACACTTCGTGTGCACACTCTGGGTTGAATAATGCTAGGACGGGAGGATTAGTGAGTGCCTCCTTCAGCTTCTGAAACGTCCCTTCCTGCCGTTCTGTCCATTCGTATGTGTGGTCTGCTTTGGTAAGATCCGTCAGCGGAGTTGCACAGTATGCGTAGTTCTCCAAGAACTTAGGGAAGAATCCCGTGAGCCCCAGGAACTGTCGAACGCCGTGGACATCCTTTGGCGTTGGGAACGCGATTATAGCAGCTGTCTTCCTTTCGCTGGGTTGGAGACCCTCCCCACTCACCCGGTATCCCAGGAACTCTATGTTCGTCTTCAGGAATGCACACTTCGCCACATTCAGGGTCAACCCCAACTCCCTTAGGGCTTCTAGGAATCGCTCCAGTTTCTGTAGGCCTTCCTCCACTGATCGGCTTGGGATATGACTACGTTGTCCAAGTAAACCGCAATGTCTCCTCTTCTCAGACGTGACTTGAGGATGTTCATGCACGACTGGAAGTGTGCCGGTGGATTTACCAACCCAAATGGCATTTGGTTGAACTCATACAATCCGTAGTCGGTAGCGAACGCCGTAAATTTCCTGCAGCGTTCCTCCACGCAAATCTGATGGTACCCTGATGCCAGAACCAATGTCGAGAAAAACGTGTTTCCAGATAATGACTTCACCACTTCCTGGGCATAGGGTACTTCCTTTTCACTGTCACCTTGTTCAACGTCCGGTAGTCAAAGCAAAACCGATCGCTGCCGTCCTTCTTTTTGGTCAACGTAACTGGTGCACAATAGTCCCAACATGATGGCCTTATAACTCCCTGCCTTAGGATCTGGGATACCATCTCTTTGATTACCTCCCTCTTTGCAAACTGAATTTTGTATGGCTGAACACAAACCGGCACTGTCGTTGTCAACTCGATAGAGCATTCACCAAAGCGGAAAACTCCCAGATCCTCTGAACTCTTAGCGAAGCAGTCCCGGAACCCGTCAACAAGCCTCTCGAGTTTCCGCTTATCTCCTTCCTCTAACTCCCCGACATCAAGATCGTCCAATGCCAGCTTGCTCCTCACACCGCCTTCAGGAACCCCGTTCCGATACCATCAGTG
This sequence comes from Pocota personata, assembly GCA_963082735.1. Taxonomy (NCBI): domain Eukaryota; kingdom Metazoa; phylum Arthropoda; class Insecta; order Diptera; family Syrphidae; genus Pocota; species Pocota personata. Next base: position 88,155,881 of record OY720431.1, read on the forward strand.
CTCTAGCTGTCTCTGCCATGCAGTCCGTATTGGAGAGACAATTGAACGACTTCACCAATTTGACCTGGGGTTGGTCCAACAGCTTACGTCCGATCAGCATCTCGTATGGTTGGCTCTCGTCCGGCACGATCAGAACTTCGCACCAGGATGTAAGCAAACTTGTCGACAGTTACCTTAGCATAGACCCGTCCAATTGCCTGGCAGACTCCTCCTCCGAACCCACCTAAGCGCCTCCGGTCCTCGACATACGCAATACCACCATTTTTGGCAATTGTATAACGCAACCTGACACAGTCGCTTCCTAAGTCAATGAAAGCTTTGACTTGGCATCCTTGACGTACTCCGTCTGGTCATCCTTCAACAGTAGCTGCTTGGGCCCTTCAGGTCTGCTTACTGCAGGACAGTTCCTAGCGCCGCCCTCAGCTCGGATATTTCCCAGTGGACAGCCTCTTTTGTAGTGTCTCGTTTGTTGGCAACCGAAACACCTTACCCCACTGCTCGCAGAGCCACCATTAACAACTCGCCCAATCTCCCGGTTCTCCACCTCACTTCGTCGATACCTTTCTACTACCCGGCGTCCGCTGGCCCTCAGTCCAACGACCCAACAGACCCTGTCCAGTATATCGCTTATCGAAGTTGGTTTACTGCCCGAAAAACTTCCCGTCACTCGACATCTGCGATCCCCTGGATAATGTATTTTACCAGGGTGCTCTCCTGTACACGCCCCCGAGATGCTATTACCTTCATCTCGAAGACATACTCCTCTGTATCCTCCCCAGGACGTTGCCTCCGCTCGCGCAGTCTGTCGTGGATGTCTGCTTCATCATCCACCGTCGGAAAGTTACGACACAGGCCCGAGAAGAACTCCTCCAGAGATTCTGCTATCACACTGCTGCTCCACAATTTCGCCGCTCCCACTAGCCTCGTTGTCGCAGCCATCAACACTAGCTTCTCATCGAGTGCATAGACTCTCTGCGTGTCTAAGACCTTCCTCTTCCACGCTTCGGAGGATAGCCCAGCATACGCCTTGGGATCAAACACCGGTATCATCCGCGCAACACCTCCCACAGTATACAACAACACCTTCCCCTTCTTACGTCATCAGCCACTGCTTCCACTTGCACTCGTGGAGGCACCTTCACAGTTAATCCGGCTCCGTTGTAGACACACTGCTTATCGACCGCAGCACCCCCGAGTACGTCGTCGCAAATTCGGCGAACTTCTCCCTCAACTGCTGCAATTCTTCCCGCAGCAGCCGGAGTTCATCCGCCACAGCAGGCCCCTTTGCCTCCGGAGGTTTCTCATCGGATGTCATAGGATCTGTTGCCCTGAGCAGTCTTGCAAACAGATCCTCCTTCAGACCTGTCTGTTCCAAACCCCGCTTCTTCAACTAGTCACGGAGCTCATCTCTGGTCATCGCACCATACTCCGCTTCACGTTTTGCCCTCTCTGCCATTTGGATAAATTCCTAAGGCCAGACGTCGACAATCCCATTATCAAATCCGCTAACTCTTCTCCACAAGCGACGGTGCAATCGTCAATCTGCAAAATACCGCAGCGCAACGATGCTAAAGTCAACGGTCTACCGTCTCGTGTCCAGTTGCCAAGTCGATGCACCTTATCAGTCGAACGAGTTCCCACTCTTAGCCAGATTGCCGCCGGTAAACAATGCAAATATCCAACGGCTAGTTCCAATGGCCAAAATCAATCGCCAGTGCAACGGCAGTCCCAAAACAAAAAAAAACTACAGCCAGCGATCACTGAGAAGATGTCAACGACCGCAGTCTACGGCATCCACGCAGCAAAAAAAAAAAAAATGCTACGGCTAATTTCAGCGGCCAAAATTAACCGTCAGCGCCTAAGCAAGTCCACGATGACCTTCGCACAAAAAAATCCACGACCAGCTATCACTAGGAAAGGCAATGACCGCAGTCTCTAACATTCATCGAGCAGTTGTACTCAAAGGGCGTCTGTACCCGTAATTGTTTTTGTTGCTCCTCTTTACTTTCTTTCGCTGGTCTTCGCCCACACTGCACCAACAGCAATGGTCACTGCTACGAAGACGAACCCGTTGCGTAGAGTAAAAATAGCCCAAGTATACGCCCCCACACGTTGGATTTTGTTATCCCACTTCTGAGATGTTAACTAAGTAAAACTCAACAGTTATTTTATTTTTAGCTTTATTGGCTCTTTAGCTGCGTTGGGAGGTCTGGCTGCGTTGACGATCGATACAATACAATACCTCCTACAGTCTCCGCCGCAGGCTTATAGACATTTCGTATATAGCGTTACCCAAGGAACCTCAAAATCACGAACAATTAGCGACTGTTAATTGAAATAAAAAATTACATAAATCCACGTTATAAAAAAAACTTCTTTATTACGTCCGACTGTGCTGACTGCTAACCGACAAGTGAAGTGTACTTTCAGTAGTTCCCATGAAACATAGCTTTTACGCACTACTGTAAAATTTAAAGATGATCATAATTTGACATAAAAGGGTCATTGACTATTTAAGTTTAACTTTGCATTTAACATAAATTAATATATAAATAGGGTGGCCGTGGGTGTAGTGGTAACATCAACGCTTGTAACGCTCTTGGTTCACAGTTCAAATCCTGATCTCAACAATCATCTATTTATTTCGTTTGAAATAGATAAAAAAGTCGATCAATTGCGAAAGCTTAGTCAACTCTACTGCGAAGGCATAACATTTTCATTTTTCATTTTTAATGCATTTTATTGGGTAATTCATTATAACTTACATGCTAGACAAAAAAAAAACGCTTAAAACTAGCTTAACTAACTTAACTATTCTTATTCTAACTTACTGGCCCTATGCGGGCTCTCTAAGTTAAACATAATACTTAAAACTATGTCTTTCGACGTAACGAACTTGAAAATTGTGTTTAGTTATTTAATTTTTTTTAATTTTTATTGTTACTAAGAAAATTACACAAAAAACTTAGTATATGAACTTTTTTTTTTTTTTTAATGTTCTTATAAATAAAACTTACAATCTACCTTAAAATAAATCTTAAACTATCTTATTCTAAATTACCCTATCTTATTCTATGTTACGTATTTTCTACGTAAATTTTTTTGTTTTTTTTTTTTTTTTATCGAGTGCTGATTTTGTTTTTTGTGTTTTTTTTTTTTTTTTTTTCATCCAAGTGCTGTGGATATATATTTTTTTTTTTTTTTTAAATTGTTACCAACACCTACCTAAACCTAAAAAACTAAATAAACCTAAACTATGTAAGTCGGCCATGGGCAAGAACAGCCAACTTTCAACATCAAACAGGCTACTCTGGATTAGGAGGAAACGACGAAGGAGTTTCCTCTTTTTCGGCCAGCCACCAGAAATGACCGTACTGACGTTGTACGTCATCAACATCCCGACCCGATACCGCCCTACTAAACCGGAGACGCTCCACACTGCCGTGTGCAACGTCTCTGTCGTAGTTGAGTCGCCTATCCACAGCTGTCCGAGCAACATGGAAGATTAGCGGCACTGCCAATCTGTCCTGGATCAGACCTTTCTTATCAAAATAGAGGAACGCCTCTGGGGGAACAAAGCCGTTAAGGCGCACTCTCTCATGATACTCGGAATTGGGGTAATAAGCCCCGAAGATCAGGTTGTTCGTCGAGCTCATTGCTCTTGCAATGTGCCTTCGAATCAGCTTGATAACGAAATTATCCACTGTTATTAGATTAGCCCTGTTGTATAGGACCTCATTGGGATAGAATTTTATGTACTGGGGCTCCGGTGTTCTGTATAAATGAAGGCAAGGCCGAAGGCAAGCCCGAAGGCAAGCCCTCTCAAACACGCGAATCTTTTCCAACAAGCTTGGTCCCACGTTGAACCACACGGGACATCCATATACCAGCATGGGCCGGATGAGGGCCATGTAGCAGATTACCTTTACCCTTGCATCGAGTTGCTTGCTATACAAAGGTCTCTTTGTAAGGGCAAAAGCACCTTTGGCTCTGGCCAGAGCAGCATCTATATGTTTGTTAAAATATAGATATTGGTATAACCAGAGCCCTAGGTATCTGACTACACTTCGACTCGCAAGTGACTGCCCGTGCGGTCCCACGATTGAGAACTTTCGCCAATTCTTTCTGGTATCCCTAGAGGCACCAGACAACGGCGTCCTAAAAAGAATCGTTTCTGATTTCTGGAAGTTGATCTTCAACTTCCAGTCATCGCAATATCGCTGAATCTTATCGAAGTCACGTTGCAAGAGAATTGCAATGATTTCGATTTTTGGTCCTGATCTGTACGCGATCAAGTCGTCTGCATACGCTATGGCATGGTGAAGTAATCCTATGAGATCGCTCGTGTAAATATTGAAAAGGATCGGTGAATTAACCGCACCTTGTTGCAGACCGTTTTTAATTAGTAATGTTCAAACAGAAGTCACATTGCCATTTTTGACAATGAACTGTCTACTGGTGAGCATGTTATGAAGTTATACAGCAGTGGTTTGCTTATGCCCAGCCTGCTTAGCTTGTAGAAGAGTCCCTCTAACCATACGGTGTCGAAGGCCTTCTCCAAGTCAATCAGGCAAGCACCCGTGCATTGGTTCTTGCTTTTGTTCCATTGGATATCCGATACCAGTTTAGACGCGGCATGTATTGTATCATGCCCCGCCTTAAAACCGAATTGGTTATCCGGAATTATATTACTGTTCTCAGTCCACTTAAGCAGGGCACTATTGATCACTTTCTCGAATACCTTGCTGATGTTCGGAAGGAGACTTATCGACCGGAGATTTGCCGGATTGGAAGTGTCCTTACCCCTTTTGGGGATGGGTTGTATCACTGCTGTTTTCCAATGCGCTGGATAATGTGCATTATTCAGTGCATTGTTAAACAGAGTGGTGTAAATGTCCACCGCTTCTAGAGGGAGATGTCGAAGCACAATGTTCGATACTCCATCGATTCCCGAGATTTCTTCCTTCTCAATGAGTCGAAGATCGCTTGGAGCTCCACCTTCGATATGAACGGGGGATGTACCCTTTCATCGGCGATGACATTATTTGCCATGTTATCGTCATTGAACTCGGTAAAACCTATGTTCTCTGATCGCCAGTGCTCTATATCATTTCGAAGGTAGAAGTTGTGCACAAGGACGCGATTTTCCAGGTTGTGGTTCGGGCAAATGGTATCATTCACCTTGTACACTTCCTGGAAAGTCGCCCCTATAACCTCTACCTTCTTCTGCGGATCTTCGATCACAAAGAAGTTGTCATCCTCTACTGCGTTATCTGGATCTATACCTGCTGTTATAAGTATTCGTCCATTGTTCGTCGTTCGGGGGATCTTAAGACACGGAAGGTCGTTTTGATTATTCCTCCGAAATATTTTATTTATTTGCGGGAACATACTCGGGTTGTTGGATTTTACAGCCCGAATTTTGTTGTTCCAATGCAAATTTACAGAAAGTCTGTAATTTTCTCTAATTAATTTCTGGAGGTTTTTAATCAACGACTTCAGCGTCCTAACCTCCAAGTTTTGTCTGTCAGTAACTGTCTGTACAAGGTTTTTAGTCTCGACAGCAGTCTACTTTTGTGTTGGTGTAGTGCGTTAATTGTTGCATTGCGGAATATGTCTGCGTTGTCAGTATATTGATACCGAGGTATCGTATTGTCCGTAGTTCGTTTAATTGTCTCGTCCATTTGTTTTAGGTACCAATCAATCTCCTCGTTTGACAGATTCCTATTGGACGGTGGGTAGAGCGAGTTCGAGGAGAGTGCTCTTGTTAAAGTTCTGGAGAAGCGAGTCCAACGCGTCCTACTAGAATTGTAGGAGTACGTTTGGACAAACTCCTCCAACTCCGCAATTTCGTTGGGAATCGTTATTACGGCATAGAATCCGCAATGGTCACTGTCATACACAAAAGTGTGCAGGCAGTTTATAGTTTGTCGGTCCATGTCGGTCAGTTGTAACCGTACGTCGAACAGCATAACATCCAGATAGGAGCTGCTTCTAGGAAACGACGGACTATCTGTAGCTTTCAAATCGAGTTTATACTCGACACTGTGCCGACCCCACCAATTGAATAGTAGGTTCCCTCTAGGATTTGGTGTGTTATTTCCCCAATCTCTATGTTTGGCATTAAGATCTCCGGCCATGACGAAATAATTCTCTTCCGACTCCAGTCTTAGGAATCGAAAAAGTGTCTCGAGCTCTGAAATAAATAAAGTAGATTGAGTAGCTTCAGGTGCATAGCGTGCGACCAAGTACATCCTCTTTCCACTACGGAGAGGGATGCACACGATACACGCTTCCAGCTCCTGGAACCTTCGCACTTCACCGCTGTACATAACTTTAAATTGCAGTTGTTTGCGTATGAAGATCGCAACACCTCCTCCTTGTGTGGAGTTGGGTCGGTCTCTTCTGACAATATTGTATTTATTGTGCCCCAATTTGTGCTTCTGGGATAGCTTTGTTTCGCTAACCATAAGCACATCAGGGGTTTGGTCTTCTAACAACTTAAACAATACGGCTCTTCCCTCGATCCTAATCAGTGAATTCACATTCACCGCAAGGATCTTCAAGGATTGCTCCTCCATGTTCGTACCCATTACGACTGGAGGTGCGTTAGGCCCGGCAGAAGTGCGTAGATCTCTCCCACCCACTTCGCCTGCTCCTGTACCTGACTCTGAAGCTGCTACATCTGCCCTTGGATAGAGAGCAATATGGCCCGCAAGTCAGTTTGAGCTTCCGGTGCCCTAGGCGCTGGGGCCTGAGAAGCAACCTTCGGTCTTTTCTGTTCCGCGACTCCCCGACCTGCCGCCATTTGGGCGTAGATCACTTGGGGAGTCACGGATTGTGTTTGAATTGGAGCAGGTGGACGTTTCACTACGACCTTCTCCTGACGAACCAGATTTACTTTCTTAATATACTGGAACTTAGGGCAATCCCGATTGTTTGCGGTGTGTCCAGAGTTCCTGCATAAAGCACACGAGAGCTGGCTCTTATCTGCCACTCCATCCTTACCCATAGTGCATTCCCCTGCTTTGTGGTTCTTTCCACACTTGACACATCGAGGCTGCATTTCGCAGTTCGACTCGGCATGACCGAACCTTTGACAGCGAACACATTGTAAAATGTTTTCGCTCCTTCCTAATTTTTCCCATACGACAGCATGGTAGCCTAGGACTTTAATACTCCTTAGACCATCCAGTTTGCTATTGGGTGAAAGCTGAACTAGGAAGAACGACAGTTTCGGCTTCTCCCTTTTTGCCTTAGCTGTGGTGAATGGCTTAACCCCTTAGAATTCGAGCTCGTTGCACTCTTTCTCTTTAAGCAGCGCAAGGAGCGTCTCCGGATCAGTAGACGGATCTATCCCCCTCAGCAGCATTGTTTGCCGCTTTTCCCCCTTCGGGGTGAAGGAGACGAACTCCGTCGTCGTGCCCTTTAAGAAATCTTTAATTTTTTTTTATATTATTCCACTGTATTACAGTGGATAGCGTGCCTGTCTTCATTTAATCTTTTAATAGAAAAATTGTTGCCTATGGCCGACTTACATAGTTTAATGGTATCCATAAGCTCAATAAGCTGCGGTTGTTGCTGCTGTTTCTGCTGCTGTGGTTGTTGCAGCGTTTTCTGCTGCTGTTGTTGTTGCAGCTTCTGCTGCTGCATTTGCGGCTGCTTTTTTTGTTGTTGCAGCTCTCCTTCTGGCTGCTTCTCTTGTTGTTGAGCGCGCTGAAGTTCTAGCTGCCGCTCCCTTTCTTTTCTTGCCTTTCTCTTGACTTTGGACTTCCTCCTCTTCGTCATCCGATTCAGAGGATGCCAAAACCGCGAAGTAGTTATCGTCATATCCAATGTAGCGGCCTTCCCCACCGTCGGCGATGTACGTTAACGTGACAGTCATCCGACCTCTGCAGCTTCTTATCTGTTGCTGGTGCTGTTGCTGTACTCAGCGCCCCTTCCCTCGCTCCACTTGGCAGCTGTTCAGCTGAAGTTGATTTGGAGGGACGCTTTACCAAGTTGGGAAAAGGTTTTAATTTCCTTCTCCTTTTTCCCACACTTTCAGTTGCCACTGTTGCTGCGTGACCAGATGTAACTGCCTCATCGGCTGACACTCTCTTATCAGCTGGTCCCGCTAATGGGAGCGCGGACCGCTCACCTTCCATCGCCTGATTCTCGCCTGTTCTTAAGTTTTTATTCACAATTTTTTATTTTTTTTTTTAATAAAAAAAAAAAGTCCAGAATAATATTTTCCCTGGTTGGAAATTGAACCCAGGCCCCTAGGTTGATGGTTCACTACCACTCCTACTAGACTAACACGCCACCTGAAAACACACTGTCTAACTTTCCACTTTACAACACCACGATTTTAAATGAGAAGCCAAAACACGTGCGTACTCTATGAAAGACTGTGAACGACTGTGTGAGTGGGAAGTAGTCGCCTTCAGCAATTATGCATCATTTCTCCTTTTCTTGAAGTCGGCCGTTATCAATTTGGTGAAATGGAGATAGCTGCTGACCTCGTTTTGCATTTCCACGTGTGTTAGAGGGAGACGATGCATTGCTCGAATGCTGACATTTGTTGACAAAGGTATTTTCGTGTTCTACAGTGGTCGGTGGTGTAAAAATATTTAAGTTTTTATAAATGTTGTTAGGACGACTTTGTTAATACGACTTATCAGCGAGGTGGTTGGGAAAAGAGTGGTTAAATAGTCGGCAATGCAACTGACATTACTACAGCTGTCAAAACGGATGGCATATGACAGGGTGCCACATTACTCCCCCCTTAGTGAAGACATCATGGATAGCGAGTTGTTAGTTTCACCTTGCGTCCAGAGCGAGTTGTAGTGCCTAACTTTAATGATTGTTCGTTCTCCGGTAGGATGTCTTTTTTCGCAGCGTCTCCTCTATCTTCAAGTAGATTTGCTGGCTGCTCCATCATGAAAGCAGCTTTAAGTCTGTCGATCGAAATGTTAGCGGTCCTTTGCTTGATTCTAATGGTGACATTTTTCTCGTATTTTTTCAAAACCTCGAATGGATCATCAAAAGTTGGCTGAAAAGGCGTTCTGACGGCATCGTTTCTCACGAAAACGTAAGTGCAGTTCTTAAGTTTGGGTTGAATAAAAACATTTGAATGACTGTGGGATATGGCTGCCGTAGGTGAAAGTTTCTCCATCATCCGTCGTACTTCTTTTATCATCTCATGCTCACAGTACTGCTTCTGGCTTGATTCAAAAAACTGTCAAGGTAGTCTCAACGTTGTGCCAAATACCAAGTCGGCTGGTGTTGCTCTTATATCCTGCTTGAATACCGACCTTAAGCCAAGCATCGTTATAGGCAAAGCGTTAGACCAATTTGTTGTCTGTTGACACTTCAAAGCTGCTTTTAAGCTCCGGTGCCATCTTTCAACCATTCCGTTCGACTGCGGATGGTAAGGCGTTGTCGTCAAGTGATTGAAACCGAATGTCTGTGCCAGCTCTTTAAAAGCGGTTGAAGTCGACCCATATCAGTCGTGACCTTTGCAGGGACTCCATAGCGCGAAATCCAGCCGCTGATAAAAGAGTGTATTACGGTTTTAGCCGTAATATCTGCGAAAGGGATAGTCTCCGGCCATCTGGTGAACCGATCAATACAAGTCAGAATGTATCGATAGCCTCGGGATGGTGGCAACGGTCCCACGATGTCCACATTGACATGTTCGAAGCGGTTTATGGAATGGCTATAATGACCCAATGGCGTGCGGTTGTGTCGTTGCGCTTTCATCGTTGGCACATAATGCACTGGCGTTCAAACTTTGAAATATCTTTCTTCATGTTGGTCCAAACGAATCTTTCAGAGATTAGCTTTATAGCTGCTTGAACTCCAGGATGAGATATTCGGTGAAAATGTGACATAACATCGTAACGGTGAGACTCACGTACCCAAGGACGTATTTTGGTAGTCGAAACGTCACGAATAATTGAGGCTTCACTATCTGGAATAACGAAAGGCTTTATTATTAACGAATTTGACGAGCAATTACCTGACTCTAGGATAGCTTTCAAGTCTAGATCATCTTCTTGCTTCGTAGCTAGCTTTCTGTAGTCGATTTCGCTGAGCTCCACTCTGTTCAAACGAGAAAGCATATCTACAACACTGTTGTCAGCACCGGGGACGTGGCGGATGTCCGTTGTAAATTGTGCTATAAACTCCAGTTGGCGAACCTGGCGTGAGCTAGCCCTGTCCAACCTTTGCCGAAATGCAAAGATAAGCGGTTTATGGGTTTATGGTCCGTCAAAATGCAGAACGTTCTTCCTTTGAGAGTGTGGCGAAAATATTTTACACATTCGTGCATAGCGAGAAGCTCCCGGTCATATGTGCTGTAACGTTGCTGTGTTGCTGATAATCTTCTGACCGTCAACAATTTGGCGTAGCACTGCGCCGATGTCGTTATCCGATGCATTCACGCTAAGCGACAAGCTGGCATTCATCGCAGGATGAGCGAGGACTGTGGCATTGACTAGCTCCTGTTTACACCTTTCGAATGCATCGACGGATTCCGCGTCCCACACTAATGGCGTCGTATCATTTTTCCGATTGCTGTTTCCCATAAGATCTTGTAGTTTCATCTGGCCCTTAACGGCATTAGGAAGGAATCGGCGATAAAAATTAACCATAGCCAAAAATCGCTTCAATTCCCGAACGGTTTTGGGTTGCTGAAAATTCTGTATTGCGAGAGTTTTTTCTTCCGTAGGTCTAATTCCGTCTTACGATATTGAATGCCCGACAAAAGTAATACCTTCTTTCGCGAGATTACATTTTGATGGATTGATGACTAATCCATGTGATCGTAGCCGCTCAAAAACTGCTCGTAGATGTTGTTCGTGCTGTTTAACGTTATCTGAAGTGATAAATATATCATCGATATATGGAAAAGCAAAATCAAGGTCTCGTAAAACTTCATGCATATATCTCTGAAATGTTTGGGCGGCATTCCTTAACCCAAACGTCATGTAGCGGAATACAAACAGGCCGAATGGGGTCGTTATCGCCGTTTTCGGAACGACTGCGGGATGAATGGGGATCTGGTGGTATGTCCGCTGCAGGTCAAGAGTCGAAAAGATTTTTTTTTAATGCAAAATACTCGCAAAATCTTGCACGAAAGGAATGGGATATCTATCCGGGATAGTTTGTGCATTTAGGGCACGGTAGTCTCCGCAAGTACGCCATTCACCATTCGATTTACGCACCATATGTAATGAACTCGACCAGTTCCTTTTCGATGGAGTACAAATACCATTCTCCATCAAGTATCGAAACTCGTACTTAGCAGCTTTAAGTTTTTCTGCCGGCAATCGTCTAGGTCTTGCGAAAACTGGGCGGCCTTTTGTTTCTATATAATGAGACACGGGAATTTTGTTTAGCGTTCTCTTGGGGTTGAGGACAGTTATGTCCTTGAATTCCGATAAAAGGTGTGCAAAAGGATCTCTAGTATTAAAAGTCTTAATGTAAAAAGTACCTGTCTTCGAAAGCGATCCTTGCGATTCCAATTTCGTCCCTTCATCGATTAGCTTGCTCCTCTTCATGTCGATCAGTAGCCCATAATGTTTAATAAAATCAGAGCCGGCGGTCAACTCTTGCGATGAGATGCGAAATCTGTTGATCGAGAGGTGCGTTGGCTTGCGATGTTGGGCATTGCTGCAAAGTATCAGCTGAGGCGTGTGTGTGCGATGATACTACTGATGCGGTTGTAATAAAGTCACCAACTTCCATAATCTTATCGGCGAGAATGGCGAGTTCATTTAGTTTCTCGTTAGATGCTTGTAAAATTGCGCGCACTTGTCCTGGTAAACGTTGTAGCCATAAAGATTTCAAGAAATCTTCCTCCAATTTCGTAGCTCGTTTAGCAATTGTGTCGGACGTTTGTCTCCTAGCTGAATTTCGGAGAGCAATTTCTTAATTTTTCTTTGACCGCTATCGCCAAACCGTTCGAGTAAGAGCTTTTTCAAATGATCATATTTTCCTGTTTCTGGTGGGGATAGAATGGCATCGGAGACTTGGGCCATGACGTTGGATTCTCTTGCGCTCACCACTGTGTTGTACTTCGAAAAGTCGGTGCGTATACCGGTCACTTGGAATTGAGCCTCTATTTGGGCGAACCAAATTTCGAGCTTGTCGTGCCAAAACGGGGGAATCTTAATTGAAACGCGTGTGAGCTGCATCGGATCACTAGCTGCTGCAGACTAATTTTGTTTGGTATTGCTGCTGGTTTCAGTGCTGTTCGAAATTCCACTTTTGCCATCATTTTCGTCAACCATGCTTGAAAAAAACGAAAATGCAGTTCGATTTTTTAGGTTATACGCACACGTGCTGTAATTAGCTCTTTGACTTTGACAAGTCGGTAAAGTTGTTCGTGAATTTAAATTTGTCCTCGGGGTCACCAATTGTGGGATTTTGTTAATTAAAATAATAGATACTTTTTCAACTTATAGATTACTGTACATTACTTTATTTGAATTTAAGTTAAAATATAAAATATAAAGATATAGAAATTGTCTTAGAACGTTTAATATGGTAAATACGACTTATCAGCGAGGTGACTGGGAAAAAAGTGGTTAAATAGTCGGCAATTGAACTGACATTACTACAGCTGTCAAAACGGATGGCATATGACAGGGTGCCACAGAACTAACAATGGATGACCAGGATCCAAAATATTATGCAGAAGCCGTTAGCACAATAAAGTTCAATGAAGTTAGAATCAAGAATGGAATGGAAAAGAACGTTAGAATCATGAACAGACTAAGCACACAGGTAATTGATGTGGCAAATATTCAAAATAGTACAGCAAATAAGAGATCAATGAGTTAATAAACGCAAGAAAGCAAATAAAAAAGGAAGGAAAAACAATTGACGGAAATAGTTTAATACACTCATATTTTAATCAAGTAGCAAATAAAGTAAATCACAAAATTTTATTATTAAAAATTTAAAGTGAACAGGTGCTAGATAGTTTATCGTTTACTCAAAATGATATACTTCACCCTAAGATAATTGAACCTTTGAAGGAATTAAAAAACTTAAATATTGATGATTCTCTTATTTTTGAATCCGTATAATCCGTAGTATATATCAAAATGTTATAATTTCTGCAGTATTAATTGTCAGAACGAACTGGTTAAGCCCATTATTATTAGAAAAAATTTGTACTTTTATTTAAAAAATTAAATAAAATTAATTCATTGAGCCAGGTCTGAGAAATTCGATTTTTAGCGAAACCATTTATTTCCGCCTGCAAAATTTTTCAACTTTCCACTAAATATTCTTGGAAAAAATATACAAAAAAAAATATTATTATTTTGTTATAGGTTTAATTATATGATAGAGCTTAATTAAGAATAAACAAAAGGATTAGGGATAATTGTACAGTTTTTTTTGATTTCACGCAAAAAGTAGGGGCACGTAAATATAAAAAAAAGTGTTTGTTTCTGATATTTGCCTGTGAATATTTTTTTCCCTGTAAACCTGTTGCGTTTTCCATATAGATGAAAAACTAATATTTTTTTATTGTTTTTTAAAGTTTTATTGCTTTGTTTTTGTTGTGTATTGCTTAATTTTTTATGACTTTTAAGGATTAGTAATGCCTTATAAAAATGTTTAAGATCATAATTATTATTATTAATTCCGCGTTTTGCTGTTATTCTTGAAGTAATGACATCGAATGAAAAGGTAGATTTCAAAAAATTTGCGAGTACGCGTGGGAAACTGCACAACTTTTTGATGAGAATTATAAATGGTACAACATGCCTGCAACCGTGCATAAGGTTTTGATCCATGGAGAAGAAATCATTAAAAATTGTGTATTTCCTGTTGGATCACTCTCTGAGGATCCCAAGGATGCCAGAATAAGGATTATAAAGTCTACCGCAGTTTTAATTCGAGAAAATGCAGCCGAATTGCTACGAAAGAAGATGTGATGCATCGTATCCTCATATCCTCAGATCCACTAATAACAGGCTTAAGGCCACAGGCACAAAAAAGAAAAAAAATACCAATAACTAGCGTGACGCTAGAAACCTTAGTTTAGCATTATAAAATATCTACTACTAGTTTTTTTTATACTGGGTATTTATCAATTGAATGTAAATGTTTTATTAATGTTTTGTATATTATTTTGGAAGTATTTGTTTTTGTTTATGTTTATAATATACATAGTTTATAATATTTTATTCAAAATAAAAGTTAAGATTTTACTAAAAAAAAAAAAACATTTATTTCAGTACAACATCAAAACCCTCAAATTTTAGAAAAATGTAAACCTTGTTTCCAAAAATGTTTCCTTAACTAATCCTAACATGTGTGCCAAATTTCATTAACATCCGTTCAGATTTAGCAGACTTTTTTCCGCTCTCCCATACAAACCAAACCACTGTGCGGCGTGGAATTCCAAGGCGCATAATGTCAGACAATGGCACAAACTTTCGTGGAGCAAGTCGCATTTTAGCGGAAGAAATTGAGAAGGTGTCGTCCGGCCAGCTGGAGCAGGAGTATCCCGAAATTGAATGGCTGTCCATACCACCAGCTTCGCCTCATATGGGAGGTGCGTGGGATAGGATGATTCGTTCGGCGAAATCTGTATTGATGGACATTCTGCACGAGACTCAAGACCTTCTGAGGGCGACATTGGCCGACATCGTGAACATTTTACATTCACGTCCGCTGACGTATGTGGCGCTAGATTCACTTAAGTGTGAAGTACTCACTCCAAATCACTTCCTAATTGGAAGCTCAAATGGAGTGAGAGGGCAATTTCTAAGCTTGTGGTTCTTCCAATCGACAGCGAACGAGGAGATCTACACTGTGGGCGGCAACCTACCTCGTAACCCATTTCGTCGCAGGACCTGGACGAGGTGGGCGGAAATGTTAATACGATAGCAACACTACCAGTATAAACTTTCTTTGAGAAGATGGCAACACTGGGAGCACAATCATTCTGTCATTCTCTCATAAGCTTTTCTGTCTTCTTGTCATTTTCTTAATGTCATTCGAAATAAGAACGTGGTCAAGACCGGAAGAAAGGTTTTTAATTCATTCTGTAGGTTAAATCGAGTTTTCGTGCTTTTCTCAATTTTCCACTAAACAGCTGGAAATGGAATGAAGTCTTCTTGTACGGATATTAATACGATAGTAAATACTTAAAGTAATTACATGAAGGATAAGTTTTGAACCCCAGTCAAATGACGATTTTTGTTTTTAAATCTTTTTATAAGTACTATATTGTTTGAATCGCAGTGAAATTCAACTAGCCACGATTGTGGCCAGGGATCATTTTTCGATAAAATAATAAAATAATAGTGGTCCTTCATCAGGAGCCGTATCCAGATCGAGTGCTATCACCCCGAGAGGGGGAGGATATCTCTCAATGTCCCAGGTGGTACCGGATTGAGAAGACGGTATCTCTCGAATGAGGTCATTGTTAATACTATTTAGTTTGTTAACAGTTTTTTTTTTCATTAAGGCTAATGAACTTTGCGGATAATGTTAAATGAGTCGATGAGGACCTTAAGTTTGCTATTCAGGTGCATTTCTTGTATAAACGCAATTTTACTGTTGTTAGAATGCAGAACTTTTTGCAGCTCTATTCTCCTGCTATGTTCTTTTAAGGACGAAATGTTAAAGGATAGTGAGTTTAATATCATTAGTTATGACATAACATGATTTGGTTGACGAGTTCTAACTGTTTATGTTGGACATGAAGTCCTCAATTTTTTACACGAGGACATTTATATCTACCCCGAAGAGGTCCTTTAAGAGCCGAAGAAACTGGTTAAGTGTATTGTCATTAGCGGGTTGAATCAGCATGAGGGGTATCCTTTGTTTGGTGGAAGTGACTTGCAAAAGTGATCTTCGGAGAGATCTGGTTTCTGCTAGGGGTGAGATTTAATAAAACCTTTCTACTGTCTCTCTTCACCTGAGCCTCCCTATAGATTTGTTTCCTCTTTCTCCCATACTCTTTGCATTTCTCGCAGCCCCTATAGTTGGCAGCGTGATTTTTGCCGCAATTGACACATGTGACCAAAGACCCTTCCTCCCTGACAATTGGGCATAGCCCTGGTTCATGTCGTGTGACACATTTTACGCAATTATATCTGTTTCCGCAGTTCTTGGCTAAGTGGCCGAAAAGTTGGCAGCGCCTACACTGTAGAGCCCCATTGTTTCCCCTGGGTTTCTCCCAGGTAACTTGAGTGTTAAATAAGAACCTAGTTTTATTGATCTCTTCCGCTGGTGTACCCGGAAGGAGTCTGACTATGAACAGATTGTAGTAAATTTGTTTTGCCCTAGAGCGAACAGTGGTGAACCTGGTAACTTTGTCAACTTTCGGGGATATCGACTTTAATGTATTTTTTTTCCCTGTAGCTTGTGGTTAACCCCCTAAGAACGAGATTCGTGGTTTTATCCTCCTTTATTTATTTATTTGTTTAGCTTAATTCAAGCAGAACTTAATAACTACTAAGTAAGTAAGCTAAGTACTAACTAAACTTAAAACTAGGGCGGAGGAGTGGAAGTGGATTTCTGCAGGGCGTTTCCAAGTGCAAATCTGCTGCAGTGAAAATCAAAAGAGCTGTGTGCGCCGTTATCCAAACGTAGCATTCTAGACATTGGCTCGTTACAACCATAATTGGTGCGATGAAAATTGAGACGGAAGATGTGTACAGACCTCAGGAGGCGTGGGTTAGTATTAAGGGAGATCATTTGGAGCAGATTAGGGCAGTCGATGTTTCCTGCTAACAGCTGATGTACAAAGAGTATGTCAGCAATTTCTCGACGCATTTCAAGTGGCTGTACGTTAATTAATTTCAAACGATTCTCATAGGGGCTAAGTTATGCCTGTCAGACAAAGAAAGACCGCGAAGACCAAAACGGATGAACCTGCGTTGAACAGCCTCTATTCGAAGGGAATGGGTATCATGATAGGGGGACCATACTTGGCTATCATATTCGAGGATTGGCCGAACAAATGTGAAGTAGAGAGATTTCGTGACGTAGGGGTTCGAGAATTCTTTAGAACAGCGTTTTACGAAACCGAGCGCAGAGTTGGCTCTGCTAATAATGTTGTCAATATTGCAGCGGAAATTTAGTTCTCTGTCGCAGATAACACCCAAATCGCGTAATAAAGTTACAGAAGGGACGAGCTCGTTAGAGATGAAATAGGATCTAGGGGCTGGAAGACGCTTTCGGGAATATGTAATAGCTTGACATTTGTTGACGTTGAGCTCAAGAACATTTTTTTGACACCAGGTTGAAAAGTTGTTCAAGTCAGCTTGAAGTGGGCAAGAGTCGGCGGTTTTTAATATGTGCCTGAAGATTTTCATGTCATCAGCGTAGATGGATAGATAAGTGTCTTTGATGATGAAGTCAACGTCGTTAATTGACAAAATGAAAATCAAGGGACCAAGATTTAGCATGAAGGAGTACGCCCTAATTTCGTCTTTTTTTTTAACATTTCCAACAGTTTCCAGGACCACCCTGTCTCTAAGAAATAGTTTACTCCTATCTCTACGATTTGTAACTTTAAAGTCTATTTCTCTATTTTTTAAATCAAAAGCTAATTTTCTAATATCAACATTCGTCATAATAATAGGGGGACAAAGCATACCCTTTAACAGTTTATGCTGGTTCTCATCTTCTATGCCGGGTGTTATGTTCTTGTTTGATGAATTGCTGTCCTCGTTTGTTATAGGATCTTGAATGTTGACTGCTACGTCGCGTGCATGTATTTTCTTATCGGCTTTTGGTGTTCTCTTGCTCTGTATATTCATGGCTTGCAGGAGTGCGAATTGGTTTATGGAGTGTTGTGGTGTGATTTCCATCATGTTGGTAAAGTAAGTAGCGGCGGCCTTGTTTTGCTTACTGGGCCGTTGCCATTCGTCACTAATTGTGGCTTTATTGGTCGGGTACGCCTCTTGCGCCAGCATTAGGTCCATTGCTGTAGCACCCACTGTGCACGTGGGGTATTTTCGGTGTATTGATTCGCCTGATTGCTGTAGGCTAATTAGATGCTGGGCTGCGTCCAGCCTTAATTGGTTGCTGCGAGGTGAAAGTAAAGTACAGCTACGTGTTTGAGTTTATTTCTTGTAAGCTCCTTATATTTCATTGAAGAGCATCTTGGATGCACTTCTTGAGAGTGTTGGCGGTGTGGATACACAATGTTGTGTGGTAACCACGTTGTCGTAGGATAGGCTGTTGGTTTTGAATAAAAACCTTTTTTTTTGTTTACGAATATTTGTAACCACGTTTTTGCGATCCCCTGTTGTTTTGTCTCGGGCTTGTTGGTTGGTTTTGAAAAAAAAAAAAAAAACCTTTTGCTTGCTTGCAGATGAGTAGTCTTGTGGTGACCACGTTTTGCGTGTTGCGGCTTTATCGATAAATCCTTGTCCATCCGTCGCCAGGTTGGC
The DNA here is from genome assembly GCA_963082735.1 of Pocota personata. Taxonomy (NCBI): domain Eukaryota; kingdom Metazoa; phylum Arthropoda; class Insecta; order Diptera; family Syrphidae; genus Pocota; species Pocota personata. Next base: position 88,174,297 of record OY720431.1, read on the forward strand.
GATCGGTTAACAAAAAAACCTTTCACTTTCAGGAATATTTCCAGTAACTTTTGAGTCAAACTTTTGGAGAAAAACTTTCATAAAAGCAGTACCCGAGTAATTTATTTTAACTTATCACTTAAGATGGTGGATCCGAAGTCCCACAAAATAGAAAACAAAAGCGTACGAGGGAACCACCAGCCATCTCTTCGTCAAACACGAAATGACCGCATATAAACGTGGTATGTATAATAAATTGTCAGATACACGATGTTAAAAATGGGTGCCTTTATTCTTTCAAAAAGCGTTGGTTAAAATGGGCGCTTTTACACTTTCAATAAGCGATGGTTTCAATAAGCGATGGTTCAAATGGGTGCGTTTATTTTGATTTGTCGATTGTTCCGTTACATCACCTTTCCCCAAGTAATTGCTAAGTCTTCGTCCTTTGTACCGAACACAAGGCACTTCCCACGTTTATATGACCGGATTGAGAGACCGGATTGAAAAAGGATTGAGTTTCGAGCCAGGTTTTCGCTGTAATCGAATTGAGGGATCGAATTAGAATGGAATCGAAAGAGGATTGAGTTTGAAACTTTTCTTGTTTGCGGCGTTGTGTATGCAAGCCAAACACCTTTATCGATATCTATTTTTTCTCTATCTGTCAAACTCAATCTTTCGACCCGCGTTTACATGCAAAAACTCTACTCGATCGCAGAAAATTTTGTGATCGTATCGAGTCAATTTCAATTCAATTTGAGTTTACATGACACTCAACGTGGTAACTGTGCGCAGGCTTAAGTCGTAGAGGTGTATGTGGTCGAAACGCGGCAGTTCAAATCTATCATGTGGTGACTTTGTGTGCCTGTGTACCTCCGATTTTTGGCACGCTATGCAGGATCTCGCCCAATTATTTATGTTTTTGTTCATGTTTGGCCAGAAGTAGTGATCGGATATCAGTCTACGTGTAGTGCGAATGCTTGGGTGTGAAAGTCCATGTAGGATGTGCACAACGTTTTGGCAGAGCATTTTAGGAATGTAAGGTCTGTTTTTATGTGTGGAGATTTCACAGTTACCTTTTAAATACTACAAATTAAACTGTTTTAAGGTAATTTTTGAAGTTTTCTCGTTTTTATCTTTTAGCAAAGTTTGCAATTCCTCGTCATTCGTTTGTAATCTGCTTATGGTTTCTAAATCTATTTCATTGACATCGGATCTTGAGCTTTAGATTTTTTCGATGCGCTAAAGTGCATCGGCAACCAGATTATCTTTTCCTTTTATTTGTTGAATGCTAGCTGTGAACTAGAAAACCAAATCTAAGTGGACTTCGTTCGGTGGACTTCGTTCGGTTTTTGTAGTGAGTGCATAGGTAAGTGGTTTGTGGTCGATCAAAATAGTTACAACTCGCCCTTCCATAAAGTACCTAAAGTACTTGATTGTCAGATATATGGCTAGTAGTTCACGATCGAAAACTGAATATTTGGTTTCAGCGGGTGTAAGCGACGACTGAAGCATCAGTGGTGATGCTTAACTCGTCGCTGGATTTGGGATGTGTTAAGAGTGTGACTTTCGAAAGAGCGCTTTTTGCATTTTCAAAAACTTTGTTGAGATGATCAGGCCACGAAAAAATGTTGTGTTTTTAGTTTTGGTGAAGGACACTAAATGCTCATGAAGTGGTGCTAGTGTTTCTGCTGGTTTTGGTAAAAACCTACGATAATAATTTATCATGCCGATAAATCGCTGGGTTTGGTTTACTGAAGACAGGGTAGGAAAATCTAAAACTGCTTCAACGCGATCCCTAGATGGAGCAATGCCATCTGCGCTAATTGTGTGACTCAGAAAGTCTAAGCTGGGAACACCGAAAACACATTTTGATAGTTTTATTTTTACACTGTTCTCTTCGAGTCTCTTGAAAAGTGTTTGTAGGTGCATCTTGTGCTCTTTTTTGTTTTTGCTAGCGATAAGCAAGTTGTCAATGTAGGCATAAACAAAGTCTAGGCCGAAACACACTGCGTTCATAAATCGTTGGAATGTTTGGGCAGCGTTTCGGAGGCCAAATGGCATTCGAAGCTACGGGAATTAAATGATACGACTATGCTCTGACAATGTCAATTTTCGGAAAAAAAGTGCATCCCTCTACGTTCATTGACAATTCTTGAATGTGGCGATTCGGGTGACAATCGGGAATGGTTGCGGCGCTAAGCCTACGGTAATCACCGCAAGGTCTCCAGTTGTTGATCCTTTTTCTAACCATATGTAGGAGTGAGTAAGTGTGTAATGCGGATGGTTGACAGATACCAAGTTGACTTATGTACTCAAATTCCGTTTTGGGTACTTTGTGCCTCGTAGCGTCGAGCCGTTTAGGCCGTGAAACGGGAAGTGGCCCTTTTGTAACAATATGGTGAATTATTGCGTGTTTTATTGGATCAAAATAATTCGGTTCCTGAGTGAGGGTGGGAAATTTCCTTAGTATTTCGACATACTCGTTGTTGATTTGAAATTCAAGCGGTGTAGGATCGTTTGATCATATGGTCGTAGAACTGGTGCTGAGGCCTATTAATGGGTCTATTTCTTTCGTATTTTTCATGTCCATTGCTAGTCCAAAGTTAGTTAAGAATTCCGCTCCCAGAATGGGTCGACTAACCGAAGCTTGAATGAATGAATGCACGAGATTACGTCTCAGACCAATTTCAAGTTTTAATAATTTTGATCCGAAAGTTGAAATAGTAGTACCATTGGCGGCTGACAATAAAAAAAACAGGTCGTGGGAGAGTTTCGATTTCGAGAGATTCTTGAGTTTGAAAGGTACAACTGAAAGATCTGCTCCAGTGTCGACGAGGAAATTATTGTGCTTATCTACTATGAATAAGTGGCGACTGGAATTGTCCTGCGTGTTTGCCGCTGCAACAGCAGGTTTATCTAGTTTGGGTTCTCCGTAGGTGTTTGAAATTTAACTTTTCCGAAATTACATGGCTTTTCGTATTTTTTGGCATTGCTTTTGTAGGTACCAGCAGTAAGAATATCAATTACGGAATCACATGTATCCGGGGGTAAAGAAGCGACTGTGAGACAGTACTTCGTTTCCGAACTACTAATCCTGTACACTGTGAATTGTGCTTCAGATTAGTAACCGGATTCGCATTCCAAAATACAGGAAGACGTACCCGAATTGAATTCCCTTCCGCCAGGGCAATCGATGGGTTTGGCTGTGCATTTAAATTTGCTCCATTGTGAGCAACTTCGGGTTGAGAATTATCTTCTGTATCTGGCGTATTGGATTTATCTTCAACCATTGCCCGATTGTTAAAAGCAAAACGGAAATAAAATACTAATGCAACCGAACAGATATGCAATCCCTTAGCGCTAGAAAAAAAAAAAATATTTTTTTAAATACCGGAAAATTGTTCTTAAGAAAAAAAAAATTTTACGTGGGAAAGTGTGTAAACAATTTATTACAAATATAAATTTGTGTAATATGCGATATGTTCTGTGGCTACAACTACTCTCACCTGTATATAATTTTATTGCTATATCTTGGGATGACGAACTTAATCGTCTGCTGATGCTGGAAAGTTGGTCTGGTATTCTTGGTGGCTAATGATTGGATTGAAATGTGCGCTGATGAGTGGATGCAGCTTGATGAGTTGGCTGGAATACTTGTTGGACGTGCAAACACCTGGTAACTGTGTGCGTAGCATTATATATTTATATAGTGGTGACACATATATAAATATATATATGATGAATTTAGTAGATTTTGTGGTGCCAACGATGAAACTGGCGTGGCGTGGTGTGAAATGCTTTTGCGATGCGCCGTGGTAACTGTGTGTCATCTTTCCGTGGCTAACGGCGCCAGCTTGATTTCCGAACAAATATTAAAATTAACTCTTTTTTGGGGTCACTTTTGTAAAACTATTTTTATGATACATCACGATTAGTGTTGGAAACTATCAAATAAAAACAATCGACTTATTCAATGGTTGCACAATGTTCATTTATTCGATAGTCGAAAATCGTTCATTACTGTTTTCACTCACTGCTATTTTCATTCGAATAAAAAAAAACATGTTTCACTATCGATAGTCCGATAGTTTACTTCTACTGAATGATTTTTGTGTATGTACACTGTATAATGCCCTGGGAAACGATTTTATGAGGACGAGGATTTCTCGTCTCGCTCTAGTCTCGCTCTCACACTGCATTGTGAATCGGCCATGACTCTGGCGACGGCTGCTCTGTCCTTTTGTGTATGAACACTGTGTGAGACCATCGCACATCGAACGAATGAATGATTTTTTTTCCATTTGTTTCGACTTTGCACCATCGCAAGTGTTGGAAAAACTGTTCGATGGTTTTTGCAGTCGAAGGAATGAATGATTTTTTTTCACTTGTTTGGACTTTGGACAATCGCACCGGTTAGAAAAATTGTTCGATGGTTTTTGCAGTCGAACGAATGAATGATTTTTTTCACTTGTTTTGACTTTGGACTATTGCACCGGTTGGACAAATTGTTCTATTGTTTTTGCAGTCGAACGAATGAATGATTTTTTTTCACTTGTTTGGACTATTGCATTGGTTGGAAAAATTATTCGATAGTTTTTGCATTCGAACGAATGAATGATTTTTTTTTTCACTTGTTTGGACTTAGAACTATCGCATCGGTTGAAAATTGTTCGATGGTTTTTACAGTCGAACGAATGAATGATTTTTTTGACTTGTTTGGACTTTGGACTATTGGTAATTTATTTAAGTATTTATTATTTGTATGGAATGTATTTAATATCAAATGTGAATATGAAATATATAAAATTTTAACTTGTTTCTTTTTTTGTGAGAGGTGCAGGGAACTCGCATTAAAAAAGCACTCTAGAGTGAGAGGCGCGTGGAACTCACTTAAATACCCACTTTTATTTTTTTTTTATGTCTATGAATTTGTTATATAAGTATATATAGAGGATTAGGTCTCATGGGGAAACCTCTTTAAAAAAAACGCATTGGAGCTCCTACCTCAAATAATGGGTGATGGGGGAGCCCCCCCCCTCGCGCTTACACAAAAGTTAGGACTGAATGAATGGATGATTGAATAAACCTATTCTATAGTTGAAATCATTCAGTTACTAACTATCGATAGTTCAATTCATTCGATAGTTGAATATCAGTGCAGCGCCCCCCACAAATACATAACGCTTGTCGTAGGAGGCGACTAAGGGGAAAATCACATCTAGGAAATTTTTAAAATATCCAGGTGAGCCTAGCGACACATATATCATCTTAAAACTGTCCCGCAAGTGTGCATGCGGATCCGTGGGTTGACACGACTGGAGATCACCGGTGTTGTAAAAGTGAGATCAAACATAAATCAAAAATCAGGAGCATGCACGGGTCAAAACCAAAAAAAAAAAACTGTCCCGCAAGTGTGCATGCGGATCCGTGGGTTGACACGACTGGAGATCACCGGTGTTGTATAAGTGAGATCAAACATAAATCAAAAATCAGGAGCATGCACGGGTAAAAACCAAAAAAAAAAAAAAAACACCCTATCAATATGGAAAAGTACACTAAAAAGAAAAGCTCTACCCTGCCAGGCACTACCAATGCTACGCATAGCTGTGATCCTGGAACGATCAGAAATGCTCGGGTCAAAGCTATTCGGTTTCCGGGGGATAGCCAAATAATGCAACGGCTTAGGAGTAACCTAAGAGTCGTGAGTTGGAACCTTGGAAGTATGAAAGGTCGCAGCTACGAACTTGAAGAAATGATGATTAGAAGGCGAGTGGACATCTTGTGTGAACAAGAAAAGAAATGGCGAAACACCGGGAAACGGGCGCGTTTCTTGGACTTTAAGACAAAAGCTTACAAGATGCTCTACTATGAATCGGAACAAGGTAAAAACGGAATTGCTATCATCCTCGTGGCAGAGCTACTTGGCAAAATATTGACCATTTCAAAATCCAGTGACCGTTTGATGTCTCTCAAATTGGTTGTTCAGGGTGAGGTGTGGAATATTGTAAGCGCATATGCTCCCCAACTCGGATGCGAACAGAGAGAAAAAGATACATTCTGGCTGGATTTTCACAACCTCATCGAAAACGTCCCAAAGGAAGAGCTTTTGTTTGTTGGCGGAGATTTGAACGGACATGTAGGAAAAACAAATGAAGATTATGAAGACTGATATGGAGGACTGGGGTACGACACCAGAAATTCTCCAGGTGAAGACATCCTAAGCATGTGCAAGTCATACGGTCTTATCGTGCTAAATACCAGGTTCGTCAAACAAAGCCGGCACCTGATCACTTACAGCAGTGGTGGAAATGAAACCCAGATTGACTACCATTTGGTAGCCAGTTTGATGAAACCCCGGGTTAAATATTGCAAAGTGATCCTGGGAGAGGCGATCGCCCAGCAACACCATCTCCTCCTGACAGAAATTTTTATGGAGACAGGGAAGAAAATAAATAAGCAAACAAAGGTGGCTGAGCAAATTAATTGGTACAAGCTGGACAAAGGAAAAGGCGAAGTTTTTATTACCAACATGATAAATTACCTCTTTACCATCATCGATGAGGTCGGTGATAAGGAGTGCAGAGCACAAGATATGTGGGATTCCATACTGCGATCTTGCTTGGAGAGAGCCAAATCACTAGAGATGAAAAAGTTCGCCTTGAAGTGATATAGAGATGATGCAAATGTCTCGCGAAGAAGGAGTGCGCCCAATTTCAAGCTAAAAGTATGGAAAGCCTTTATCGGGAGTTGGAGGAAATATCGTTTTCGGCGTCTGATAGGAACCAGGCTAACCAGGAGCTTCGACAATACAACTTGAATAAGGGAGCAACTATCTTCAAAATAGCCGCCCAGAGAAGAAGAAATACTCAGTAGTTACGTCCCCAAAATCCATTATCAATGCGCAAGGCCAGCTTCTTGTTGAAGACGACAAAATTCTCCTCAGATGGTGACAGTATTGTGAAAAACTTCTGAACGAACAGTTTCCCCGGGTATGCTTTTCAAGAGCCACTCCTAACCATGACGAAATATTCGACATTACTATCGAAGAAATAAGGAATGCCGTCAAATACTCCAAAAAAAAGAAAAGCGGTTGGGCCAGACGAGATACCCTCTGAGTTCTGGAAAAAGATGGGAGACGTCGGGTCCAGATGACTCATGATTTTTATCTCCAAACTTATGAGCGGTAATCCAATGCATAATCAGTGGAGGGAAAGTTATCTTCTTCCTTTGCACAAAGGGAAGGGCGATACGCGAAACTGCGATAACTACCGTTCTGTCAAGCTGATGTCACACAACATGAAGATCGTTGAGCGGGTATTAGATGGCCGACTGCGGAAAATAATACGGCTATCTGATGACCAGTGCGGGTTTGATTTTGAAAAAGCCTTTGATAGACAACCAAGAGATCTCTTATTGGTGGCGCTAAGTCAAAAATGAGTTCCAGAAGCCTACGTGCGCATGATCATGGACATGTATGAGGGAGCAAAAAGTCACCGAAGAGTTCCCAATCAAAGTCGATAAACACCAGGGAAGCGTCCTTAGTCTTTTGCTATTTATTGCAGTCCTTGATTATCTGCTTGAAGGAAAAGTGACGGACCCCAAAGTGAAAAGTGCTTCCCAAGTGCGAAAAGTTCAAATATCTGGGATCTTTGATCAACAGCGAAGGAACCTGTGATGATGACATCAATCATCGCGTAAGCGTATGGTGGATGAAGTGGCGGGAAAACTCCGCTATCTTATGTGATCGAAAAATGCCCCCCAAAGCTTAAAGGAAGGCTCTACACCACAGTTGTACGTTCGGCGCTCACATACGGTTCACAATGCTGGACAATGTACAAAAAGTATGAGGGCAAAATAACGGCAGCTGAGATGAAGATGCTTCGAATGACAGCAGGAGTAACGAAGCTTGATAGAATAAGAAGTTCAAAGATTCGAGCAAGCCTTCATGTTGCTCAGTTGTCATGTTCAAAGGAGAGATCCTTCAAACCCCATCAAAAAGGCAATATCAATTAACGTTCCTACGCAATCGCGCAAAAAAGGTAGACGAAAAAACAACTGGATCACACAAATGCAAAAACACCAGCATTCGATTGGCCTCAGTGAGGAAGTGATCCGAAACCGGGAAGACTGCCGGTACTTCCTGAGGTCAAACCGGCAAACCCCACAGGCGGACCAGTAGGGATGCGGTAAAGTTGGACGGTTGTAATCCTTCTACTCCGGATCATAACTTCGCCGTTAGAAGAAGAATTCATTCGATAGTCCTCATCACTGATCGCGATGTTAATAATGGGAGCGTTTCTTCTTTGAAAAAGCGATGGTTCAAGTGGCTGCGTTTATTCTTTCAATAAGCGATGGTTCAAATGCAAGCAAACTTAATATCACTTTCTCGTTGATTGCATCCGTTACCAACACTTTCTTTTAGAATATGGGCACAAAGTTCAAAAAAATTTGATTCGAATTCGTTCGTTTTTTTGATTCCCACTCACTTCCTGATGTAAAAAAAATTTTACTGACTATACCTGGTAGCCACTAATGTATTTTCCAATTTTCTCATGTATTATAATATTGGCAACTATCTCTTTTGGAACATAGGAAGCCAATTTTCCATTGGGACATATCATATACGCTAACCTATTATGCAACTCCAAAGACCACCTGGCTATGCGAGGATTTAACAGGATTTTTATAAAATAATAAATTACGAACATATTCTAAATTCGATTCAATTTATCCTTTTTATAAGGTCATTGTCATTTTTATTACGTCATTGTTCTTACAAAGAGGTCGTAAAAAAGTGATCAAAATGTACCTTGAATCCACCAAAAAATTACGAAATGCATTATTCTTTTTTTTTTCTAGAAAGAGGTCAAATTTCGAAAATTGCAAATATTTTTTTAAAAAATTAAAAAATATTTCATATATACTATTTCCATATATACTACATTAACTTGATGACTAACGAATTAAATTATGTGAATCAGTTTTTACTCAATATTGGATTAAAACAACTAGTACAAGAACTAACAAGTCACAGCTTCATCAAATATTCTTACTGAGTATGTGCTGGCTAACCATATCATAAGTGCGGATGTGAAAGTAAGAAGAGATTTGAAAATATGAGACCATGAGACTTAAAATTGTTCACAAAACAGTTTAGGGCACATACACATAATTAAATTAAGCTCATTAAATATTATAAACGTAGCTTTGTTAGTGAATTCAATCAATGTGTTTTAGAAAATGTTCGTACGGCCGAAGAAATTTGAGGGTACAATTGAAAGTGCATTATCAACAGTATATTAATACAAACAATCACAGTAATGAAAAATGCGCTAAAATCACAGTTATGAAATTCTGAATTGGCTGGTAGGAATTTATATAACAGAGCTAAATTTACGAATGCAAGAGCGGATTGCTATAAATACAAATTTGCTAGTGTTAAGACTAAAAAAAAAATAATTTTTACAGAAAATTGAAAGAGAAAATTGCGTTCAGCGGTATTAAAATTAACGGTGTCGTTTTAAAATCAGACTTGGAAATAGTTAAAGCGTTAAATAAGTTTTTCATTAGCAGTGTTAAAGTTCCATTCCAACATTATTCCAATATTCCAACATTATTCCAATGTATACAAATAAATTAAAATTTTATTAAATCGATCGAAACAAACTTATAGTGATCGTGAAATCAATGAATAAAAAGAACGACTGCTACGACCTGAACTGCAAAATAATATTTTATTGCAAATATGGCATTTTACCCTCGCTGTTAGAAATAAAAATGTGAAAAGAAGAAATGTAAAACGGAAATATGATTCTAGAATTTTTTTTTTTATCTCAAACGAGCATTCGAAACTAAATAGAGAAATACTGGCGAATAAACTAAATTACTACCATTCTTCCTACTTCAAATCTCACCCAACAGTGAACTGGATGGTCTAAGGAATATCAAAGTCCTAGACCAGAAGGTTGTGGCATGGGAGAAACTAAATATGAGCATAGACGTTTGACAATGTGTTCGCTGCCAAAGGTTCGGGCTCTGCGCGTCGAACTGCGAGATGCATCCTCGATGTGTTAAGTGTGAAAAGAACCACAAAGCAGAAGAATGCACTCTGGGTAAGGATGTAGTGGCAGATAAGAACCAACTCGCACGTGCTAAAGCACACAACGTAAACTATCGGAGTTGTCCGAAGTTCCAGTATGATGTGCTTATGGTTATCGAAATAAAGCAATTTATGCGGGAACTCGGGACACAACGTAAACTATCGGAGTTGTCCGAAGTTCCAGTATGATGTGCTTATGGTTATCGAAATAAAGCAATCCCAGAAGCACAAATTGGGGCACAGGAAATACAATATTGTCAGAGAGGAGGTGTCGCGGTGTTCATACGCAAACAACAGCGATTTAAAGTAATGTATAACGGTGAAGTGCGAAGGTTCCAGGTGCTGGAAGCGTGTATCATGTGCATCCCACTCTATAGTGGAAAGAAAGGATGTACTTAAAGCTACTCAATCTACGTTATCTATTTCAGAGCTCCAGACACTTTTTCGATGCCGAAGTCGGATGAGAATTATTTCCTCATGGCCAGAGATCTAAATGCCAAATATAGAAATTGCGGAAATAACACACCTAATCCTAGAGGGAATCTACTATTTAACTGGTGGGGTCGGCACAGGGTTGAGTATAGACTCGATTTGAAGGCTACTAATAGTCCGTCGTTTCCTAGAAGGGGCTCCTAAATGATTTTATGCTGTTCGACGTACGGCTACATTGGCGATCACTAGGATGAGGCCATACATTTTGCAATCGATTTTCACTTTTTATACCTGTTGGAAATGTTGTAACCGGAAACTTTTACTACCTGTGAAGAAGTACATATTTTCCCAACAAGAAGTCATAAAATTAAAGCGTGAATAATGAACTACCGTTAGAATTTCCCAAGATCGTACTTGAAAAGCGTATAAAAACATGCGCCACTAGGATGAGACCATTGCGAATATTTCGTTGCAGGAGTTCACATCAGAAATTTTTTCAAAGTTTTGTTAAGAATATTTACAAAAGCGTTGAATAGAACTGTTTTTATTTAGCTTAAAAAAAAGTGTTCCGGAAAGACTTTGACAGCGACAGAAAGAGGAAAAATAGATGCTTTCAAGGAGTTAGGACTCTCAAACCGAGAAATTGCAAGGAAGCTTAATAGAAGTAAGACTGATGTAAACAGTTATCTTGCGGATCCACAACACTTTGGGAAAAATCAAAAAGGACGCACGGCGGAAACAACAACATTGCGAGAAAAGCGGTTAATTCTATGGCTTGCCTCAAATTCTACTCTACCGGCGACTAAAATAAGGCCAACAGCCGTATTTCAGGTGTAATGGTATGGGGAGCTATTACCTACTATGGCACAATCGAGTTTTAGTTTTTGTCCACAACAATGAACGGAAACAACTACAAATGTTTGCTGGAACGGTCATTTCCAAAAGTGAAAAACATTTTCGGACCCCTGCCTTGGATATTCCAACAAGACAATGCCCCCATCCACACTTCCAGGGTTGCTAGAAGTTGGATTCAATCAGAAGACGTGGAAGTTTTGCCATGGCCGCCCTATTCACCGGACTTAAACATAATCGAAAATGTTTGGGCATGGTCGTCTCGTAAAGTGTGTGAAGGCGGCAAACAATTTGAAGACAAGGACACTTTAATCGAAGCTATTCGTGATGCCTGGCCCAAATTTCCCTTGATTATTTTAAAAAAAAGCTGTATGATTCTATTCCAAACCGTCTTACAGAGGTCATATCGAAACATGGTGGGCATACTCATTATTAATGTAGAAAAACTTAATAAATAATTATTTTAAAACCATAAAATGTAAACATTTTATTAACTTGTTCATTTCTTTCAAAGATTTTGCATGTGGCCTCATCCTAGTGGCGAATCTTTTTATGCGCTTTTCAAGTAGTTCATTGTTTGATCTTGGGAAATTCCAACGGTAGTTTTTGTCTACCCTGCTGGGAAAATATGTGCCTGTTTACAGGTAGTAAAGGTCTCAGGGTACAAAATTTCCAACAGGTATAAAGAGTGGAAATCGATTGCAAAATGTATGGCCTCATCATAGTGATCGCCCGTATGTACTTAATTTGGAATGTCTTCCAAGTAGCCACTACATTTGTCTGAATCTATTTTCAAGTTCGTCGCGTTTATTTTTAACGCGCGACCTCCATTTGAGTTTCGCGTCTAGTGTCATTCCCAGATACTTTGCCTCGTTTGCATACGGTATTTGTACCAAGTTAATGAAAATGGGTAGGTTCTTAATTTGTCTGTAAGTAAAATTAACATGAGTTGATTTGGTTTCATTGAGAACAATACGCCAAACTTTTGTCCACTCGCAAATTGAGTCCAAAGCTCGTTGGAGCTTCACAGTTGCTGACTCGAATGATTTATTTGTTGCTAATATAGCCATTTCTACTGCAGTGCCTTCTTCTTGCGGTATATCTCGAGTGTACCGTAAGAACAAGAAAGACTGGACCAAGAACACTTCATTGCCAAACTCCGGCAACTATTTCTTTAAATTGGGAGTATTCGGATCCGATAAATCTCATATAATTGTTCCACCAGAACTCGTCTAAACTTAAACTCCAAGCCTTCATGCCATACTTTGTCGAAGGCTTGAAAGACGTCCAGAAAGGCTCTAGAACACATCTTTTTCTCTTGTTTTCTCTATTTTTTTTATTATTCTATAAACCCGGCAAACCCCACATGCGGACCAGTAGGGACGCAGTAAAGTGGAAGGGTTGTGATCTTTCTACTCCGGATCATAACCTCGTCAGGAGTCAAACGCCTTTTTCAATGACCGGTTGTAGGCAGTTTAACAAAAGCTTTTCAAATCCCTTTGGCGCGAGTTATGTCAGTACCAACAACCACAGCAACACCAGTCAGCATTATACCGGACGAAGAATAACCTAATTCGTGATCATCGAATATGCCTAAATCGGCATCTACGACGGAAATTGCCATCGACTGGAATCAGCATAAGTAAAAGACGCAAATAATAAATCGTGTCAATAACGATGAATATGTAATTTTACACTTATGTATGTCAATGAACGATGACAAGTGCAATTTTTTGTAAAATGAAATAACTTGTAATCGAATAGAAATTGAAAACCTTTAGTCTACTGTTAAATTCAAATAAATAAACATGAATTACTTTTTCAATTAAATGTTGTGTTTCTTCTTTTTTTTTTGGATTGAGCTTGTTTTATCGCGGACTTATACTTGGGGTTGATGATAAGAACTCTATTGACTTTACTGCGATTCACTAAGAACAAAGAAATTGGACGTATGAAAGAACGACAAGAAACTCCAATGAGATATCGGTTTATACAGATGGCTCTAACATATCAGGGGAATCAGGGGCTGGCATCTTTAGTGCTAACCCACCGATTGAACTTGCTATTCACCTAGAACCATTTGTATCGGTGTTCCAAGCAGAAGTCTATACAATTATGAAGGCAACCGAAATACTCGCAGAAGACACCAGCGAAGAAAGGCAAATTGACATCTGCTCGGACAGCTAAGCAGCAATTAGCGCGATCACAAACCCCATGTCGAAATCACGACTAGTAAGGGAGTGCAAAACTAAATTGAACTTACTTGCCAGACGCAATAGAGTCCGTCTCACATGGGTGCCGGGGCACGAGGGTGTACCAGGTAACGAAAAGGCAGACGAACTAGCAAGGAAAGGAGCAGGCAATACAGAACTGAACCCGGATAGTACAATAGGGGTCCCTCTGATAACTATTAAAACAATAATCAATGATAATATACGACAGGAGTTCAATAACTACTGGACGAATCTAGACACGTGCAAAGTGGCTAGATCTGTAATAACCAAACCGAGTAACAACACAGCAAAAAGAGCTCTTAACTCAAGCAGAACACAATTGAGATTGATGGTAGGACTTTTAACAGGGCACATCAATCTCAACAAACATTCGTTCAGACTCGGGATAGCTGATACAGCAATCTGTGCCAACTGTGAAGAGGAGGAGGAAGATATAGAACACTTCCTCTGTCACTGCCCCGCTACAGCGAGGCTAAGGCTGAAAATTCTGGGATCTCCAAGGATTCCGGATATTACACACCTCAATAAGAAAGGAATCGGGGATATACTGGAGTTCGCCAGACCAACACTACGATTCCCCGAACACTATACGATATAGTTGATACTACCCATGATCCCTAGACCTAAATTCTCTCAATACATAATTCCCAAAACACATCACTATTCCTTACAGTTACGCAGATGAGGGGAACACAAAGGGCCCAATGGAGGCCTAAGTGAAGAGCATAAGCTCACCCTCTCAAACCAACCAACCAACCAACTAAGAACAAAGAAATATATATGTATGTAAAATGAAACGCACCGAGCTATTCGTTATAAAGATTTTATTCGAGTGTACTTTCGACTATACATCTAAGAGTATTTATGCTTTTATTATGTACTTTAGATTTTGGCGCGAAGTTACAATTTGCCAATGTATTTGTTTCATATATTTGGCGGATTTATGTATTGCTACAAAAGTGGGGAACGATTGAGTCGAACCACCACCACTACTAGTACTACTACTAAGCAGTACAATAGAAGAAGACAAAAAACTCACCCCATTAGTTAGCATTGCTAACAAACCGCTGACAACCTCGCCGTCCACCGTTGTCGAATATAATTCGTCCTGGTATCTGCAGCCATCAGCAGCGAAAATCTCCTTTCGCCTTCACTTCGCAGTCCTAAGGAGACATGAGATTAAAATAAAATTAGCACACAGGTAATTAATCTCACCGCTGACTTTAGACACCTTCCAATGCTCCACCAACACTGGCGCACCACCTCTCCAGAGTCATCTTGCTTGCCCTTGCAAGCATCACCATCAACCCTCAGCGCCGAACCAGCGGGTTACCTCCAGCGCCTCCGTCATGTCCATCAGCCGTCACCCATTGAAAGAAAAATACATTAATAATGTAATTTAACAAGTACCTCACTAATCACCTGTTCTCCCCCCCAAGGTTTACCTGCAATGCTTTATGCAGTACCCATCACATCGTCTAAGCACAGCCGCCTGAAAAGAAACACACCCGCAATATCTATCTAGGCAAAAGTTTCACCGCACAGAAGAAAACAACCCCGATTTCGACAAAGAATACTTGCGTAATTGTATACGGATTCACAGCAACGATGTCGGCTCTCCCCATGGCATAGGCAACCGAGGAATCCAGTTTCGTTCACTGGAACAAAGGGATCGAATACACCCGCGAAAAACACAACCGAGAAAGGCAATAATGGCAACAAAAAAAAAGGTAAACAAAGATCTTAATCACTCACCTGTTGCCGAGGGTATCCAAATATAGCTGACAGCAAGTTGTGGCGTGTGGACAATAATCCTCAGATTGGAGTGCGGGTGGACTTCGCACTCCTCCCAGTCGGAAAAACACCCGGATTTATCGACCCGAAGAGCGAACACTCCAAGTCGATGCAGTACACCGCGCGGAACTGCTCCCAAGAGGAACGGCACTCTCCTGGAACTTGGTGTCGGAAGAATGATAAATCATCACACACACGCCCGAATTAAAACAAATCACTTGTGTGGAAAAGAAAACTCTCGAAAAACACAATAACATGAAAAGTACCCGGCGCGGTGGAAAAGAAAAAAAAATTGCCGAAAAAAAGGAATTCTGACGTCTGTCACCAATGTCATCCGGGGCTCGTTCAGTGCACTTTTTGATGCGGCGTTCCCATTCTGATATCTTGGGGGTTAGGTTACATTGATGTGCCGCGGGATAAAAGGGAAAATAGTTGGGAATTATTGGGAAAATACAGGAGCGCGTTTTAATTGCAGCAAAAAGACGAAAAGTGGGAAAAAATTAAAAAAGCCATTACAAGGGCAACTCCAGGTTCTCCGAGACAAGAGACCCATCGTTGGAAAGGGAAAATTACGAGCAATCCGGGGAAATGGTGATAGCAAAGAAAAGGTGGACGAGTCGAAAATTGGGACAGGAAATTTTCCAAAATGGCGGAGGAAAATCCGAAAAGCTGGAAGGCAATTGGAAATTTTGATCAATTTTTTTGGAATCTTTCCAGGAGCAAGTGAGTTGACAAGAGAGGATAGACAGATTCAACGAGGGAGATTTTGGTGGAGAGTTGGAAGCGTTTAAAAGGAGCGCGTTCGGCATGAGAGGGTGGCCTTTTGCTGGTAACAGTCTTCATGAAAGGAAGTCGCAATCAAAAGTTCATCACGATTTTAATCGTACCGAAGTAGCGGAAACCGAAAACCAACGGGTAGCATGAAAGTACCGGATTTGCGAACTAGCAGAAAAACGGAGGCAGCCACGGAGAAGGGACGCAGCACAACAAATTACAACAAGAAATTTTTCAAATTAACAAAAAAAAAAAACCTCTCGGGAACCAGAAATAAATCAAGTGAAATTTAGGTAAAAAATGTTTTCTTTTATTCGCCTGTGGGTTTTCTTGGCTTCTTTTGATTCACCATTGCTCTTTCCTCCTTCTTCTAGCTATAGCCCGGGGTCGCCATCGATACCCACCTCCAGAAGAGTAACAGTATAAATGAATTAATTACAAATGTATTTACAAAAACATAAAAACTGGTTTTGTTTGTTTTATCATAATTGATTGTAATTCATTCATAGTTCGGTGTCGTTTCGTAGTGCGGTGTATATTTTTTTTTTTCATTTTTTGTAATTGTTGAATATCCGTGGGTATGGAATTAGAAGCAATCCTTTCTAAATAACCAATTCATTTATTAAATTAAATTTTTGTAAACTATAATTCTTATGGTGGGAAAGGAATGACCCGAACGGGTGCAGGTTAGGAAGATAAAAGGACAGACAACATGAGGTATTTTGGACAAGAGGAAGTCAATCTGAAACACTACGAATATCTCTCTACTGTGCGTTGCTCTTAATAGGTGGTTAAGTGCAGTGTTCGAACATACACAACAGCATATCATAATCGCTCCACCGGTTTCCTGCTGCGACTGCTCTTTCGAACCGTGGATGTTGGAATAGTGCCTTCGTTCACACTACATGTTTCCTTTGAGGTTGACGGCTGAAATAATGTGAGATATTCACCACTAGGCCAAAATTAATTTGTAATAGAAATTAAAGAGAATCGAGTACAGTAATTGAAACACGTCTTTTCTCGTTTAGATCTTGTATAATTATGTTAACCTTCAATAAACAATTTGACAGATTGATTTCATTTCGGTTGACATATTTCTTCTGTTCCGAATTTGAAGTCTTTAACACATTTAGTCTGTGGCAATGTAGTGTGAGTAAACCATTACGTTCTTGATTCAGTATTTATTATTATTATTATTTTTTTTTTTTCATTTTATTTTATATTGAGCATCTTCCCCGGCCGTGAACAAAGTTCACAATGTAACTTGGCCCTCAACCTCAGCAAATAATTCGCCGCATTCCTGCTGAAGTTTGATTTATTGCCTTCGCCTTTCTTCTGTCTCTATCATTGGCGGCCATTGTCGTTGTTATGACTGCAGTTGTTGTTTTTTCTTCTTACCGAACCGGTGTAGTGTGTAGTGCTATTCGTTTTGAAAATAAACATACAAATCCCTATTATAATTGATTTATTTTAATGATTGTGTAGATTTGTGTAGCTTTATTTTAATTTTCATTATGGATATATGTTGATTAAAATAAATGATTTTGAAGCATTATACTCGTTTTTTTTTTTTTTTTTTAATTATTAACTGTTGTACTTGTGTATGGGTTGTTCTTCAAAGACCATTCCAGTAAGGTGAATGTTGTATTGAGTGTTGTATTTGCCGTCGGCATTTTTGATATTTTAGGTAGAAGAACAAAAAAAAAAAAAACATTTGTGAAAGATGTGTGAACATTAATTAACGTTCTGCACTCTCTTCATATGGGTCGTTAGAGGGCGGTAAACATATTTTAGTGATTGGTCGTTTCACGTTGTAATTATCCAACTTTGGTGTCCGATAAGTCAGTTTGAAGGATGCTGTTTAGAGCTCGACCGATGAGGCAGTGTGCGGGAGTGAGTGCTGCAAGGTCGTGAAGATTATCATTCATTGGACATAGAGGCCTCGAATTTAAACAGGCTTCTACTTGATGTAGAAGCGTGGTGAGTTCCTCAAATGTATATGTCTCGGTGCCGACGATCCCTTTGAGGTGGTATTTTATTGATTTTACTTCAGCTTCCCAAAGTCCGCCAAAGTGAGGAGAAGCAAGGAATAAAATGCCACTGGATACCTTCCTTGGAGATCATTCTTCCAATCGAACTTGGCTTCATCGAATGACTTCTTCAATTCTTTGTTGGCTCCCACGAAGTTTGTCCCATTGTTCCCGTTATTCACAAAGGTGACCCACTTGGTTAGAGGAGCAGCGATCCACGATAACGTGATGGTTGAGTCGGTCCACGCATACTGTTTCACGTTTTGTAACCCCAAAACCCTTGATGTGTAGTCCAGTAGTGTTGCAAGAGTCACGGCTGCACAGAGGTCGAGTCGTGGCAGCGTCTGAGTTTTTACTGGAGCGACTCTAGTCTTGGATAGAAGCAGCTGTACGTGGATGTTGTTGTGAGAATCGAGAACTCGAAGATAAATCGCTGCACCATATGCCTGCTCGGATGCGGCACTGAAGCCATTCAATTCAGTACCTTTATGGGTGTCGTGCATGTGGATCCAACGAGGGATGCGAATCTTTTCAAATTGCGGCAATTCTTCCCGAAAAGCCTTCCACTCTTTCTTCAAATCCAACGAAATAGGATCGTGCCACCTCAGCTCGCTGCGCCACAATTTCTGCGTCATGATTTTTTCCTTTATGATACAGGGTGAGATCCATCCGAGAGGATCAAAGAGCTTGGCAATGGTGGAGAGTATCGTCCTTTTCGTTGGTTCAGCAGCGTCGGCTTAAATGTTCTGAAAATAGAGACTATCTTCTACTGGAAACCACCTTATTCCTAAAGCATTAGTATGATCTGACGGATTTTTAATTCAGAGAAAAATCAACTTCCCGCTGGTCCAAAGGTATCTGATCCAAAATCTCGTTCGAGTTACTGGCCCATTTGCGCAAATTGAACCCTCCCGACGCCAACAAACTGTTGACTTGATGACGCCTAATCAATGCTTCTTCAACAGTACCAGCTCCAGCAAACAGATCATCAACGTAAATATCTTCCCTCATCATACGTGCGCCCAGAGGATATTTATGTTCTTCATCAACAGCCAGTTGATTAAGTGATCGAATGGCAAGGTATGGTGTACAAGTTGTACCGAACGTAACCGTTTGAAGACGATACACCTTGATCGGTTCGGTATTACAGTTACGCCAAACTATCAGCTGATAATAAGAGTAGTCAGGGCTAACACGGATTTGCCGATACATTTTTTCAAAGACTGTGTGAAGTTATATTTGTGACTTCTCCACCTCAGAACAATGTCAATGATATCCGTTTGTGTTTTAAGTCCTGTCATCAGATGCTGATTGAACGAAGTCCTGTCCGTAGTTTTGGCCGCAGCATCAAAGACAACCCGGAGTTTTGTTGAACTGGACGCCATGAATACCGCATGGTATGGTACGAAGTAGTGATGAGGAGTCCTGAGTACTTCTTTATTACTGACGTCAACTTCTGTCATATGTTCCAATTGTAAGTATTCGTTTAGACATTTTTTGTACCCTACACCCCTATGTAGTGTGGGGTTGAACTGAAACCGTAGTTACAGCTGAGCAGACCTACGTAAGGCTCCTTCCTTCGAAGATCCAAACCCAGGTTTGCTCCCTTCCTTAAATGGCAAAGCTACCTCGTATCGTCCGTTATCCAAACTTTTCGCCGTTGCCTTGAAGAAGTCCTCGCATGCCTTGTCTTCGTAAGTTTGGTGGGCCTTAAAGGGTGCCTCTTCCATCTCCCAGAATCTTTGCAGTTGCCGGCCGACATCAAGCACTTGAAGGAAGTTCTTGATTCGTCTATTTGATTGATGCACTTCGCCCATCAAAATCCGCCCAAATGACGTATTTTGAGCAATTGGTGTCATGGCTTCATCACCGCGAATGACTTCAGGGAGTACCACCTCAGAATAAACGTCGTTTTCTAAAAGTAGATCGACTTCAGCGGGTTTATAATACGTCGGGTCAGCCAAAGTCAATCCGTCGATGTGATTCCATTGCTTTGGTACCAGTTCATTGGTCGGAAGAAGCCAATTATTTGTATTTGGTGTGTGTGAACTGAATTGTGTCTGTGGAGGGGGGTTAGCATGCAGGAGGGAATGGTGAAGCTGTTGGCAAAAGTAGCATCGAACTCTACTTGGACATTGTTGGGTTGCGTGACTGTATGCTAAACAGTTTTCACATACACCGATTTTGTTCACGACATCCCAGCGTGAAGCGATGTCCATTTTTAAAAATCGGGAGCTGTTGGGTTGTTGTGGGGATTTTTTTAACTAGGCAGAAAATCAGAATAACATCCCAGTGTTTCACCGGCATACTGAGATTATTTAATACGTGTCGGCATTCCACTGATGTGTCTAACAGTTTTTTCAGACTTGAAGCAGTCTCGTGAATAACGGTTTCCTGACCAAAAAAAAAATGTTTAGCTGCGCATTGACAAGGACACGTTTATGATCGTAGCGTGATCTGAGAATGTCCCACGGTGGCTTATAATTTTCATTGTCAATGGCCAAATGCTATAGGACACGCTCAGCCTCACCCCCCAAGCTAGATTTTAGATAATGCAATTTCTCAACCTCTGATAATGCCTTATTAGTATGTATCAGTGAGACAAAAAGATCGTGAAAGGATCTCCAGGACTGGTATTCTCCCGTAAAAACTGGTAAATTTATTTTTGGGAAGACGAGTAATGTTCTTATCGCTACAAGTACTTATCATAGCACTTACCGGAGCTTCAATCGTTGATTGAACTTTATCCAGATTGTCCAAAAGTGCTGTTTTATAGTCCAGGTGAATTTCTTTGATGCTGCAGAAAACTTCTTCTAACTCTTCTTCCTTTTCAGTTTTGGTCAGGGATATTCCATCGGCGTTGTGTTGGGTGCTTGCTTTAAAATTTTCCTGCAGCACGGAAATCCTATTGGAGATGTAATTTTTTGTTCTCTCCTTTGGTGATCGCTTTCCGAAATTTTCCATATCCTTGGTTATTTGCTTTAGTAAATTCCTTTGCAGCTTTAGAGCAGTGCTCATGTTTGCGGAATAACAAAAAAATACTCGTAAGAATAAAAAAAAAAAATTGAATTGGGGTGTATTTCAACTTACGTATCTTTTAGATTCCTAAAATTGCCCTTCGCAAAAATCGTTTATGCTCCGTGACTCGATAGACTTAACAGTCTGCCGCACAGTTGTAGCAGATATCCCAACGGAGCCTTTGCGGTATCAGCGAACTGAACGGTGGATGTACTGTAATAATACCCAACGGTGCGCGGAACTGTTGACTGAAACGGTCCAACGGTGGAATCACCGCAATGAAAATTATCCAGCGATGAATGAATTGCAATAATTTTAATTGCAGAATATTTGCAGTACCAAATCCAATCGAATGCGAATATCCCGCTACAGGAACAATGTACAGGGCGCTATACCGGTTGTAGAATTTGGGGTCTTTCTATAACGCATAAGATAATTAGTAAGTTTATAAGCAAGGTTACCTGGGTCTCTTATCATTTTTCGAAAGGCTACTTTCGTATTCTGAACAAATCGTTCAGCTTGACCATTCGTGGCGGGGTGGTACGGAGCAGTGAATTTATGATAGATTCCCTTTTCTCTTATGAAGTTCCGAATCTCCCCCGAGGTAAAAGTAGGTCCATTGTCACTGACCAAGGTCAACAGTAGACCATATCGAGCAAATAGGTCACGTAAGATTTCTATGGTTTTTTCTGCTTTCATGCTATTCACTTGGAAAATTTCAGGACGGTTTGAATGCACCGACTACTATCAAAAAATATTTTTCGCAAAATGGTCCATCGAAGTCTGTGTGTACTCTTTGCCATGGAGTAGAAGGGTATTCCCATGGATGTTGAACCTTTTTCGATGATTGGTTTTGAACACTTCTGCAAGCCAAGCTTTTTTGTGCTAAGGCAGAACTTCATGCCAACGCCTTCAACTTCACGATCCCAACGTGAGCGGTATGCAATTCAGCTAGTATTAATTCTCTTAGGGTCCCCGGAATCACCACCCGATTTTTCCTAAGGATTGTACCATTGGTTAATGAAAATTGATGGTCTTTACCTTCGAAACCGGCGTTGACTAATTTGTTTGTGCGTGGTTTGTTAGGCATCAATCCGCTGCTCATGCAAACGCGAGCCAGATGGCCGGCTTTTCGGCACTTGGAGCACACTGTTCGATTGTGTTTGCATGCGTTTGCTAAGTGATCTTTATCACCGCATTGAAAACAATAGCCTGCATTGGTTGACACGTGTTTATGTGCACTGTAAATCACTTTATGATTTTTGAGTTTCGGTGAATAATTTATGAGCTTTGGTGTATTTGTGTTTGCAATCTGGTTTTGGTAATTACTCAGCAAAGAAACTTGTAAATTATGGATCTCTTTTGAGTCCTTTTGTGCAGACTCCATTGCGAGAGTAGCCGTGACGCAATCTGTCTTTTAATTGAATTAATTTTTCTAACCAATGCACATTTCGGAGACCGCTTATAAATTGTTGCCTTAGTTGGGCATCAGCAGTCGATGCATTGCAAGATGCACAATTGAAATTGCATTTTTTGCAAATTTTTTTAGATCTGAGGTAGATATACTCTCCCCTTCATGTTATATACGTTTTGTGAACCTATTTTGTTTGCTATAGCGCTGGGCGCTGGGTGTAAATGGTCTTTAACCAATTTGATAAGTTCATCATAACTCTTAGTCTTTGGATCATCTGGACATGTCAAATCGCAAAGTAATTGTACTAATTGCGTGAACTAATCAATTTCGTCTGCTCTCTTTGACCGCGTTAGTCTTCCCTGTCAGATTTTTCAAGCAGAAAAAATTCTCCAGCCTTTTGACAAAAATTTCCCAACTTTCATTCTCTTCATTGAAGCTTTCCAATTGGATTCCCTCATGGTGCGATTGACTGGCATTGTTGCCCTGATTCGCATTCGTAATTGCCTCCAAAAGAGACTGCAACTGATTTAGGTCCATTATATATATTTTTTTTGGCCTCGTCACCACTGTTGAATATCCGTAGGTATGGAATTATAAGCAATCATTTGACAAGACAGCTGTGGATGCCCATACATGATGTGCTTATGTGTATAGAGAACATAGAATTTTGTGTAGTGCTCTTTTAGATTTTATCGGTGTACGATATAATAGGTTAATAGGTAATTTAAGTTTTATTGATTTAACTGAAGAAAATTGAATTGAAGAATCGTAATAGCATTTAAGTTTTATTGGTTTAAATAAAGAAAATTTATCAAATTGGTGTTTTGTTTTCATTGTTTTTGTTTTATGGTAGGTAGCAGATTTTTGTTATTGGACATTTGAACTCTGCGGTTTTGGTTTTCAGTGTTACAACGCGAATCAGACTGTCGGCTTCTGGGTGCCCTTCTCTAATGCATGCAAGCATCCATTGAGATATTGTTAATCGTTTATCCTTTACGATTACTAAATCCCCTATCTTCGGTGTCTGCTCCCTTTTGAACCATTTTGACCGCTGTTGTAAGCGCGAAAGATACTCGTTGTACCACTTACGCCAAAAGCCGTTGGTCAAACATTGAATTTGCTTCCATTTATCAATATAGCATACTTTTCCGGGTGAAGTGTCTCCTTGCGGTACCGTACGAAACGAATCGCCGACGAGAAATTGTAGTGGGGTTATAACTTCCAACTCGCCTGGATTGTCTGAAAGAGGGCACAGAGGTCCGGAATTCAGACATGGCTCTATCTGTGCCAGCATTGTGCAGAGTTCCTCAAACGTTAACTCAAACGTTAACTTACCAACTGTTCATTTTAGGTGATGTTTCACAGACTTTACTCCCGCTTCCCAAAGTCCCGCAAAGTAAGGAGAAGATGGTCGAATAATGTTCGATTTGGTACCTTCGCCCGAAAGGAGTTCTGCAACTGCTACCCAATTGTCTTTTTCATCATTTATCATGCAGTCGATTTCTGCACTAGGTCCAACAAAATTGGTGCCGCAATCGCTGTAGACTTGACTGCATGTGCCTCTTCGTGAAGTGACTCCCCGGAATGCCGCCAAGAATGCCTGGGTTGTCAGGTTTGATACTGCCTCGATGTGGATGGCCTTGGTGGCCAAGCGGATGAAGACTGCGAAATAACCCTTAATGCTTTTCGCTCTACCTTTCCAAGTTTTCATCTCGATCGGTCCCGCATAGTCGACGCCGGCATTTGCAAATGGTCTGGCAATTCGAATACGAGGTGTTGGTAGACTCCCTATCAATTGTTGTATGTGTTGAGCCTTGTATCGGAAACAAATTATGCATTTATGAATATGTTTCTTCACTGCTCTCTTGATGTTGGGTATCCAATATGAGGTACGAATATATGCTACCACCTGTTGTATTCTGCCTTGCATAGTTCGTTGATCTGTATCGCTAATCACGAGTTCCGTGAAGTGGTGACTTGGTTTTAGGATGACTGGGTGCCTTTGCTCATAGGGTACAGCTGCGTTTTAAAGTCGTCCCCCTACGTGCATGATATCCCGTCCATCAAAGAAGGGGTTGAGTGACTTCAAATTTGTTGGTGTCGTCTTGTCGTTTTCTTCGTCGAGTAGTTCCGAAGAGAACATCTCCTTTTGAGCTGTTCGAATGGCAATGTGTGTCGCTGCTTGTAGCTCCTCCGGTACGAGTGCCCTCATCTTCCTGGAATTGATTCAACTTTTACAATTTATAATGAATCGTAAAGAGACCAAAACTCTAACTGCTTTCGACAGCCGAGAAAACTTACGAATTATTTGGCAGATTTCATTGTTTTTCTCGTGTGTCTTATCGTCTTGAGTTTTTACCTTCCGCATCTCTTCTATTATTTCTACGGCAAGGGGTTGAGCGGGTTATTCGAATTGACATTGACTTCTCAAGAAGTATGGGCCTCTCCACCATAATTGTTGTGCCTTTAAGGCTAGCGGGAAAATGCCTTGAGAGGCTAAGTCGGCAGAATTGTGATGTGTGGGAGTATGTTTCCAGGTCTCTTGGTTGGTTAGACGCAGAATTTCAGCAACCTTATTGCTGACAAGCGTAGTCCATTTGGTAGAAGGATAGTAGCTATCTGGTGAGCTTACCCAAATTTGGCGGTACATTTCTTCCACATCTGCGATGAATGTGTACCGATGTCTTCTCCAGCGAAGGATAAAGTCCACGACGTTGGTTGGTAACTTAGGCCCTACCATCAAGTTGTCGTTTAGTGACGTCCCGTGACTATTTTTTACTGCGACGTCAAACACGACTCTGAGCTTCGTGGTGGTGTTGGCTTCTTTTAAAACGGCGTGATGTGGGAGAAATAAATGGTAAGGAAACTTTATCACCGCGACGTTGTCCATGTCAACCTCCTCCATGTGTTGTAGCGTTAGATAATCCGTGATACACTGGCTGTATCCAGTGTGTTACTTTTCGTTACCCTTAAAACGACGTTCCAAAGAAGCGAATCTCCCTAGCGCGACATTTCTGCTTGTCTCTAAAGCTGGTCGTTTTCCGCTGTTGAACGGGAGAGTGACTTCGTACCATCCATCAGCCAGCCGCTTTGTGGTTGTAACGAAGTATGTTTCGCAAGCGATGTCTTCTTCGCATGCTTGAACTCGGAATGGAGAAAGAAATGTCTGAACTGGACTTTAACCTCTTTGCAGACTCTTTTCCTTATACAGGTTGACCAAAAGGAATCTTAAATTGAGCGTTGACTAACACCCGTTTGTGATCAAACCTCGACGTTAAAAGTTTCCACGCTATAGCGTAATTCCCAGCCTCGATTGATAAGTGTTGAAGAAGTCGTGCTGCTTCACCAAGTAGAAAGGACTTCAAATAACGCAATTTTTGAATCTCACTTACTGAATTATTGCTGTGAATCAAGGTCACGAAAATGTCGTGAAAAAACCGCCATTTGGTGTACAATCCAGCAAACTCTGGGATGTGAATCTTAGGGAGACGAGGATCCATGCTAATTTCGCTAATAGCAGCTGGAAGAGGCTTACTGGTAACTGTGCACTTGTCGAGAGTATCCAGCAACTCACATCGATATTCCAGGTAAGTCTCCTGTATTTCGCTATACAATGCTACTAAACCCTCTTTTGTAAATCCCTTTTGCAGCTCAACACTACTCATAAAAGCTTCATAATAACGCCGAAAAACTACCACATTGTCTTCTAACAATGAAAACCGAGTCGATAGATAATTATTTGACCGTCGTGCATTACCTGTCTTCTTAAAATTGACTGAGTCACTTTTAATTTGAGCCAATAGCTGGTTCTGGAGCTCTCCAAAGGACATTGTTGGGGAATGACCATACATGTCAAAACGCATTCTATTCATCAATCACCAAACACATCATAACACATCCTATTTCATTTTCACTCAAATTCTACAGTAACTTTTTCTCACGCATGTACTCTCTCTCAGCAATTGCTTTGCCAATGTAAACTAATTGACGAGAACTGTTATTTCTCATTGCTGTTATCTTTCAACTATGTAAATCAAAGCTTATATTAGTTAGTCTACGTTAATCAGCACAATTGGGTGATATTTAATTACACCTTTATACATTATACATCCATACACATATTTTAAAACACTTAAACACACATTCATCACATTCCCAAACATAATTTGGTCCTTCTAGCCCGGATTAGCCGGCTTTATTCGTGCAGTGAACATTATATTTATATATTTATTAGGTGCGATTAATCGGTCAATAAAATAAAAATCTGAAGTGCGGTTAGTTTATGCTTATACTTACATATTGTAACATCACCTAAAACGATGCTACAATAATGTAGAATAATAACTACGCTCCTCCAGCCCATTCCAAAGTGTCTTTTCATTCGAGGTTCGTGTCTGCGGTTAAGTCTCCACAGTTCATGTCTACGAAAGAGACGGATAATATCACGGATAAGAAAGAATTATAACTGCAAGAAATGATTGTCATCTTGGAATTATTCCATCAGAATTTTTCTTGTTCCAGTGGTCGAAGAATTTGCTAGAAGTTTCTGGCTATCAGAAACTTCTGCTATATAAGGACAGATGACGATCGAAAGGGGGCAGTTGGTTTAGAACCGTGGCGAAGAGATTGGCAAAATGATAATGGGCGAAGTTGTAATTTTGTGATAAATTGAAAGTTGAGAGTGAACAAGAAAAAGTAATTAGTTTGGATTTGTGAATTAAGTAATTGAAAGGAGATAAAGTGATTTGAGAGGAAAGGACCTTGTAAGAAAAGAATTTCCGAAGAATGGTATAGTGTGAACTTGAATTGTTCTATAGACTAGAAAATAAAGAAATAAATTTCACAGAATATCGTTTTATCTACTCGAGCCGTAGCTTGCATATTACATTGGTGTCAGAAGCGGGATAAAACTTATTCTGTGAATAACTATTTCCGTGGTGTGAAATTGCACAATAAAAAAAAAAAAAAAAAAACATTTCTGTGTTGAGTTAATTAGTTGCGCAAAATGGGACGCAAATTGGGAAAACTAACTATAATTCAACTAAAGGCAGAACTCAGTAAGCGGAACCTCGACACAACTGGGGGAAAAGATGCCCTACTGATTCGTTTGGAAGAAGCAGTAACGCAGGAAGGTGAAAATCCGCATGACGTAGAGTTTAACGTGGAAGAGGAACTAGCAAGTACAGCAGCCGACCCGGGTATAACAAGTCTACTCCTGCAACTTAAGTTAGTCATGGACAAACAAAAGAAAGCAATAGAAGACCAAAAGAAGTCTCTGGAACTTAAGCTCGATGACCAAAAGAATTCTACAGAACTTAAGCTGGACGAACAAAAGAAAACAATGGACGAACAAAAGAATTCTCTAGATGCTCTGGAAAGCAAACTTGATGAGCAAAACAAGAACCTGGAGTCCAAATTCGAAGCGATCGAAGAGAAAATCGAGAAGGTCGAGACGCAACTCGAAAAAGTCGAAACTAGATTCGATGAAAACTTTGAGAACCATGAAACTCAGTACGGGAAGATAGAGACTCAGTTCGAAAAAGTAGAAAAGCAAGTTGAAAATCTTACTAAGGAACTCAGCAACGTGAAGAGACAGAAAGCACGGGAATATTCCACTGACGGTCTGAGAAGAAAGGAGATGCAGCCTCCTATCTTCGATGGTCAAACATCATGGCCAATTTATAAGAGGCAATTCGAAGCGGCCGCAATAACCAATAGCTGGGACGATGAAGAGAAGTCTATTGCACTCACGCTTGCACTGAGGGGTCCAGCTGCGGAGCTCTTGCAGACCATCCCGGAAGATAAACAGCAGAACTACGACTCTCTGGTTCAGGCTATCGAGATGCGGTTTGGGGATGAACACATGCAGCAAGTGTACAGGGTTCAGCTGCGTAGTCGAGTCCAGAAAAGGGGAGAAACGCTCCAACAGTTGCAAGCGGATATAGAGTGACTAGCCCAACTTTTATACTCTAAAGCCGGTGAGGAGCTTATCAACGAAATGGCGGTGGAAGCTTTTATTCAGGCCATAGAGGACAGACAACTGCAAATGGCTGTAAGGATGGCTGAAAAGCGAACACTCCCCGAAGCATTGGCATTCGCCTTGTCAATGAAGGCTGCGGACCAAGCATACCAGGGAATACACCGTGTCAGGGAAATGTCCGTCGTGGAATGCTCATGCCAGAGAACAGCCGTCATGGATGAAGACAGAGCTCGCGGAAGTCAAATCCGTTGCTGGAATTGCAACCAAACCGGACACCTACAACGGCAGTGCAGAAGTGCACCTAGACGAGGAAATTGTCCACATTGCGGAAGTAGGAGAAGCAGAGAGGAAGCATCTGGCTGTCAGTCAGACTTCCCAAAACCAGCAGTCGGGAAATGCGTAAGGACCACCTTCGCGGGGCAGAAGTTGGTTACTGGAATCGAGGCTCCCAGGACCACCATTCAAGTTTCATCGAATAGACACTGGTGATACTAGACCAATTCGTCAGCCTGCTAGGCGCCTTCCATTGGCAAAGCAGACAGAAGTTGCAGAGATGGTGTTGGCAATGGAGAAAGAAGGTATGATTGAAAGTTCCAAAAGTCCGTGGGCATCACCGGTTGTACTGGTTAAGAAGAAAGATGGCAGCACGCGGTTCTGCGTGGACTATCGGCAGCTCAATTACGTCACCAAGAAAGACAGCTATCCTCTGCCACGGATTGACGACACGCTAGACACACTATCAGGAGCCCGATGGTTTTCCACTCTCGACTTGAAGAGTGGCTACTGGCAAGTACAGGTCAATCCAGAAGACCGGGAGAAAACCGCCTTCACCGCAGGAAATGGGCTATGGCAATTCACGGTAATGCCATTCGGGCTGTGCAATGCTCCGGCGACTTTCGAGCGATTGATGGAATGTGTCCTGCAAGGGTTAACATGGAAAACCTGTTTGGTATACTTGGATGATGTCATCGTCGTTGGAAAAACGTTTGCGCAACACCGAGACAATCTAAGGGATGTGTTTCAAAGGCTTCGAAGTGCCCACCGGAAGCTCAACCCCAAGAAGTGCGCCCTGTTTAGAGCGGAAGTCAAGTACTTGGGGCACATAATTTCAGCGAAAGGAGTGAGAACCGATCCAGAGAAGGTCGAAGCGGTGAAAAACTGGCCAGTCTCCAACGATAAACACCAACAACTTTCTGGGCCTAGCCACCTACTACAGACGGTTCGTGAAGGATTTTGCCGGTATCGCAAAGAGCCTGCACCAGTTGACAGAAAAGGGTAAACAATTCAACTGGTCAATTGAGTGCGAGAAGAGCTTCAAGGCACTTAAACAACGGCTATGCGATGCCCCGATACTAGCTTACCCCACTCCCGGGGAAACGTTCATTGTAGATACAGATGCTAGTAATGTCGGGGTAGGAGCCGTACTCTCCCAGGTGCATGATGGCCAAGAGAAGGTGGTTGCGTACTTCAGCAAGGTGCTCTCTAAACCAGAAAGGAACTACTGCGTGACAAGGCGGGAACTTCTAGCTTTGATCTTGGCTACGAAGCATTTTCACAAATGCCTTTATGGGAGAAAGTTCGTTCTTCGCACAGACCATGCAGCCTTAAATGGCTATTACAGTTCAGGAGTCCTGAGGGTCAGGTCGCAAGATGGATCGAAAGGCTGCAAATCTGCGACTACGAAATACAGCATCGTAAAGGAAAACTCCACTCTAATGCGGATGCACTGTCCCGGAGACCATGCAGAACGGATTGTAAACATTGTGCGCGTCAGGAAGAACGGGAGCTGGTTTCCATCCAAAGAATGAGAGCCGAACCTATCACCGGCTGGAGCGTAGATGAGATCCGGAACGCTCAGAAGGAAGACCCGGATATCGAGCCAATTCTGGCCTGGAAGGAGAACATGGAGAAACCGGATCATCAGGACATCGCTCACAGAAGCCCGACCTTAAAGACATATTTTGCGCAGTGGGACTCCCTCCATGTCCAAGAAGGTGTTCTGAGAAGAAAATGGGAATCCTCCGACGGAAAGTCGTTTGTAATGCAGCTTGTCGTACCGCGGACGAGGGTCAAGGAGGTGTTACAGGAAATGCATGGCGGGGCGTCCGGAGGCCACTTGGGAGTGAATAAGACGCTGGAAAAGGTACGAGAACGTTTTAATTGGTTAAAAGCGAAGGAAGATATCGAAGACTGGTGCAGAAAATGCGACGTGTGTGCAGCTAGCAAGGGTCCGAGAATCAAAACTCGAGGTAAGATGCACCAATACAACGTGGGAGCACCTTTCGAACGAATCGCCATTGACATCGCAGGGCCCTTTCCGGAAACCGGCAATGGTAATCGGTATATACTCGTAGTGATGGACTACTTCAGTAAGTGGCCGGAATCGCTTCCGATCCCTAACCAGGAAGCCAGAACCGTGGCGGAGCAGATCGTCTACAATTGGGTTAGCAGATTCGGTGTGCCCTTGGAATTGCATTCTGACCAAGGGCGGAACTTCGAGTCAAGAATCTTCCAAGAGATGTGTCAGCTACTCGGAATCAAAAAGACAAGGACAACCCCGTTTCATCCACAGTCGGACGGTATGGTGGAGCGTTTCAATAGGACTTTGGACGAACATCTCTCGAAGGTCGTAATTGACTACCAACGGGATTGGGACCGGCAGATTCCCTTGTTTTTGATGGCCTATAGAAGTGCCGTGCATAGCACTACTCGACATACGCCGTTCGAAATCTTATTTGGTGGAATAGCTCGTTTACCCAGTGAGGTGAAATTTGGATCTCCTAGCAATGAGCCCAGAAATGAAGAAGAGTACGTGGCGGACCTTAGGGAAAGGCTTAGGGACATACACCAAAGGACCAGAAGCCAGATTAAGATAACGAGCGACCGCATGAAGATCAGGTCAGGATTCCAGGAAGGAGATCTAGTGTGGCTGTATAATCCCCATCGCCAAAAGGGGAAATCACCTAAGTTGCAGCAGAACTGGGAGGGTCCCTACAGAATAATAACAAGCATCAACGATGTTGTCTACCGCATCCAGCGAGGACCAAGGGCCAAAATGAAAGTGGTTCATGTGGACCGACTGAGTCGATACAATGGCTGAAGTGAGGACGCACTTGTTCGGGACGAACAAGTCTAAGAGGGGGGCAGTGTAACATCACCTAAAACGATGCTACAATAATGTAGAATAATAACTACGCTCCTCCAGCCCATTCCAAAGTGTCTTTTCATTCGAGGTTCGTGTCTGCGGTTAAGTCTCCACAGTTCATGTCTACGAAGAGACGGATAATATCACGGATAAGAAGGAATTATAACAGCAAGAAATGATTGTCATCTTGGAATTATTACATCAGAATTTTTCTTGTTCCAGTGGTCGAAGAATTTGCTAAAAGTTTCTGGCTACGTACAATTGCGTACATATGCACCTTACGGGAAACAGACACCGCGGGAAACTCTTTATCATTGATATCAGTTTTGTTCAGCGCCGCCGAGTCAGCAACAGTTCCCACTTATTTTAAGTTTTATGTAATAAGAGATCAGGTAATATTAGTATGCGTATGCCGACACGCATACTATATATACTATAAAAATGTGTGAAATAAAATTTTACGTCGGATTTGAATACGACAACTCCAACAGAAAGGTGTATTAATTTTAAGCTATAACTACCCCCCACCAGTGGTAAGGTGGTCTTAATTAGACACAATAATATATCAACATAATTGGTCCTTCGAGTTACTGAACTACGACTAGGAGAATAAAACAAAAGTGTGAAGTTTAAAGTTTAAAATTAGTAAAAAGTGTAAAAAAAAGAAACGAGATACGAGATAAAAATTACGATTTTAGACGATTTGGTTCAACTACAACGTGAGAGAGCGGAATGGATAAAGAAAATATCCGAAAAGTACACAAAAGATCCCAAAATAAGACGAACAAAGGGATTCATCAAAGAACGATTAGATGACCTCGACCATCACTGGAAGGAGTTTGAGAACGGAGATAAAGAAATACGAAAGCACGAGCATTTCAGCGAAAAGCATCCATACATTGAAGCCAACTTCTACAAGCAAGTAGAAGCAACGATGACGACAATACGGAACAAGTTAGAAGACAAGCTGAGGGAGATATTGGAAGAAGAATCTAAGGCCCAGACCGTGAATTCATTACCAAGAGCAGTAGGACTAGTTGACAACTCGGATACAGCTAGGCCAATAACTACGCCCTCAACAGCAGGATACAGAAAGTCACCGAACGACGATAAGGATCAGCAAGATGAAGAGCAAAAAAGAAGAATGAAACGCCATGAAGCGCAAAAACAAGCATTCTTCAGATCAGTGGATAGGATGGAGAAATCATTGCAGACATCAAAAGCATACTATGTCCATAAACAGCAGGCAATGCAAAGCCAATGGGAGAATATTTGGAACGCATAACGACATAATAGAACAGGCAATAGAAATACTTGATGAAGACTACATGAACGAGCATGAAGAATTAGAGGAGATTTACGAAAATATTATGGTGAATGTACAAAAGAAGATTGATGCATTTGAGATCAAGCATGCAGTTGGTACGAGGCAAGACGGCGCTACAGAAAATACGCACCACGAGCTGAAATTACCCGTGTTAAAGTTACCAACATTCAATGGTGATTATAAACAATGGAAGTCATTCTTTGAATTATTTGAGCAAGCTATACATAAAAACGATAAGCTTGGGAATGCTCAAAAAATGCATTATCTAAAAACAAACGTGACGGGGGAAGCAGCCAAGATCATTCAACACTTGCAGATAATGGACAGCAACTACGAGACGGCAAGGGAAGCTTTGGTAAACAGATACGAGAACACCCGAATGTTAGTGAATGCGCAAATTCAAGCATTGATTAACCAAAAGAAGTGCCAATTTGAATCTGCAGAAAATCTGAAAAGACTTCGATGGAGTGTGTCAATGCCTTAAAGGGACTGAACATCGATACGGAGAGCTGGGACCCTATAATACTGTACATCATCTCGCAAAAACTAGACAACGAAACGAGAAAGGCGCACGAACAGTCTTTGAAAAAACCGAAAGATTTGCAACCTCTGAACAATTTTTTTACGTTCCTGGAGAACAAATTCCATGCTTTGGACAATTTAGAAGAAAAGAAGAAGAAAGTGGATATTCAAAGGGACAAAAAACCATTTAACTATTGTTAAATGATTTTTTGTCCCTTTGAATATCCACTTGAAGCAGGGGTTCGTCAAGAATTTTTATGCAACTGTAACTCCGTTTTGCAAAGCATGCAATGGCGCGCATTGGCTTCACTCTTGCAGTACATTTATTCAAATGCCAGTCAAACAAAGGAAAGAGGTTGTGCAAACGGAAAAACTATGTAAAAATTGTTTCAAGCCAAATCATGAAACATCAAGATGTCCGTCAGGAAAGACTTGTCAAATATGTCATCAGCGTCACCACACACTACTCCACATTTCGCACTTAGATAGGCAACCTCAACAGCCGCAAACGAATTTTTCTGCGAACAAACAACATAACAAAACATTGTTAGCAACAGCGGTGATAAAAACCAATTGGAAAGGTTGTGATTACTTCCTTAGAGCTCTTATCGACCAGGGCTCTCAGTCTTCCTTCATCACCGAAGAAGCAGTACAGCGACTGCAACTACAACGGAAACGAGCAAATGCTTCCATTACTGGCTTAGGAGCAACGCATGCAGAAACGGCAAACAGTACGGTTGATCTACAAATTCAGTCCATATATCCGTCAGAATTTCAAACATGGAGAGAATTCTTAGTACTAAACAAGCTTACAAGGGTACTACCGGAAGAATCCTTTACAACTAACGATTGGGATCATATTAAACATTTACCCTTGGCGGATCCATCATACAACAAGAAAGCGGCCGTAGATATGCTGATTGGAGCTGATGTGTTCCAGGACATAATTCTTGAAGGGGTGATTAAAGGCAACCACGGCACCCCAGTCGCTCAAAACACGCAATTAGGTTGGATATTGTCTGGAAGTATTCAACATCACTCAAAGGCAAATGAAGCATCGGTTTGCTTAATATCGAACACAGGGTTAAACGATCAACTTAAATCATTTTGGGAAATAGAAGAAGTACATGAAGAAAGAGGTCTCACTGAAGAAGAAGCTCGGTGCGAAGAGATATTCAGGGCAACACACAAGAGGGACGAAGCTGGAAGGTACATTGTTCGACTACCGTTCAAAGAAGACACATGCAAGTTGGGCGAATCAAAAGACAGAGCGCTAGCTCGATTTCTTCAGATGGAGAAAAAATTTACGCGAAATAAGCAACTTTTTGATGACTATGTACAATTCATGACGGATTACATTGAGCTCGGACACATGGAAGAAGTCAAACCAACATCGGTTATGAAATCAACGAAAGAAGTTTATTACCTACCATGCAGTCATCAAGCCAGATAGCTCATCAACCAAGGTTCGAGTTGTCTTTGACGCGTCGTCACGAACGAGTTCAGGAGTAAGCCTAAATGATACAATGCTTACAGGTCCAGTTATACAACAGGATTTATACTCTATACTAGTGCGATGGAGAAAACATAAAATTGCATACAGAGCGGACGTTGCAAAAATGTACCGCCAAATACTAGTGGCTCACGAAGACAGAGACTTTCAGCGTATATTGTGAAGAGAAAGCCCAACACAAAATATCAAGGAATATCGGTTAAACACCGTGACTCACGGAACCTTATCAGCTCCATATCTGCCGATAAAAACACTTCAACAACTCGCGTGCGATGAGAAGGAGAAATCTGAAATAGCTTCAATGATAACTGGCCAGGATTTCTACGTTGATGACTTACTTTCGGGAGCGGATACATTAGACGCAGCAGTAGAGGCACAACAGCAATTGGTACAACTCATGGCGAGCGGAGGATTCAGACTACGCAAATGGTCTTCAAATACAAAAGCCGTTTTGAGAAATATAACATCAGAAGATCAAGAGCAAGGAAGATTCAAAATAAATGGCTACGACCCCATTAAGACCCTGGGAATATACTGGCGACCGGAGTCCGATACTATTGAATTCAAAGTTAATATTGCAACAGGGAATAAAAATCTGACAAAAAGAGTAATTGTGTCAGAAACAGCTAGGCTATTTGACCCATTGGGCTGGCTAGCTCCAATTATAGTAAGAGCAAGGCTAATCCAACAACAACTCTGGAAGTCGGGAAAAACTTGGGATGAAATACTTTCGGATGAAAACGCTCACGAATGGAAGGTATTCAGAAGCCAACTGTCTTGCATAGAAGAAATTAAAATACCACGATGGATCCAATACGAATCAAAACACCGCATAGAATTACATGGATTTTGTGACGCATCGGAGAGGGCATTCGCAGCCGTGATTTATACAAGAATTACAACTGTTTCTGGAGAAATTATGACAAGATTACTATGTGCTAAGACAAAGGTAGCACCAATTAAGAAGATATCGATACCGAAACTCGAACTTTGCGGAGCAGTCCTGCTGGCAAAATTACTTGAAAAAACCAAGGCCAAATTAGAAATAAAGGATCTGGAAATACATGCATGGACAGACTCATCAATAACATTAGCATGGATCGCCGGAAACCCTAACAAATGGAAGAGCTACGTAGCGGCCAGAGTTACGATAATAACCAAATTAGTAAGCTCAGACAAATGGCATCATGTAAAGGGTAAGGACAATCCAGCGGATTATGCATCTAGAGGACTATGGCCTTCAGAACTCAACGCATACTCAATTTGGTGGACAGGTCCACCATGGCTAGCGCAGGCACAGGTGAACTACACTGACTCCACAACTCACAGCACCAACGAGGAAGTTAAGAAACAGCACACAAACACCTTCACTTTAACGGTGGAACCAGATGTCGTAGAAAGATTGCTGTCGCAGTATAGCACAATTAGGCGAATAACAAGAATACTCGCGTTTTGTAAACGATTTGTGCACAACTCACGATCATCAAAAAATAAATTGCGGGGACAAATCACATGTCAAGAAATTGAAAGCGCTGCGAGGGTAGTTATAAGACACGTACAGCAGACAACGTTCAAGGATGAGGTCGTCAACTTAAAGAGAGGAAGGGAAATTGACAGGAAGAGTAAACTTCGGTGCCTCAACCCATTTCTGGATGAGAACGAGGTGATGCGAGTAGGAGGACGATTGGCGAAAGCAGAACTATCATGCTCGCAGAAACATCCCATAATCATCCCACATTCCGGGTATTTGACCACCATGTTGATAGACGAGGCCCACAAAACCACCTTACATGGAGGCTACGCTCTTACCCATGCACATCTACGGCAACAATACTGGATTCTGAGTGGTCTAAGTGCAGTCAAACAACTTAGATGTACTACATGTTTTCGACACAGATCGTCAACGAGAACTCAAATGATGGGAAATCTGCAACAACCGAGAGTGTCCAAAGCCAGACCATTTCTAAATACCGGAATCGACTATGAAGGACCTATAGATATCAGGACAGCGAAAGGAAGGGGAAACAAATCATATAAAGGATATATAGCCGTATTTATATGCTTGGCAACAAAGGCAGTTCATCTCTAAGTTGTTAGCGACTTAACAGCAAATAACTTCATAGCAGCTTTTAAGAGATTGTGCGCCAGGAGAGGACATGTGGGACACCTATACAGTGACAACGGTACGAATTTCGTGGCTGCAAACAACATTCTTCAGCTAAATGCAAGGGAGGCGAAAGAGTACAACGATGAAATATGCGAGGCATTAACAACTTACCATACGGAATGGCATTTCATACCCCCAGCGGCACCCCACTTTGGTGGCCTATGGGAGGCAGGAGTGAAGTCTGTTAAACACCATCTCAAGCGAACTATTGGTGAGCACAAGTTGACATACGAAGAGATGTCTACACTATTAAGTCAGATGGAAGCATGCTTAAACTCAAGACCTCTTTGTCCAATTTCAACCGATCCTGATGAAGTAGATGTCTTGACGCCAGGTCATTTCCTGATAGGAACAACCTTACTGGCACCCCCGGAAAAGCATAGACTTAATGAAAGGGAAGGTTTAGTGACGCGATGGCAACTGATAGAACGATTACAACAACATTTCTGGAAAAGATGGAGTTCAGAATATATAACGACACTGCTACAACGTCCGAAATGTACAACAAAGAAAGAGAATATTAAGGCTGGCAACATTGTTTTGGTGAAGGACGAACAACTTCTTCTAGCAAGATGGATGCTTGGAAGGATACTAGAGACGCATGCTGGAGAAGATGTTTAGAAGTCGCCCGGGAATCTACTTTGAAAAAATTGGAAACATTAACCTCATAGTTAATGACTGGAAGATAATCGCATATTATGATCTGACCAACTACTGGCGGGAACTTTCAGGATTCGAAAAACTGATTAACGAAATGAACGAATTCTGCAAAATGAAAGCCGCTTATGCACTGACACACCACATAATTCAACAATTTAACCACCAACTGGCCATTATAAAGGGCAATAACGACTTCCTATTAAAACAAGGAGCTGGAAAAGAGCCAGCTACCAGAATGAAACGATCACCATTTGACTTCGTTGGAACTGTTGCGAACAAGCTTTTTGGGGTTTTAGACGAGTCGTATGCGGAGCATTACGAGCAGCAGATTCAGCAAACACGATTGAATGAGAACCATCTACTCACGCTGATAAGGAACCAAACATCGATCGCAGAATCAACCAGCAACATCTTGCAGAAAATTACACAAGCCGTGACTGCACAACTCCAAGTATTTCACAACAACCTAGAAAACTTGAAAAGCATATGCTATGTAACGCAAACTAGCAACCACACGGCGGCAGAACAGAAGTTCTTAGCCATATCAACTTATACCACGTTAGCAATGGTAAATTATCAGCAGGTTCAAAATTCGTTATTGGACGTTCTAACGGATCTTCATCACGCTAAAGTAAATCCGCTTATAATTACGCCAGACCAACTTCGCGCACAGCTAGAGTTGATAAGAAAGCACCTACCTCCACAGCTGTCCGTCGCAGAAGACCGAACAGATTCGAATCTGCTAGCACTTTACAGGCTGCTAACAGCAAGGGCCCGAATAACCGAGCAAACCATCATATTCGACATAAGACTTCCGCTAATCAAGTCAGCAGACTATGAAATGTTCAAGGTTATACCAGTACCGACACCCCACAGAAATGAGTTTGTCTTCATTGAACCATCATTAGACTACTTAATAGTCAACTTACTGAGAGAGTCATACAACAGAATGGCAAGGGAGGAGCTCAACAATTGTATGAAAATCAGCGACAGATACTTATGCCAACAACAACATCCCATGTTTAATCGCCAATCCAACGTCAGCAGATGTGAAATGGACCTGCTCACCCACACCACGAACTTATCACCGTTCTGCAAGCTACGAAGCATAAGCCCATCTCCTGTGTGGATCCAGCTAAATAACGGAAATAGTTGGATATACGTTTTGGACAGGAAGTACACCTTTAACATAATCTGCGGAAGACGGATTCTAGAAGTCTCACTACAAGACGATGGCATTTTAACATTAGAGTCAAACTGTATTCTAAAACAGGACACGATGAGCATAACAGCTTACGAAAGGATGTCCAGCAAACTTAATACAGCTTTCATTCCGGCCACAAATATCACGGAAATATTATCAGACGACCCAAGATATGTTTCAAGACCATTGGTCATCCCAGTCTCAAGAGTAACAATGAGGAGTACGACACACTAAACCAACGGATAGCAGATCTCCAAAACAGCGAGGAACTACCAGTTGATTCAACGGCTCACCACGTGCACTACAGCATTTCCTACAGCCTGATTGGCGGATTATTCATCACCATCGTGGCATATATAGTGTGGCAGCGTAAACGGAAAATAACTATACTGGCCCCAGTACCTGCTTCAAGGCGGTTCACAACATCGGACTTTAACATATAAGTCAGTTCGGCCCGGCAGAATGTACAATTGCGTACATATGCACCTTACGGGAAACAGACACCGCGGGAAACTCTTTATCATTGATATCAGTTTTGTTCAGCGCCGCCGAGTCAGCAGCAGTTCCTACGTTTTTTAAGTTTTATGTAATAAGAGATCAGGTAATATTAGTATGCGTGTCAACATAATTTATACTATAAAAATGTGTGAAATAAAATTTTACGTCGGATTTGAATACGACATCTCCAACAGAAAGGTGTATTAATTTTAAACTATAACCACCCCGCACCAGTGGTAAGGTGGTCTTAGTATAGAAATAATAATATATCAACAGGCTATCAGAAACTTCTGCTATATAAGGGCAGATGGCGATCGAAAGGGGGTAGTTGGTTTAGAACCGTGGCGAAGAGATTGGAAAAGTGATAATAGGCGAAGTTGTAATTTTGTGATAAATTGAAAGTTGAGAGTGAACAAGAAAAAGTAATTAGTTTAGATTTGTGAATTAAGTAATTGAAAGGAGATAAAGTGATTTGAGAGGAAAGAGACCTTGTAAGAAAAGAATTTGCGAAGAAAAGAATTTCTCTGAACTTGAATTGTTCTATAGACTAGAAAATAAAGAAATAAATTTCACAGAATATCGTTTTATCTACTCGAGCCGTAGCTTGCATATTACAATATGTACATGTGAACGTGCTTATAGGAGCAAACTAACATCGAAACAAATCACATAACTTATATAATAGGACTTATATATGCAAGGTTTTTTGGTGCCGTAAATCACATGATTGATATACTATACATATTTCTGTATTTACTGTACATTCAGTTCATTCGAAGCCGTTACTCACGCGATCTGTACCTATACGTAGATATAAATATATACTCAAATAAGTCCACATATAGCATTGGTTGTCCCCACATCACGTGATTTATATACCTAGACTTTATATACAATCTTAAGATCATGCGTCTAATCGTGAAACGGGACATTCGCCTTTTCTTATAAATTTTACCTCGTGTTATCAAAAATTTCGTTTTTAACGCAAAACGCGTTGAGACATTTTCAGAAAGCCAGTTTTTCGCAAACAAATCGTATTCTCCGAAATGATTAAGGTCATTGCAAAACGCGGTCGTGCTAAAGGTTGCATCAAACTTACTGCAACATTAGCAGAGTCGATCAATGCATTCACGACCCTATCCACTCTCGAATTTCGGCTTAGAAAACTCGACCACTCGTGGCAAGAGTTCGTAGCTCTGCAAAATGAATTGTTAGAATTCATGGAATCGCCCGGTTATGTAGATCGCGAGCCTGAATTTGCCGAATACGAGGCAAAATACTTCGAAACCCATTCGATTATATCAGATGCGATTCTTAAGGTAAAGGGGAAGCACAAGGAGGACAAGGTCTTCGCTCAAGGTGCTCCGCCCTCACAAGATTTGCCACAAGTAACTTCACCCAAATCTATTCAGTTGCCGAAGATTTCAATTCCAGTTTTTTCCGGGGACTATAAAGATTGGCCCGCG
Source organism: Pocota personata (assembly GCA_963082735.1). Taxonomy (NCBI): domain Eukaryota; kingdom Metazoa; phylum Arthropoda; class Insecta; order Diptera; family Syrphidae; genus Pocota; species Pocota personata. The sequence goes on from OY720431.1 coordinate 88,215,405, forward strand.
TTTTGGGATCTATTCTCGGGATCAGTCGACTCAAACACGTTGATCACATGTGCCCAAAATTTTACTACCTCAAGTCATTCCTTCGTGGAGATGCCGCAAATTTGATTAAACACATGACAAGCTCGGAAGAAAATCGATGCCTGGGATAGGCTGGAAAGGCGCTTCGACCAGAAATATCTTATCATCTAATCATTCATTCAGTCATTCATTTCACTTCCCGCGTGCACTACAGCAAATATTCAGATGCTTCGCAAGATTTTTGACGGGGCAGATGAAACCGTTAGGGGACTTAACGCTTTGGACTCGACTAACCGGGACTCTTGGCTAATCTACCTATTAATTCAAAAGATAGACCACGAGATTAAGCAGGCCTGGGCTGAAGAAGTAGGGTCAAGTGACAACTGTAAAATATATGAATTTCTAGAGTTTCTTCAAAAGCGTTGCAACTGTCTAGAATCTTGCCTTGCCTTTTCTCGGTCTAATCAAACGCGCAGTAAAACTTCAACTGCAGTTCGTACGCATCTCGTTAAATCCCCTCAAGGTTGTCCAAAGTGTAAAAGGGATCATACTCTCTCGCACTGTCAGGATTTCAAAGTACTCAACCTTGATGCTCGTCGTGACTTTGTTAAAAACAATGCAATTTGTTTTAATTGCCTTCGTCAAATTCCTACCTCTCTCGTCCACAACAAAGTCCTGAATCACCTGTCGTCACAAATCAGGGTGTCGAATCCAACCATCGTCGTCTTGCAAGCATTCTTCCCACAGCCCTAGCTCGGTTTCAGGACAAACAAGGGGTTTCTCAGAACGTTCGTATTCTCCTCGATTCGGGATCCCAAGTTTCCTTCATAACCGAGCAAGTTGCGCAACGCTTGAGATTACCTCGTAAACGGTCTCGGATTCCAATACTGGGAATCGCATCCGCATCTCACCAATGTGTTGGTGACTCTTAACCTAGTCTCTCGCTATACTTCAGAATTGATTGAAATCAACTGCTTTCTTCTGCCAATCATAACTTCTTCACTTCCGCCATTCGTCATAAATAATATTCCCGAAAACGTATTTTCTCTTGAACTTGCTGATCATTACTATAATCTACCTGGTCCCATCGATATTCTCATAGGCGCCCCAGCATCATAAAAGGGGCCTCAAGGTCAGAAGTTGAAGGAACACTGACTTCAATACCAACTATTTTCGGCTGGGTAATATCAGGAAGTCACCAACAGCACTTCTATGAAGGATCGCAGGTGAAAACTTATTGCACTCGTTTGGACCACACACGATCTGGAGCGTTTTTGGAGACTGGAGGAAGTATCTTTTCAAACCCCGCTGTCTCTCGAGAAGGAACTGGCAGAGGATAGTTTCGCTAATTCACATGTTCGTCGTTCAGATGGCAGATATGAAGTCCAACTGCCCTTCAAACTCTCCGTAAAATTCCATTTTTGGAGATTCCTTTGGTACAGCCCTTTCTCGTTTTCATTCAATCGAACGTAGATTCAATTTTAATCAGGATCTCAAATCCCAATACTCATCGTTTATTAATGAATATCTTTCTCTCGGTCATATGGAAGAAGTTTATCCTAATGAAATCTTTCAACCTTCAAATAATTCTCACTACTATCTTCCTCACCATGCCGTGTTTAAGGGGATAGTAGTACCATAAAAATTAGAGTTGTTTTCGACGCATCTGCGAAGGCCCACAATTCCATGCCATTAAACGATGCACTTCTCATTGGTCCAACTATACAGCAAGACATCTTCTCAATATGTTTACGTTCTCGTCGTCACTTATACTTCATAACAGGGGATATTGACAAGATGTGCAGGCAGATCTGGGTTTCACAAAACCATACTGATTTTCAGCGCATTGTTTTGTGAAAATCCAGAGGATACTCTAAAACATTACCGTTTGCTAACGGTAACTTATGGAACGTCAGCTGCTCCGTTTTTAGCTGTGCGAGCTCTTCAGCAGTTAGCCTTAGATTCTGCTATCACCCATCCCCGTGCATCAGCTACTATTTTAAATAATTTTTATGTCGACGACGTTATTACAGGCGCAGATACAATCGACGATCTCTTCGCTCTTCGTAAAGAACTGGTCAACTTATTAAAACTAGCTGGTTTCAAACTTCGTAAGTGGATCACAAACTGCTGGCCACTTCTTATGTCATTGCCTGAGGATCAGCGGGAGCTATCCCCAGTCGACTTCGAAGAATCCAACATAAATAAGGTTCTTGGACAGCAGTGGTGTCCATCAAGGGATTCAGCTTGGTCTTTCGGATTCGTGTATAAAACGGCGCATATTGTCAGATGCTTGTCGAGTCTTTGATCCTTAAGGATTTCTAGCACCCATCGTGATTAGAATAAAGATAATGTTTCAGGAGCTCTGGAGAAAGGATCTTAATTGGGATGAAGAAGTTCCGGAAAATCTAGCACATCAATGGAGGACCATCAGAAGGGATCTGCCTCTCGTGGAATCCTTCTCCATACCTAGGATTATGCTGCCTAACAAACAATTGGGAGTTATATGGCTTTTGTGACGCATCGTTGGATGCTTACGCCGTAGTCGTTTATTGCCGCAACATCAGTCAAGACAATTCCATTTCTATCACACTGGTTGCAGCAAAAACCCCTTTAAAGGTTCTGCCACTTCCGAGGCTCGAGCTGTGCGGAGCATTATTACTAACTCGACTCATAAACAATATTAAGCTTTCATTGCAGGAACCAGATGTCAAGATATTCGCCTGGACAGACTCCTCAATTGTGCTTCATTGGCCCTCAGCCGCCCCAAAGAAATGGTGCTTGTTTGTCGGCAATCGAACTTCTGAAATAATATCAGCAATTCCGATCGAATGTTGGAACCACGTTCGTTCTGCGTCCATTCCCGCAGACGCCGCTACTCGAGGGATGTTGCCATCCTTGCGGAAATGGACATATGGTGGAAAGCACCCAAGTGGCTAAGCGAAAATAAAGACCAATGGCCTATATCGAGCTATAACAAGGAGGACATCGACTCCAGGCAACTAGAAGAGCATAAAGTAGCTACCACACAGGTATTCGTCTGAAACATAACTTCGTTAAATTTACTTGAAAATGTCTTAGATAACCATTCAAATTGGCTTAAAGCAGTGCGCGTTATAGCATATGTTATTCGGTTCGGTAAAAACTCTCGATTTTCTTCAGATACTCGCAACTTTGAATCCCTATCACCTGAAGAGATATCTCTCGCGAAAACCCATCTCATAAAGAGCGCCCAATCATCATTATTCAATAACGAAATCGTAACTCTCAAAAGCAACAAATAACTACCTTCAAGGAATAGACTATTATCGCTAAACCCCTTTATCGACTCTCATGTTGTTCTTCGTGTCGGTGGTTGGAGGATGACCAAACATGTCAACACGCACTCTATTCATCAATCACCAAACACAACATAACACATCCTATTTCATTTTCACTCAAATTCTACAGTAACTTTTTCTCACGCATGTACTCTCTCTTATCAATTGCTTTGCCAATGTAAACTAATTGACGAGAACTGTTACCTCTCATTGCTGCTATCTTTCAACTATGTAAATCAAAGCTTATATTCGTCAGTCTACGTTAATCAGCCAACGGGATCGGTTGGTCTTCATTATTTCAATAAATTAAACATTAAACACAGTACTCTTTTTTTCTTGCACGCACATTACACATATTATTGAAAACACACAGTACACTACATATACACTTGGGAAACGCATTTCATAAGTAAAAAACAACATTTATATACAAGAAGGAGCACAATTGGGTGATATTTAATTACACATTTATACATTATATATTGATCCAACATCCATACACATATTTTAAAACACTTAAACACACATTCATCACATTCCCAAACAGACATTTTACACTTTTTTATATAAAAAGGTACAAAGAAAGGAGATAAAATAGTAAGGACTTAGGTGTTTACATGTTGTGCCTTAAGTGGACGCCTGCAGTAGCGAAATTACGCGACATGGAGATCTCGGTTTGCACACTTGGAATTTACTGTCTTCAAAACAAAGGAAGGCAAAAGGATTGCACCTGCACTTCAACAAATGTTCGTAAAAAGAATGTAGTATTTATCTCACTTATGCTTGAATTTTCTGATTTTTTTTTATTTTAGCATACACAAATTATCCGGCTCGAAGGACCAATGTTTTACCACGGACTTATACTTGGGGTTGATGATAATAACTCTATTGGCTTTACTGTGATCGACTAAGAACAACGAAATATATACATGTAAAATGAAACGCACCGAACTATTCGCTATAAGGGCTTTATTCGAGTGTACTTTCAACTATACATCTAAGAGTATTTATACCTTTATTATGTACTTTAGATTTTGGCGCGAAATTACAATTTGCCAGTGTATTGGTTTCATAAATGTGGCGGATTTATGTATAAATGAATTAATTACAAATGTATTTACAAAAACATAGAATCTGGTTTTGTTTGTTTTATCATAATTTTATGGATATCGAAGAACTATCAAAGTTGGTTGGTTCTTCTTGTTTTTAATCGCCAACAGAGCTTACTGGCAATACTTTTCAGTCGGTAGGATTCTAAATCAAAAAATTAGAATTCCGAACGTTAAACAAAATTAGTAGTTAATATATGTAAACTGCAAAGTGAAACTGTGAAGTAGTTTTATATCAAAAGATTATATTAAGTAAAGTCAAAAAGACCAAAAGATTGAAATAAATTAAGAGATAAAACAAAATACTATTCTTAGGAACATTATTAAAAAAAACAAAAGTGAAACTGGAATCAGCTTAATTAAAATTTAATGCCAAAATCAGTTGAAATAATAGAGACATTTAAACCGTATCAAGGAACTACTGGAATAAATCCGTGTCAGAGCTGATAAAAGAAGCAGCTGGAATAAGGCAGTTCAACGGAAAGATGGCTATGAACTTACATCTTTCATAAGGGAAGTGGAACTGTTCTTACCACTATTCCAAGGCGATCAAGCCCCCTACAATTTTATACTACAAAGGTAAATAAAATTCAAGGAGATGCTGTATAAACCATCCTAACTCTTGGGACCAGTCCAACGTGGTAGCAAATAAAAACAGAGTTAACCAGAAGCTTTGGAGTAAGAGAAATTTACCACAGCCTTTACCACCAAGCCGTTAGCTGTAGAAATAATAATAATGTGAGTGAATATTTTAGTAAACTAAAAGATATATTAGATAAACTTAATTCTAAGAATGAAATTGATGTACAAAAGCCAGAAGAATTCTCACCCTCAGTGAATGAATCAGTAGTGTTAAAAACATTTATAAATGGTATAGTCTCAAGTTTAGCCAGTATAATACTAAGCAGCGATTTTAATAATCTCCGAGAAGCCTTTTTTACTTTGGAAGAAAACGGAATGATTAGGCAAAGTAGAACTAACTGGAATATAAACCATTTTGCTCAAAATAGAAAATGATATAACTATAATAAAAATAGAAATGGTACATCTGATAATCAAATTCAATTTGTGAAAGAAGCTCCGATCAAGTTAGACAAAACTATAATCAAAATTTTAATAGAACTTCGGGGCAATTTAGTAATATTAATAATCTGAATTTTAGTGGAAATTCAACACAGTACAGAAATAATAATTATAGGAACTCAGGACAGTTTAGAAAACGAAATAGAGTATAGCCGTTGGAAGTATTTCATTTAAAAAGTCAAGGACAGGAAAAGGTAAATTTTCAATTGCCGCCTTTAGTACATACTTACCAATAGTAAAATTGAACAGGTAACGGTAAACTTAAGTCCCTTATAGGTACTGGTTCGACAACAACTTTACTAGACAAAAATAAACTAACACAATACAAAAGATTAAAGCTAGATAAAATAATTAATTTCAATACTCTTAACGGTCAAACAATAATAGATTCAGACATAGTAACAGAATTACCTTTAGATTTTAATGAAAAGAAATCGAGGAGTTGGAAGTTAACAACTTTTAAGAACAAAGAATTCGATGGACTCATCAGACTAAATTTACTTAAACCACTCCAAGCAGTAGTTAACTTAGATGAAGAAATTTTGGAAGTATATGGGAGCAGAATAATTTTTTTAATTCATGGCCTTATATGGAGAGTGAAATTCATATACTAGAATATTCGAAAGCAGATATATTTAAAATTCTTCAATGTACAGACATGAATATCGAGGAGAAAGAAAAATTGAAAGGTATTTTAAAAGATAATAGTGATTCGTTTTTTCAAGAAAGTCAAAAGTTTTCTAATGCTAATGAAGTAAAACACGAGATAGTAACGAAATATAGTAATCCTATTTATTCAAAGATTTATAGGTATCTCCAAATTCATGAACAAGAGATAAGTAGGCAAATTAAGGAAATGCTAATTAACTTATAATTATTAACTAATAAAAATAAAAAAATAACTCTCCTCTCTGGCAAGTACACAAAAAATTGTATAATTCAGGGAAAAAGAAGTGGAGAATTGTCATAGATTACTGTATACAGAACGAAGTTACTGCTGATGATAAATTCCCTATCCCAAATATAGAGAATATCTTAGAAAAATTAGAGAGAGCTCAGTATTTTACATTGTTATGAGCTAGGGACAGGCCACGGAGGCATCTTCAGTGTGGATGAAGGGGACGGTGGCGCGCACGCGGTTGCACGGCTTAACTCGTCAGACGGGGCTGGTTCTTGTCTCCCATCACTCTCACACCATCTGCTCAAACACAAAAAAATGGTGCCATATGTTTACAAAGAGAACCTATTAGAAAAGAGAAGAAGCTAACCTAATTAGACTACGGACGGACTTAAAAAAAAAAAGATGGGAAAGAAGACAGTAGAAGAAGAAAAGCTCAAGGGCTTGTGCCCATATCCCGGAGAAAGGAGGGTATATCAGATCTAAACTACACCTAACTATTCTAAACTAAACCTAATCTACCCTAAAACTTAAGATAAACCCTAACCGATACCTGAACTAACTTATACCTATCCTATTCTAGCCCTACTCTACGGCATCTGTATCCCCTCGTCTCTCCAAGATATGGGTACGTCTCGTCTCAGAGACGTACCAGGTGTTGATGACACCAGCATGGAAAACCAACCCTTGTGTCTGTATGACACAACCTTCGCTATCTCCTTGGTCTATATTCATTGGAGATGGACCCTAATGCCTCAATCCAGCCACTCTTGTCTAATGTCCTAAAAGTAAAGTGCGTACAGTCGTCACGTATGGTCTTTGTCACGTCAGTGCAGTCGTCCTGTCAAGTCATCGTGATCAGCGAAAGGGCGGCCTTTCCATTCCCCAACACACCATCATCCAACAGGGGAAATTAACTGCCCATCATTATCAAAACAAAACTAAAATTAGTTACGTACATTTGAGTTTATTCTTATAAAAAAAATTAATTATTATATCTAAGTTATAATTAAAGCTAATATATCTTAATCAAGCAAATTCCGCCCTTAGCATTACTCCATATAAAAACTCAGAAAAAGAAAAAAAAAATATTCACAGTAAAGAAATTAATTACTCAGGTTCTTTTTTTTTGTTTTGTTTTATGTGTGTTTATATTTTATTGCAGCATCTAGGGCATCGTAACAGGATCGACGATTGTGTCTGAGTGGCCGTGAGGGCACTGGCCTCTTACAAAAGGGGCCTGTAGTGACTGCGGCGTTCCTTCGTACCCTTCGCTCGTTTATAGGCCGACTAACGTGTGGCAAGGGCCCACGCCCTGGGTCTAAGGGTCTCATGTTGTACAGACTGGCCGGCTATATGAGTTTATTAGCTCCGATCATCTAATTATTGTAAGATGCCTGAAGTATGGGATATATATGTAAAGTTTTAAATGCCGATGATTTAAATTTATGCTCTATAATTATATTTTATTTAACAAATTATGATCTATAATAATGTTAATTTAGAAAAATGATCGAAATAGTGATTTAAAGAAAAACTTGGCAAAACGACTCTATAAGAACGACTAAAACAACTTTTCAACTACTCAAGAGTTAACTACTGCTTCGAACAACTGTGCTCTCTGAGAGCTCGACATCGACTGACTCCTTGGCGTAACGTCAAACTTCCCAAAACCATTGCAGCTTATCTCTCCTTCACACAATTAGGGCAGTTAGCCTGGAATCACCAACACCGCTACCGTACTTTTACACTCGGCCATCCTGAACTTCGTCATCTGACCCAGATGACAAAAGTTTTTCGATTTCTGTGACGTACTTCCATAGCTTCATGTTGTCACAACTGGTAGCCGTAGTGATAGGCCCGTCGACTTGCGCTGCTTTTCTTACATCGTAACGCCCATTTCGCTTAACCTTAGTGACTTCATATGGGCCAAGGTATTCGCTCGCCAACTTCCTGCCTGTAACAAATTGGGTACGTTTGATCGCGACTAAGTCTCCAACTTTATATCTGTATTCGTTTTCTGTCGTAATTCTTCTTGTATGTTGTTTGGGCATGTTGTATCTGCTTCCTGGCTTCTTCACGCGTTTTCTGTCGTTCGTTGTCGAAATTATCCAACATCTCTTGTTCAAGCAGTTTGGCGATTTGTTCATTTATTTCATTTTTCATTTTAATGCCAAACATCAATTCAAACGGCGATACTTTTGTCGAACTGTGGACGCGTGCGTTGATTGCCTTCTGCACTTTAGCAACAAAAGTATACCATTTCAACGGTTCATCTACCAATAGCTTCGCTGTTATCGATAAAATCGACCTGTTCACGCGCTCTATTTGTCCATTGCCTCTTGCAACGCCTGTTGTACTCAATACGTGTTCAATGCCATTCACTTTCATGTACTCTTCGAAGGCTTTCGAAGTGAATGCTGATCCTCTGTCACTGACCACCCGAGTGGGTGCACCAAATATGATAGACCATTCGTTGAACTTCTTCAGCACTTCTTCGTATCCAGTCGATTTAGTAGGGTACAGCCACACAAATTTTGTAAATCCGTCCACCATCGCAAAAATGAACTTGTACTGCTTTGACGTAGCGTCCATAGGACCAAGGTGGTCGATATGCAGAGTATGTAACGGCTTATCTCCTTTGTCTATACAGTATAAGTAACCCTCCTTTTTGCCCAACTTCTTGTTGTGTATTATGCACTTGATGCAACTGTTGATAAACTGGCCGACTTTGCCCTCAAGATGCGGTATCCAGTAGCTTTGCTGAATAGCGTGAATAGTTTTTTGCACTGCAAGTGTCCATCGTTATGCTCGTCCGCGATAATTTCGGGCTCCATCGACTTAGGTACAGCCAACAGATCGTTGCCATTTACAGTTTTGTATATGAGACCCCCTTTAATTTTGAAATTTTCATATGGTAGACTGATAAGGATTTCTGCTTCAGCTTTAATATGCGCGTCGTTCTGCTGAGCTTTCTTTATACGCGCTGATACCTCTGAAAAAACTGACAGTATATTTTGCGGATGTCGGCTAAGACAGTCAACATGTTTCATCCTTTCGCCAGGCCGATGTTCTACGTCAAAATCAAAGTCTTGAAGATATAGAATCCGTTGCGTTACTTCTCGCGGGACATCTTTCTTGTTTGTTGTTTGATTGAATGCTGCGCAATCTGTAACCAACTTGAAGTGAATGCCAAGCAAATAATAGCGAAATTTCCTTAAGGCAAGGTATGCGGCTTTGACTTCTAACGCATAACTGTGCCTCTGCGACTCCTGAACAGACGTCTTCTTGCTCCAGAAAAATACGGGGTGTAGCTGGCTTTCAAACATTTGCAACAGTGCAGCGTCAAACCAGTCCTTTGATGCGTCAGTGTGAACTTCAGTAGGTGCATTTCTTGCATAAATTTTCAAAATTGGTTCTCTTGTAAGTGCATCTTTCAATTTCTGAATCGACTTAAGCTCGGCTGGCCCCATCTGGAACGGTACATCTTTGCGCAACAAGTTTGTCAATGGACGAGCGATTTGTGCATAACATTTTATGAACCTTCTAAAGAAGCCAGTTAGGCCTAAAAAGGATTGCACAGATTTCACGTTCTTGGGCACTGGAAACTTGGTAACGGCGGTTGTTTTTTCTCTGCCTGGTCGTATATGCCCGTTTTCAATTGTATGTCCCAGAAAGTTGACCGTCTTTTGGAGGAAACGACGCTTTTGGCATTTTATTTTCAGCCCATAGGTTGCTGCTTCGGTTAATACTCTCTCCATTTTATAAAGGCACTCCTCAGCTGACACCGCGTGAATAATAATATCATCCATGTACAGCTCCATCATGTCTTGGTTAACCAAATCTTGAAATACATGATTGACAAAACGTATGAACACAGCTGGTGAGTTGCAAAAGCCAAACGGTGCTCTGTTGAACTCGAATAAACCGCTTTTAGTGACGAATGCTGTATATTTTTTGCTCGACTCCTCAACTGGTACATGGAAAAACCCATTTTCTAGGTCCATGACTATAAAATATTTTGCATTCTGCAACTTTTCCAGCACGTCGTCTATCAGTGGTACTGGAAAGCAATCCTTCAGCAATATGTTGTTAGGCTTTTGAAAATCCACACATACGCGGTAGGAGCCGTCTTTCTTCCTAACAACGACAACTCTGCTGGCAACATTAGACGTCGATTTACGTATAATGCCTTTTTCAAGCCATTCGTCAATCTGTTTCTGTACTGCTTCAGCTTCATCAACTGGAAGGCGGCTTGGTGCTTGACGAAATGGTTTAACTTCTCGGTCTGGCACAATCTTCAACTTAACTGGGCATTCTATGCTTACGTCAACTGGCTTATAATTTTTGATCATCTTTTGGACAACGTCTTTATACTGTGGAGGAGTGTCAATATCAGTACTTTATTCAACAATGTTATAAATACTTATCTGATTTTTCTCCCTCTCAATTTCCTCCTGTAACAAAGGAGAAAATTGATAACCATTGTTGCCTGATGTAAAGTAGAACTTTTTTGTAAAGTCATATCCAAGTAGTGCTTCACATTCAACCGTATCGTCTGGGACCACAACAAACTTTTGCATGGTCTGCATGCCATTGACTGCAACCTCAGCTTTAAAATGCCCAATCGGATTTGTTTTTTTTGTTACCCAGGCCACATAGAAACGAGAAACTCTTGCAAATTGACATCTTTAAGTTGTTTGTAGACACGCTCCTTCATGATTGTCACATCCGAACCCGTGTCAACCAAGCATTCAACTTTGACGTTTTTTACCATTATTTCCTTTAACCGATTACGATCAATAACAACGTTAACGCTCTTCATCGCTCGAGGACAAGCTGTGGATATGTGTCCACTCTGGTTACATTTGAAGCACTTCTGTTCTGCTCGACAGTCTTTGCGCAGATGTTCAGTAGATCCACAGTTATAACAGTGATTCTTCTTATCAGTGTGAATGTACCGGTTTTTCTTGGCACTACCGTTCTGCTGTTTATCTGTTTTATCCTTGTCGTTTATACGCTCAAAAATATCGTACTTCTCTTCGAGTTCTTTAAATGATTTGCAGTTGTACATATTGTACTTGATTTCGGTTTTTATGTTTAGACCGTCTACAATATAGCGTATGACGGACTCCGTGTCAACCCCAAAAAGTGCGGCGATTTTTTTCATATGTAAAACGTACTCGTGGAAACTTTCTTCTTTGCGCTTATTCCTCTCACTTAACTGCTTATGAATTTCTGCAATACTATATGTGCATTCAAACTCGTTCTCCAGTAACAAACGTAAACACAGACACCGACTCGAGGAACAGTTTGGCTGTATTCGTCATCTTGCCTCGTGCTTGCACATACTTCTGCTTTTCACTCATACCATAGGCATCGGCATTCTGCTCAAAATTTTGAAACCAATGTTTGACTGGAATCGTCTCTCCATCGAAGTCTGGAATAATTTTTGCAAAATTTTCAACTGAATCTTTCGAATCGTTTTGTTTTAGTTCGTCTGCTTGAGTTCTTTAGATCTCATCATTCTGCTCGCCCGTTTGTTGCGTATTCAACGCACTACTTTTTTCGACTTTTTTTTTCCATTTCTATTCTTCTAGCGGCGCTCGACGTTGACTCCGTTTCGCGTTCGTTTTGGGTTTTTTCTTTTTCCTCACTCATCGCTGCTTTCCTTTGCTGTGTTTATGACCGCGTATTATACTGTTGCCTCAGTTCCACTTTTGCTTGAGTAAACGCTTCTTTTATGTCCGTTGTTTTTGACCTTTTACTTTCCTCCCTCGCAACCTGTTTCGTTTTTTTCGTACTCATGTACTGAAAATTGTTTTTCTTTTTTATTTTTTTAAAATATTTTTTAGTACGGATGACCCGACGGTTGAGCCCCCAAATGTAAAGATTTAAACGCCGATGATTTAAATTTATGCTCTATAATTATATTTCATTTAACAAGTTATGATCTATAATAATGTTAATTTAAAAAAATGATCGAAATAGTGATTTAAAGAAAAACGTGGCAAAACGGCTCTATAAGAACAAGTAAAACAAGTTTTTAACTACTCAAGGGTTAACTACCACTTCGAATAACTGTGCTCGCTGAGAGCTCGACATCGACTGACTCCTTGGCTTAACGTTAAACTTCCCAAAACTATTGCAGCTTATCTCTCCTTCACACAATTAGGACAGTTAGCCTGGAATCACCAACACTGCTACCGTACTTTTACATATATTTATTTTTTATGGATACGCCGATCTTGACAGTCTGGACAGAAAGGTTAGCTATCGTTCCCAAATCTGTATAAATACTTCCGATAGCCACCTGTGTAAGGAGGTAGTTGCAGTCCCCATGCATTCGTTTTATCCACTCCTCGATGGAGGGGAACAGCTTGTAGGTCCATCTGCCTTTTGTATTGTTCTCCCACCAAGCTTTCTACAAAGCAATTGATATTGTCTTTTCTTCCTCTTTAATTTCTTGACAATTCCAGCTTTTTAATTGCTCGAGCTTCTCCTTTCGTAGATCCTTACCATCTCGTTTGCAAGGATGTCGATACTGATCATTCCAGCTATGACACTGCTGCATCTGATATTGTTCGGAAACCGCTGATTGTTCTTATCGCGCAGAGCCTGTATGTTGCCGACAGTCATACAGGAGAACCGAGCATACAGGAGAACCGAGCTGACGACTCTGGATTGTAAAATCCGTCTAGCGTACCCAGGTATTCCGATGTTTGGTACTATTCGAGAGAAGGCCGCCTGCAGTAGGGAGGTTTTATTGTTCGAGTATTCTATGTGGGCTTTAAACTTCAATCTATTAGATTGAAGTATGGCATATATTTTTGATTTTTTTTAATGGATATGCCAATGGATGGGGTAACCTTCTAAAGATACTAGTAGCCTACTAGCATTCACGGTGCGCATACCCGATTACTCGATTCCAGGAATGCGCCTACGTACTAATCCATACTCAGCTCACTTCTACCACTCTCCTCGCGGGACGGCCGTTAGGTATCTCTTCGCGGGGCTGGTTAGCAATTTATGCTTTGCTTCTTGTATTGCTGCTTCTGTTCTAATTGCTTTCTCAATTATACGAAGCTCTTTTTGACATTCGTTACGAGTGCGCAAATTTCCATCCAGTTCTCCTCTGATCGTGGTCTATAAGGAGCGGTGGACTCGGCAAGATATATCTCCATTCTGCGAAGCGATTGCAATGGAACACTGCGTGTTCTGTGTCTTCCTCTTAATCTTGACAATCTGGACAGAAAGGTGAGCTATCGTGCCCAAATCTGTATAAATACTTCCGATAGCCACCTGTGTAAGAAGGTAGTTGCAGTCCCCATGCATTCGTCTTATCCACTCCTCGATGCTGGGGATCATCTTGTAGGTCCATCTGCGTTTTGTACTGTTTTCCCACCAAGCTTGAAACAAAGCTATTGATATTGTCTTTTCTTCCTCTTTCATTTTCTTGACAATTCCTGCTTCTTGATTGCTCAAGCGATTTCTTTCGTAGATCCTTACCATCTTGTTTGCGGGGATGTCGATAATGAACATTCTAGCTATGATACAGGCTGCTTCGTCCGATATTATTCGGAAACCGCTGATTGTTCTTATTGCGCAGAGCCTGTATGTTGCCGACAATTTCCTCTGTGTCTCCATACAGAGAGCATCTGGATAATAAAATCCGTCTAGCGTATCCAGGTCCTCCGATGTATGGTACTATTCGAGAGAGGGCCAAATGCAGAGGGGAAGATTTCTTGATTGAGTATTCTATGTGGGCTTTAAACTTCAATCTATTATCAAGCATTAGTCCTAAATATTTAACTGCTTCTTTTGATCTTATAGTCTGGCTGCTGACTCGAGTATTCGCATATTTAACAGCCTCTCGACTTGTTATAAGAACAGCATCAGTTTTGTGGTCTGCTAATTCTAGACCGGCGGATACTAGCCAGTGTTTGATTTTTGCGATTGCTTCGTTTGTGGCTGACTCTATTTCGTGGATGTGTTTGGCCACGGTAACTACGGCGATATCATCAGCGAACCCGATTTTCCTAACTCCTTGTGGCAGAGCTAGGCGCAGGATTCCGTCGTACATAATATTCAATAGAAGAGGGCCTAGTACCGACCCTTGTGGGACTTCCGCAGTGACGATATAGTACTTTACCCCCTCGTCAGTTTGGTACCTCAACTTCCTGTTTGTGAAGTAATTTGTGATTATCCTCAACAGGTAGTATGGAGTATCCATTCTGGCCAGCGATTTCCTTTTAAATGACCAATCTTCCAAGTTAAAGGCATTTTTAATGTCCAGAGCCACTACTGCACAGTATTTCTTTGTCCCTTCTCGCCATCTTTTCCCCTGGATCGCTTCAGCTGCTGTATCCACTACCGCTATTATGGCATCAACGGTGGAACGCGATTTTCTGAATCCGAACTGCTGATCTGCTACCACGAGGAGTCTTTTATATATTATTCGTTCGAGGATTTTCCCAAAGTGTTGAGTAGACATATTGGGCGATATAACGATGGTTCACCTGGTGGCTTGCTTCCTTTTGGTAGCAGCACCAAATTTTGGAGCTTCCATGGATCAGGGAAAATTCCGTCGTCTAGACACTTATGCATCGTCGATGTAAAGATATCGGGCCTCCTTTGAACAGCCACTTTCACTGCTTTATTGGTGATGCCATCCGGTCCGGGGGCTTTATTGTTGCCTATCTTCTTGCATGCCTCGAATAGTTCCTCCCGAGTAATAACAGGGACGTGTTATCTGTGAAGACCTATGGCCTTTCAGCTTTGTCATCACCATTCTGTACGCCATACCCCAACTGTTTATGTCTGCTTCGTTACAGAGTCGTTTAAAACATATCGTCTTATTCCCTTTGATCGCCTTTTTTCGATCGCGTTATGCCAGCTTAAATGTGTCTAGACGCTCCTAAAAATCGACTCTTCCTTTGGATCGTTGGACTCTGCGTCGGTCTTGTAAACACTTTGCCCTGAGTGTTTTTATTTCCTCGTTCCATCAATAGCATGTTGCACCTCTTCTACTGGCTATTCTTCTGAGCTAGTGCGAGAGAGTCTCCTCTGTTCCGAAGCGAGTTATGACATCAACGTCCATCATTTCTTCGAATGAGTCTTTATCGAAGAGTTTATCTTTCCATTTTGGGCCTGTTAATTTAGGGCGCTGAATGGTTGAACCAGATTTCTTAATATCCATTATTATCGCCTGGTGGTCGCTCTGTGTATATTCTTCACTGAGCCGCCATTTTGGGAGTTGCTCACAAAGGTTATATTGATGACTGACCCCATACCTGCTTTGCGATATGTGTTTGTTTGCAAGCACTTTTTCTAGTGGCGCAAAGGTTTCCAGTAGAATACGCCTCCTGGCATTGGTGAGCCTGCTACCCCACTCTGTTGCCCATGCGTTGAAGCCACCGCCTATGACCATTGGAGTTCTACCATGTGCATCGTTTATTATATTGTCTAGCATTGCCTGGTATTCACTCGTCATCCAGTTGGGTCGGGCAAAGTAGTTGTAGAAGTTAATTCCTTTTATTTCATTTCATTGGTTCATTGGTTTCTTGGAAGGCATGTCTTTTACATATCCATATTGCATCTTGTTTAGTTTTGTCGCAAGTCCAAATGTTGCTGTCGAGAGTTTCATAAGGTTCGCTAATCAACTTACTGTCCGCTTCCTCCTCCTTAGTAGATTGTGTCAGGATCTTCGAGATATTTTGCTTGTGATGGCTCTCCTGAAGACCGGGCATTTGTTGCTACCGGCAACGTGTTGGGCATATTCTGGGTGCTTCTTTCTACGGAACATGGATGATGGCTCCTTTTCACAGTTCTTTGCGATGTAGCCTTCTGTTCCACATTTTCTACATAGCTTAGAGCGGTCTTCTTCGGTTTTACACTGCCAGGCTAGGTGACCAAACTCCAGACACTTGAAGCATTTTTTGAGCAATGTTCGTTCGCGGACGCGACGGTTAACCCAGCCGATTTATATTCAGCTTCTAATAGTTTTCCTGCGTCTTCTGCGGGAAGGCTGATCGTTGCTGTTTGAGTTCCTTCGTATGCTTTTCGCAGGGATAAGATGTCTGTCGTTGAAGCTTCCACTCCACACTAGGCTTTGGTAGCATCGATTATGTCATCTATTATAGTGACCTCATCGATGTCTTTGACCTCGAGGATAGTACGGTGCGTGAGTGACCTTACACTCGCTTGTTCCGCTAAGACCGTCTTTATGAGTTGTATTGGTTCCCGTCTTTTTGAGTTGTATTAGAAGGTCTCCCTTTTGTGTCCTTCTGATTTTGGACAAAGCTTTTCCCACTGCTCTTCGTTTGGGATCCGATTTTTGGGCGTATGGTTCAACCGTCATCTTTAGAATTGCGGGTGATTCGCGTCATTCTGCATTTCTTTGCGATGCTATTTTTATACTGGCGACCTCAGCATCCGTGATACCCCCTGGAAGGGGTTCTCCACGTTCTCCTCTACTATTTCCTCCGGTGTTTTTGTTTGGTTTGGTTGTAGTCATTTCCCCCAGACAACGCCGCTATCAATGTTCGAATGTGCAGTCACCATGATCCCATGGTTGTCTTTGCAAGCAGTGAGGTCATTCGTGGGTTGACACAAGCCCTTATGGGGTTTTGTGCCAGAGCCGGATCGGTGCTAACTAGGAATGTTACATCTGGAACTACACCACCAACTTAATGGTGACGAAACATTGAACGTACTTTGAGGCCTGCTAAGGTTTTAACGGGACGGAGGCGCTTGCAGCATTAGCCTGAAATCCATTTCTACAAGATTTCTCTCTTGCTTACCCAGGTAACAGAATACTGCCAATTCATTTTCCAGTATACCATAATTAAGACCTTACAGGGCTCGGTCTTAATGTTTGCGAAAATTTGGGGTTTAAATTTGTTTGTTTGTTCATTATTATAACATTATACTATAGCAATAAACAATAAATTGAAATATATATATATATATCTATATATATGTATGTACATATGTATATACATATGTATGGCATATATATATATATATTTTTTTGGGTTGCGCCAGGGGTGTGTAATCTTCATAGATACTAATAGCCCGAGTGCTTAGTGCTTCATCAGAGATGGTTCGAAAGCCGCTGATTGTCCGTAGCGCACAGAGTCTGTATGATGACGATAGTTTCCTTTTGGTCTCCTTCGTCCTCAGTGCGTCCGCCCAGACTGGGGCGGCATATAACAGAACTGAGGTGATAACTCTAGAGAGTAGAATCCTTCTAGCGTATCCAGGTCCACCGATGTTAGGCATGATACGCGAGAGAGCTCCCTGCATTTGCGAAGCTTTTTTGGTAACAAAATCAACATGCGTTTTAAACCGTAGCCTGTTGTCCAGCATTACTCCAAGGTATTTAACTGCCTCTTTCGACCTGATGGTTTGGTTACCAACCTGAAAGTTGGCAAATTCGACAGTTTTCCGGCTGGTTATAAGAACAGCTTCTGTTTTATGGTCAGCTAGTTCTAGTCCGGCGGATACTAGCCAATCTTTTATCCGGGCAATTGCTTCATTTGTAGCTGATTCTACTGCACAGATCTGTTTAGCTACTGTCACGACTGCAATGTCATCGGCGAATCCAATTATCGTTACTCCCCCAGGTAACGCTAATCGTAGTACTCCGTCGTACATGATGTTCCACAATAGTGGCCCTAAAACCGATCCCTGTGGAACTCCCGCAGTTACGTTGTAGTATTTTACGCCTTCATCGGTATTGTACCTCAGCTTCCTGTTGTTGAAGTAGTTCGTCACTATCCGTAGCAGGTAATATGGCGTATCCATCCTGGCAAGTGACCTTCTAATAAACGACCAGTTCGCAGAGTTAAATGCGTTTTTAATGTCCAGCGTTACTACTGCACAATACTCCTTTGTGCCGTAGAGCCATCTTTCTCCTTCGATGGCACCTTTGGCGATATCGACTACCGCTCTTATGGCATCAACAGTAGATCGTGCTCTTCTGAAGCCAAATTGGTGATCTGAGAGGGCTCCTTTCTCTTCTACTACTGCGAGTAATCTATTATAGATTATCTTCTCGAGGATCTTTCCCATGGTGTCTAATAGGCATATTGGGCGATAGGATGATGGTTCTTCTGGGGGCTTCTTTCCTTTTGGCAGTAGGACCAAATGCTGCGTTTTCCATTTTTCGGGAAAGGTTCCTTCTTCAAGGCACTGCTTCATTGTTGTTATGAAGAGGTCTGGTCTTTTTGTTACAGCTGCCTTTACTGCCTTGTTCGGGATGCCGTCGGGTCCCGGAGCCTTGTTGTCACCTATCTTGCTGCATGCCCTTAGCAGTTCCTCGTGAGTAATTAAAGGAATATCTTCTGGATTGACTTCTCGTATAATATTGCACATAGCAGCAGGCCTTTGAGGGAAGAGGTGCTCTACTATGGATCTCAGCATTATCGGACATGTTATTTGAGTCATCACCATTCTGTATGCCGAGCCCCATTTGTTGATGTCGGCTTCTTGACAGAGACGTTTAAAGCATGCAGTTTTGCTTTCCTTAATGGCTCTATTTAAGCTACGTCTCGCCAGTCTAAGGGTGTCCAGGCATCGTTGGAAATCCGCCCTCCTTCTTGATCGTTGGACTTTGCACCGGGCTTGCAGACATTTTGCCCGGAGTTCGCCTATTTCCTCGTTCCACCAGTAGCACGGTGATGCGTTCCTGGTGTTTGCTCTCCTAGGCATTAATGCGTCGCGCGCTGTGGTGATGGTGCCTGTGAGGTGGTGAGCGAGGGCCTCCGCTGTTCCGCTTGGAGCTTGATCACCGTTCAACATCTCTTCAAATGCATTCTTATCGAAAGATCCGTCATTCCATTTTGGGCCAGTAAGTTTTGGGATCTGGACTGTTTTTTTCCTTTTATTTCCAGTATTATCACCTGATGGTCGCTGTGTGAATATTCCTCACTGACCCTCCACTTTATGGTTTTCAGGATGGAGTTGCTCGCAAAGGTGATGTCAATAATGGACCCTACTCCAGCCTTCCGGTAAGTATTTGTCCGGCCCTTATTAGCAATGCCTATCGCTAGGGGAGCGAATGTCTCCAATAAGACCTGTCCTCTGGTGTTGGTGAGCCTGCTGCCCCATTCTGTTGCCCACGCGTTGAAGTCTCCTCCTATAACCACTGGGGCTCTCTGGAGCGCATCCGTGGTTAGATTATCCAGCATTAGTTGGTACTCGCTGGCCGTCAAACTGGGTCGGGCATAGCAGCTATAAAAATGGATCCCATTTATTTTCGCCCGCACGAAGCCGACTGTTTGGTCGTTTGTTTCTTGAAAGGCATAGCGTCCACACATCCATATCGCCGCCTGTTTTGCCTTATCGCAGATCCAATTGTTGTTCTCTTCGGGACATTTATATGGTTCACTGATCATAATAACGTCAGCGCTTTCGTCCTTGGCCGTTTGTGCTAGGATGTCCTGTGCTATTCTACAGTGATTAAGATTTATCTGTAGAATCTTCATGGTATTTTGCTTGTAATAGCTCTCCGAAATACTGGGCATTTGCTACTGCCGGCTACATGCTGCGCGGCGTCCGGGTGGTCTTTCTTGCAGAACATGCAGGATGGATCCTTGTTGCAATTCTTCGCTATGTGGCCTTCTCCTCCACATCTCCTACATAGCTTGGAGCGGTCTTCCTCGCTTTTGCATTGCCAGGCAAGATGACCAAACTCTAAACATTTGAAGCACTTTTTAAGGAGGGTTCGTTCGCGCATGCGACAGTTAACCCAGCCGATTTTAATCCTTCCTGCTTCTAACAGCTTTCTTACGTCTACTGCGGGAAAGCTGATCGTTGCTGTTTGTGTTCCTCCGTACGCCCTCCGCAGGGACAAAATATCTGCCGGTGAAACTTTCACTCCAAACTGGGCTTCGATTGCGTTGATTACGTCGTCTATAGTCGTGACCTCATCGATGTCTTTGATCTCAAGGGTAGTGCGATGCGTAATCGAACTTACATTCGCTTGCTCTGCTAGAGCTTCACTAATGACGCCTTTAAATTCGTTTGTCTTATTTCCCGTCTCCTTGAATTGTATAAGGAGGTCTCCCTTCTGTGTCCTCCTGATTTTAGTTACCGCCTTTCCCACTGTTTCCAGTTTGGGGTCTGCCTTCACCTTGCGTAGTATCTCCGCGTATGAGAGGGACCCCGTCGCTTTAATGACGATAGCGTCAGGTCTAGGTCTTTTGACCTCTTGTTGCTTCTTTTTGGCGATCTTCTTTTTGGTGGTATTTACCCATTCTTCTTCTCCTGCCGCTTGCTTCTTGTTTGTGGCTGTAACTTTTTTCTTAGGTCTGACCACTGGGGTCTCTACGCCGGTGGTCTCATCCTTCTCCTTGGTGTTTATCAATGCAGTTTGTTTTTGTTTACGCTTTGGCTCCGAGCGCTTTTTGCCTGCAACATCGTTTGATGTATTTTTCTGCGTCTGTTTTGGCTTCGGTGGTTCGTTGTCTGCCGCGCCACTCGGTGGCTGTTGCTGTTTTCGTTTTGGCTCCGGGGGTTCGTCGTCTGCAACTTGCCTTCTCTTGGGTTCAGATGTTGTTTTTAGCCATGGCGAAGTTTGCGACGAGTTGTTCCGGCGAATCACTTGCTTTGCTTCCTCATCGTGTAGCTGAATCGCCGAGAGCTCATAGAGAGCTCTGATGCTTTCGATAGCATCTCGCATCGCTTGGTGGATTGAACGCCTTTTGCCATCTTCCAGCATTTCTACCAGACCTCTAATTTGCTCACCTAACTTGTGGAAGTCAGTTTTATGGGTTGGTGGTTCGACCGTCACCTTTCGTATTGCGGGTGACTCGCGTCGTTCCGCACTTCTTTGTGATGCTGCTACTTGGTCAATTGGTGACCTCAGCATCCTTGATCCCCTCTGGAAGGGGTTCTCCTCATTCTCCTCTACTTCAATTTCTCCGGTGTTTTTGTTTGTTTTTGTTGTAATCATTTCTAGTGGATCCCCACTCAAAGCCGCTATCAATGTTCGAATGTGTAGTCACCTAAGGATCCCATGGTTGTCTTTGCAAGCAGTGAGGCCATGCGAGGGTTGACACAAGCCCTTATGGGGTTTTGTGCCAGAGCCGGATCGGTGCTAACCAGGAATGTTACATCTGAACCTACACCACCAACTTAATGGTGACGAAACATTGAACGTACTTTTAGGCCTGCCAAGGTTTTAACGGGATGGAGGCGCTTGTAGCATTAGCCTGAAAGCCATTTCTGCAAGATTTCACTCTTGCTTACTCAGGTAACAGAATACTACAAACGTCAGCCCTCATAGCTGTCATTCCAATTCGTTTTCCAGTATGCCATAATTAAGACCTTACTGGGCTCAGTCTTAATGTTTTAGGGTAGTGGTTATGGTTATTTATATATATATATATATACCTATGTATATACATATATATATGTATGTATATATGCAGCATCCCTTTCGGGCAAAGAAGCTGCGCATTTTACGATGTGGTGGGTTTGTCCGGATCTCGCCATTTTCTCCTTTCTGTATCCCTCGTAGCCACCTTGAGGTGGAAAGCACATATATGGAAGACGGTGCTTACTCGTCTTGTCGCAGAGAGTTCATAGGGGTTCCTTTAACCTTTTCAGCCAAGCCCTCCTTCTCTGCCGCTCTTGGTCGGGGACTGCTTATTGGGTATTCGCAGTTAGCCTCCATTTCTGCAGGCCGTTCACTATCCGCCACCTGTGACCCCCACAGTCGCCTGAGCTTAGCATCACCAGCCCGCCCGGCTTGGTGTCTGTGACACATTGCTATGTGTGTGCATGTGTGTGTGTGTGTGCATGTGTGCGTGTGTGCTAATGGCGAACTTTCTGAGTTGTGAGCCTTTGGGTGTCTATATGGCTACTTGTGGTTTTGTTGCCATTCCTCTCCAATTCTAGGGGCACGTTAGTTTAACCTTTACAATATACAATTTATCTTGAGTGTGTTATCTACATGAGAGACTCTATACTACACGAATAAATCTATAAAAGAAATAAATTGCTCTACTAATAAATAAACATCTCCATCAATGACTAAATAAACTCTATATTTAAATAAATCTATAACTAAATAAGTAAATCTCTAAATAAATCTCTGAATAAATAAATAAATCGCTATAAATATATATCTACCTCTATAAATAAATAAATAAATAACTCTATGGATAAATAAATAATTATGGATAAATAAATAAGTCTATGGATAAATAAATAAATCTCTGTAAATAAATAAATAAACTATGAATTACTCTCTTCGATGACCCCGAGAGAAAGCATTCGGTCAAGTTCATCGAAAAGCAGCTTCTGTATCGCTGCCGAGATCGGGTAGTGCCTCTTTTTAATTTAAATTTGCTCGTCATCCACCTCGATAACATGCTTTTCGAGGGAGGTCTTAACCAGACTTTGCACTGCAAACGATGGGAACATTTGCTTGATTCTTTCCAGCTGTGTTGTTTGTGTGGTTGACAATGTCTGCACCGGAGAACTCTCTACCGTCGGAGATGGAGTGTCAAGGTCGTCAATAATGTGAGGAGTCACCTGAAAGGCACTCCAAAAATCTGCCCCTAAATAGAGCTGCTGCTGCAAACTAGGAACAACATACAGCTCCATTTCTTGGGTTTTGCCACCCCATGAAACAATCGTTTTAAAACGTCCTTGTATCCGTTGGTAGTTCCCGCCCGCGGTTCTAATGTCTGTTGCCATCCTTGTCATCATTACGTTCGTCCTAGCTATGAACTCGAGTGCACCTTTACCCAAACAGCTAATCGATGCTCCACTATCTAATAGCCCTAGAACATCTTTACCTTCTATTCTCACTTTTGCATAGGGCCTATTATCGTCCGATGTACATATCACAGATGATTCTATTTGATTCTTTCGTAATATATAGATTGCAATATATAGATTGCAACCTTTTCCCTATGTATCTTTTTGAAGTTCCGAAGGGTCGAAGGTCGTACAATCTCCTTTCCGAAAATTCGTCGTCTAGCTTCTTCGTACTCTTGCAGTCGTCTGTGAAGGGTCTTTCTCGGAGGGAACTCCTTCTTCGTGGCGGTGTCCTGACCATTTGGGACCCTCATCAAGATGTGAACTGCCCTAGTTTGTCCTGATTCTCCGGGAATGCAGACGCCATCGACGAGTGATTCTTGGAAGCACCGCCGACCTTCAAGTTTCCCCGACACTTCGGACAGTTGAAGGCGAAGCTGCCCTGCCCACAACTGAAACATATCAGGGTGTGGAACGAGGATGGACATACTGGTGGAATTTGTTCAGTTTTCCTAGTCAAGTCTGTCCGGTCTGCGAAAGTGTTAGTTATTTTGTTCGCAATCTGTTTGCAAATAGATTGTTGATCGGTTCGTTCTTATGTTCTGGACTGCAGCCACTTCCAAATCTTCGTCATCTACGTCACCCAGTATAATTCTCCGTAAACTACGGTCTCCTTGGTCGTCGGCTATTTCGTTGACGTTGCGCCTCATCCTGGAATAACTCGCCGCCATGTGCTTTTCGGCGCGTCTACGCTCCTCCTCAACTTTTGTATGCTTCTGAAGGTGCACCCGAATATCAGTGTAGCTACCCTGTCCTTAATGTTTTGTCTGAGGATGGCTACCAAGTCGTCTTCGTGTGGTCTGATTTTCATTTGTAAAGTCAAAGTCCGTATGTCGCTATAGAAGAGTTGTTGATGTTTGAACTGGCTTACCAGTTCCGTCTTCAAATCAAAATAGTTGAGCAGCTCATCACCCTCATTCTCCTACATATACTCCCAGTACCACTTTTCCGCAGGCCCTGAAACCAAGTGGTGGAAGTTGGTGAAAAGCTGCTCTTCTGGCAACCCACATTTTCGTCGCAGAGTCTCTATACGAAATAAGAAGCTTTCTACAGACATCGATTTTGACGAGCCATCAAACTTAGCCCCCCCACTTATGAACTTCTACCGGCTTTCCAAGACTTGGACTTCTGTGAAATGACGGAGTCTCCATTCGCACAAGAGAGCTAATATCATCTGTTGGTCTTAGCGTCTGTCTGTTTGTCTGCCTACCCGTTTGTCCGTCTGTCAGTCGTGGAGCTTGTCTGTCTGTTTGCTGTGGTAGTTCTTTCTGCTGAATGGCTTTTCTTTCGAGGTCGCAGATCTTATTCTGTAGCAGGCTTATATTGGCCTGGAAAGGCACCATTCCTTTTCTTATGCTGTCCGCGAAGTCCGACATGATCTGCTTCTCGCTTTTCTGAATAGCTGAAGAAACCACTTCTTGGAACATTCGAGAGATTCTCCGGTCCTCTTCTCTCAAATTGGGTAGATTGAAGTCTGTGTCATTCCGTTCTTGTCGAGAATTAATTTGCATCGTATTTCTTTAAACTATTGTTATGGAGTTTCTTCTGTTCTCCTTTTATCTCTATGATAGAGTTTACATTGTCTATTTTTTTTTTTTTTTTTTTTATAATTTGCGCGCGCCAAATGGGATATGAATACCATTAAATTATTTCAGGGCACGGGCGTTTACAGAAATTGAGAGAGAGAGAAAGGAAGATTGGTGTAGTGGGTTTGAAACTTAGGTGGTATTAAGTTTCAGTAAACTCCAAGGGTGGCATCCAGATAACTGGGGAGCTTGTTTGTTTTGCTTTTCGTCGTTGCTCATGATTCACAGTATTTTTTTCCCTCCACCTGATGTCATCATCACGATCAAGTTGCATTTAAGCCATATGACCACTCTACTGCCAGTGTTATGCCTTCGCAGTAGAGTTGACTAAGCTTTCGCAATTGATCGACGTTTTTATTTATTTCAAACGAAATAAATAGATGATTGTTGAGATCAAGATTTGAACCGTGAACCAAGAGCGTGACAAGCGTTGATGTTACCACTACACCACGGCCACCCTCAATTATTTTGTATGGTCAGTGATAAAGAATTTGTAATTTTTTCTTATTTTCTAACTTAACAAGCACTAAATCTCCTATTGTCGCGGCTGGCGACGGTGAGGAAATCGAATTTAACGTTCCAAAAAGAATGCAACTCTGGCTGATATGAACGTTTATTTCTATTTAAAGGAAATATAAGGTATAATGATGAAATACATATATTAAATTACTTACCGCAGTTTACTCCCTCTCTTGCTGTCGGCAAAATGGCGAATGATCAAATGAACAAAGACGAGCTTTTAGCGAATAGAGACAAAGAGAAATACGATTAGCCGAATGTCAGAAGACGCAAGAATGAGAGTAAGGCTGCGTTTACATAGTTACTACTATTAAGGTATTTTATTCGATCGGACGTTCTGCAACATCCCCACCCCCGTGGATTGACTCCGATTCACCAATCTCTACGTCCAGAACGGCTAGTTTCGAAGCAGGGTGTTGTATCAATCCTTTAGATGTGCGAACATCGGCCCTTCGGACCTCTCCATCAGGTCCTGGATAAACTCTCTCTAATCGGCCACGACACCACTGCCTTCTTGGAACATTCACGTCGCAAATAAATACCAAGTCCCCTTTCGTTATCGGCCTTGATCTTTGACACCATTTTGGGCGACGAGTAAAAGTTGGGAGGTACTCGGCTACCCAACGTTTCCATAGGCGATCCCTCGATTGGCGGGCGACACGCCCCTGCTTTCTTAGGACACACAATTTCGTTGACGGATCACTTGCACTCGGCGTCTGTGCTGTGTTCGCTGAACCCAATAAGAAGTGGTTCGGTGTAAGCGGTTCTTCCTGATCGGGCGTGATCGGCAAATGTGTAAGCGGACGAGAATTCACAACGTTTTCCGCTTCTATTATGAAGCACTGCAGCGTATGCTCTCGTGGAGCCACTTTTTTAAGTGTATGAAGTAACACTCGCTTCACGCACTGCACCATGCGTTCCCACACGCCTCCTTCAGATGGATTGGCTGAGCAGTTAAACATCCATTCAACTCCCTTGGAAGACAATTCGCACTGCACACGCTCACAGTCGAATACTTCCGAAAAACGCATCGCTTCGTGGTTAACGCCAACAAAATTTGTTCCATTGTCGGAGCGTAATCTTACAGGAACTCCTCGTCGGTTTATGAAATTACGAATCGCTACGATGCATGCGTCCGTCGACAAATCGTAGGCTACTTCCAGATGTATAGCCCGCACTACTAAGCAGGTAAATAATGCTATCCAGCGCTTCTCAGTGTGTCGGCCTACTGTCACCATAATTGGGCAAAAATAATCCAAACCCGTATACGTGAAGGGCCTCACAAAGGGCGTAAGTCGATCTTCCGGTAGTGGGCCCATTATGGGCGTGATAGGTATGGCTTTGGTGATCTTGCATACGTAGCAATTGGCGGCTACTTTGCGCATGGTTTGGCGCAGGCGTGGAATCCAGTACTTGCGACGAATCTCACAGATCGTCGCCTCTATATTTTGATGCTTCATTCTGCAATGATGGTATGCTACCACCAGCGTTGTAAATACATGTTGAGACGGCAATATAATTGGGCGTCTAGTGGCATACCGAAGCCAACTGGCAGCATCGATTCGACCAGAGACACGGAGGATGCCATCGCTGTCGACGTACGGTGCAAGTTTAAACAAGGAACTCCCCTTTGCCACTGCTTGGTCATTCCCGATTTGTTTCAACTCTGCGGCGAATACTTCACGTTGAACTTGGCGGCATAATAATCCTTCTGCTGCATCAAGTTCGGACGCTGTTAGACCATTATCGTGACCATGATGTGGTTGCTTACGGCAGCG
The DNA here is from genome assembly GCA_963082735.1 of Pocota personata. Lineage (NCBI taxonomy): Eukaryota > Metazoa > Arthropoda > Insecta > Diptera > Syrphidae > Pocota > Pocota personata. The sequence goes on from OY720431.1 coordinate 88,242,549, forward strand.
CTTGACGAATCGTATTATCCAGGCAGTGGTCCTTATGAGTCTGCTAAGTGAGGAGAAACGACTTAAATCTATTAGGTGAATACTCACGATAACCAAGGAGTGTTTCGGGCAGAGTTCTTCATCATCATTTTCATTGCCTTCGGCGGCGACGAATTTTGTTAGCCAACTATCTTCTCTTCTCAGCAGAAACTCGGGGCCCTTCAACCAGCGTGATGAGGGTTTAAGGTCGGTGTGTTTATTTAAACGTGTAGCTTCATCTGCGGTGTTCTCTGGGTTGATACCCATCTCCAATTTTCTGGCTTAGTAACTGATAATATTTCTGCTATACTGTGCGCTACAAACGGCTTATACCGACGGTGTTTGCTATTGATCCAGTTAAGAACTGTTGTTGAGTCGCTCCAGAGAACTCTGCGGGTAACGATGACCGAGTGTTGTTCTATTATGGATTCCATTAGGCGCGTTCCTAAGATAGCTGCTTGAAGCTCCAAACGTGGGACAGTTAAAGGCTTCAGTGGAGCGCATCTCGTTTTGCACATACAAAGATGGTTTTTACCTCTCCCTCCACATTTTTGGCTCTCCAATAAGCTACTGCAGCGAAGGCGTCCTCGCTAACGTCAACAAACACATGTAGCTGGAGCTCTTGTGGTGATCCGTTGCCGAAGTAAAAGCGTGGGATGCTAAATTCGGTTACATCTGGCAATCGCTGGCGCCATCTGTTCCATTGCGTGAGAATTTCGTTGGGTAGTGACTCATCCCATCGTACATTACGTCGCCAAACTTCGCGCATGAGTAACTTAGCGCCAATAGTGAAGTGACCCAGGAATCCAAGTGGGTCGAACACCGACATTGTGATGCTCAAGAGCTCTCTTTTTGTTGGATATCTTTCGCCATCAATAACCTCCTTCTCGACGGGATGAAATTGTAATTTAAAGTTGAAGTTATCGCTAGTCGGTTGCCAGTACATGCCAAGAACTTTCTCGGACTTCAAACCATCATTGGCATTCACTGCTACAGAAACGTCGATACCTTTTAGGGACTTAAGAACTTCTGGAGAATTCGAAGTGAAGTTCCGTATCTCGAAGCCGGCGTCCTTATTAATCTCCCGTACCAGTCTGGATATTTCGACGGCTTGCTTTTCGGATTCAAAGCTATCCACGAAATCGTCGACGTAATGATGATCAGTAATAGCATTAATAGCCCGCGGATGATGGTTTCGGTGTTCCAGGGCGTTGATGGTCTTTACGTACTGGGCAGCACAAGGCGAACACGCAGCTCCGAATGTCATGGCTATCATTTCGTAAACATCTGGTGGTCTTCCATCGTTGCCATCGCGCCAGAGAAATCTTTGGGCACACCTGTCTTCTGGCTGGATCAATATTTGGTGGAACATCTCCTTGATGTCTCCACACACGGCTATGGCTCTTTCGCGGAAATGAAACAATATCGTCGATAATGGCTTGTACTGTTGAGGTCCTTTCATTAGATTTGAATTGAGTGAAATCCCATTTACTTCGGCGGCGGCATCAAATACTAGGCGTAGCTTCTTCGGCTTATGTGGGTTCAACACACCAAAATGCGGCAGATACCATGTCTTGGGTCCAGTAACAGCGACTTCTGCTGGCTGCAGTTTACGGGCATAATTCTTGCTGACGTAGGCTTTGATGATCGATCTATAGGCGGCGGCGAAGTTCTCATCTCGTTTCATCTTACGCTCGATTCCAATTAAGCGTTTCAGTGCCATAGAGTAACTGTCGGGTAGATTCACGTTGTCCTGATTCCACAATAGTCTAACTTGGAATCTTCCGTTGACTTTTTTTGTTGTTGACTGCAGAATCTCCCTCGCACGAATGTCAACTTCGCTCTCAACTTGAGGTGACGGTCTCACACCAAAACTCTCGGTTTCGAAGTACTCAGTAACCAACGTGCGTAGTACTTCATCCCCCGATATATTAGCTAGGAGACACGAAGGCGTCGTGCGACTGATCTTCATAGTTGGACCGAACACAACCCAACCGAGTTCCGTCTTGACAGCGTAAGGTTCATTCTCATTTACTTTCGAAGCTTCTGTTGGCAATGTTGTAGTACGGCTGCAGTGACAACTCATGTAGGCGACTTGTTTCGGTATGCGACTCGCTTTCGCTTACGCTTTGCTTTGCTACGTTCCGTAGCAAGTGCTTCTTCTTCATCCCAGCTCCACTGACATACAGATCCACGATAACTGTCGGCGCCTGAACTGTCCTGCTTCCGACCCATTGGATATTTAGCCTGTGTTGTTGACCTCGTAGACCCAAGCTCTTGTACCAGAGTATCATCCAACATGGTTACTGAAGAGCCTTCATCTAACAAGGCGTATGTGTTGACGGCTTTGTGTTGACCGTAAAGTGTGACTGGCAGTACCCGGAATAGCACATTGCTGCTTGTTGTTGTACCGGACGTGGAGCTAAGAACTGGTTCTTGGTTGCTGTTGCCTTTTGCTGGATTACTTTGTAGTTGTGGCTGCTTCTCGATAGGATCCATGGATGGCACTTCGTGGAGTAATTCATGATGTCTTCTCTGGCACCCATTAATGGAGCATAGGCGTTTTTTGCGGTAATTACGCGTTGCATGTCCCGTCTTCAGACACGTGAAGCACAATCGGTAGCGTTTCACCTTCGACCACCTTTCAGGTACGCTGGCATCAATGATATGCTTACACTCGCTCGGCTTGTGTTGTCCCTGGCATACAGGACATTTAAACACATACGAACGCTGAACTGGAAGGCGCTTTTTGTGCAGGAGGAACGACGACTGAAGCGGCGATTGGCGGGCACAACGATGCCGTTTCATACGTAGTTGATGTGGGTGCGAAAGAGACGGCTGCTGATGTCTTACCTTGCAACGCAATTTTGAGTGCTTGGCATTGCGTATCGCTTTCACATAACCTATTTTGCGTACTTCTGAGAAGATTTTCCAACGAGGTAATATGTTTCTGCATTAAACAAAGGGTACTTTCATTTTCTGCTGCGGCGGCAGTGGGGGCGTTCGAGGAAGCACCACTTTGTGGTGAAATGGTAGAAGCAGTGTCCATAGGAGCACCCGTCGTGAAAATCACAGCTGGCTGCGTCTGTGTGGCTAGACTTGCGGGTGTTTCTGTATTGGAAACAGCATTCGATGTGGCGGCGTTTTCAAACTCCATTTGGTTTGTGTTAATTTGCTGGCTGCTGGCAATTTCCTGCAAACGAGAACTTCTACGCGGTGGTGTTCGTTGCATTCGGCAATAATGGCGGGCTTGGGCATTTGCAAAATGCGAAATAAAAAATGTCGCGGCTGGCGACGGTGAGGGAATCGAATTTAACGTTCCAAAAAGAATGCAACTCTGGCTGATATGAACGTTTATTTCTATTTAAAGGAAATATAAGGTATAATGATGAAATACATATATTAAATTACTTACCGCAGTTTACTCCCTCTCTTGCTGTCGGCAAAATGGCGAATGATCAAATGAACAAAGACGAGCTTTTAGCGAATAGAGACAAAGAGAAATACGATTAGCCGAATGTCAGAAGACGCAAGAATGAGAGTAAGGCTGCGTTTACGTAGTTACTACTATTAAGGTATTTTATTCGATCGGACGTTCTGCAACACCTACATCGTTCGGTAAGAATGACAATTTTCCCATACTTGGATGATGATATGGGCTGAGTAAATTGTTCTGATTTTCAAAATTTCGTATATATTGTAGCATAATAATAACTACGCTCCCTAAAAGTATGATGCAACAAATTCCGAAGTGTCTTTTCATTCTGGCAGAATTTTGGACCGAACTGTCCTTTCATTCGAGGTTCGTGTCTGCGATGAAGTCTTCACAACTCAAGTCAACGAAAGAGACAGATAATATCACGGACAAGAGGGAATTATAACTGCAAGAATTATTACATCAGAATTTCTCTTGTTCCAGTGGTCGAAGAATTTGCTAGAAGTTTCTGGCTATGAGAAACTTCTGCTATATAAGGACAGATGGCTTTCGAGAGGAGGCAGTAGTTTTTAAACTGTGGCGAAGAGATTAGAAAAGTGATAATGGGCGAAGTTGTAATTTTGTGATAAATTGAAAGTTGAGATTTAACAAGAAGAAGTAATTAGTTTGGATTTGTGAATAGAGTAATTGAAAGGAGATAAAGTGATTGGAGAGGACAGAGACCTTGTAAGAAAAGAATCGCGAAGAATAGTATAGTGTGAACCTGAATTGTTCTATAGACTAGAAAATAAAGAAATAATTTCACAGAATATTGTTTTATCTACTCGAGCCATAGCTCGCATATTACATTGGTGTCAAAAGCGGGATAAAACTTATTCTGTGAATAACTATTTCCGTGGTGTTGAGTTAATTAGTGTGTTGAGTTAATTAGTTGCGCAAAATGGGTCGCAAATTGGGAAAACTAACTATAATTCAACTAAAGGCAGAACTCAGTAAGCGGAACCTCGACACAACTGGGGGAAAAGTTAGTAATGGACGAACAAAAGAAAGCAATAGAAGACCAAAGGAATTCTATAGAACTTAAGCTGGACGACCAAAAGAAAGCAATGGACGAACAAAGGAAAGCAATGGACGAACAAAAGAAAGCAAGGGACGAACAAAAGAATTCTCTAGAACTTAAGCTGGATGAACAAAAGAATTCCCTAGATGCTCTGGAAAGCAAACTTGATGAGCAAAACAAGAACTTGGAATCCAAATTCGAAGCGATCGAAGAGAAAATCGAGAAGGTCGAGACGCAACTCGAAAAAGTCGTAAGGAACTCAGCAACGTGAAGAGATAGAAAGCACGGGAATATTTCACTGACGGTCTGAGAAGAAAGGAGATGCAGCCTCCTATCTTCGATGGTCAAACATCATGGCAAATTTATAAGAGGCGATTCGAAGCGGCCGCAATGTCCAATAGCTGGGACGATGAAGAGAAGTCTATTGCACTCACGCTTGCACTGAGGGGCCCAGCTGCGGAGCTCTTGCAGATCATCCCGGATGATAAACAGCAGAACTACGACTCTCTGGTTCAGGCTATCGAGAAGCGGTTTGGGGATGAACACATGCAGCAGGTGTACAGGGTTCAGCTGCGTAGTCGAGAAAAGGGGAGAAACGCTCCAACAGTTGCAAGCGGATATAGAGCGACTAGCCCATCTTTCATACCCTAAAGCCGGTAAGGAGCTTATTAACGAAATGGCGGTGGAAGCTTTCATTCAGGCCATAGAGGACAGACAACTGCAAATGGCTGGTAAGGATGGCTGAAAAGCGAACACTCCCCGAGGCATTGGCATTCGCTTTGTCAATGAAGGCTGCGGACCAAGCATACCAGGGAATACACCATGTCAGGGAAATGTCCGTCGTGGAATGCTCATGCCAGAGAACAGCCGTCATGGATGAAGACAGAGCTCGCGGAAGTCAAATCCGTTGCTGGAATTGCAACCAAACCGGACACCTATAACGGCAGTGCAGAAGTGCACCTAGACGAGGAAATTGTCCACATTGCGGAAGTAGGAGAAGCAGAGAGGAAGCATCCTGTCGGTCAGACTTCCCAAAACCAGCAGTCGGGAAATGCGTAAGGACCAACTTCGCGGGCAGAAGTTGGTTACTGGAATCGAGGCCCCCAGGACAACCATTCAAGTTTCGCAAACCAAACGGGGTAACAAGAGCCTGACAGTGGAGGCACTAATCAACAAGAAGAAGTGCGTAGCCACCATCGACACAGGTGCCACTGCCTCCATTGTAAGAAGAGATATCGTCAGAAGCTCCTGGCTGCACAACACCAACAGCTACTGCCTGAAAACTGCAACGGGGGAAATGGCGAAGGTGTTTGGAGAAGCTCGTCTTACGATAACTCTGGCGGGACTGACGTTCTCCCATGCGTTTCTGGTGGCAGATATATGCGACGAGTGCATCATCGGAATAGACTTCATGAAAGCAAATGAAGTAATCTTGGACATCGGGATGCAGGTACTGAGGTATCGAAATTTGGAGATTCCGATGGTGTACGGAAACGAGATTGCCGTAACTCTCAGGACAGTCATCAGCAAAGACGAAGTTTTGCCGCCATCTTCAGAGACAATCATTTGGACGAAGCTGGAAGGTGATCTTGGGAGCCACCGATTCTACATAGTAGAACCAGACCCAGAGAAGAATTCTCAAGAGTACATCGTGGGAAAGTCGTTAGTGGAACCAAAGAACACCATGGTTCCAGTGAGAGTTTTGAACGCAAGACCACACACTGTCAAACTAAGGAAAGGGGAGGTGACTGGAAAATGCAAGCCGATTACCGCCGTCGCAACAATATCTGAACGTGATGCTCCAAAACCTCTCCCATCACCTTGGACAGCGGAAACGAGAGAGACGATTCTCCATTCCAGTGAGCTGAATCAGGAGCAGCGAACTATGGCAGAGAATCTTATCAATGAGTACGCTGATGTATTTGCCTCACAGGACGGAGAATACGGCCGAACACACCTGGTACAACATCGAATAGACACTGGTGATACTAGACCAATTCGTCAGCCTGCTAGGCGCCTTCCATTGGCAAAGCAGACAGAAGTTGCAGAGATGGTGTCGGCAATCGAGAAAGAAGGTCTGATTGAAAGTTCCGAAAGTCCGTGGGCATCACCGGTTGTACTGGTTAAGAAGAAAGATGGCAGCACGCGGTTCTGCGTGGACTATCGGCAGCTCAATTACGTCACCAAGAAAGACAGCTATCCTCTGCCACGGATTGACGACATGCTAGACACACTATCAGGAGCCCGATGGTTTTCCACTCTCGACTTGAAGAGTGGCTACTGGAAAGTACAGATCCATCCAGAAGACCGGGAGAAAACCGCCTTCACCGCAGGAAATGGGCTATGGCAATTCACGGTAATGCCATTCGGACTGTGCAATGCTCCGGCGACTTTCGAGCGATTGATGGAATGTGTCCTGCAAGGGTTAACATGGAAAACCTGTTTGGTATACTTGGATGATGTCATCGTCGTAGGAAAAACGTTTCCGCAACACCGAGACAATCTAAGGGATGTGTTTCAAAGGCTCCGAAGTGCCCACCTGAAGCTCAAGCGGAAGTCAAGTACTTGGGACACATAATTTCAGCGAAAGGAGTGAGAACCGATCCAGAGAAGGTCGAAGCGGTGAAAAACTGGCCAGTCCCCAAAGACAAACACAAACTAAGGAGCCTCCTGGGCCTAGCCACCTACTAAAGACGGTTCGTGAAGGATTTTGCCGGGATCGCAAAGAGCCTGCACCAGTTGACGGAAAAGGGAAAACAATTCAAATGGTCAATTGAGTGCGAGAAGAGCTTCAAGGCACTTAAACAACGGCTATGCGATGCAACGATACTAGCTTACCCCACTCCCGGGGAAATGTTCATTGTGGATACAGATGCTAGTAATGTCGGGGTATGAGCCGTACTCTCCCAGGTGCGTGAGAGCCAAGAGAAGGTGGTTGCGTACTTCAGCAAGGTGCTCTCTAAACCAGAAAGGAACTACTGCGTGACAAGGCGGGAACTTCTAGCTTTGATCTTGGCTACGAAGCATTTTCACAAATACCTCTATGGGAGGAAATTCGTTCTTCGCACAGACCATGCAGCCTTAAAATGGCTATTACAGTTCAAGAGTCCTGAGGGTCCGGTCGCAAGATGGATCGAAAGGCTGCAAATCTACGACTACGAAATACAGCATCGTAAAGGAAAACTCCACTCTAATGCGGATGCACTGTCCCGGAGACCATGCAGAATGGATTGTAAACATTGTGCGCGTCCGGAAGAATGGGAGCTGGTTTCCATCCAAAGAATGAGAGCCGAACCTATCACCGGCTGGAGCGTAGATGAGATCCGGAACGCTCAGAAGGAAGACCCGGATATCGAGCCGATTCTGGCCTGGAAGGAGAACATGGAGAAACCGGATCATCAGGACATCGCTCACAGAAGCCCGACCTTAAAGACATATTTTGCGCAGTGGGACTCCCTCCATGTCCAAGAAGGTGTTCTGAGAAGAAAATGGGAATCCTCCGACGGAAAGTCGTTTGTAATGCAGCTTGTCGTACCGCGGACGAGGGTCAAGGAGGTGTTACAGGAAATGCATGGCGGGGCGTCCGGAGGCCACTTGGGAGTGAATAAGACGCTAGAAAAGGTACGAGAACGTTTTTATTGGTTAAAAGCGAAGGAAGATATCGAAGACTGGTGCAGAAAATGCGACGTGTGTCCGAGAATCAAAACTCGAGGTAAGATGCACCAATACAACGTGGGAGCACCTTTCGAACGAATCGCCATTGACATCGCAGGGCCCTTTCCGGAAACCGGCAATGGTAATCGGTATATACTCGTAGTGATGGACTACTTCTAAGTGGCCGGAAGCGTTTCCGATCCCTAACCAGGAAGCCAGAACCGTGGCGGAGCAGATCGTCTACAATTGGGAATCAAAAGACAAGGACAACCCCTCTTCATCCACAGTCGGACGGTATGGTGGAGCGTTTCAATAGGACTTTGTACGAACATCTCTCGAAGGTCGTAGGTGACTACCAATGGGATTGGGACCGGCAGATTCCCTTGTTTTTGATGGCCTATAGAAGTGCCGTGCATAGCACTACTCGACATATGCCGTTCGAAATCTTATTTGGTGGAATAGCTCGCTTATCCAGTGAGGTGAAATTTGGATCTCCTACCAATGAGCCCAGAAATGAAGAAGAGTACGTGGCGGACCTTAGGGAAAGGCTTAGGGATATAGACCAAAGGACCAGAAGCCAGATTAAGATGACGAGCGACCGCATGAAGACCAGGTATGATGCCAAGGCAACAACGTCAGGATTCCAGGAAGGAGATCTGGTGTGGCTGTATAATCCCCATCGCCAAAAGGGGAAACCACCTAAATTGCAGCGGAACTGGGAAGATCCCTACAGAATAGTAACCCGCATCAACGATGTTGTCTACCGCATCCAGCGAGGTCCGAGGGCCAAAATGAAAGTGGTTCATGTGGACCGACTGAGTCGATACAATTGCCGAAATGAGGATGCACTTGTTCGGGACGAACACGTCTAAGAGGGGGGCAGTGTAGCATAATAATAACTACGCTCCCTAAAAGTATGATGCAACAAATTCCGAAGTGTCTTTTCATTCTGGCAGAATTTTGGTCCGAACTGCCCTTTCATTCGAGGTTCGTGTCTGCAAAGAAGTCTCCAAAACTCATGTCAACGAAAGAGACGGATAATATCACAATATCACGGACAAGAGGGAATTATAACTGCAAGAATTATTACATCAGAATTTCTCTTGTTCCAGTGGTCGAAGAATTTGCTAGAAGTTTCTGGCTATGAGAAACTTCTGCTATATAAGGACAGATGGCTTTCGAGAGGAGGCAGTAGTTTTTAAACTGTGGCGAAGAGATTAGAAAAGTGATAATGGGCGAAGTTGTAATTTTGTGATAAATTGAAAGTTGAGATTTGACAAGAAGAAGTAATTAGTTTGGATTTGTGAATAAAGTAATTGAAAGGAGATAAAGTGATTTGAGAGGACATAGACCTTGTAAGAAAAGAATCGCGAAGAATAGTATAGTGTGAACCTGAATTGTTCTAAAGACTAGAAAATAAAGAAATAATTTCACAGAATATTGTTTTATCTACTCGAGTCGTAGCTCGCATATTACAATATTTTTCATTTTTGAATTCAGTTTCGTTATCCGACTTGAGTATTTTGAAGCAACCATATTTTAAAATAAATTGTTCCACAAGTATTTTAGCAATTTAGTATTTTAGCAATTGTCTTTGCATCTTTGCTTTCGATAGGGTGTGCAATTACATGTTTAGTTAACTCACATTGCATCGTTACTATATATCTATGACCGTTTGATATTCTAAGAGGTCCAAACGTGTCAATTTGGTTTGTTTCGAAACTGGTACTTGGTGTGTCTGTTATGACCATTTCCTCTTTTATATGTCTTATTTGCTTGTTTTTGGCACATGTTCCACAAGTATTTACAAATTTCTTAATCATTTGTCTCAGATTTTTCCAAATGTATCTTTGTTTGAGCTTTTTCATTGTCTTTCGAATACCTAAATGTCCTCCGTGTGTTGAATTGTGAAATTCCACTATAATTGCCATTCTTTCTTTATTATCTTCTATTTTCTTTGGGGGCTTGTACATTAATATTTTCAAAGACGTGTATTCTTCTTTCATTGACTGCAGTCCATTATACATGTTCTTAAAGTCTTCGAAATGTATATGTTCAAATATTTAATTTGTTTTGCTCAGAGCTACTTCATTAATTTGTGCGCGCTTCAATTCGGATGTCAGATTCTCTAGGGTTGAAACTAGTTTCGCTAGATTATCACTACACCTTACTATAACTTCATTTTCGTATATTTAAATTGTAGGCCTTTTAAAATTCGTAAATATGAACTTCAACTGCCTAATTTTTCTGACGTCAGATAATGAAGTACATTCCCATATGTGAAGGTGATCAGTCTTCTGTTGAGATATGTTGCTCTCCATTGCTTTATTTTCATTAATGACAGTTCTTGCTGCCATGCCCCTTGTTATCGCTATGATTCACTCCTTGGAGTCGCAATCATCACTCTGCTTTGGCATCATGGATTTCAAAATGTCGCTATCGATTTTTGTCCTCGAAAGCGCATCAGCATTCGTACACATTGTTCCCTTTTTATATATGATCTCAAAATCGTAATCAGATAAGTCCATTCTGATTCTAGTTAGTTCAGAAGAAGGACTTTTAGAGAAACAAACGGTCTGTGGTCGGTAACTACGATAAACTTCCTCCCGTATAAACATGGCTTAAAAAAGTTTATTATAAGTAAGTTTATTAAAGCAAGTAGTTCTTTTTCGATTATTGGTTTGTTTATGTCATGCTTTTGCAACGATTTGCTTGCATATAATATTGGAAGGTCGTGTCCTATTTCTCCTTGTGAGAGTACTGCTGCTAGAGCAAAGTCTGATGCGTCTGTCGTTAATATGAATGGTTTTGAGAAATTTGGATATTGTAGCACTGGTGGTTCTACTAGACATTTTTTTAAAGTGCTGAATGCTTTTCCACACTCTTCTGACCAAATGAATGTTTGGCCTTTCTTTAGTAAAGAATTTAGACTTTTAGCTATGTCTGCGAAGTTCCGGATGAATCTTATGTAGTAGTTGCAAAATGCTATAAATCTCCTAACTTCATCTGCGTTTTATGGTACTGGATAATTTTCTATAACACTGCATTTTTTGGATCTATTCTTATGCCTTTACTTGTTATTAAATGGCCAAAATATACTACTTCAGACTTAAGGAAATGACATTTGCTAGCATTCAGTTTTAGGTTGTATTTCTCTAGTCTATCGAATACGTTTCTTAGGTTTTGTTTATGATGGTTTATACTACATCCAAAAACTATAATATCGTCCACATAAAGGAATGCTTCTGCTTCCAAACCGCTAATGCTATTGTTAGCATTCTTTGGAAACTGTTGGATGATATTGTAAGACCGAATGATAGTGACCATCCTGTGTCGAAAATGGTATCATTGGTCTTGATTCTTGTTCTAGTGGTATCTGGTGAAAAGAACTATTCATGTAGAGTGTAGAGAAGTATTTGGCTCTACCTAGTCTATCCAATATTTCTAGTTAATGGGAATTTGTCGTTTACTATTTTGTCATTGAGCTTACGGAAAACTACTACTAGTCTCCATTTCTTTATTCCGCCTTCACTCTTTTTTGGTACTAATAGCACTGGTAAGTTGTACGTATTGTGTCTGTGGTAGTCTATAGTTTTTTATGTAGATTGGACTGTTGTCTGTGGCTGTCAATTTTTGGGAATAAAAATTGTTTGTTGATAAGGGTTCGTTGTTTAAATGGAAAATGTTATGGTATTCTCTAAATATTTGTGTTAATGAATGTCTGATTTCAGGGTCTGTGCTTTCGATTTCTAATTTTTCTAATAGTTTTTGTAATCCCTTTGTATCTTTGCTTTGACGTTGTTTATTTTTCAAAATAGTGAAGTTTCTCAAAGGTTCTACTTCTAGGCTTGTGTCTTTTATAACTGCTTCGTACTCGTTCGTGTTTAGTATTTTTACGTGACATATACCACCGCGTGACATATAGTACCCGCATATGTAGTTGCTAACAAATATGCCTTTTTCTAATTCATTGTTTAAAATCAAGCTATCTTCTGACAGTGATAAATTTGTTGGATATGTTGCTTCTGTTCTCGGCGGTATTCTGAACATATTCAACGATTTTTAAGCTATAGGTAATATTATTTCTTCTTCTTCGATGCTCATTGTAAAGGTGTATGTTTAGTAGTCTATTCTGCGCATATACTTTAAAAGAAAATCTCTACCTAATATGCCATCTGTTGCTATTGGGAAAACTATATTAACTACGCCGAATTTATGTGTTATTTCGTGACTTGAAAATTTTAGTTTCAGGTAACCCTTGCCTAATGTGTCAACTTCTTCACTGGTTATACCAGTTAGTCTACATTTCTCGTTACACAAAAAGTCTATATTTATGTCGTTTTTATTACTGATATGTCAGCTCCTGTGTCAATTAAAAATGTTTTATTTCTTTTTTGATTCAATGCTTCCATTGATACATAGCTCGTTAGTTTATCCCAGATTTTGTATATGTTTAATTTCAGTCTTCCGGGGAGTCTCTGTGTAGTCTCTCGGGACCAATCTCGTTTCCCTGTTCATGTAGGATGTTTATTCTTCTTTTGTTGGTGTGTCTATTTGAATTATTCCTGCCTCTATCTCTTCCATTGGTGTTCTGTTATGGAGTGTTCGTTTGGTATGTACTGTTGTTGTTACTTTGGAAACTGCCTTGGTTATACCTATGCTGGCTTTGGTAACTGTTTAGAATCTGATTCCTGTTGTGGTTGTAGTTGTTGTAGAACATTCCTTGTTATGAACGCAATGTAAACTAATCCTTGAGTGTGTCCTCCTGCTGCCTGTGCTGCCCTCTAGCCGTCGCTGTTTATTCCGACTTAAATCGGACGCGCCATTTCTTGACTCTACATTTTATTAATTGGCCACTAAATCTAGCAGCGGTAGGACGCACAAAGGCGTGAGTAGAATATATCTATACGTATATATTTAATATTCCATTGTTATATTCTAATTTGAAAAGCGGAAATAAAACCCCTCAGAAGCAGAGCAGAGAGTGTTTTTATTTTACCCTCCCGCCTAGGAGGACAATTTAACACCTGACAAAAGATGCATAATGGTGGTTGATTTTTTTAATTATATGGCTGTGAGTGATGTTCGTGTGTCCCAACCGAAGTCGTATGAAGGTCTTTAACATGTTTAAGGGGATATTCACTGGATAGTGTGCTTTTTCGGCTTTAGGATTAATTGCCGAGTAGTGGTGAACATAATCATTCCAGTTATTTTTTCTTTCCCTTTCAAAGCTTCGAATCAGTTTTATTTTAAGATCTTGCTTATTATAGGTGTAGAAGTGAAGCATTGGTTCGTTTAAAGCTGCTTTTGCAATTATGTCTGCTACTTCATTGCCTTTAATGCCGACGTGTCCTGGTATCCAAACAAGTCTTAGCTTTTTGTTGTGGGTAATCAGTTTGTCTCTTATCTTTTCGATGATATCGGTTCTGTTGTTAACGTTTTTTAGGGTTGTGACTGTTTATAGGCTGTCTGTAAAAATAACAGTCTTCTTGTTATTCGTCAGCAGGATGGCTTTTAAAATGGCAAAAGCTTCAGCCGAAAAAATGGGGGAGAATTCAGGTAAGAGGCCTTTCGAGATTGTTACTCCCTTTTCATTTACTACTGCAAAAGATGTTCCAAGTGTAGTTTTTGAGCCATTAGTAAAGAAGAAGCTCCAATTAAGTGCTTTGTGTTTCGCAGCAATTTCTCTAAATTTTGCTCTGTATATGTTGCTGTTTGTATTCTTCTTGGCGTATTTTTGGAGATCGGTGCAAATGGTGTCCTTATGAAGGTTCCAAGGTGGATGAAGCGATCCTCTTTTTGATTGCATAAAGAAGCGATTTGGAAAGTGAAGATGAGTATTTTTTGGTCTTCTTGGAGCGTATAATTTGTTTGGCTATGTTGTGTATCGGTGTTTTTTGGAATGAATTTACCTTCTGCATAATGAGGGCAGTGAGGTGTGCAATACGTTCTGAGATTGAGGGTAGACCGGTTTCGGCTAGGATGTTTTTTATAGGTGTCATCCTGAATGCTCTGAGAGTGGTTCGAATTGTAGCATGGTAGGGAGATGCAATCAGTTGGAGCGATGACTTTGAAGTTTTGCCATAAACAGCGGGATCGTAGTCAATTTTGGAGAGTCGCTGTATACGTTAATAATAGAGTTAACATTACAATGGCTATTTTTTGAGGAAAGATACTTGATCATGTTGACCTTGGTAGAAAGGATTTTTTTCATATAAACACAATGATTCTTAAAGCTAAATTTACAATCAAAAACGACTCCAAGTATTCTTAAACAATTAATATTTTCTATAAGTGTATTGTAACATCCCCTAAAATTATGCTACAATAATGTAGAATAATAACTACGCTCCTCCAGCCCATTCCAAAGTGTCTTTTTATTCGAGGTTCGTGTCTGCGGCTAAGTCTCCACAGTTCATGTCTACGAAAGAGTCGGATAATATCACGGACAGGAAAGAATTATAACTGCAAGAAATGATTGGCATCTTGGAATTATTACATCAGAATTTTTCTTGTTCCAGTGGTCGAAGAATTTGCTAGAAGCTTCTGGCTATCAGAAACTTCTGCTATATAAGGACAGATGGCGATCGAAAGGGGGCAGTAGTTTTAAAACCGTGGCGAAGAGATTAGAAAAGTGATAATGGGCGAAGTTGTAATTTTGTGCTAAATTGAAAGTTGAGAGTTAACGAGAAGAAGTAATTAGTTTGGATTTGTGAATTAAGTAATAGAAAGAAGATAAAGTGATTTGAGAGGACAGAGACCTTGTAAGAAAAGAATTGCGAAGAATAGTATAGTGTGAACCTGAATTGTTCTATAGAATAGAAAATAAAGAAATAATTTCGCACAATATTGTTTTATCTACTCGAGCCGTAGCTCGCAAAGTACATTGGTGTCAGAAGCGAGATAAAACTTATTCTGTGAATAATTATTTCCGTGGTGTGAAATTGCACAAAAAAAAAAAAACGATTTCTGTGTTGAGTTAATTAGTTGCGCAAAATGGGTCGCAAATTGGGAAAACTAACTATAATTCAACTAAAGGCAGAACTCAGTAAGCGGAACCTCGACACAACTGGGGGAAAAGATGCCCTGCTGATTCATCTGGAAGAAGCAGTAATGCAGGAAGGGAAAATCCGCACGACGTAGAGTTTGACGTGGAAGAGGAACCAGCAAGTACAGCAGCCGACCCGGGTATAACAAGTCTGCCCCTGCAACTTAAGTTAGTTATGGACGAACAAAAGAAAACAATAGAAGACCAAAAGAAATCTCTGGAACTTAAGCTCGATGACCAAAAGAAGTATATAGAACTTAAGCTGGACGACCAAAAGAAAGCAATGGACGAACAAAAGAAGGCAATGGACGAACAAAAGAATTCTCTAGAACTTAAGCTTGACGAACAAAAGAATTCTCTAGATGCTCTTGAAAGCAAACTTGATGAGCAAAACAAGAACTTGGAATCCAAATTCGAAGCGATCGAAGAGAAAATCGAGAAGGTCGAGACGCAACTCGAAAAAGTCGAAACTAGATTCGATGAAAACTTTGAGAACCATGAAACTCAGTACGGGAAGATAGAGACTCAGTTCGAAAAAGTAGAAAAGCAAGTTGAAAATCTTACTAAGGAACTCAGCAACGTGAAGAGACAGAAAGCACGGGAATATTCCACTGACGGTCTGAGAAGAAAGGAGATGCAGCCTCCTATCTTCGATGGTCAAACATCATGGCCAATTTATAAGAGGCAATTCGAAGCGGCCGCAATGACCAATGTCCAAAATGAATAAAATGTCTGCCGGGTTTATCAAAGATGGTACGTAATGCCAGGTCATGGCCTTAGTCAAGGCTTGAATTTTAGTCACCCTGTTTGCCACGGAGACATTGTAGTTGGATGGTTGTTCTTTCAACCAAGATAAGACAACAGTAGAGTCTGACCAACAATGAATTTCACCGACAAAAATTTCCTAACTAGAAAGAGAGATAGTAAGTTCAGCTAGTAGCATTGCAGCAGATAATTCCAGCTTGGGGACAGTGAGTGTTTTTAGCGGAGAGACTCTTGATTTCGAGCAAAGTAAATTGGCTTGAATGATCCCATTACATTCAGCCCGTATGTAAATGCATAAACCATATGCAGTAAGACTAGCGTCGCAAAAGGCATGTATCTCCACCGTAGCACATGTAGCCACAACGAATCTGCTGAAACTAAATTTGTTGATTAATTGGAAATCTGCTCATAACCTAAGCCAAATCGATTGCAACTACTGCGGAAGACTTTCATCCCAATTGACTGAATTTTGCCTTAGAGACTACAGGCCCAATCAAACCAAATGGATCATAAAAGCGAGCAATGAAAGACAGCACAGTGCGTTTGGTGATCTTTTGGTTTAGCACAAATGGGATGAACGAAAATAGGAAGTTGTCAGAATTAGGATCCCATACTAGTCCAAGAGATTTTGTAACATCACTTCCGTCATGGAAATTTAAGGAACTGCTCTTTGTCCGATTCTGCGACTTCTCCAAGAACACTTGAATCATTTGAACACCATTTCCTTAATTTAAAATGTCCTTTGCTTAGCAAGTGAGTTGTCTGCTTCATGATTTCGAGGACTTCTTCTATTGAATTTGCACTGTCATCTACGTAAAAATCTCTACGAACGATCTCTCCACCGATTGGATAAGATGTCTCCTCATCAACTGCTAATTGATGCATTGCCCGAATGGCAAGGAATGCAGTTGGTTTGGTACCATAAGTTACAGTATTTAGTTTGTAAATCTGAATTGAATCTTTAGGAACGTCTCGCCATAAACTGCATGGAAGATGATCTTCAGGTTACGATACTCTAACGCAGTGATACATTTTACAAATATCACCCGTCAATGCAATTTTGAAAGAACAAATACAGAATGTCATTCAATGAATATCCGGAAGAAGTAACTGCTGATCCATCAAAAACTACTCGTAATTTAGTGGTTGTGCCGTCGGCTTTCAACACACAATGATGCGGCGGGAAAAATGTAGGTACTCCAGGAGGAAATGATTTTAAAGGTGACATTATGTTTAAGATCAGCATATTCCTTTATGAACTCTAAGTATTGCCGCTTAAGCTCAGTACAGTTCTGAAGTCTTATTTCTAAATTATGGAAACGCCGAAGAGTTTATTGGTATGAATCGCCAAGCCTAGTGGGACACATTCTGCTGGGAAGGCGAACCGAGTATTCACCCTTTTCCAATCGAATGTGTTTCTGAATGAAGTCGCTTTCGCAATCGGATTCCTGCTTCGTATTGGTTAATGTCCCGAGATTACAATCTTCGATTTCGCAGAAACGCTTGACTAAGTCATGCAAACGATAATCGGCGGATTCGGATAACGAATTGTCAATTGCAGTTAAGCACAATGATTTTTCGACGAGTTGTTGCCCACCACCAGAGACACCCAATCCTAATCTGGTTTTTTGAAGCAATGGCAAATTTCCACTCAAACGTACCTGCCCAACACACATAATCTCGAAAAACAGACTAGCGCCTATAAGGACGTGGTGGGACGTGAAAAATGATGGGTCTGCTAACTCTATATTGGGTGGGATGTTCCAGTCGATGTCGTTCATAGTGCAATTAGGCTGGTTGTCAGTGATAGTGGGAACTACAGTGGCAGTAAAAGTGCTTGTAAAATCTCCAACACGAGACCTCATGACGATTGTAACTGCTTCAGTAGAGACCAAATCGACTTGACCTATGCCGAAAATGAACGTTGTTGATTTTGACCTCTTAAGTTGTAGTTGATTTGCGATACGGCTGGTAATGCAATGGATTTGTGATGCTGAATCGAGAATTGCTCTACAAGGAACCAGTGTACCGGCTCGATTTTTTACGAAGACCACAGCAGTGGCAATGAAAACACAATTTGCAGATAGGTTTTTTGAGGCTTCTGGCTAACAACTAATACGATAGTGGAAATCAAGGCAGCTTGTGAAGCGGTGGGAGCGTATGTTGTGGTAACCGGAAATAAATGAAGCAGAGAGAGGTGCTTTGATGAACAATAACGACCAAATGCCATTTTTTCAAGCAATTTAGGCATAAGTGAAATAGCTTCGCCTCTTTATATCTAATCGCAGGAGACAAATTTGAGAAAAGTGGGCAATTTTGGATAGCATGGTCACAAGAATCGCAAAATGTGCAAGAATTGGCATTGTTATTAGATGCTACAAATACCTTTCGGCTACTGTTGGTGATTTACTTTAGCATTTTCCACATTCTCCAGCATTTGACATCTCTTCTCTAAAAATGTTGACATTAACTTCCATGTGGGTATAACGTTGATTGGTGTTTGCTCTTCCCATTTAGTTTGCGATGTGATGTCCAGTTTGTGGCCAATAAGGTCTATCAGCAGGCAATCTGCGAGTGCCCATGGTCTGTAGTGCTCGTAGAAGGGAGTTCATCTCTCACTTAGTTTCCCGGACCTTCGACACAGCGCCCATTTCCACCTTGCTCAATGCAAATATCTCCCTAATGTGAGCCTGGAAATTCAAACGTTTGTTATCGAATCTATTTTTCAACAATGTTAATGCTACTTCATAATTTTGATCGCTGATTTCCCGTGACCGGATCGTATCCAACGCTGAATCCCTCAAGCATACCGAAGATGCTGAAACTTCTCGATTTTAGTCAAATCAACATCATTACCAACTATCGTTTCGAACATTGAGTAGAAGTCCGGCCACTTAGTGTAGTCTCCGCTAAAGTGAGGAATCTGTAGAACCGCGATTTAGGCTGCGTAACTATAAACGAAGGATGAGGCTCATCAAACGAAAAGTTCCTAACGGTGGATGACTGCTGAGTTTCTGTAGAACAACAACGCTTTAACTGACGAGTAAGCGCTGCCTTTACTTTCATGAAGGCAGCAGAACAATTTGCGCGATCGTCGCTATCGATTTCGTTGAAGTCTTCCTTTTCCAAACTATCTTGGCTGGTTTCGAAGTTGGTTCGCATGGTGTCTAATGATTCAAGCAGTACTGTGAGTGCAGCTTCATATAACTCCCGGAGATATTCTGAAGTAAATAAATTCTTCAAATTCGTAAGCTGCTTGGAGATTGATGTAGTTTTCCGCTGAAAAAATTAAGCAATCAAAGTAGTCTTCTCTCCACCGGTCATTTTGGAGATTACACTATTGCAGAGAATCAGGCGAGTGGAAACCTCAATTGGCGGTAATACGCAATATGAAGATATGAAATGTTCTGAGTATAGGAGCTATATATTTAAACGAGGTATATAACAACGAAGAATGGCACTGATACAAGTGCAATCACAACTTGTATTTTAAGTACAGTAAGTAGTATGTGAGCATATAGAAATGGCGAATCCACTATGCAACCGCATAGACGGATGTGCAACGCCGTTGTTTTTTGCAAATGAAATAGATGAGTGATAACTCTGGAGTTGCCAGGTTAGAAAATGACGAATTGTTATACTTTGCTGCTACTTTGAACATAGGTCAGTCAACGGAGTTGCCAGTGTGCATAGTTTTACACAAATTTGCGGAAGGCCTAGGAACTTCCGGTGTCTTCCATGTACTAGGTTGTAGCCCTTCTCTGCTCACTCGATAACCTAAGAAGTCGATATTAGTCTTCAAGAACGCACACTTACGTTCAAGGTTAGCCCAACTTCCGTCAAGACCTCAAGGAATCTCTTTAGTTTCTGCAGACCCCCTTCGACCGACTTACAGCAAATGACCATGTCATCCAGATATACTGCAAGATCTCGCCTTCTAAGACGTGACTTGATGACATTCATGCAAGATTGGAACTCAGCTGGGGCATTAGCTAACCCGAATGGCATTAGATTGAACTCAAACATCCCGTCATCTATTGCAAACGCAGTGAACTTCTTACTGCATTCCACCACACAGATCTGGTGATATCCTGAGGCTAAGTCCAGTGTAGTGAAGAATTCATCCCCGGATAGGCATAGGGAACCTCTTTTTCACCGTCACCTTGTTCAGTGCCCGATAGTCGATATAAAATCGATCACTGAGGTCTTTCTTCTTGGTGAGGGTAACTGGAGCGTAGTAGTCCGATCATGACGTGTTCGAATCACTTCCTGTCTCAACAGCTTCCTCCTTAACAATCTCCCTCTTCGCGAATGGGATCTTGTATGGTTGGACACAGACGGGTGTTGTTGTCGTCAGCTCGATGGAACACTCACCAAAGCGGTACACTCATAGCTCATCCGCATTCCTCGCAAAGCAATCTCGAAATGCATTGATAAGCTCTCCGGGCCTTTGCTTATATTCCTCCTCCAACTTTCCGACGTCGAGGTCATCCAACAACAGCTCGTCTCATCTCGAGTTTCCGGGGCATTCTTCCGCTATCATCAACTCTTGAGGGTTTTTACCACCTTAACCTGGGGTTGGTCTAATAACCTTCGCCCAATTAGCATCGGGTACGGTTGGCACTCATCAGGTACGATTAGAACCTCGCACCAGGAAGTAAATCGATCGACAGTTACCTCTGCGAATACTCTTCCAACAATCTGGCAGGTTCCACCTCCGAACGTACTTAATGCCTCCTTCCTCCGCAATTGTACGACACAAGGTGACACTGTCGCTCAATGAAAGCTTTGTTGCATTCTTAACATACTCCGTCCGGTTTTCCTTCAAAAGTAGCTATGCGGGCTTCTCAGGTCTCCTTGCTGCAGTAGTATTTTTCGCGCCTCCCTCAGCTCGGGTATTTGCCAGTGGACAAGTGCCCGTTTGTTGGCAACCGAAACACCATACCCCACTGCTAGCAGCGCCGCCATTGACAACTCGACCAGCCTCCCGGCTTTCCACCTCTCTGTCGATGCCCTTTTGCCACCCGACGTCCACTGACCCTCTGTACAACGACCCAACGGACCTTGTCCACTATATCGCTTATGGAAGTTGGTTTTTCTGCCCGAAAAGCTTCCTGGCACTCGACATCTGCGATCCCTTGGGTAATGTATTTTACCAGAGTGCTTTCCTGCATACGCCCCCTGAGATGCTATTACCTTCATCTCGACGACATACTCCTCTGTGTCCTCACCAGGACGTTGTCTCCGCTCACGCAGTCTGTGGTGGATGTCTGCTTCATCATCCGCAAGATACATCGTCGGCAAGATACGACACAGGCCCAAGAAGAACTCCTGCAGAGATTCTGCTGTTACAGCAACCCCTGAGTACGTCGTTGCAAGTTCGGCGAACTTCTCCCTTAACCGCTGCAATTATTCCCGCAGCAGCTGGAGTTCATCCGCTTCAGCAGGCCATCTGAGAGGCCATCTCACTGGATGCCATAGGATCTGTTGCCTTGAGCAGCCTTGCAACGAGTCTCCCTTTAGCCCTGTTTGTTCCAAACCCCGCTTTTTTAACTCGTCACGGAGCTCATCTTGGTCATCGCACCATACTCCGCTTAGCGTCTGCCATTTGAATAGATTCCTAAGACCAGAATGTCGACAATCCCCCGATCAAATCTGCTAACACTTCTCCACAACTGACGGTGCAATCGTCAATCTCCAAAATCCTACCAAACACCGCAGTGTAACAATGCCAATACCCGTAGCTGTTGTTGTTATTTTACCTCTCCTTTACAATGTAAACAATGAAGACAAACCCGTTGCGCATTCTCCACTAGAACAGTAGACAAAGAATAGCCCAATCACACGCGCTCACTTTGTTATCCCACTTCTGAGATGTAAACTAAATAAAAACAGGACTGTTATTTTAATGTTATCGCGCTTTATTGACTCTTGGCTGCGTTGGGAGGTCTAGCTCCGTTGACGATTAATATACGGTAACCAGATAAGAATGATAGGAAAAGAAATTTAAATAAATCAACAACGGTGTAAGATATCAAATTGATTCTGGCTTTATTTTGAAGATACATTCACGCCATTATGTATGGAATAGAACATCATTTAAATGGCAGTGCTTCCAGCGGTCGGTCCAATTTTTAATGACTCGGCCCAATATGTGCGGCCTTATTACGCAATAGCGTCTTGAATGTTAGCCTCGACCCGTCCAAAGTGGTTGGCTTCTTAGCGTAGACTAAGGACTTGACGCAGCCGCAGAGAAAATAATCGAGGGGTGTGAAGTCGCATGGTCACGGCGGCCAATTGATGAACTCTCGTCGTGAGATGACTCAATCGCCAAATTACTCCTTCACCACTTCGAGCGTTGCGTCGCTTGTATGACATGTAGCGCCATCTTGTTGGAATTACAGTTTGGATATGTCGATGTTGTCGAGCTCTGGCCACAGAAAGTCGGTTAACATCGCTACATACCGAGGACCATTGACGGTAACGGTGAACCCTTCCTCATTTCGAAAGAAATAAGGTCCGATGATGCCGCGGTGCAATAATTTTTGTGGATGCATTATGCTTGTTCGAACACTTGTGGATTGTGGTCGCTTTAATAATGGTAATTTTGCTTGTTGACATAGCCGCTGAGCCAAAAATGGGCCTCGTCCAAGAAGATGTGATTTTTGGCCAAAATCCGGATCTATGGCCAACATTTCCAGCGTCCAATTAGCGAACTCACGGCAGTAGCACAATCTTATATGGATGTAGTCCCAAATCCAACCGCAAAATAAATTTGGTTGACTTTCTGGTAATGCCCAATTCAGCTGATCGGCGCCGAATCGACATTTCTTGGTCTTCTTCGATACTGGACACTACGGCGGCTATGTTTTCTTCACTTCGTTGGTGGGTTAAGGTCCAAAAGAGGGTACTCATGCCAAACTTTTTCACGGTACGACGAAGTGCCTGCGCACTGAAGCCATGATGACGACCGACCTCACGACGAAATCCACGTTGCATATTTATAACTGAGCCGGAAGCATAATAATAACTACGCTCCCTAAAAGTATTATGCAACAAATTCCGAAGTGACTTTTCATTCTGGTAGAATTTTGGTTCGAACTGTACTTTCATTCGAGGTTCGTGTCTGCGGTTTCCACAGTTCATGTCTACGAAAGAGACGGATAATATCACGGATGAGAGGGAATTATAACTGCAAGAATGATTGTCATCTTGAAATTTCTCTTGTTCCAGTGGTCGAAGAATTTGCTAGAAGTTTCTGGCTATCAGAAACTTCTGCTATATAAGGACAGATGGCGATCAAAAAGGGAGCAGTAGTTTCTAAACTGTGGCGAAGAGATTAGAAAAGTGATAATGGGTGAAGTAGTAATTTTGTGATAAATTGAAAGTTGAGAGTGAACAAGAAGAAGTAATTAGTTTGGATTTGTGAATTAAGTAATTGAAAGGAGATAAAGTGATTTGAGAAGAAAGAGACCTCGTAAGGAAGGAGTTTGCGAAGAATAGTATAGTGTGAACTTGTACTGTTCTATAGACTAGAAAATAAAGAAATAATTCACAGAATATCGTTTTATCTACTCGAGCCGTAGCTCACATATTACAATATCTAAGACGACGTCACGGAATTAAGAGAGAATTATAACCGCAAGAAATTATTGTCATCTTGGAAATATTACATCAGAATTTTCTTGTTCCAGTGGTCGAAGAATTTGCTAGAAGTTTCTGGCTACCAGAAATGCTTCTACATAAGGACAGATGGCGATCGAGGCAAGGCAGTTGGTTTTCGAACCGCATGGTAAAGTGATAATAAGCGAAGTTGTAATTTTGTGATAAATTGAAGGTTTAGAGTAAACAAGAAGAAGTAATTAGTTTGGATTTGTGAATTAAGTAATTGAAAGGAGATAAAGTGATTTAAGAAGAAAGGGAGCATTTAGGAAAAGAATTTGCGAAGAATATTATAGTGTGAACTTGAATTGTTCTATAGTCTAGAAAAATAAAGAAATAATCTCACAGAATATCGTTTTATCTACACGAGCCGTAGCTCGCATATTACAATAGTTTCAAGTCTCCAAGCAGAGTAATGAAGACCAACTACAGCAAGCTCAAATACAATCTTACATATGAGTTTTGGGAAAATGTTTATTCATCTACGGATGCCTCAACTTCCAATTCATTGTTCATTGCCTCTCTTAAGAAGCATATTCTTAATTGTTCCTCATCTTTACGTCCTAAAAGCTTTTTTAAGAGACCAGTTACCACTATGGCACGAAAAAATAGTTGGGCTAACATTGATTTTTGAAGCCAAATACTCAGTAATAACTTCCGATGTAGTAGATGGACGAAAACTCCCCAAGTGAAACCATTTAAGCTTACGTATAACACCAATGTTATTGTTTTCATTATTAGTACCCATTATTACTTTCGGTTTAGGCCTATTAGTCAAATTTAAGCCCTCATTCGTATTGGAATCAGTACCGACAGAATAAGTAGAAGTAACGGTGACAGTATCGAGATTAACCAGAGGAACCACGGCAACGTCAGCAACTTCAGTAACATCGACAATATCGACATCAGCAACATCAGCAACATCAGCAACATCAGCAACATTAGCAACATCAGCAACATAAGCACCAACAGCAACCAGGCAACCAGGATTAATAGAAGTCTCATCAGCAACCGAATTAGTTACATTGCGTATGCTTTCACTCTCTTTCGCATAAGCAGAGAGACAATCAGCATTAACAGCGCTAGTGCAACGAGCGGCAGTAACGGCTACAGCAGACACACCTCCAAAATCAGGGTTCATTGCATTGGGAGTGTCATTAGTCTCTTCCATCGAGGTAGTACAACCAACATCAGAAATGGTATCGTCTCGACTAACAGCATCAGCAGTTATAGCAGATACAACAGAGAGAGCGCAAAGTGTTACATTTCCATTGTGAGCGGCTGCACTCTCTTGATTAACATCAATAGAAGCGGTAATTGCATTATTGTTAGTTTTTAGAGCACGCACTTTCGGACGAGAAGAAGAGACATAGGCCTTGGTGGGATTAATTGCACTCAAACACGAAATGGAAGGAGTTCTATTCTTCGACAATGATAAGCGAGAAGGTTCGGCAACTTTTTGCTTTAGCCTTGACC
Source organism: Pocota personata (assembly GCA_963082735.1). NCBI lineage: Eukaryota > Metazoa > Arthropoda > Insecta > Diptera > Syrphidae > Pocota > Pocota personata. The sequence goes on from OY720431.1 coordinate 88,267,668, forward strand.
GTGTAACCACTTGTGATTCGATTTTAGCATCTATATTGATTTTAGATTTGGGTTTTGGTTTAGCTGCACAGAGAGTATTTTTAAAATTCTCAAACTCGGATCTCAATTCGTTTAAAGAGATGGAGAGATCACTGATTTTTTGAGAGCATACGGAAGTAGAGTTACTTGTGCAACTATCACACCTCCAACATAAATTAGCATTTTTTTTTAGCAAAATTAATATAGATTTACAACTGATAGCACAGGTTTCATGAGCTTTAGAACAACAAATGCCTCAAGAAATAGAATGTTCGCTTTTTAATTCGCAATTGCATATTCCGCATAATAATGACATAATGAATAAGATTTAAGAGAAACACGACTTGTCTGTCAGACGGATCGGCACTGTCTGATATATAATAACTTACAAATTATAAATTGGAATGCAAGAGGCATTCGCCATAAGTGTTTTGAATTCTTTAACTTCTTAATTAATAATGGTATTGACATAGCTCTCGTAACTGAAACTGGTCTAAAATCAGAAATCAAATTTGCTCACACCAATTATGCATGCTACAGATTAGACAGAGAGTGCATGCGTGGTGGTGGCGTTGCAGTTGTTATAAATAAACAAATAAAGCATTCTATTTTATAAATTCCAAAACTCGATGTTATAGAAGCATTTGGAATTGAAGTTTGTCTGGAAGATTGTTCAAGACTTGCAATCTTTTCTACCTACTTCCATGGAGGAAGAAGTAATAATGAGAAAAGAAGCAAATTTCGAAGAGATATCTTAAAATTGTGTAGACAAAACACGAAATTTTTAATCGGTGGTGATTTCAATTCAAGGCATCAATCTTGGGGTTGTCTTAGAGCAAACTGTTGGGGAAATATCTTGAACGATATCCTAACCACAAACAGTTTGCTTGGGCTCTTATATCCAACCGAACCAACATTTATACCTAGTATATCTACAGCCAGTCCTTCTACTTTGGATGTATTTATTACAAACACTCATTCTTTATTTTCGCAACCTATTGTATTAAACTCTCTTGGCTCTGATCACTTGCCAGTGTGCACTACTATTAACATAAATGTGTCAGGTAATAATTTCATTGGCAAATTTAAATATTCGGTAGCAGATTGGATCAGGTTCCGGTCTGTTGTCGCGAGAAAAATAAATCCCGAAAACTTTTTGTTGCTTAACACCATTGACTCCACTCAAGTTGAATCTCACATCGACAATTTTATAAACATTGTTAGTAGTGCGGCTAACGCGTCCATTCCCAAAACAGTTGCTCCTCCTTCTCAAACACCTCCACTTCCTCCCTACATTAAGCGCCTTATACGACTTCGTAACTGTGCAAGAAGGAAGTGGATCAGATACAGGCAAGATGCTTATAAGGATGAAATTAAATTATTCAATACTCAAAACAAATATGAAATAACTGTATTTCGAAACAAAAACTGGAACTCTTTGTTGGCAAGTTTCAATAAAAGCTCGAAGCCTTTTTGGAAAATTACAAAAATTATTAAGAAAAACACCTCTTTTATACCACCAGTCAAATATGGTGATACTCGATATGTCACGCAGGAAGAGAAAGCAAATCTGTTAGCAAAAACTTTTAGAGATAATCATACCCTTTCCGAACACCTCAGCAACGCAGAAACAGAGCACGAAATTGAAAATTCGATTGTTGAGTTACGAAGGTTAACAACTACAATAGACGACAGTTACTTAACTAACTTAGCTTCCGTGAAGTGCTTAATTGACTCCACAGTAAACAGAAAGTCGGTAGGGCTCGATAAAATATCTAACAGACTTCTGAAAGCTTTACCTAATAAAGGACTACAATATCTAACATTCATATTTAATGCATGTCTTAAATTAAACTATTTTCCTAATGCGTGGAAAAATTCCAAAGTGGTTGCAATAGCCAAGCCTGGAAAGTCAAAGGATAATCCTCTTAAGTATAGACCAATAAGTTTATTGAGCTGTGTAGGAAAAATTCTTGAAAAAATAATCAAATCCAAACTTGTCCTACACATCGAGTCTTATTCCATTTACCAAAAGAAGCAATTTGGTTTCAGAAGCGGCCATTCAACAAGCCACCAAGTCCTTCGAATAAAAAGGCATATTAAAAACGGATTTAAAGAGAAGCAATCAACAGGATTAGTTCTCTTAGATATTGAGAAAGCATTCGACACCATCTGGCACAATGCACTAATACATAAATTAATGACATACAGGTTCCCTATCCCTATTATCAAAATAGTACAAAGTTGTTTGAAAGATAGATACTTTGCTGTATATTTCGGAAGTGTCAAATCCTCCTTGCAGGACGTTCCGTTTGGTGTTCCGCAAGGATCTGTACTTGGACCTATTCTGTTCAATGTATTTATTTCCGATATGACTGAACTAAGTGCTAACACTCAGTTAGCACTGTTTGCAGACGATACTGCTATATATTCAACGCATATACTGCCTTGTGATATACTACAAAGCTTACAAAATTCACTAAACTCAGTAGAAGCCTTTTTTCATAAATGGAAAATAAAAGTAAATGCTCAGAAAACTCAGGCTGTATTCTTTAGCTGGCGTAAAAAGATTTCATTTTACCCCACAACAAAATTGAAAATAAATTCTATCGATATTGACTGGAGTGATGAATGCGAATACCTAGGTATACCACTGGACAAGAAACTATCATTCGAAAAACACGTTTCTAGAACAATACACAAAGTTAATCTAACGATTAATTAAGGAGATTCTTTTAAAAAACATACGTTTAATAAAGCAGACTTTATTGATTTCAATAAATGATAAATTTTGCATAATAAATTTGTTTAATATGTATACATTTTCTAGGGCGCAGCATTTACTATGTAATGGACATCGGATTTCATTGCGATAATGATGTTTTAACTCTTTGAAATTAGGACACGAGAGACCTTCCAGTTTGAAGATTTCAACATTTTCATTCATTAGCAACTCTCGTAACCAAAGCACCTTATCCAAACCTTTAACGTAAACAGATTAATTTTGAACTTTTTGTTGAAAATATTGCCGAAGTTTATTAAATTCTGTCAACGCTCCATCCCATTTGAGTCCGTGATGGTAAATTACTTTGGTTGATGGTAAATACTTTGAATTAAATGGTGGTTTGATAATGAGTGGCGATGCTGACAGTTGTGCAAGAGTGCAATTTCCTTGTCAATAAACTTATTTTCATTTCCTCTGAAATCTTGAACATCAAAAATGAAAAAAATAGCCTTATTCTTTCACAACCTTATTCTTTCACAACCGTTTGATTACCTGGACTGTAACTAATTATTCGATCATGCAACATTAAGCAATATGCTGATGTGTTTGCAAAAATTTCTTTTGATGTTTTTATCTCCAAACGAATTTCAACTGGTCCATATTTAATAGATTCACTTTGATGCCTACAGTCAATTACGAAAATTGCCGCCTGAGATTTGGTTAACAGCTCAGCAAATTGTTCGATTATAATAAGCTTTGTGAAAGTTGCAATATATGTTATACAATGTTCTAAAAGCATTTCGTTCATCGTTGCAGTGACTAAATTGTGTGGGATCTTCCTTAAACATGTTACGTTTATTTGTTTACAAAGCCAGAATAATACGCGGTTTTTTCAATTGACTAGTTGTTTTTATATTCCAAATATTGTGATTTTGTAACAACCCACAATTAATTGGCAACATACGAGTATTTTCTTTCTTTCATTTTCACATTGCGTTCATTCTGTTAATTCATTTCATTTGTTTCTTCCATTTAATTTACTTCCTCTCCTCCAGCCCTACCAGCTTTGTTACGCTACTATTGGCATCCAACTAGAGGCCCAATTCATCTCAAATGAATACAAATTATTGGCCATAACGGATAATTTACGAAGAAGCAATCGCATTGCCGCTTTTCGATATCCAGGTTGTAATTTTGAAGGCGCAATGGCTCTTACCGCCGATCAATTAATAGAAATCTTGGCAGCTATGACCACGAACTCTACGAGTAAAGGCAGTTTTAGCCACTGCACTAAATGTTTTGGAGGTGAACGAGATGCCGCTATTGCGGAAGGCTTTATTGCGACGATCAATGTCTACAAAGACATTGAGCGGATCACCGATGATTACACAGTAAAAGGTTTTCCGCTTCTTTTGCAAGGTAATGGTGGCAAGGCGTCGAAAATGAAGCAACTAAATAAATACATTCCTTCGTAATGCTTTGCTAAAGCCAATTATACTGGTTTAAATCATTGGTTAAATTCTTTTGATTGGACTAATGAATTTAATTATTTATGTCTTGATAATGCGTATGTCCGTTTCACAAATATTCTTGAAGAAGGTTTTGTAAAGTTTGTTCCAAGAACCTCAAAAAAGAAACTCTCTAAGCCCCCTTGGTACAACCAACGGCTAATATATTTAAACAATTTAAAAAACAAGGCTTTGAAAAGGTATAAAAGATCATTTGACATGATGGATTATGCGTATTTTTGTGCTTTAAGAAAACAGTTTAGTGTACTTAATAGGTTTTTGCATGCGAATTACATCATGAATATTGAAAGCAAGCTTGTAACTGATAGCAAATAATTTTGGACTTTCATAAAATCGAAACGTAATACGTACGGTATTCCGGAGATTATGGAATACGAGGGGACTGAGTCAAATGATAGTCAATCTTCGTGTGAACTGTTTGCTAAATTTTTTGAATCCGTTTACTCCAATAGCAATCCAGTGTTCCCTCTTTCCAACATCTTTGACTCGAAAGTTGACATTGGTTCTATAACTTTGGATTTAGAAAGCGTCACTTTAGCTCTTCGGGGCTTGAAACCATCATCAAATGCTGGAGCTGATGGTATTCCTGCAATTGTTTTAAGGAACTGTAGTGATAGTATTTGTCACCCATTGTTGCATATTTTCAACATGTCATTGAAACATGGCATTTTTTTTTGGATAAATGGAAGATATCGTTTCTGGTTCCCATCTTTAAAGCTGGCTCCAAAAACAACGTACAGAACTACAGAGGGATCTGCAAACTATCAGCCATCACAAAGCTTTTTGAAAGCATAGTGAAAAATAAATTAGAATTTCTTGTAAAAGAACATATATCCGAATTTCAACATGGATTCGTTTCGGGGAGATCTACAACCACAAACCTAACTTATTTCACATCATCTGTATTAAATTCATTCGAAAGGGGCTATCAGGTAGATACAGTTTATACGGACTTTAGCAAGGCATTCGATTCTGTTAACCATACTGTCTTAATACACAAGCTAAAATGTTTTGGCTTTCATTCATCTTTATTAAAATGGATTTCCTCTTTTTTAGTTAATAGGGTGCAGTTAGTAAAGCTCGATTCTGCTTATTCAAAACCAATTATCTGTAGTTCAGGTGTGCCTCAAGGTAGCCATTTAGGACCATTACTTTTTATTCTTCTCATCAATGACATAACTTCCGTTATAAGGTACTCCCAGTGCCTTCTTTATGCCGATGACATGAAATTGTTGGATGTTGGTGGACAACATAATTTCCAAAGCTATGCTATGGTTGGGTTTATCAAAATAAATACTGTTGAATTTTCCAATCCTCATTCTCTGATGTCTTTATTTGTGTCCCTAGCTAGATCTCTACTAGAATACTGTGACATAATTTGGTGTCCATTCTACCAAGTTCATATTGATAGAGTGGAAAGGGTACAGAGAAAATTCTCAAAATTCATTTTTTTCAAAATGCACTGGAATTTTTCACCTGGTTATGATGCCAGGTGTCAACTTCTTGGTATATCAAAACTATCTAAAAGAAGAAAAATTCATGATGTAATGTTCATTAGAGACCTATTATGCTATCATATAAAAAGTCCAAGTTTACTTGCTTTAATTCCTCTGTATGCTCCCGAGAGACCGTTAAGGCAAAGAGAGCTTCTTTTTCGCACACTGCATAGAACAAACTACGGGTTAAATGAACCTGTATCTAATTTTAACTCAGTTTGGATTGAAATAGATTTAAGCTCATCTAGAACCAAGTTTAAAAATAAATTGTTTTCATTAAATGTTTAAAAAGTTAGTCTAAATTTATTTTTCTTTTGTTTCTTATAAATATTTATACTTATTTATAAACCTACTGTTTATCGAATCTGTAAAGCAATGACGCTTGTAGATAATAAATAAAATATTTTGACTATAAACATACTTTATAGCTAAAGTAGTAATAACAGTGTATTGTTCAGATTTAGAACGACATGAACTTAACTTGGACATAACTTCGTTTAACAGAGAAAGAATTTCGTCTTGAGTAAATAATATATTTTTACCCCCTCTTAAATGTGATTGTCTTCAATGTATGGGAGGTTGTTAAACCCTTGCTGTGCCATTTCAAGAAGTTGGGGTGCGTTGGATGATGCGATTGTTCTTGGTTCGGAATGCTTTTCATGAACTTTTTCTTCTGGAATTTGATGGTGAACTTGGTATTTTTCGTTTAGGTAGAAGTTTGCGAATCGTAGCTAATATGGCAAGTATTCCACGACAAGAAATGAGCGAATAGGTGGTTACTTGATCTGTGTTCTTCTCTGTTTGTAATAGTCAGACATCCTTTGTGTTGTTGATGTGTAGATCCTTCATCACTTCTAAGGATAGATTCACTGTATTTTTTTCACCTTTGGATTGGGTTGGAGTATTGCCGGTAATGCCTTAATTATTGATACTTCTCTGGAAATAAATGATCTTCCATTGATGGTTACAGTGGTGTTGTGGAATTTTGTTAGGAATGTTCCGTTGAGGCTGTGGGTTGTGCTTTCGACTTGCAGAGTTCCAATAAATTGGTTTAGCAATATGTTGCCTGTTGAAATCTCGTCTATGGTTGGAATATACTGATTATTGATGGTGTTGCAGATAGCTGATAGTAAGCTAGGAGTACACGTATCGTTTCTAATATTAACAATGTCTTTGAATTTACAAATAGATAAAGAGTTACAACTTTTACTTTTCTTTACTGTTCCATACATCTGTTCGTTATTCCAAAGAATTACATCGATTAAAATTTCTGTTACATTATTATTTCTCTTTCTGGTTCAATCACAAGACTTTCATAAATTTAATTTGTTGTCAAGGGAATGTTTATAATACAGAGCATTGTTGAACTATCACTTATGACTTTTATTTCTGTGGAATCTAAAGCTTCTTCTGTTGTGTTATAAGGCAACTGTTGTTTATTTAAAAATTTGTAGCAAATTCTATTTAATTTTTTGATAAAATAAATGAATTGGTCATGCTTCTTATTTTACAAGTTTAATTTTTTATTGTTTAAATTTTTATTGTCTTTTTTAACAATTTCTATATTTAGTTTTGAACTTTAGTGATATTATTCATCCTCTCAGAGTATGTATAATTGATTTATGACAACGTGCTTGTTATTATTTTTTAAAACGTCCGTGATTTTTTCTTTAATGGTGACAAAGTCATCATGGTCTCGATTGCAGGCAATCCATTTCCATGCGCTGCCGTTGAAATTTTAAGAATGTTTTGTTATTCGCGTTTTCAAATTATGCAAGAGATTTTTAATTTGCTTCAACTCATGTGATAGCAAAGGGAATATGGTATGGTTTTGGGTTTATTCAAGGTTAAGGACTGGGGTTATTGTCGATGTGAATTGGTAGTACTGGTCCAGGCCGATGACGTGTATTAGTTTGAAATTTCCGTCCTGTATGTTCGTCTGTCCAGTGTGAAAATTGACTATTTGTGAATTTGAAAAGTCCAATAATTGAATAGCAAAAGTCACATCTGGAAAGATAATTGCTAGTTTCTAAATTACTTTTGTGCACTACGTTGCCGGATTAGTAGAATTACGAGAGTTGTGGAGTAATTACTGTAGAATTAGGAGAGTTATGGAGGGTAAAAGTCGCGCCTAGGAGCGGGAATGGGTGGGGAAAACCGGCAGTGGTATTTGCTGGAAAGTTTTGCGAGTACTGGATTAAAAATTATGGGCATATTGACCCGGAAGTCCACATTTTGTAGTTTTAAACATAAGTGCAGAGCTTGTGGTAGGTCTGCTGGTTCCCTAATGCTGAACAGTCTAGGCAGGTCACCCTTTAAACCTCCCACCAAGGTATCGAGTGCCTTGTCGCGGTAACATTGAGCCATATTGTTCAACGACTTCTGACTCATTTCTAAAGAAGCGAGTTAATTTAAAATTAAAGATAAATGATGATAGATCATTTGGTAAAATCCGGGTATAGTGTTGTTGCCCTACGCCAGAGTTGTCATCTAATACTCGAGGGTGCCAAAGTCCCTCTTATCGGCGTAGTGCAGGGTTAAGCTTTTGGATATCATCTTCCAATTTAGGGGAGTGTTATATGATTCCAATGCTATGTCAGCATGTCCCATTATTTTGTTTCTAATAACAGACAGTATGCCGTAATATTTTGAAGTACCCTTGAGATGTTCGTACATTTTCAGTATTCTTTCTACACTTTTTTTCCATGAATTAAACTCTTGGGCTTGCCCAGAAAAATGCCGAAGGCTTTTTACTACATTCGGTATTTTGTCCTTATCGGACGAGCTTCTGTCGTTAGTTATGTTGATCGGTTGATCAATGTCGTTGGTTATGTCTGATGCGGGACGAATTATTGAATTGAAGGTTTGTCGCCCATGTATCTGTAACGTTTCTGTCACTAGTCTTGTTATGAATTGTGTCATATCGTTATTAACTGGAATAGGAGCTGGAGGAGCCGGGGGAGCCGGGGGAGCGGGAGGAACAGCGGCATTATGTACCGGTAATTCTAAATGAGCTGGTCTAATTAGATTGTTTGAGTTCGGCATTTTAATTTTTAAGAATCGAGATTTTGAATTAAAATTGAAGCAATAATTAGTAAAAATGGATCTTGGTTAAGTTGATCAATAATAATTGAAAAAGAGTCTTAGCTTTATAAATTTGGGATTTGAACAATAACTGAAAGTGAGTCTTAGTTTTATAAATTTTGGATTTGAATAATAATTGAAAGTGAGTCTTAGTTTTATAAATTTTGGATTTGAACAATAATTGAAATTGATTCTTAGTTTTATAAATTTTTGATTTCAACAATAATTATATTTTTATTCAAAAAAAATTATGCAACTTACAAAAAAACTTTTATTTTCATAACTGTTGTGTTATATTATTAATATGAATTCTTTTGAACCCCACTGTAAATAACAGTTCTTTCTTTTATATAAATGTATATATGAATTTCAAATAAATTTTTTTGTCATCCGACTGGAACGGTTCGTTTTTCATTAACCCTGTTAACAGGTTATGGGCCCAGTAACCCAACAAAACGTGGCGTTTTTTAAGAACTATTCATGATAGACACTTCAGTTAATTTTTCTTAAATTTATAAATCGATAATTTCATTGTTTTCTACTATGCATATTGACAGTGTAAAAATAGAAAAACTGCAATGTGATCGGCACAATGGAACATTTGGAAGTTCCAAGTCAGAATTCTGTTGAACGCTAGTGATTTGTACGAAGTGGCCACTGGAGGCGAAAGGAAGCCGGAGGTTGGAGCAAGTACTAATGCTGCCAATTTTGCTGCGAGTTTACGGTACTGGCAGACCAAAGATCGCAAGGCGCAGAAGATCATGGCAACAGGTGTCGGGCAACAGCCCCTGATTCACATTATGCATTATGAAACATCTCACGAAATGTGGACAAAACTGTGTTCAGTCTACGAACACAAGTCGAGCGCAAGTATCAATTTACTTCAACAACGTTTCTATAGTTTTCAGAAGAATTCAGCCGACGATATAGCTACGTACATGAATAAATTGGAAAGTCTGGTGCAACAGTTGTGAGATGCTGGGGAAAGAGTCCCTCCATCCATACTTATAGCAAAGATATTGATGACTTTGCCCAGCCGCTTCTCTCATTTCTTCAGTGCTTGGGAATCTACGGAGATGAAAAGTCAAACGATCGAAAACCTCAGGTCGCAACTGATTATGGAGGAAACTAGACTCAACGCTATGGAATCATCAACATCGACTTTATCACATATGGAATAAATCAGTGCGCTCTTTGTAAGAAAAAGTCAACAAAAACATGACAAGAATCACTGTAAAAACAAGAAAAAACATCCAGGTAAATGCTTTGCATGTAATCAGCACGGACATTGGAAAACTAACTGTCCGAATAGAAATAAATTATCACCGCAGTTGAATTACGCAAATGATAGATTTAACGGAGACGACGTTATTAATGCTGATGATTTGGTGTTAGATTCAGGTGCGAGTGAGCACATGTCCTTTCGTCGTGAATGGTTTAGTAATTTCATTCCACTGGGTGATCACCCAGTACCAATTACAGTCGGTAGTGGAAGCAAAATTAATGCATGCGGTAAAAGTGAAATTAATATCTTAGCATTCAACAATGAAAAATGGGTTGAAAGGAGAATGGTTAATGTTTATTTTGTTCCTGATATCAATATAAACTTATTTTCGTCTGGCAGTGCTCTCGATAAAAATCTTTTCTTAACTTCCACAAGTCAAAAGTGCAAAATAACCAAGTCTGATAGGTCTGTAGTTGCCTTTGGTGTTCATCATGGTCGCTTGTATAAGATGTTGTTTAAGGTTATCGAACAACAAGAGACACTATCTGAATGCTACTCTTCGAAGTTTGAATCGCTTCAAACTTGGCATGAGCGCCTCGGACATATGTGTGCCAGTCAAATTGGGAGCATTTTGAAAGCAAACAACATTCAATTTGTTGACAGCTCGAATTTTTTCTGCGATACATGCGCTATTGGGAAAATGCATAGATCACCATTTGTCAACAGTAGTTCCAGAGCTAATCAAACTGGCGAATTAGTGCACACTGATCTTTGTGGCCTAATGTAGACATATTCGGTTGGTGGTTCGAAGTATTTTATATTTTTTTAAGAACGATTTCTCTAACTATAGAGTCGTTTACTTTATGAAAGAAAAATCGGAAGCCAGTTCTATGATAGCAAAGTATATTAGTCTCGTTAAGTCAAAGTTTGGTCGTCCGATTAAAGTGCTTAGATCCGAAAATTGTTTTTGAGTTTAAAAATAAAGAAGTTAAGCTTCTACTTGACAAAAATGGTACCATTTACTAGACAACTGTTCCTTATATGTCGCAGCAAAACGGCAGAGCTGAGAGGGATATGCGATTTATTGTCGAAACTGCAAGAACTATGCTGCATGCTAAAAGTTTGCCACTTAAACTATGGGCAGAGGCAGTAAATATGGCTGTGTTTATTATAAATCGGTTTGGTCCTAGTCCGTCTAAAGGGAAAACTCCTTTCGAGTTATTCAATAATAAATCAATTAATTTTAATAACATTAAAACATTTGGCAGCGAATTATTTGTTCATATTCCAAAGGAAAAGAGACAAAAGTTGGACAAAAAGTCAAAGCCTGGATTTTTTGTAGGATATCCTGAAGGTGTTAAAGATTTTCGTGTATGGATCCCTGGTTCGAATCAAATTAAAATTTCCAGAGATATTTTATTTAAAGAATGTTCAGTCGTTAACCTTGAATCGAATTCGCGTAATTAAGAAAAGGGGCTGATGTTGTGGATTCGAAGACCGAGAATTTTTCTGAAGAGGAAACATTTACTTCGGCAGATGAAAGCATTGCGGGTGATGAAAGGGGCAGGAGTTCAAGTCCAGGCCAAGGTTCAAAGTACGTTGGAGCAGACGACAATGTTCAGAAACAAATTGCACCCATGCTATCTTACAACTATCGAAGTAAACTTCGCAGCCAGTCCCAAAGTAGTGCAACAAATTCTGGTATGTATGCTAACGCTCTTGAAGGTTATGCTTTCATTTGCAGTAGTTTTGAGCCAGCAACATACAAAGAAGCATTAGAGTCAGATGAAGCTGATAAATGGAAAGGCAATGGATGATGAAATGGAAGCTTATCAGAAAAATGTCACATGAAATCTTGTTGACCCACCGTTGAATCGTAAGGTTATCAAAAATACATGGGTTTATAAAGCTAAACTATTACGAATTAACACTATCGAACGATACAAAGCACGCCTTGTTGCTAAAGGCTTTAATCAACAACAGGGCATAGATTATGACGACATTTCCACCCCAGTAGCAAAATTCACATCCATTCGCACCAATAGCAAGCAGCGAGCAAGCACTTGGTTCTGTACCAGTTTGACGTCAAAACTGCATTTCTGAATGGTGAGCTCAAAGAAGAAATTTTTATGGATCAACCCCAAGGATATAATGATGGATCTGGTAGAGTCTGTAAACTAATTAAAAGTTTATATGGTTTAAAGCAAGCTTCCAGATGTTGGAACTCTACTTCCACAAAGTTGTTAACTGCTTTTAATTTCCAAATTTGCAAAGCTGATTCATGTGTTTTGTGCTACGGCGTATGGGGGGAATAATTTATCTCGCTCTAAACATACTCGTAGACGATGGTTTGATTGCTGCTCCAATTGAACGTGATGTAGAATACTTATTTAACTACATGAATACACTTTTTCAAGTGAAGTTAAACAAAGCGAACTATTATCTTGGACTTCAAATAACGCAAAAACCAGATGGTGCTTATTTTGTTTGTCAATCGAATTACATCGATCGTGAAAATTTAATATGTTGGAGTCAAATTCTATTTCTACACCGAGTGATCTTGGAAGTCGGTCAGCTGATTTGGAAGAAATCTTGCCACCAGAAATAAAATTTCCCTTTCGTGAAGCTGTTGGTAGCCTCATGTACTTGGCAATCGCAACCAGAGCAGACATTTCTTTTGCAATGGCAGTAGTAAGCCGCTTTCTGGACAAACCAACTTCACAACATGTTAAGACTGTTAAACATATTTTAAAATACTTAAAATATTCTAAAGGTTTTGGAATAGTCTTTAACTCAAATATTAATCTTTCGTTTTCTATTTTTAGTGATGCCGACTATGTGGGTGATCTTTCCAGAAGACGATCAACTATTGATCACGTTTTACTTGGAGGAAGTCCTATCCCCTGGTCATCTAAGAGACAGCGATGTACAGCACTTAGTACAATAGAGGCAGAATATGTACCTGCGTCGGAAGCAGTCAAAGAATTGATGTGGCTTGATGCGGTCATACGGGATCTGCTTGGTGATGAACGTCTAAAACCAATGCTTTACATCGTCAACCAGAGTGCCCTTAAGCTAATTAATGCGGGTGGCCGTGGTGAAGTGGTAACACCAACGCTTGTCACGCTCTTGTTTCACGGTTCAAATCCTGATCTCAACAATCATCTATTTATTTCGTCTGAAATAAATAAAAAAGGCGATCAATTGCGAAAGCTTAGTCAACTCTACTGCGAAGGCATAACATTTTTATTTTTTATTTTTAACGCATTTTTATTAAGTAAATTCAATTAAACTTATAGCTAGACAAAAAACGCTTAAAACTAGCTTAACTAACTTAACTATTCTTATTCTAACTTACTGGCCCTATGCGGGCGCTCTAAGTTAAAAATAATACTTAAAACTATGTCTTTCGACGTAACGAATTTGAAAATTGTGTTTAATTATTTAATTTTTTTAATTTTAATTGTTACTAAGAAAATTATTTCCTATAATAACTTAGTATATGAACTTTTTTTTTTTTTAATGTTCTTATATATAAAACTTACAATCTAATTTAAAATAAAACTTAAACTATCTTATTCTAAATTAGCCTATCTTATTCTATGTAAATTTTCTTTTGTTTTTTATTTTTTTTTTTGTTTTTTATTTATTTTTAATTTTTATTTTTTTTATTGAGTGCTGTTTTTTTGTGTTTTTTTTATGTTTTTTTTGTTTTTTGTGTTTTTTTTTGTATTTTTGCATCCAAGTGCTGTGGATTTATATTTTTAATTTTTTTTTTGAATATATTACTTACAACGTATTGTTACTGGCGCATGTAAAGCCCGACTAGTGAAGGAAGAAGAAGAAAGAGCAAAACGAAAACGTCATATATAGTAGATGGGGAGAGAGTTGTCATCCGTTGTTCTCGATCAGTCACATTTTTTGGTGGGTTGTTCTGATTGTCTTTTTTTTGGACGAGTTGTCCAAGACCATAGATTAAAAATAAAAATCCAACATCTTGAACATCTCTTGTTTTTTTTATTTGTTCTCTTGGTGCATGGGCAATTGGGCCGGTTGGGAATCAAGAAAAGTGTAACAATTTGGTGTCAGATGTGGGGTCACCGATCGATTCCACAACAGAGTCTAAACCGCGTGGAACCCTCCAAATGGAAGAGAAAATTCAACAGATCTTGGCGAAATTGGATGCCCAGTCCAAATTGCTGGCCGATCAAACAACATTAATGGAAATGTTGCAGAATTCAGTTGCAGATGTTAACTCGCGAGTGGAAAAGGTCGAAACTACTCAGCAAGAATTATTTAGTACCCGTCTTGAAGAGCTAGCTAACCTCTCTACTCCTATAGACCCAAATGCTGAACCTGCCTTGAATCCGACAGATGAACAAGGAGAGAACTCCAATGAAAAGACCGGACCAGCCTGCAGCTCCACCCATATTCAAGATATTCACAACTTGCCGGCCTCTGGTCACCAACAACAGTCGTACAGAAGGAAGACTTCGGCAACCGACGTGCAAATGGTGGACCAGATTATCATAACTGGGCCGCCTCATCGTGTTCCCGTACAGCCACGCGAATTTGATGGAAGAATACCATGGCGCACTTACCTTCTACACTTCGAGACCGTGGCAAGGGTTAATGATTGGTCAGGGAATTTTAAAGCACTTTACCTTGCCCCTTACTTGAGGGGCACTGCATCGACATTCTATGAGACACTCTCTTCAGATGTTCGAGATGATTTCGTTCGCTTGGATGCAGCTCTTAGGCAAAGGTTTGGAAATGAGTTCGAACAAGCGACAGCACACTCCGAACTGCGTGGACGAATGCAGAGAAACAAGGAGACCTTAAATGAATTGGCTACCGACATTCAACGCTTAGTTTATTTGGCATTTCCTGACTGCCCAGAGCAAGCAAGGAATCGCATCGCTCTGGGACAGTTCATTGACGGAATCTTTGACAGCGATATAAAGCAGCGAGTGCGTGACTGTGCCCCCGACACTTTAGAAAGAGCTTTATCTTTAGCCGTGCGTGCCGAAGCCAGTCACGTTGCTACCAGGCACAGCCGTCGACAGATTCGAGTTGCGGAAGTGGACATCCATCAAGCAGTGAACCAGGAGTCAGTCGCATTCTCGGGAAACGGGAATCGGGCAGTTTAAGGGAGCGTAACCTGCCGCGAAAAAACCACAATGCTCCCAAAGTCTTCAACAAACCCAATGTGAAACGAGAGATCGATGTCAAGGGGAAAATAAAGTTCATCCACCGCACAGGATACGGTTTCGTCAGGCGGGATGACAATGAGGAAATAGCATACATACCACGCAGTGAATTAAGTCGAACACCGAACTTGCGTCAGGAAGGATTGGCAGTAATCTTCGATGTCGAAGCTGCTCTCTTGGGACCACGAGCTGTCAACTTACGAATCAGTCCGCAAAATCCATCAAGTACTGAAATTGATCAGTCGATTTATCTATCGGAAAACCAGTACCTGCTGACTCCCGGGGGGCGGAGTTAGTGGGGGAAGGGATCGCCTCTCAACCAGAAACCCTGTTCATCCGCTCGACCACCATTCCAAACAACTTGTTTATTCCCGTACGAATCAACGATGCCTCTTGCTTAGGCATCCTTGATACAGGTGCAACCCAGACAATCATTCATCCCCGTGTTCTCAAGAAGATGGATACCAGCCCGGCGATTAGTCCATCGCGCGCAGTTATTCAGACCGCTACAGGGGAGATCGCACCAGTCGAAGGAGTTCTGGAAGTAGTTCTTCAAGTAGGTCAATGCAGTACATTACAGTCCGTCTATGTAGCCATCATCTCGGACGACTGCATCATTGGCCTGGACTTCTTGCAGCAGTTTTCTTGTACTATCAATTTACGAGACAACACGTTGCAACTCAACGAAGAAGTCATCACTTTAAATCGGTCGATTGTCCAGAAGACATTAGCTTGCCAATGTGATATCCATATACCCGCCTTCTCCGATGGTTGGCTTCGGATAGCTACGCCAATCCCAAACGAGGAAACTGTGCTCGTCAGAATAACGTTCCAGATCCCACAGCTTTCGTCGGCCGAATCAGTGTACCAAGTGTTCAACGGTGAAATATTAGTTCGTGTAATAAATACTTCTGCAAGAGAAATTGGGATATCAGAAGACGAGCTAACTGTCCACCTTGAGACCGATCCCAAATTATTCCAATGTCGGCGAATTGAGAGTGCCACAGCCACTGAACTTTCTCAGGATCTGCAGGAGATGATGCAAAGGGCTGCCACTGGCTTGACGTCCGAGGAACAAGAAAGGTTAAAATCTCTAGTTTTCCGAAATAACAATGTCTTTTCAGGCTCCTGTAGTGGCCAAGGGCGCACCACTATCACCAGACATCAGATCGACACAGGTGCGACAGCCCCGATAAAACAACCGCCACGTAGGCTACCCCTTAGCCGAAGAGAAGAGGCTAAACGAATTTTGGAGGAGATGAAGGCACAAAACATCGTCCAGCCGTCTAGTAGTCCTTGGTGTTCTCCCGTCGTCCTCGTCCAAAAGAAAGATGGGTCCCTTCGTTTCTGCGTCGATTATCGAAAACTCAACTGCGCCACAAAAAGGATTCGTATCCCTTACCGCGAATCGACTTAACTTTAGAAGCACTTGGAGGGTAGGTCTGGTTTGCCACCCTGGACCTACGCTCTGGATATTGGCAGGTGGAAATGGACAGCAAGGACAAAGAAAAGACAGCGTTCTCCATTGGTACCGGTCTTTATGAGTTCAATGTCATGCCGTTTGGCTTGACTAACGCACCTGCCACGTTCCAGCGTCTCATGGATGTGGTATTGGAAGGCCTCCCCTACACTATGTGTTTGGTGTACTTAGATGATGTGATCGTACATGGTAAAACCTTCACCGAACTGCTGCAAAACCTGGAGGTAGTCTTCCTTCGCCTGCGAAACGCTGGTCTTCGCCTATCCCCAAAGAAATGTTGGCTGGGAAGAAAGGAAGTTCGATTCTTGGGTCACATTGTGTCTGGTGCAGGTATTGCCGTTGATCCCGAGAAAGTGTCAGCTGTGCAGAAATGGCCAACCCCGCGGAGCAAAGTGGAAATCCAGTCATTTTTGGGACTCTGCGCGTACTACCGCCGCTTCATCCAGGATTTTTCCTCCATTGCTAGACCACTTACAGCACTAACCGAAAAAGGAAGCTGCTTTGATTGGAGCACTGTATGCGAAGATGCTTTCACCCAGTTGAAACGAAAGTTGATCACCGCCCCCATTCTCGTGCAACCGACAGAAGTCGATGAGTTTATTTTAGACACCGATGCGAGCCAACATGCATGTGGATCTGTTTTATCCCAAATGCAAAACGGTCAGGAAAAGGTCATCGAATATTACAGCAAGACGTTCACCAAACCAGAGAGGAACTATTGCGTTGCTCGGAAGGTGCATTTGGCCATTGTGAAAGCGGTTATCCACTTTCAGCCATATTTGCTAGGGAGACACTTCTCGCTGCGAACGGACCATAGTTCCTTACGCTGGCTTATGAACTTTAAGGAGCCCGAGGGACAGATGGCCCGTTGGTTGGAACGTCTGCAACAGTTCGATTTTACAGTGGAACATCGACCTGGAAGGAAACACCAGAACGCTGACGCTTTATCCCGCCGTCCATGCGATGGAGCTTGTCGGTATTGTTCTCGACTATACGAACAAGAACGTGTGCTTATTCGGACAACGTCGATTGTAGGAGACATAGCGCAACAGCAAGCAGAAAATGACGATTTATCCGTAGTAAGACGATGGGTGGAGCAAAGGCAACGACCGGCCGTCGACGAAATCCGTGGTTTCAGTCCGAAACTAAAGTTTTATTGGGGCATGTTCGAAACGCTAGAGTGCCGCCAGGGAACGCTTTGCAGACGGCTGAACACGGCTAGCGGTGAGTATTACCAAGTTTTAATCCCTATGTCCTTACAGACAGGCACTATGAAGGCGATGCACGATAGCCCAACAGGTGGTCACTTTGGAATACGCAAAACCTTAGCGAAGATAAAACAGCGCTACTATTGGGTCGGCTGTTCCCAAGACGTCGAGCAGTACTGTCAGGCTTGCGTGGTATGTCAAAGGCGAAAAGGCGCGATGCCGAGAACTCGGGCACCATTACAACCCGTTTATGTTGGAGCACCCTTCGAGCGCGTGGCCATCGACATTTTGGGGCCGTTACCAGTTACAACTAAAGGCAACAGGTACGTCCTTGTTTTTTGCGACTACTTTACAAAGTGGCCAGAGGCTATTCCCTTGCCTGACCAGACAGCGGAAAGAGTGTCGGAAGCTCTTATTGTGCATGTCTTCTCACGATTTGGAGTCCCACTCCAATTGCACTCAGACCAAGGAAGAAATTTCGAGTCTGTCGTATTTGCGCAAGTTTTGGAGAGGTTTGGGATAGATAAAACCCGTACGACCGCCCTACATCCACAATCGGACGGAATGGTCGAACGGTTCAACCGTACGTTGCTTAATTACCTCGCGAAATATGTCGCCGAAAATCAGCGGGACTGGGACGACCATTTGCCGTTCCTTTTATTGGCCTACCGCACCGCGGTTCATGAAGCAACCAGACAGACACCTGCATTTCTAACTTTTGGTCGAGAACTTCGTCTACCCTCGGAGCTGTACACTGGTCTCCCTCCAGATCAACCAACTAGCATTTCAAATTACGTAGAGGAACTTTCAAAGAGACTAACGACGGTGTACTCGTTCAATAGAAACCAACTTTTGCAGTACAGTAGGCGAATGAAAGACCGATATGACCTCCGCGCAAAAGCAACACCATTTAAAGACGGTGACAAAGTTTGGTTATACGCCCCGAAGAGGAAGAAAGGGCTCTGCCCCAAACTGCAGAACAACTGGCAGGGACCCTATAAGGTTGACGGCAAGATGGGTGACGTGCTCTACCGGCTAACCAAGGAAGGTGGAAGAAGACCGCTGGTGGTGCATAGAGATCGGTTGGCATTATGCCGATCTGCGGGCAACGCCTAGGTTGAACTAGCCACCTACTCATCCTGACCATCTTCGGAAATATAGTTTCGGCGACTGAGGACAGTCAATCTTCGAATGAGGGAGCCGTGTTACGGGCGCATGTAAAGCCCGACTAGTGAAGGAAGAAGAAGAAAGAGCAAAACGATATATAGTAGATGGGGAGAGAGTTGTCATCCGTTGTTCTCGATCAGTCACATTTTTTGGTGGGTTGTTCTGATTGTCTTTTTTTTGGACGAGTTGTCCAAGACCATAGATTAAAAATAAAAATCCCATATTTTCTTGAACATCTCTTGTTTTTTTTATTTGTTCTCTTGGTGCATGGGCAATTGGGCCGGTTGGGAATCAAGAAAAGTGTAACAGTATTTACACTACCTAAACCTTAAACTATGTAAGTCGGCCATGGACAACAAACAGCCAACCTCAAATATGCAACAGGCTACCCTGGATTAGGAGGAAACGACGAAGCAGTTTCCTCTCTTTCGGCTAGCCATCAAAAACGACCGTATTGACGTTGTACGTCATAAATATCGCGACCCAATACCGCCCTACTAAACCGGAGACGCTCCACACTGCCGTGTGCAACGTCTCTGTCGTAGTTGAGTCGCCTATCCACAACTGTCCGAGCAACGTGGAAGGTTAGCGGTACCGCCAATCTGTCCTGGATCAGACCTTTCTTATCAAAATAGAGGAACGCCTCTGGGGGAACAAAGCCGTTAAGGCGCACTCTCTCGTGATACTCGTAATTGGGGTAATAAGCCCCGGGTATCAGGTTGTTCGTCCAGCTCATTGCTCTTGCAATGTGCCTTCGAATCACCTTGATAACGAAATTATCCACTCTTATTAGGTTAGCCCTGTTGCATAGGACCTCATTGGGATAGAATTTTATGTACTGGGACTCTTTTGTTCTGTACAAATGAAAGCAAGCCCGAAGGCAAGCCCTCTCAAACACCCGAATCTTTTCCAACAAGCTTGCTCCCACGTTGAACCACACGGGGCATCCATATACGAGCATGGGCCTAATGAGGGCCATGTAGCAAATTACCTTTATCCTTGCATCGAGTTGCTTGCTATAAAAAAGTCTCTTTGTAAGGCAATAGCGCCTTTGGCTCTGGCCAGAGCAGCATCTATATGTTTGTTAAAATATAGATATTGGTCTAACCAGAGCCCCAGGTATCTGACTACACTTCCACTCGCAAGTGGCTGTCCGTGCGGTCCAACTATTGAGAACTTTCGCCAATTCTTTCTGGTATCCCTAGAGGCACCAGACAACGGCGTCCTAAAAAGAATGGTTTCTGATTTCTGGAAGTTGATCTTCAACTCCAGTCATCGCAATATCGCTGAATCTTATCGAAGTCACGTTGCAAGAGAATTGCAATGATCTCGATTTTTGGTCCTGTACGCGATCAAGTCGTCTGCATCCTATCAGATCGGTCGTGTAAATGTTGAAAAGGATCGATGAATTAACCGCACCTTGTTGCAGACCGTTTTTAATTAGAAATGTTGCAGCAGAAGTCACCTTGCCATTTTTGACAAAGAACTGTCTACTGGTGAGCATGTTATGAAGTATGTACAGCAGTGGTTTGCTTATGCCCAGCCTGCTTAGCTTGTAGAAGAGTCCCTCTAACCATACGGTGTCGAAGGCCTTCTCCAAGTCAATCAGGCAGGCACCCGTGCACTGTTTCTTGCTTTTGTTCCATTGGATATCCGATACCAGTTTAGACGCGGCATGTATTGTATCATGCCCCGCCTTAAAACCGAATTGGTTATCCGGAATTATATTACTGTTCTCAGTCCACTTAAGCAGGGCTCTATTGATCACTTTCTCGAATACCTTGCTGATGTTCGGAAGGAGACTTATCGACCGGAGATTTGCCGGATTGGAGGTGTCCCTACCTCGTTTGGGGATGGGTTGTATCACTGCTGTTTTCCAATGCGCTGGATAATGTGCATTATTCAGTGCATTGTTAAACAGAGTGGTGTAAATGTCCACCGCTTCTAGAGGGAGATGTCGAAGCACAATGTTCGACACACCGTCGATTCCTACAGACTTTTTCCTCCTCAATGAGTCGAAGATCTCTTGGAGCTCCATCTTCGATATGCACGGGGGAAGTACCCTTTCATCGGCGATGACATTATTTGCCATGTTATCGTCATTGAACTCGGTAAAACCTATGTTCTCGGATCGCCAGGGCTCTATATCATTTCGAAGGTAGAAGTTGTGCACAAGGACGCGATTTTCCAGGTCGTGGTTCGGGCAAATGGTATCATTCACCTTGTACACTTCCTGGAAAGTCGCTCCTATAGCCTTTACCTTCTCCTGCGGATCTTCGATCACAAAAAAGTTGTCATCCTCTACTGCGTTATCGGGATCTATACCTGCTGTTATAAGTATTCGTCCATTGTTCGTCGTTCGGGGGATCTTAAGACACGGAAGGTCGTTTTGATTATTCGTCCGAAATATTTCATTTATTTGCGGGAACATACTCGGGTTTTGAGTTTTACAGCCCGAATTTTATTGTTCCAATGCAAATTTACAGAAAGTCTCTAATTTTCTCTAATTCATTTTTGGAGGTTTTTAATCAACGACTTCAGCGTCCTAACTTCCGAGTTTTGTCTTTCAGTAAACTGTCTGTACAAGGTTTTTAGTCCCGACAGCAGTCTACTTTTGTGTTGGTGTAGTGCGTCAATTGTTTCATTACGGAATATGTCTGCATTGCCAGTGTGTTGATACCGAGGTATCGTATTGTCCATAGTTTGTTTAATTGTCTCGTCCATTTGTCTTAGGTACCTGTCAATCTCCTCGTTTGGCAGATTCCTATTGGACGGTGGGTAGAGCGAATTCGAGGAGAGTGCTCTTGTCAAAGTTCTTGAGAAGCGAGTCCAACGTGTCCTACTATAATTGTAGGAGTACGATTGGACAAACTCCTCCAACTCCGCAATTTCGTTGGGAATCGTTATTACGGCACTAAGTCCGCAATGGTCACTGTCATACACAAATGTGTGCAGGCAGTTTATAGTTTGTCGGTCCATGTCGGTCAGTTGTAACCGTACGTCGAACAGCATAAGATCCAGATAGGAGCCGCTTCTAGGAAACGACGGACTATCTGTAGCTTTCAAATCGAGTTTATACTCGACACTGTGCCGACCCCACCAATTGAATAGTAGGTTCCCTCTAGGATTTGGTGTGTTATTTCCCCAATCTCTATGTTTGGCATTAAGATCTCCGGCCATGATGAAATAATTCTCCTCAGACTCCAGCCTTAGGAATCGAAAAAGTGTCTTGAGCTCTGAAATAAACAAAGTAGATTGAGTAGCTTCAGGTGCATAGAGTGCGACCAAGTACATCCTCTTTCCACTACGGAGAGGGATGCATACGATACACGCTTCCAGCTCCTGGAACCTTCGCACTCCACCGCTGTACATTACTTTAAATTGCAATTGTTTGCGTATGAAGATCGCAACACCTCCTCCTTGTGTAGAGTTGGGTCGGTCTCTTCTGACAATACTGTAGTTATTGTACCCCAATTTGTGCTTCTGGCGTAGCTTTGTTTCGCTAACCATAAGCACATCAGGGGTTTGGTCTTCTAGCAACTTAAACAATACGGCTCTTCGCTCGATCCTAATCAGTGAATTCACATTCACCGCAAGGATCTTCAGGGGTTGCTCCTCCATGTTCGTACCCATTACGACTGAAGGTGCGTTAAGCCGGGCAGAAGTGCGTAGATCTGGTCCACCTGCTTCGCCTGCTCTTGTACCTGACGTTGAAGCTTTCCATCTGCCCTTGGATAGAGAGCAAGATGGCCAGCAAGTCAGTTTGAGCTTCTAGTGCTCTAGGCGCTGGGGCCTGAGAAGCAACCTTCGGTCTTTCTGTTAGTTTGCGGTGTGCCCCGAGTTCCTGCATAATGCACACGAGAGCTGGCTCTTATCTGCCACTCCATCCTTACCCAGAGTGCATTCCTCTGCTTTGTGGTTCTTTCCACACTTAACACACCGAGGCTGCATTTCGTAGTTCGACGCGGCGTGCCCGAACCTTTGGCAGCGAACACATTGTAAAATGTTTTCGCTCCTTCTTAATTTTTCCCATGCGACAACCTTGTAGTCTAGGACTTTAATACAGCTTGCTATTGGGTGAAAGCTGAACTAGGAAGAACGGCAGTTTCCGCTTCTCCCTTTTTGCCCTAGCTGTGGTGAATGGCTTGACCCCTACGAATTGGAGCTCGTTGCACTCTTTCTCTTTAAGCAGCGCAAGGAGCGTCCCCGGATCAGTAGACGGGTCTACAACCCTCAGCAGAATTTTTTGCCGCTTTTCCCCCTTCGGGGTGAAGGAGAAGAACTCCGTCGTCGTGTCCTTTAACAAATCTTTAATTTTTTTATATTGTTCCACTGTATTGCAGTGGATAGCGTGCCTGTCTTCGTTTAATCGTTTAATAGAAAAATTGTTGTATATGGCCGACTTACATAGTTTAATGGTGTCCATAAGCTCAATCTTGTACGCGTTTATTGGCGGTACCCTCGCTTTTGTCGTCGTCTTCGGTTGTTGTTGCTGTTGGTTCTGCTGCGGTTGTTGCTGCTGTTGTTTCTGCTGCTGCTGCTGTTTCTGCTGCTGTTGTTTCTGCTGCTGTTATTTCTGCTGCTGCTGCGGATGTTGTTGTCTGTCCTGCTGCTGTTTTTTTAGCTGTTGCTGTTGCTGCTGCTTCTGCTGCAGTATTTGCGGCAGAACTTGTCTTTGCCGCTGGCTTTCTGGCGCCTGATTCTGTAGTTGCTGTTGTTGTTGAGCGCGCTGTAGCTCTAGCTGCCGCTCCCTCTCACGCCTGGCCATTTGTTTGGCCTTTATGGCACGCACCCTCTGTTCTAGCCGTCTGATGCTTGATGTCAGACTCTCGACTTCTTCTTCTTCGTCATCCGATTCGGAGGCCGCCAGAACTGCGAAGCTGTTGTTTTTGTCTCCAACGTAGTGGCCTTCCCCACCGTCGGAGACGTATGCTAATTCGACAGAGTCATCGGACCTCTGCCGCTTCTTATCTACTGCTGCTGTTGCTGTATTCGGCGCCCCTTCCCTCACTCCACCTGGCAGCTGTACAGCTTAAGCTGACGTGGAGGGACGCTTTACAAGTTTGGGAGTAGGCTTTGGTTTCCTTCTCCTTTTCCGCATACTTTTTTTCGCCACTGTTTCTGGGTGGTCTGATTGCACAGCGTCATCGACTGACGCAGTCACTCCACCCGCTGGTCCCGCTAATGGGAGCGCGGACCGCTCGCTTTCCATCACGTGTTATTATGTTTTCAATATCACTTCTTTTTGTTTTTTTTTAAATGAAAAAAAAAGTCTATAGTTTTTTTTCAATCGCCGGGAATTGAACCAGGGTCTCTGGCTCGATAGACCAGCACCATTTTTTTTCATTTTTAATGCATTTTTATTTTCTTAAATTCATTGTAACTTAATTGCTAGACAAAACGCTTAAATCTAGCTTAACTAACTTAACTATTCTTATTCTAACTTACTGGCAATATGCGTTCGCTCTAAGCTAAACCTAACACTTAAAACTATGTCTTTCGACGTAACGAGCTTCAAAATTGTTTATTTATTTCATTCCTTTAAATTTAAATTTAAGTCTTACTAAGAAAATTAGTCAAAAACTTAGTTACTGAAATTTTTTTTTTTCTTATAAATGAAACTTATAAACTACCTTAAAATAAATCTTAAAACTATCTTATCCTAAATTAGCCTATCTTAATCTACCTTACGTATTTTCTACGTAAATTTTTTTTTTATCGAGTGCTGTTTTTGTTTTTTATTTTTTTTTTTGTGTTTTTTGTGTTTTTTTTTTTTTTTTTTCATCCAAGTGCTGTGGATATTTTTTATTTTTTTTTAAATTATTACCTACACCTACCTAAACCTAAAAAACTACCTAAACCTAAACTATGTAAGTCGGCCATGGGCAAGAACAGCCAACTTTTACCGTCAAACAGGCTACCCTGGATTAGGAGGAAACGACGAAGGAGTTTCCTCTCTCTCGGCAAGTCACCAGAAATGACCGTACTGACGTTGTACGTCCTCAATATCGCGACCCGATACCGCCCTACTAAACCGGAGACGCTCCACACTGCCGTGTGCAACGTCTCTGTCGTAGTTGAGTCGCCTATCCACAACTGTCCGAGCAACGTGGAAGATTAGCGGCACCGCCAATCTGTCCTGGATCAGACCTTTCTTATCAAAATAGAGGAACGCCTCTGGGGGAACAAAGCCGTTAAGGCGCACTCTCTCATAATACTCGTGATTGGGGTAATAAGCCCCGTAGATCAGGTTGTTCGACGAGCTCATTGCTCTTGCAATGTGCCTTCGAATCAGCTTGATAACGAAATTATCCACTCTTATTAGGTTAGCCCTGTTGCATAGAACCTCATTGGGATAGAATTTTATGTACTGGGACTCTTTTGTTCTGTACAAATGAAGGCAAGCCCGAAGGCAAGCCCTCTCAAACACCCGAATCTTTTCCAACAAGCTTGGTCCCACGTTGAACCACACGGGGCATCCATATACGAGCATGGGCCTAATGAGGGCCATGTAGCAGATTACCTTTACCCCTGCATCGAGTTGCTTGCTATAAAAAAGTCTCTTTGTAAGGGCAAAAGCACCTTTGGCTCTGGCCAGAGCAGCATCTATATGTTTGTTAAAATATAGATATTGGTCTAACCAGAGCCCCAGGTATCTGACTACACTTCGACTCGCAAGTGGCTGTCCGTGCGGTCCAACTATTGAGAACTTTCGCCAATTCTTTCTGGTATCCCTAGAGGCACCAGACAACGGCGTCCTAAAAAGAATGGTTTCCGATTTCTGGAAGTTGATCTTCAACTTCCAGTCATCGCAATATCGCTGAATCTTATCGAAGTCACGTTGCAAGAGAATTGCAATGACCTCGATTTTTGGTCCTGATCTGTACGCGATCAAGTCGTATTGACCAGCACCACCACCACTAGGCCAACTCGCCACTTAAATTCGCACTGTCTAATTGTTTGCTTGAAAATGCTGCCAATTTCACTCAAAGCCGAAACACATCTGCACACTGCGAAAGTCTGTGAACGACTGCGAAGGCATAACATTTTTTTTTTCATTTTTAATGCATTTTTATTTTCTTAAATTCATTGTAACTTAATTGCTAGACAAAACGCTTCAAACTAGCTTAACTATCTTAGCTATTCTTATTCTAACTTACTGGCCCTATGCGGGCGCTCTAAGCTAATCCTAATACTTAAAACTATGTCTTTCGACGTAACGTAAGTGAAAAATATTTATTTAATTCATTCTTTTAAATTTACTTAAGTGCTACTAAGAAAATTAAAGAAAAAACTTAGTAAATTAACTTTTTTTTCCATTGATATTATATATAAAACTTACGATCTACCTTAAAATAAATCTTAAACTACCTTATTCTAAATTACCCTATCTTATTCTATGTTACGTATTTTCTACGTAAATTTTATTTTTTTTTTTTTTATCGAGTGCTGTTTTTGTTCTTTTTTTTTTTTTTGTTTTTTTTTTTTTTCATTAAAGTACTGTGGATACATATTTTTTTTTTTTTTTTTTTTAAATTATTACCTACACCTACCTAAACCTAAACTATGTAAGTCGACCATAGGCAGGAACAGCTAACTTTTAACATCAAACAGGCTACCCTGGATTAGGAGGAAACGACGAAGGAATTTCCTCTCTTTCGGCTAGCCACCAGAAATGACCGTACTGACGTTGTACGTCCTCAATATCGCGACCCGATACCGCTCTACTAAACTGGAGACGCTCCACACTGCCGTGTGCAACGTCTCTGTCGTAGTTGAGTCGCCTATCCACAACTGTCCGAGCAACGTGGAAGATTAGTGGCGCCGCCAATCTGTCCTGGATCAGACCTTTCTCATCAAAATAGCGGAACGCCTTTGGGGGAGCAAAGTCGCTAAGGCGCACTCTCTCATGATACTCGTGATTGGGGTAATAAGCCCCGGAGATTAGGTTGTTCGTAGAGCTCATAGCTCTTGCAACGTGCCTTCGAATCACCTTGATAACGAAATTATCCACTCTTATTAGGTTAGGCCTGTTGTATAGGACCTCATTGGGATAGAATTTGATGTACTGGGACTCTGGTGTTCTGTACAAATGAAGGCAAGCCCGAAGGCAAGCCTTCTTAAACACCCGAATCTTTTCCAACCAGCTTCCTCCCACGTTGAACCACACGGGGCATCCATATACGAGCATGGGCCTAATGAGGGCCATGTAGCAGATTACCTTTACCTTGCATCGAGTTGCTTGCTATAAAAAAGTCTCTTTGTAGGGGCAAAAGCACCTTTGGTTCTGGCCAGAGCAGCATCTATATGTTTGTTAAAATATAGATATTGGTCTAACCAGAGCCCCAGGTATCTGGCGACACTTCGACTCGCAAGTGGCTGTCCGTGCGGTCCAACTATTGAGAACTTTCGCCAATTCTTTCTGGTATCCCTAGAGGCACCAGACAACGGCGTCCTATTACGTCTTCAGCTTCCAGTCATCGCAATATCGCTGAATCTTATCGAAGTCACGTTGCAGGAGAATTGAAATGACCTCGATTTTTGGTCCTGATCTGTATGCGATCAAGTCGTCTGCATACGCTATGGCATGGTGGAGTGATCCTATGAGATCGCTCGTGTAAATGTTGAAAAGGATCGGTGAATTAACCGCACCTTGTTGCAGACCATTTTTAATTAGAAATGTTCCAGCAGAAGTCACCTTGCCATTTTTGACAATGAACTGTCTACTGGTGAGCATGGTATGAAGTATGTACAGCAGTGGTTTGCTTATGCCCAGCCTGCTTAGCTTGTAGAAGAGTCCCTCTAACCATACGGTGTCGAAGGCCTTCTCCAAGTCAATCAGGCAGGCACCCGTGCACTGTTTCTTGCTTTTGTTCCATTGGATATCCGATACCAGTTTAGACGCGGCATGTATTGTATGATGCCCCGCCTTAAAACCGAATTGGTTATCCGGAATTATATTACTGTTCTCAGTCCACTTAAGCAGGGCCCTATTGATCACTTTCTCGAATACCTTGCTGATGTTCGGAAGGAGACTTATCGACCGGAGATTTGCCGGATTGGAGGTGTCCTTACCCCGTTTGGGGATGGGTTGTATCACTGCTGTTTTCCAATAAAAAAGTCGATCAATTGCGAAAGCTAAGTCAACTCTACTGTGAAGGCATAACACTGGCAGTAGGGCGGTCATATGGCTAAAATGCAACTTGATCGTGATGATGACATCAGGATTACGGAAAAAAATACTGTGAATCATAAGCAACGACAATAATAGCGAAATTAAAACAAAATACTCCCCAGTTATCTGGACAGCCACCCTTGGAGTTTACAGAAACTTAATACCACCTAAGTTTCAAACCCACTACACCAATCTTTCTTTCTCTCTGTCTCTTCCTCTTTCCACAAAAACGCACGTGTTCTAAAAAATTAGTATAAGGGTATTCATATCCCCTTTAACACTTGCAAATTATAAAAAAAAAAAAAAAAAAAATGCGCTGGATAATGTGCATTATTCAGCGCATTGTTAAACAGAATGGTGTAAATGTCCACCGCTTCTAGAGGGAGATGTCGAAGCACAATGTTCGACACTCCGTCGATTCCCACTGATTTCTTCTTTCTCAATGATGCGAAGATCGTTTGGAGTTCTACCTTCGATACGTACGGGGGGTTAACCATTTCATTGTCGATGGCATTGTTTGCCAAGTTTTCGTCATTGAACCCGGTAAAACCAGTATTCTCGGATCGCCAGTGCTCTATATCATTTCGAAAGTAGAAGTTGTGCACAAGGACGCGATTTTCCAGGTCGTGGTTCGGGCAAATGGTATCATTCACCTTGTACACTTCCTGGAAAGTCGCTCCTATAGCCGGTCAGTTGTAACCGTACGTCGAACAGCATAAGATCCAAATAGGAGCCGCTTCTAGGAAACGACGGACTATCTGTAGCTTTCAAATCGAGTTTATACTCGACACTGTGCCGACCCCACCAACTGAATAGTAGGTTCCCTCTAGGATTAGGTGTGTTGTTTCCCCAATCTCTATGTTTGGAGTTTAGATCTCCTGCCATGATGAAATAATTCTCCTCCGACTCTAGCCTTAGGCATCGAAAAAGTGTCTCGAGCTCTGAAATAAATAAAGTAGATTGAGTAGCATCAGGTGCATAGAGTGCGACCAAGTACATCCTCTTTCCACTACGGAGAGAGATGCACACAATACACGCTTCCAGCTCCTGGAACCTTTGCACTTCACCGCTGTACATAACTTTAAATTGCAGTTGTTTGCGTATGAAGATCGCAACACCTCCTCCTTGTGTGGAGTTGGGTCGGTCTCTTCTGACAATATTGTATTGCCCCAATTTGTGCTTCTGGGATAGCTTTGTTTCGCTAACCATAAGCACATCAGGGGTTTGGTCTTCAAGCAACTTAAACAATACGGCTCTTCGCTCGATCCTAATCAGTGAATTCACATCCACCGGAAGGATCTTCAATGATTGCTCCTCCATGTTCGTACCCATTACGACTGAAGGTGCGTTAAGCCCGGCAGAAGTGCGTAGATCTGGTCCACCCGCTTCGCCTGCTCCTGTACCTGACGTTGAAGCTGCTCCATCTGTCCTTGGATAGAGAGCAAGATGGCCAGCAAGTCAGTTTGAGCGTCCGGTGCTCTAGGCGCTGGGGCCTGAGAAGCAACCTTCGGTCTTTTCTGTTCCGCGTTTCCCCGACCTGGCGCCATTTGGGCGTAGGTCACTTGGGGAGTCACGGATTGTGTTTGAATTGGAGCAGGTGGACGTTTCACTACGACCTTCTCCTGGCGAACTAGATTTACTTTCTTAATGTACTGGAACTTAGGACAACCCCGATAGTTTGCGGTGTGTCCCGAGTTCCTGCATAAAGCACACGAGAGCTGGCTCTTATCTGCCACTCCATCCTTACAAAGAGTGTATTCCTCTGCTTTGTGATTCTTTCCACACTTAACACATCGAGGCTGCATTTCGCAGTTCGACGCGGCGTGCCCGAACCTTTGGCAGCGAACACATTGTAAAATGTTTTCGCTCCTTCTTAATTTTTCCCATGCGACAACCTGGTAGTCTAGGACTTTAATACTCCTTAGACCATCCAGCTTGCTATTGGGTGAAAGCTGAACTAGGAGGAACGGCAGTTTCCGCTTCTCCCTTTTTGCCTTAGCTGTGGTGAATGGCTTGATCCCTACAAATTCGAGCTCGTTGCACTCTTTCTCTTTAAGTAGCGCAAGGAGCATCTCCGGATCAGTAGACGGGTCTATCCCCCTCAGCAGCATTGTTTGCCACTTTTCCACCTTCGGGGTGAAGGAGAAGAACTCCGTCGTCGTGCCCTTTAACAGATCTTTAATTTGTTTATATTGTTCCACTGTATTACAGCGGATAGCGTGCCTGTCTTCATTTAAGCGTTTAATAGAAAAATTGTTGCCTATGGCCAACTTACATAGTTTAATGGTGTCCATAAGCTCAATCTTGTACGTGTTTATTGGCGGTACCCTCGCTTTTGTCGTCGTCTTCGGTTGTTGTCGCTGTTGGTTCTGCTGCGGTTGTTGTTGCTGTTGTTTCTGCTGCTGCTGCTGCTGTTTCTGCTGCTGCTGTTTCTGCTGCTGTTGTTTCTGCTGCTGCTGCAGTTGTTGTTGTCTGTCCTGCTGCTGTTTTTTCAGCTGTTGTTGTTGCTGCTGCTTCTGCTGCAGTATATGCGGCTGAACTTGGTTTTGCCGCTGGCTTTCTGGCGCCTGCTTCTGTAGTTATTGTTGTTGTTGAGCGTGCTGTAGCTCTAGCTGCCGCTCCCACTCTCGCCTGGCCATTTGTTTGGCCTTTATGGCATGCACCCTCTGTTCTAGATGTCTGGTGCTTGTTGTCAGACTCTCGACTTCTTCTTCCTCGTCATCCGATTCGGAGGCCGCCAGAACTGCGAAGCTGTTGTTTTTGTCTCCAACGTAGTGGCCTCCCCCGCCGTCGGAGACGTATGCTAATTCGACAGAGTCGTCTGACCTCTGCCGCTTTTTCTCTGCTGCTCCTGTTGTTGCTGTGGTCGGCGCCCCTTCCCTCACTCCACCTGGCAGCTTTACAGCTGAAGCTGACGTGGAGGGGCGCTTTACCAAATTGAGAGACGGTTTCAACTTCCTTCTCCGCTTCGATGTACCATCTGCAGCCACTGTTACTGGGTGGCCTGTTTTGACTGGCTCATCGGCTGATGCATTGTTATCAGCTGGTCCCGCTAATGGGAGCGCGGACCGCTCACTTTCAATCGCCTGATTCTACTTTGTTTTTAACTTCGTGTACACTATTGTATTTAATTATAAAAAAAAAAGAATTTTTTCCTGGCCGGGAATTGAACCCAATCCCCCCGGGTTGACGGTTCACTACCACTCCTACTAGGCTAACTCGCCACTTGAGATCTCACTGTCTAACTCTGCACTTCAAATCAAACCGATTTTAAATGAGAAGCCGAAACACGCGTACACACTCTGAAAGTCTGTGAACGACTGAGCGAAGGCATAACACTGGCAGTAGGGTGGTCATATGGCTTAAATGCAACTTGATCGTGATGATGACATCAGGTGGAGGGAAAAAATACTGTGAATCATGAGCAACGACAAAAAGCAAAACAAACAAGCTCCCCAGTTATCTGGACGCCACCCTTGGAGTTTACTGAAACTTAATACCACCTAAGTTTCAAACCCACTACACCAATCTTTCTTTCTCTCTCTCTCTCAATTTCTTCAAACGCCCGTTTCATCATTCTGGCTTTACAAACAAATAAACGTAACATGCTTAAGGAAGATTCCACATAATTTCGTCATTGAAACGTGACTAGTGCAAAAGCCTATTTAAATTCTGTTGTGTACCCTTCTGAAGATTTGAATCTCAACTATGAACGAAACACTTTTAGTACATAACATGCATTGCAACTTTCAAAAAGCTTATTATACTCGTAATCGAACAATTGCTGAGCCGTTATTGTCAAGGGGAGTGTTCAAATCTCAGGCGGCAATTTTCGTAATTGACTGTAGGCATCAAAGTGAATCTATTAAATATTGAAATTCGTTTGGAGATAAAAACATCAAAATAAATTTTTACAAACACATCAGCATATTGCTTAATGTTACATGATCGAATAATTAGTAACAGTCCAGTTAATCAAACGGTTGTGAAAGAAATTTAATCAGTTGTCGAGAACACTTTGTGAAGAAAACATTATCTCTGCAAATAAGGGTAGAATATAAAATTTTTCATTTTTGATGTTCAAGGTTTCAGAGGAACTGAAAATAAGTTTATTGACAAGGAAATTGCATTCTTGCACAACTGTCAGCATCGCCACTTCATTATCAAACCACAATTTATTTTAAAGTATTTACCATCAACATTAAATGCTCAGCAAAGTGGTTATACCAAAACCATCATGGACTCAAATGGGATTGAGAACTGACAGAATTTAAATTAAAGAATTCAAAATTCATCTGTTTACGTTAAATTTTTGGAAAATGTGCTATGGTTACGAGAGTTGTTAAAGAATGAAAATGTTGAAATCATCAACCTAGAAGATCTTTCGTATCCTAATTTCAAAGAGTTAAAACATCATAATCCCAATGAAATCCGATTTTCATTACATAGTAAATGCTGCGCCCTAGAAAATTTATACTTACTAAAGAAATTTATAATGCAAATTTATTGAAATCAATAAAGTATGCTTTATTAAACTGAAAACGTATGTTTTTCAAAAGATTCCCCTTAATTTCCAATATTTGATGCTGCTGAAAGATTTTTGAAACATAAAAAGTCTTAAATTTAAAAAAGAAGATGTAGGTTTTTTCTTGTTTTTCCTAATAATTCTTTGACAATAACTTAAGAAATATTAATTTCATAAACCTGTTTATAACTTTTAATATTTATAATTTCAACATCTGAACGAAAATTTGTATCTTGTGTTGTAATTACTTCTATTTCAGCATTGCTCATTATTCTCTCTGTTTCATAGTCACGATACTCGGAGCATCTTATACTCAATGAATGTTGCTTAAAATTGCTATCATAAGTACAGTGAATTGTTTGGGTAGCATTTTCTAATTCAGTAAGACAGCGCAGGACCACCTGACGCAAACTGCTATGGAAGAGGAAGCGGACATTAAGTTGATTAGCGAACCTTATGCAACTCTCGACAGCAGCATTTGGACTTGCGACAAAATTGAACAAACTGCAATATGGATATGTAGAAAACATGCCTCGAAAGAAACCAATGACCAGGATGGCTTTGTACGTGCACAAATAAATGGCATTAACTTCTACAGCTGCTATGCCCGACCCAGCTGAACCACGAGTGAATACCAGCCAATGCTAGACAAGAACTTCAATGCTCATATTTGGTGACTTCAACGCATGGGAAACAGAGTGGGGTAGCAGGCTCATCAATTCCAGAGGGCGTATTCTACTGGAAAACTTTGCGCCACTAGAGCCCAACGATCCAGAGGAAGAGTCGGTTTTTAGGAGCGGCGATATAAAAAAGACGATCAAAGGGAATAAGACAATACGTTTCAAATGACTCTGTAATGAAGCAGACATGAACATAATCAGAGAGACCAACACAGAACACATCCACCTTCTTACTCGGAAGGCACTATTCGAGGCATGCAAGAAAATAGGCTGTTGAATATGTGAATATTCAAGTTGGCAGCCAGACTATAAAATCAAAAGAAGCAGTTAAATATTTAGGAGTAATGCTTGATAATAGATCGAAATTTAAAGCCCACGTAGAAAACTCGAAGCAAGAAAGTTAACTACTGCAGGCGACCCTCTCTTGAAAAGTACCAAACATCGGAGGACCTGGGTACGCTAGACGGATTTTACTATCGAGAGTCATCAGCTCGGTTCTCCTGCATGCTGCCTCGGTTTGGGCGGCGGTGTTAGCGACGATGGAAACACGGAGAAAACTCTCGGCAACATACATGCTCTATGCGATAAAAACAATCAACGGTTGGTTTCCGGACAATATCGGACGAAGCAGCCTGTGTCGTAGCCGGAATAATCCCTATCGACATCCTTGCAAACGAGACGATAAGGATCTGCGAAAGAGGAGCTCGAACAGACAAGAAGCAGGAATTGTCAAGAAAATACAAGAGGAAAAGAAGGCAATATCAATAGCTATGTGGCAAACTAAGTGGGAAAACAGTACAAAAGGCATACGGACTTACAAGCTGATCCCCACCATCGAGGCGTGTTTATGGCGAATGTTTTTGGGCTGCAACTACCACCTTAAACAGTTCCTATCTGGTCACGGTGGCTATCGGAAGTGTTTGCGCAGATTTTGGGTACGATAGCTCACCTTTCTGTCCAGATTGTCAAGACCAAGAGGAAGACACAGAACACGCAGTGTTCTATTGCAGTCGCTTCCCAGAATGGAGAAATAACTTGCCGAGTCCACACCTCCTTATAGACCACATGTTGCGATCAGAATGAATGTGTAAAAATAGCTTCCTTTAATTGAGAAAGCAAGGAGAGCAGAAGTAGCAATACAAGAAGCATAGCATGAATTGTTAACCAGCCCCGCGAAGTAATACCTAACAGCAGGCCCGCGGAGAGAGTGGTAAAAGTAAGCTAGGTGTGGATTGGTACGTATACGCACTCCTGGAATCGAGAAATCGGGTTTGCGAATCGTGCATACTAGTAGGCTACTAGTATCTTTACAAGATTACTACATCCAATGCCCCATCCATAAACAAAATGACCTTGAAGGGCACACCCGCACATTCTTATCTCTATATGACGCCATACGTAAAACAAAATGGGGTCCAAAACTTGAGCCAGTACGGGCGTAGCCTTACTACTCATCCGGGACAGTCATTACAATCATCTGAGCTGAAATCGTGCTCGCTATCGCCATCGTTTCCTCTACCTCCCTCTGCTACAAAATTCTCTACTTCTTCACGTGTTAGACTTCGTCGCATGCTCAACTTCTTCTAATATTTAAGCCTGCAAGTCAAAAAATCAAACTATCATAGTTTTGGTGAAATAAGAAAATAATTATACTCAGATACCAGCTTTAATTTTAGTCTCACTTTTGATTCACCTTGCTGTTGGGGATTTTCCAAGTCACTTTTGACAATTAGACGAGTCATACATATATGAGTGCCATGGCCTACAAGCCAAATATTTATTGAATATGTCAAGCATGGCTTCGTCATTCATATATGAATGACGCCCATCTGTCCATACTACCGCTTCAATTAAAAAAAAAAAAATTACCAAGTATATGATATTACAAATATGTTCTTTTAGTAAAACAACTGAAAAAACAGTCACAATTTATTTTTCACTTTTAGTTTTTTTTTTCCAAATAATCAAATGCAACATTTCATGTCATTAATTTCTAAATGCCATTAATTTTTTCATGTCATTAATTTCTAATTTTTTAATGCCGTGGCCTTATAGGGATATGTACCTGTGATACACATATAAATGACGGAAACATAAATGTCATTCATATTTAAATGACGTGGCAGTGGACGTGTTAAGTAAAAAGTGAAGAGTGTTGTTTGAAAAAATTAATTCTGAAGAATTAAAAGTTGAGATTTACAGTCTTGACAAAATGTTATTGTAGTATCTAATTAAAATTTGACTAACATTTGACTAAGGCTGTTTTTTGTTAGTTTAACTAGATTTTATTAAAAGGTTCAATTAAATCAATCAAATAGTATCGAGAATTATCGAAAGTGATAACTACCGATAGTTAATAGATTGAGTTTCTAGCTATCAGCTGTTGCAAGGCCAAAAGGGCGTTCCAAGTTTTTGTTACTAGCGGATAGTAAATTTTATGTGCTTGGAATGAGCCGATTGTTAAGTTTGTTCATGGCCGGGAGATGTTCAAGAAGATCAAATAAAATAGATCTACAAAACTTAATATTCTCAGTCACTCTGTATTATTATGGAAATGAAATGTGTTAAACACTTAAAATTCTAAACAAAACATATGTCAATTATCAAATAATTTGTTGAAGGTGCGTTCACCAAACAAACAAGTGTTTTAATGTGTTGCACTTGATCATTTTCCCTAGGTTAGATTAGGTTGAAGTGGCTGTCAGCAAAAAAAAGCCAACACACTTAGACCAATAATAGGTCCATTGTGATACTATATTTTTTATTTTTTTTTATAATTTGCACGTGTGAAAGGGGTTATGAATACCCTTATACTAATTTTTAGGACACGGGCATTTTGAGGAAAGGGAAAGAGACAGAGAGGAAGACAGATTGGTGTAGTTGGTTTGAAACTCAGCTGGTATTAAGTTTCAGTTTGAGTCGCGGCCTCTAGCCTACTCGCTGAACCATTTAGAGCTTCTGATGAAGCGTAGAATGTACCTTACGTCAACATTATTCAAATCATCTAGGTCATTGAAACAGAAGGCTTCTAAGTGGAGTTTCCTTCTTTGCGAGAGAAAGCTGGGCAGGTGCAAAGAAGGTGAAGAATAGTCTCTTCCTCCTCCTCGTCCATGCAGCTTCTGCAGA
Source organism: Pocota personata (assembly GCA_963082735.1). NCBI lineage: Eukaryota > Metazoa > Arthropoda > Insecta > Diptera > Syrphidae > Pocota > Pocota personata. The sequence continues at coordinate 88,304,316 of OY720431.1, forward strand.
AATCGTTACAGAATACGCCAAGCCTTGTTGCATGCATGCCTATTAGACAGTGTCCAGTAATGACACCCATAACAGTACTAATATGCTTCCCATTTAGAAAAGTCAAATTCCTAGAGCGTTTCAGATCCCACATAGGACAAATCTTTTTTGTCACCAGACAAGTTGTACTCCTTATCCACCTAGAATTTGTCTTTACGGTAGCATTCAGCTTTAATTTAAATTTGCATGTATCGATAGGCACACCCAGTTAACTTTTGCCCGGAAGGATGGGTATCGTTGTTCCATATCTATCAAGTTCGCCAGCCTCACAATTCCCTGGAATATCCTTATGCCCCGGCACCCAAATTAGGTGAATATTAAACTGCTCCGCCATCTATATAACGATCGGCAGTTTAGAGCTGTTAAAGAATTTGTTGAGGAAGATTCCAAGGATTTGATTGCTGCTTGGCTGTCTGAAAAGATGCGGATATTAATGGCCGATATCAAGTTTTCCTTTAGCCAAGGCAAGACTTCCCTTATTGCCATTATATCCGCCTGGAACACGCTACAATGGTTTGGGAGACGAAAAGAGAGGTTTAAATTAAGCCTATCAGAGAAGACACCACCACCCACCCCGTCGTTAGTTTTTGAACTGTCGGTATAAAAATGTACCGACTTAACTTTCGTGAAGACACCTTCTTCACAGAATGCTCTGGAAGGGATGGTAACTCGGAAGTTTTTGTCAAAATTTAACTTGGGGATGGTGTAGTCAATGTCTTCGGGGAAGATGTTAAATTTATTTAAGATGGAGGCGTGGACATACATTTATTTTTTAGACCACTGTGAAGTAGCTTTAAGCCGAATAGCCTGCCATAGATGTCAAGGGGTGTTAAATGAAAAAGAATGTCTATAGCTGCGGAAGGTGTCGTCTGCAGTGCTCAATTAATGCACAGACAAGCTGACCGTCGGGCTTTGCTTAATAGCATCTGGTTTATTGCCTTATCCAAGGCAGTCCACCAGACAACTACCCTGTATATGAGGATCGGTCTAATGACCGAGATATAGAGCCAGTGAGTTAGTCTGGGTTGTAAGCCCCATTTGCACCCGATGGCTTTTTTGCAACAGAAGAGTGCGACAGTGGCTTCCTCAACTCTTTCCTGTATATTAGATTTCCAGCTTCGTTTCCTATCCAAAATAAGACCCAGTTATTTTGCTTCATTGGAGAAAATTAAGCTTGTTCCATTAAGGGATGGAGGATCAATAGGTAGGATTTCTGGCAGGATAATGTCAGAGGACATTTGTAGTTCAGCAGGTGTTATGCCGTCTGGTGCAGCGGATTTATATGGTTTGAAGCTATGTAGCGCCCAAAGGAGTTTGTCCTGCGCAATCAGACTTGAAAGGTTGGTTTTTTGGGCATTTGACTTTATAGAGTCAATATTGTTGGCAGTCAGGGAATTACTGGGAAGTGTGTATCAATAAGTAAATTTAATGTGTCTACACTAGAAGTTGTCCAAGACCCATCTGTTTTTATGCGCTGAAGGATTTATCGAGAGGATTTTTCTCAGCCTAGATGCCTCAGAAGATTCTTCTGCTTTACCACAGAAGAGTCTCAAAGAATTGCGTTTGGCTTTCCTCAATTCTTTTTTATATATTTTTAGGGACTTTTTGTACAAGTTCCAGTCGGATGCATCTCTTGTACTTTTGCCTTTGCTGAAAAGCTTTCTGCAGGTATTCCTGAGTGGTCCAAAGAGGTCCACCAGTGTGGTTTTTTCTTGCCCCTAACCCTAACCGAAGGACAAGAGGAAGGCAACCCCTTATTGAGGGCCAATCAACAGTCGTCGCTACTTGATGTGCTTTCGTTGTTCTCTCTATTTTCTAGTTTTGCTAATTTGCTATTTACTTTAAATCGCTATTATAAACATTATTCTAAATGGATCTTGCTGTATGTACTAAGTGTAATCAACCTTTGCTCGATACGGATTCTATAAATTCCAAACTCGATTTATTGCATAGTGAGATACTCGCTTTAAAGAAACTCTTAGCGCGTCCCTCATCCATTTCTTCTAAGAAATTAAACATTGTTACACGTTCGCAATCGGTATCCAGGGTCAATGCACCCACTCGTGGTTCGCCGTCGCTGGCTATTGCTTCGAGTGCACCGGAAAAAACTGCTGCGAAACAGCTGTCTCTAAATGACATTCTCCCCGCAACAAACATGCTGGACCGACACCTAACATTACTCTCACTGCCTCTCAGCCACTACTGAAACCAAATGGTGATTCGGACGATGCTGTCGCTGCTGTTGTTGTTGCTGCCACCACTGCTCTGCATAATCAAAATAATGTGTTGACGGTTGCTGCTGATGAGCATCTATACGCTGTTAATAATATGCACTCTATTATCAATTCGAGTGACTCCGCTGATGCTGCTGCTGCAAATTCTGAATCAAGAATAACTACTGCTCCAAAACGAAAAAAAATGGGAAATTCAATAATTGGAACAAACACTAGCTCTACTGATGGCATAAAATTGGATGTAATCAACAAGTTCAAATGGCTCCACCTGTCTTCTTTCAAACCTACTACAAGCTGTGAACATATTCTTGATTATGTGTCATTGGCATTTAAGGTTGACATATCAATGCTCGCTTGTCACAAATTAGTAAAAACTGATGCTGATTTGGGGTCTTTAACTCATATTAATTTCAAACTCGGTGTACCTGAGGAATTAATCGGTTCCTTTCTGAACTCAAATGTTTGGATGAAGGGAATTCGTGTGCGAAGTTTTCAATTCTGGCCAAAAAACGAAGAGAGCGTTCGGATCGCACCGGGACCATAGTCCATATTGTGGATAGTCCTACCGCAACCACTCTCGCTCCCTTCTTCGTTTCTCCTGATGCTACACCTGCTGCTGTTTCAAATTGTGATTATCATGCTGTTGATTCTGTTGTTGTCGGAGCTGTTTCTGACTCAAAACTTAGTAACTTGAGTATATATTATCAAAATACTGGGGGTATAAGAACCAGATTGGATAAATTGTATTCTTATTTTTCTGCGCGCGATTATGATATTATAGTTCTCACTGAAACTTGGGTTAACGATGATCATAAGAATTTAGAAATGTTTAACGAAAAGCAGTATGAAGTTTTCCGTAAGGATCGCTGTCATATAAAAACTGGGCTTTCTAGAGGTGGTGGAGTTCTTGTAGCTGTTGGAACCCATATATCCGCTAATGAAATTCCGTTTAAGATTAATCTTCCTACTTTTGATGTAGATCTTTTAATTATCAAATTGTCTTCTACCAGTCATGCGGATTTATATATAATTGTGTGTTACATTCGCTCGGGTAGCTCTCTAGAGATGTATAATTTATATTTATCCAATTTGGGATCTTTTTTAAGTAATTTAAACAGTAGCGATCATATTATTTGTTTGGGTGATTTTAATGTAGGAGATATTGAATGGAAACTTGACTTAGATGATAAATATCTAGTTCCTTTTAATGTCAGGTCAAACATAGAAATTGCGGTCATAGATCTTTTTAGTCAATTTAATCTTGTTCAAATAAATAATTTTTGTAATAGCCTAAATCGCCAACTAGATTTAGTATTTGTTGATAGGGAATTTGATACTTCTTTAGACCTTGTTAAGATTCCAGTTATTGAAAACACAATTCATCATAAAAGTGTTTTTCTAGAAGTAACATTTTTTGATTATATTAAAAATGTAAAAAAACCAAGTACTCAAACATTTGATTTCAAACACGCTAATTTTAATGAAATTAATCGGTTTTTTACTGCTATACCGTGGAATAACTTGCTTACAGAAACTAACCTCGAGCATGCATACAAAGTTTTTAGTCACCGTGTAAATTATGCACTAGAACAGTTTGTTCCAAAAAAGCGAATAAAGTCAAATTCTAATCCTCCTTGGTTTAATAAAAGATTATCCAATTTAAAAAATCGAAAGATTAAGGCATATAAATTATATAAACGTGACAAAAAAAACTCATTTCTTCAACTGAAATACTTGCAGTCTCTGAAAGAATTTGATTATCTTAACAAATTTCTCTACAGTAGTTATGTATTGTCAGCTGAGGCTAAAGTCAAAGAAAATAGTAAACATTTTTGGACCTTTATTAACAATAAGCGAAAATGCATTGGCCTCCCAAACTGTATGCAATATCTTGAAGAGGAATCGAGCGATACTGGCACCATTTGCTCATTTTTTGCAAATTACTTCAAATCCGTGTATTGCCCATCCTCTCGAGTTACTCGTCAAGATTTCAGTTCTTTAAATCAGGTTTCTGTAGGAAATCTGCAGTTAACCCCAGCGGATGTTTTTAATGCCTTAACAGGTTTGGATGTGAAAAAGGGTGTCGGTCCAGATGGGATCTCTTCCATTTTTTTGAAAGGATGTGCAACATCACTTGCATTACCATTATGTACAATTTTTAATGTATCTCTTAGGACTGGCAATTTTCTTAACGAGTGGAAAGTGTCTTACATATCACCTATTTTTAAGGCCGGATCCAAGCGTGAAGTGACTAACTATAGGCCCATATGTAAGCTATCAGTCATTCCCAAGATTTTGGAAATGATTGTGTGTAATAAGTTAAATTTCTTTGTCAAGGAAATCATATCTGATTCTCAACACGGCTTTGTTCAAGGTAGATCCACAGCCACTAACCTAGCAATCCTATGCGATAAAATTGTAACAAACTTTGAACGCGGTTTTCAGACTGACATAATTTTCACCGACTTTGCTAAGGCTTTTGACAGAGTAAATCATAGTGTGCTGATTCAAAAATTAAAATGTATTGGGTTCGGCTCACCTCTGTTAGATTGGATATCGTCATACTTAAGAGACCGAATTCAACACGTTAAGATTGGTGGTTGTCTTTCGGAGCCTATCTTTGCAACATCAGGTGTTCCGCAAGGAAGTCACATTGGACCATTGCTTTTCGTCCTCTTTGTTAATGATATTCCGTCTCGTATTCGTAATTCCACCTGTCTTTTATTCGCTGATGACTTAAAAATCTTTCACTGCATTCAAACTGCTGAAGATTGCTTGCTTCTTCAAGATGATCTTGACAGTCTAGCTAGTTGGTGTCAGCACAACCTTCTAGATTTAAACGTATCTAAATGTCAAACACTTACTTGTGCAAGATGCATTAGTCCAATATCCTTCAATTATCAAATTAATAGTGTCCAGCTTGAAAAAGTACATCGAAAAAAAGACCTTGGAGTCGTGTTGGACTCACAACTCACTTTTATGCCTCATATCGACTACATTGTGAGTAATGCTTTTAGAATGCTTGGGTTTATTAGGCGTAATACAAAGGAATTCTCTGATCCTTACGCACTGAAGGCTCTATACTTTGCATTAGTACGATCGGTATTAGATTATTGTTGTATAATCTGGAACCCTTACTACCAAAACCAGTGCTACAGGATAGAAAGGGTGCAAAAATGTTTCACTAGGTTTGTTTTTAAAAAGCTTAGGTGGAATATAGAAACTCCACCCTACTTAACTAGATGCCTTCTTTTTAATATACTCACTCTTGAAAATAGGCGCAAGTATTTCAGTATTATGTTTATAAGAGATGTAATTAATTACCACATTAATTGCCCCTGTTTACTTGAGCGGATAAACTTTTTTTTTCCTGAAAGGAATTTGCGTATGAAATTTCATCTTCGAGGTCGGTTTCACAGAACAAATTATGGCAGTAATGAACCGATTGAGCGTTGCACCAGCGAATTAAATTTAGTTATTGATCGCATTGATGTTTTTGGAAACTATTCTAGAAATTCTTTTAAGAATCAAATAATGTCTGTTCTCTATCATAATAATTAATATTTTAAATCACAGTAATATTTTTAAGTTCTTAATTATAATAGTTTTTAAGTTGTCTAATTGAGTTTATAGCTCTAATTGATGAAACAAATAAAATGAAATGAAATGAAAGGTAAGGTCCTTAACCATGCAAAAAACCTTGAGTTTTATTCGGGACTCTAGAGTGTCGGAATTAACCAATTTCTTTAAAAGTTTCCCTATATTTGAGCCAGTTAGTATTACGGATATTTCTGTAAACCAATGGGTATGGAGGATTATCGTCAAGACTAAATTGAAGGTATCGGTGGTCAGAAAGAGAGTGTTCACCAGATACATTCCAGTTCTTGATCATTTGATTAATGTTGTTGGAGACAAGAGTTATATCTAGAACCTCCTAACGGTTTCTAATTATAAATGTAGGTTCGTTACCGATGTTACACAAAATGAGGTTAGTTTTTAAAATATTGTCAACAAGCAACTCACCTCTTTCGATAATGTCAGAGCTACCCCACGCGGAGTGGTGAGCATTAACATCATAGCCAACTATGACTCCCTTTTTATTTTTTTCAGCGTCTGCGATCAGTCGTGCCATATTGGGGCCAGGAGGGTCCACAATGCCGTGGACGAGACAAGACGATGATAGATAATATTAGCATTGGCTTGTTTCTAGCAACGGTACGGTTATATCCCGATCACTGTAATTAGGAAGTAAAATTACTTTAAGCTACTTTTTACCTTTATCCTTGACATACACTGAATAATAGAAGGAAAGGAGATTGATTTCTCAGTGTCTATAATACTTACAGTATTGTCTGAAGGGTGAGGGGGGAGTTTTTCAACATCCGCCTCGTCGCTTTTGTAGACTTTTAAGGTTATGGCATCGAACCCATAGCTAATCGTACCTTCAGTCTTCGCCAAAGGAGCAAGAGATTCCTTATTGATCACAATTAATGCGCATCTGTAAAGTCCTCTCTGCTGTTCGGCTGGGTTCAATGTTCGAGTTCTCGGTCTGTATGGGATATCCTCCCCAGGCTACGACCTCAAGCTTAGCACCAGGCCAGACTTACCCTTGTCTGCTAATCGCTAGCTTATAGAGATCACAGGACCTCTTGTTAGCACAAGCGATCAGCTTGATGCCAACCGCCGTCAAGACAGTTGGGAGGAGAGCCGGGATTTTCCTTCATGATATCAAGGAAGCAAGTTGCCAGTTTGGCTGGGATCATCCTCCATTTATCCGGAGTGATTGTGCCATCGATATCGTTCTTATCGATGACAGCCAGTATAAACCTGTCCTTGAGTACTTCGCTGTATGACTTCGATATGACGTTTGATGGCCTGGAGGAGGTGCTGGTGCTGTGCACCTTAGGTCTTTTTGAAACCGACCCGGATTCTTCCAACGATCTCTGTCTTTTAGACGTGAAGACTCTGCTGGTCTTGTCGGGTTGAGTACTGATGATCTTTTTGGCACAATCGACTAGTGTTTTCACCTTATAATTCATTTTATTCTCCGGAATTTTGCCGAATTTTTGGAGAATGCGGCCAACTGAGTTTGCAAAGTAACTTTGCTAGGCTTCGTGCGGCTTTTGGCAGCAGAAGGACCATGTGAATCCACAATCCTTTTGCTGTCCAGTGCCTTTGGAGTTTTACAGCTTGATCGCCGTGCTAGCGTCCGGTTTCAAAGGAGGGCCGGTCTAATTTATTTAACTTTTTGTATTGGTTTTGTTTGTTTGTTTACTTTAATGCATGTTCCCACGAGTAAGCCGGTATGGAAACTGTCCATCGCAACATAGCCGGTTCTGCTGCGATAAGGCAACTTACGACAGGTCCTTGCCAGGGCACCTGAAGGAGCTTATTAGCGACTGATTTGACCCTCAGCCTTGCATCTATGGGTACGGTTTACTATCTGCTCTCACCGCCACTGGAATCAGGTTGCTTACTCTTTAGCTTCGGACCTTCCTCTGGAGACCTTACAGCTTGGGTGACCTTGCTGCAATCGCTCTCCAGGATCACTAGATCCTACCGAGCATCCCTACCGCGACAAGGTAAGTAATGGAAGAGGATGATCATTTTCTCTAAGTTTGTCAAATTTGTTTTGGTAGTGAACATTTCACAGTAATTCAGGTGCAAAACCTTATCTACAGGAAAGACTACTTACTATCGAACTGATTTGGAAAAATTCTCCGATCACATTGACTTCTTCATAATTAAAATTATCTCAAGTTACTCCCTGCAAATTGAAGAAAGTCAGGATTTAAGCTCGGACCATTCATTATTTATAAACGCACGGACTGGGTCTTCAAACCAAGCCTTCAAGAGAAGATAGAAGCACTTGCACCAGTACGATCTAAGGAGCAACTTGGTTCAATGCTGGAACAACTTATCAAAGATATTCAAATCTAAGTTTGGGAAAACAAGCCAAATATCACAAAAACATTGAACAGTGACTACTATGCTCGCAAAATTAGAGAGTTAATTACCGAAAAGCCGAGTGCGAGATAGAAATGACACCAAACCAAAGCTCCTCAAGATAGAAGTAAGTTTATCTACGAGAAATTTTCCAACCAAACCCAAGGGAGCAGATGCTTAACTGACTTAGCAAAGAACTAGAAGAAGAAGATGAAGAAATATGCACCACATCGTCATCTGCGGCGGAGACTGTAGGACTATTATTATTGTAAAGGGTGACCAGATAGCAATGATAGTTTTTCCAATTATTATTTTTCAGCAGCTGTCAAAGTTACCAATGACATTCAGCTGCCAAAGTATTCAGTAAGGCTCGCCATTTCATTATGCATCGTTTGACGCTTCCCAAACGTCTCGAAATTATTAAAAAATATTGTAATATGCGAGCTACGGCTCGAGTAGATAAAACAATATTCTGTGAAATTATTTCTTTATTTTCTAGTCTATAGAACAATTCAGGTTCACACTATACTATTCTTCGCAATTCTTTTCTTACAAACTCTCTGTCCTCTCAAATCACTTTATCTCCTTTCTATTACTTAATTCACAAATCCAAACTAATTACTTCTTCTTGTTAAATCTCAACTTTAAATTTATCACAAAATTACAACTTCGCCCATTATCACTTTTCTAATCTCTTCGCCACAGTTTAGAAACTACTGCTCCCTTTTTGATGGCCATCTGTCCTTATATAGCAGAAGTTTCTGATAGCCAGAAACTTCTAGCAAATTCCTCGACCACTGGAACAAGAGAAATTTCAAGATGACAATCATTCTTGCAGTTATAATTCCCTCTCATCCGTGATATTATCCGTCTCTTTCGTAGACATGAACTGTGGAAACGGCAGACACGAACCTCGAATGAAAGGACAGTTCGAACCAAAATTCTGCCAGAATGAAAAGTCACTTCGGAATTTGTTGCATCATACTTTTAGGTAGCGTAGTTATTATTATGCTACACTGCCCCCCTCTTAGACGTGTTCGTCCCGAACAAGTGCATCCTCATTTCGGCCATTGTATCGGCTCAGTCGGTCCACATGAACAACTTTCATTTTGGCCCTCGGTCCTCGCTGGATGCGGTAGACAACATCGTTGATGCGGGTTACTATTCTGTAGGGATCTTCCCAGTTCCGCTGCAATTTAGGTGATTTCCCCTTTTGGCGATGGGGATTATACAGCCACACCAGATCTCCTTCCTGGAATCCTGACGTTGTTGCCTTGGCATCATACCTGGTCTTCATGCGGTCGCTCGTCATCTTAATCTGGCTTCTGGTCCTTTCCTTAAGCCTTTCCCTAAGGTCCGCCACGTACTCTTCTTCATTTCTGGGCTCATTGGTAGGAGATCCAAATTTCACCTCACTGGGTAAGCGAGCTATTCCACCAAATAAGATTTCGAACGGCATATGTCGAGTAGTGCTATGCACGGCACTTCTTTAGGCCATCAAAAACAAGGGAATCTGCCGGTCCCAATCCCGTTGGTAGTCACCTACGACCTTCGAGAGATGTTCGTCCAAAGTCCTATTGAAACGCTCCACCATACCGTCCGACTGTGGATGAAGCGGGGTTGTCCTTGTCTTTTTGATTCCGAGTAGTTGACACATCTCTTGGAAGATTCTTGACTCGAAGTTCCGCCCTTGGTCAGAATGCAATTCCAAGGGCACACCGAATCTGCTAACCCAATTGTAGACGATCTGCTCCGCCACGGTTCTGGCTTCCTGGTTAGGGATCGGAAACGCTTCCGGCCACTTACTGAAGTAGTCCATCACTACGAGTATATACCGATTACCATTGCCGGTTTCCGGAAAGTGCCCTGCGATGTCAATGGCGATTCGTTCGAAAGGTGCTCCCACGTTGTATTGGTGCATCTTACCTCGAGTTTTGATTCTCGGACCCTTGCTAGCTGCATACACGTCGCATTTTCTGCACCAGTCTTCGATATCTTCCTTCGCTTTTAACCAATTAAAACGTTCTCGTACCTTTTCCAGCGTCTTATTCACTCCCAAGTGGCCTCCGGACGCCCCGCCATGCATTTCCTGTAACACCTCCTTGACCCTCGTCCGCGGTACGACAAGCTGCATTACAAACGACTTTCCGTCGGAGGATTCCCATTTTCTTCTCAGAACACCTTCTTGGACATGGAGGGAGTCCCACTGCGCAAAATATGTCTTTAAGGTCGGGCTTCTGTGAGCGATGTCCTGATGATCCGGTTTCTCCATGTTCTCCTTCCAGGCCAGAATCGGCTTGATATCCGGGTCTTCCTTCTGAGAGTTCCGGATCTCATCTACGCTCCAGCCGGCGATAGGTTCGGCTCTCATTCTTTGGATGGAAACCAGCTCCCGTTCTTCCTGACGCGCACAATGTTTACAATCCGTTCTGCATGGTCTCCGGGACAGTGCATCCGCATTAGAGTGGAGTTTTTCTTTACGATGCTGTATTTCGTAGTCGTAGATTTGCAGCCTTTAGATCCATCTTGCGACCTGACTCTTGAACCTTAATAGCCATTTTAAGGCTGCATGGTCTGTGCGAAGAACGAACTTCCTCCCATAGAGGTATTTGTGAAAATGCTTCGTAGCCAAGATCAAAGCTAGAAGTTCCCGCCTTGTCACGCAGTAGTTCCTTTCTGGTTTAGAGAGCACCTTGCTGAAGTACGCAACCACCTTCTCCTGGCCGCCATGCACCTGGAAGAGTACGGCTCCTACCCCGACATTACTAGCATCTGCATCCACAATGCACTCCCCCCCGGGAGTGGGGTAAACTAGTATCGGGGCATCGTATAGCCGTTGTTTAAGTGCCTTGTAGCTCTTCTCGCACTCAATTGACCATTTGAATTGTTTTCCCTTTTCCGTCAACTGGTGCAGGCTCTTTGCGATCCCGGCAAAATCCTTCACGAACCGTCTGTAGTAGGTGGCTAGGCCCAGGAGGCTCCTTAGTTGGTGTTTGTCTTTGGGGACTGGCCAGTTTTTCACCGCATCGACCTTCTCTGGATCGGTTCTCACTCCTTTCGCTGAAATTATGTGTCCCAGGTACTTGGCTTCCGCTCTAAACAGGGCGCACTTCTTGGGGTTGAGCTTCAGGTGGGCACTTCGAAGCCTTTGAAACACATCCCTTAGATTGTCTCGGTGTTGCGCAAACGTTTTTCCTACTACGATGACATCATCCAAGTATACCAAACAAGTTTTCCATGTTAACCCTTGCAGGACACATTCCATCAATCGCTCGAAAGTCGCCAGAGCATTGCGCAGCCCGAATGGCATTACCGTGAATTGCCATAGCCCATTTCCTACGGTCTTCTGGATGGATCTGTACCTGCCAGTAGCCACTCTTCAAGTCGAGAGTGGAAAACCATCGGGCTCCTGATAGTGTGTCTAGCGTGTCGTCAATCCGTTGCAGAGGATAGCTATCCTTCTTGGTGACGTAATTGAGCTGCCGATAGTCCACGCAGAACTTCGTGCTGCCGTCTTTCTTCTTAACCAGTACAAACGGTGATGCCCACGGACTTTTGGAACTTTCAATCAGACCTTCTTTCTCCATTGCCGACACCATCTCTGCAACTTCTGTCTGCTTTGCCAATGGAAGGCGCCTAGCAGGCTGCCGAATTGGTCTAGTATCAAAAGTGTCTATTCGATGTTGTACCAGGTGTGTTCGGCCATATTCTCCGTCCTGTGAGGCAAATACATCAGCGTACTCATTGATAAGATTCTCTGCCATAGTTCGCTGCTCCTGATTCAGCTCACTGGACTGGAGAATCGTCTCTCTTGTTTCCGCTGTCCAAGGTGACGGGAGAGGTTTGGGTCTGGTTCTACTATGTAGAATCGGTTTCTCCCAAGATCACCTTCCAGCTTCGTCCAAATGATTGTCTCTGAAGACGGCGGCAAAACTTCGTGTTTGCTGATGACTGTCCTGAGAGTTACGGTATTCTCGTTTCCGTACACAATCGGAATCTCCACATTTCGATACCTCAGTACTTGCATCCCGATGTCCAAGATTACTTCATTGGCTTTCATGAAGTCTATTCCGATGATGCACTCGTCGCATATATCTGCCACCAGAAACGCATGGGAGAACGGCAGTCCCGCCAGAGTGATCGTAAGACGAACTTCTCCAAACGCCTTCGCAATTTTCCCTGTTGCAGTCTTCAGGCAGTAGCTGTTGGTGTTGTGCAGCCAGGAGCTTCTGACGATATCTCTTCTTACAATGGAGGCAGTGGCACCTGTGTCGATGGTGGCTACGCACTTCTTCTTGTTGATTAGTGCCTCCACTGTCAGGCTCTTGTTACCCCGTTTGGTTTGCGAAACTTGAATGGTGGTCCTGGGGGCCTCGATTCCAGTAACCAACTTCTGCCCCGCGAAGTTGGTCCTTACGCATTTCCCGACTGCTGGTTTTGGGAAGTCTGACCGACAGGATGCTTCCTCTCTGCTTCTCCTACTTCCGCAAAGCGGACAATTTCCTCGTCTAAGTGCACTTCTGCACTGCCGTTATAGGTGTCCGGTTTGGTTGCAATTCCAGCAACGGATTTGACTTCCGCGAGCTCTGTCTTCATCCATGACGGCTGTTCTCTGGCATGAGCATTCCACGACGGACATTTCCCTGACACGGTGTATTCCCTGGTATGCTTGGTCCGCAGCCTTCATTGACAAAGCGAATGCCAATGCCTCGGGGAGTGTTCGCTTTTCAGCCATTCTTACAGAAATTTACAGTTGTCTGTCCTCTATGGTCTGAATAAAAGCTTCCACCGCCATTTCGTTGATAAGCTCCTCACCGGCTTTAGGGTATGAAAGATGAGCTAGTCGCTCTATATCCGCTTGCAACTGTTGGAGCGTTTCCCCCCTTTTCTGGATTCGACTACGCAGCTGAACCCTGTACACCTGCTGCATGTGTTCATCCCCAAACCGCATCTCGATAGCCTGAACCAGATAGTCGTAGTTCTGCTGTTTATCTTCCGGGATGGTCTGCAAGAGCTCCGCAGCTGGACCCCTCAGTGCAAGCGTGAGTGCAATAGACTTCTCTTCATCGTCCCAGCTACTGGTCATTGCGGCCGCTTCGAATTGCCTCTTATAAATTGGCCATGATGTTTGACCATCGAAGATAGGAGGCTGCATCTCCTTTCTTCTCAGACCGTCAGTGGAATATTCCCGTGCTTTCTGTCTCTTCACGTTGCTGAGTTCCTTAGTAAGATTTTCGACTTGTTTTTCTACTTTTTCGAACTGAGTCTCTATTTTCCCGAACTGAGTTTCATGCTTCTCAAAGTTTTCATCGAATCTAGTTTCGACTTTTTCGAGTTGCGTCTCGACCTTCTCGATTTTCTCTTCGATCGCTTCGAATTTAGATTCCAAGTTCCTGTTTTGCTCATCAAGTTTGCTTTCCAGAGCATCTAGAGAATTCTTTTGTTCGTCCATTGCTTAAGTTTTAGAGAATTCCTTTGATCGCCCATTGCTTTCTTTTGTTCGTCCATCGCTTTCTTTTGTTCATCCAGCTTGAGTTCTAGAGAATTCCTTTGGTCTTCTATTGCTTTCTTTTGTTCGTCCATGACTAACTTAAATTGCAGGAGCAGACTTGTTATACCCGGGTCGGCTGCTGTACTTGCTGGTTCCTCTTCCACGTCAAACTCTACGTCATGCGGATTTTCACCTTCCTGCATTACTGCTTCCAAACGAATCAGTAGGGCATCTTTTCCCCCAGTTGTGTCGAGGTTCCGCTTACTGAGTTCTGCCTTTAGTTGAGTTATAGTTAGTTTTCCCAATTTGCGACCCATTTTGCGCAACTAATTAACTCAACACAGAAATCGTTTTTTTTTTTTTTTTTGTATTGTGCAATTTCACACCACGAAAATAGTTATTCACGGAATAAGTTTTATCCCGCTTCTGACACCAATGTAATATGCGAGCTACGGCTCGAGTAGATAAAACAATATTCTGTGAAATTATTTCTTTATTTTCTAGTCTATAGAACAATTCAGGTTCACACTATACTATTCTTCGCAATTCTTTTCTTACAAAGTCTCTGTCCTCTCAAATCACTTTATCTCCTTTCTATTACTTAATTCACAAATCCAAACTAATTACTTCTTCTTGTTAAATCTCAACTTTAAATTTATCACAAAATTACAACTTCGCCCATTATCACTTTTCTAATCTCTTCGCCACAGTTTAGAAACTACTGCTCCCTTTTTGATCGCCATCTGTCCTTATATAGCAGAAGTTTCTGATAGCCAGAAACTTGTAGCAAATTCTTCGACCACTGGAACAAGAGAAATTTCAAGATGACAATCATTCTTGCAGTTATAATTCCCTCTCATCCGTGATATTATCCGTCTCTTTCGTAGACATGAACTGTGGAAACCGCAGACACGAACCTCGAATGAAAGTACAGTTCGAACCAAAATTCTACCAGAATGAAAAGTCACTTCGGAATTTGTTGCATAATACTTTTAGGGAGCGTAGTTATTATTATGCTTCCGGCTCAGTTATAAATATGCAACGTGGATTTCGTCGTGAGGTCGGTCGTCATCATGGCTTCAGTGCGCAGGCACTTCGTCGTACCGTGAAAAAGTTTGGCATGAGTACCCTCTTTTGGACCTTAACCCACCAACGAAGTGAAGAAAACATAGCCGCCGTAGTGTCCAGTATCGAAGAAGACCAAGAAATGTCGATTCGGCGCCGATCAGCTGAATTGGGCATTACCAGAAAGTCAACCAAATTTATTTTGCGGTTGGATTTGGGACTACATCCATATAAGATTGTGCTACTACCGTGAGTTCGCTAATTGGACGCTGGAAATGTTGGCCATAGATCCGGATTTTGGCCAAAAATCACATCTTCTTGGACGGGGCCCATTCGGCATCATCGGACCTTATTTCTTTCGAAATGAGGAAGGGTTCACCGTTACCGTCAATGGTCCTCGGTATGTAGCGATGTTAACCGACTTTCTGTGGCCAGAGCTCGACAACATCGACATATCCAAACTGTAATTCCAACAAGATGGCGCTACATGTCATACAAGCGACGCAACGCTCGAAGTGGTGAAGGAGTAATTTGGCGATTGAGTCATCTCACGACGAGAGTTCATCAATTGGCCGCCGTGACCATGCGACTTCACACCCCTCGATTATTTTCTCTGCGGCTGCGTCAAGTCCTTAGTCTACGCTAAGAAGCCAACCACTTTGGACGGGTCGAGGCTAACATTCAAGACGCTATTGCGTAATAAGGCCGCACATATTGGGCCGAGTCATTAAAAATTGGACCGACCGCTGGAAGCACTGCCATTTAAATGATGTTCTATTCCATACATAATGGCGTGAATGTATCTTCAAAACAAAGCCAGAATCAATTTGATATCTTACACCGTTGTTGATTTATTTAAATTTCTTTTCCTATCATTCTTATCTGGTTACCGTATATTAATCGTCAACGGAGCCAGACCTCCCAACGCAGCCAAGAGTCAATAAAGCGCGATAACATTAAAATAACAGTCCTGTTTTTATTTAGTTTACATCTCAGAAGTGGGATAACAAAGTGAGCGCGTGTGATTGGGCTATTCTTTGTCTACTGTTCTAGTGGAGAATGCGCAACGGGTTTGTCTTCATTGTCTACATTGTAAAGGAGAGGTAAAATAACAACAACAGCTACGGGTACTGGCATTGTTACACTGCGGTGTTTGGTAGGATTTTGGAGATTGACGATTGCACCGTCAGTTGTGGAGAAGTGTTAGCAGATTTGATCGGGGGATTGTCGACATTCTGGTCTTAGGAATCTATTCAAATGGCAGACGCTAAGCGGAGTATGGTGCGATGACCAAGATGAGCTCCGTGACGAGTTAAAAAAGCGGGGTTTGGAACAAACAGGGCTAAAGGGAGACTCGTTGCAAGGCTGCTCAAGGCAACAGATCCTATGGCATCCAGTGAGATGGCCTCTCAGATGGCCTGCTGAACCGGATGAATTCCAGCTGCTGCGGGAATAATTGCAGCGGTTAAGGGAGAAGTTCGCCGAACTTGCAACGACGTACTCAGGGGTTGCTGTAACAGCAGAATCTCTGCAGGAGTTCTTCTTGGGCCTGTGTCGTATCTTGCCGACGATGTATCTTGCGGATGATGAAGCAGACATCCACCACAGACTGCGTGAGCGGAGACAACGTCCTGGTGAGGACACAGAGGAGTATGTCGTCGAGATGAAGGTAATAGCATCTCAGGGGGCGTATGCAGGAAAGGACTCTGGTAAAATACATTACCCAAGGGATCGCAGATGTCGAGTGCCAGGAAGCTTTTCGGGCAGAAAAACCAACTTCCATAAGCGATATAGTGGACAAGGTCCGTTGGGTCGTTGGACAGAGGGTCAGTGGACGTCGGGTGGCAAAAGGGCATCGACAGAGAGGTGGAAAGCCGGGAGGCTGGTCGAGTTGTCAATGGCGGCGCTGCTAGCAGTGGGGTATGGTGTTTCGGTTGCCAACAAACGGGCACTTGTCCACTGGCAAATACCCGAGCTGAGAGAGGCGCGAAAAATACTACTGCAGCAAGGAGACCTGAGAAGCCCGCATAGCTACTTTTGAAGGAAAACCGGACGGAGTATGTTAAGAATGCAACAAAGCTTTCATTGAGCGACTGTGTCACCTTGTGTCGTACAATTGCGGAGGAAGGAGGCATTAAGTACGTTCGGAGGTGGAACCTGCCAGACTGTTGGAAGAGTATTCGCAGAGGTAACTGTCGATCGATTTACTTCCTGGTACGAGGTTCTAATCGTACCTGATGAGTGCCAACCGTACCCGATGCTAATTGGGCGAAGGTTATTAGACCAACCCCAGGTTAAGGTGGTAAAAACCCTCAAGAGTTGATGATAGCGGAAGAATGCCCCGGAAACTCGAGATGAGACGAGCTGTTGTTGGATGACCTCGACGTCGGAAAGTTGGAGGAGGAATATAAGCAAAGGCCCGGAGAGCTTATCAATGCATTTCGAGATTGCTTTGCGAGGAATGCGGATGAGCTATGAGTGTACCGCTTTGGTGAGTGTTCCATCGAGCTGACGACAACAACACCCGTCTGTGTCCAACCATACAAGATCCCATTCGCGAAGAGGGAGATTGTTAAGGAGGAAGCTGTTGAGACAGGAAGTGATTCGAACACGTCATGATCGGACTACTACGCTCCAGTTACCCTCACCAAGAAGAAAGACCTCAGTGATCGATTTTATATCGACTATCGGGCACTGAACAAGGTGACGGTGAAAAAGAGGTTCCCTATGCCTATCCGGGGATGAATTCTTCACTACACTGGACTTAGCCTCAGGATATCACCAGATCTGTGTGGTGGAATGCAGTAAGAAGTTCACTGCGTTTGCAATAGATGACGGGATGTTTGAGTTCAATCTAATGCCATTCGGGTTAGCTAATGCCCCAGCTGAGTTCCAATCTTGCATGAATGTCATCAAGTCACGTCTTAGAAGGCGAGATCTTGCAGTATATCTGGATGACATGGTCATTTGCTGTAAGTCGGTCGAAGGGGGTCTGCAGAAACTAAAGAGATTCCTTGAGGTCTTGACGGAAGTTGGGCTAACCTTGAACGTAAGTGTGCGTTCTTGAAGACTAATATCGACTTCTTAGGTTATCGAGTGAGCAGAGAAGGGCTACAACCTAGTACATGGAAGACACCGGAAGTTCCTAGGCCTTCCGCAAATTTGTGTAAAACTATGCACACTGGCAACTCCGTTGACTGACCTATGTTCAAAGTAGCAGCAAAGTATAACAATTCGTCATTTTCTAACCTGGCAACTCCAGAGTTATCACTCATCTATTTCATTTGCAAAAAACAACGGCGTTGCACATCCGTCTATGCGGTTGCATAGTGGATTCGCCATTTCTATATGCTCACATACTACTTACTGTACTTAAAATACAAGTTGTGATTGCACTTGTATCAGTGCCATTCTTCGTTGTTATATACCTCGTTTAAATATATAGCTCCTATACTCAGAACATTTCATATCTTCATATTGCGTATTACCGCCAATTGAGGTTTCCACTCGCCTGATTCTCTGCAATAGTGTAATCTCCAAAATGACCGGTGGAGAGAAGACTACTTTGATTGCTTAATTTTTTCAGCGGAAAACTACATCAATCTCCAAGCAGCTTACGAATTTGAAGAATTTATTTACTTCAGAATATCTCCGGGAGTTATATGAAGCTGCACTCACAGTACTGCTTGAATCATTAGACACCATGCGAACCAACTTCGAAACCAGCCAAGATAGTTTGGAAAAGGAAGACTTCAACGAAATCGATAGCGACGATCGCGCAAATTGTTCTGCTGCCTTCATGAAAGTAAAGGCAGCGCTTACTCGTCAGTTAAAGCGTTGTTGTTCTACAGAAACTCAGCAGTCATCCACCGTTAGGAACTTTTCGTTTGATGAGCCTCATCCTTCGTTTATAGTTACGCAGCCTAAATCGCGGTTCTACAGATTCCTCACTTTAGCGGAGACTACACTAAGTGGCCGGACTTCTACTCAATGTTCGAAACGATAGTTGGTAATGATGTTGATTTGACTAAAATCGAGAAGTTTCAGCATCTTCGGTATGCTTGAGGGATTCAGCGTTGGATACGATCCGGTCACGGGAAATCAGCGATCAAAATTATGAAGTAGCATTAACATTGTTGAAAAATAGATTCGATAACAAACGTTTGAATTTCCAGGCTCACATTAGGGAGATATTTGCACTGAGCAAGGTGGAAATGGGCGCTGTGTCGAAGGTCCGGGAAACTAAGTGAGAGATGAACTCCCTTCTACGAGCACTACAGACCATGGGCACTCGCAGATTGCCTGCTGATAGGCCTTATTGGCCACAAACTGGACATCACATCGCAAACTAAATGGGAAGAGCAAACACCAATCAACGTTATACCCACATGGAAGTTAATGTCAACATTTTTAGAGAAGAGATGTCAAATGCTGGAGAATGTGGAAAATGCTAAAGTAAATCACCAACAGTAGCCGAAAGGTATTTGTAGCATCTAATAACAATGCCAATTCTTGCACATTTTGCGATTCTTGTGACCATGCTATCCAAAATTGCCCACTTTTCTCAAATTTGTCTCCTGCGATTAGATATAAAGAGGCGAAGCTATTTCACTTATGCCTAAATTGCTTGAAAAAATGGCATTTGGTCGTTATTGTTCATCAAAGCACCTCTCTCTGCTTCATTTATTTCCGGTTACCACAACATACGCTCCCACCGCTTCACAAGCTGCCTTGATTTCCACTATCGTATTAGTTGTTAGCCAGAAGCCTCAAAAAACCTATCTGCAAATTGTGTTTTCATTGCCACTGCTGTGGTCTTCGTAAAAAATCGAGCCGGTACACTGGTTCCTTGTAGAGCAATTCTCGATTCAGCATCACAAATCCATTGCATTACCAGCCGTATCGCAAATCAACTACAACTTAAGAGGTCAAAATCAACAACGTTCATTTCCGGCATAGGTCAAGTCGATTTGGTCTCTACTGAAGCAGTTACAATCGTCATGAGGTCTCGTGTTGGAGATTTTACAAGCACTTTTACTGCCACTGTAGTTCCCACTATCACTGACAACCAGCCTAATTGCACTATGAACGACATCGACTGGAACATCCCACCCAATATAGAGTTAGCAGACCCATCATTTTTCACGTCCCACCACGTCCTTATAGGCGCTAGTCTGTTTTTCGAGATTATGTGTGTTGGGCAGGTACGTTTGAGTGGAAATTTGCCATTGCTTCAAAAAACCAGATTAGGATTGGGTGTCTCTGGTGGTGGGCAACAACTCGTCGAAAAATCATTGTGCTTAACTGCAATTGACAATTCGTTATCCGAATCCGCCGATTATCGTTTGCATGACTTAGTCAAGCGTTTCTGCGAAATCGAAGATTGTAATCTCGGGACATTAACCAATACGAAGCAGGAATCCGATTGCGAAAGTGACTTCATCCAGAAACACATTCGATTGGAAAAGGGTGAATACTCGGTTCGCCTTCCCAGCAGAATGTGTCCCACTAGGCTTGGCGATTCATACCAATAAACTCTTCGGCGTTTCCATAATTTAGAAATAAGACTTCAGAACTGTACTGAGCTTAAGCGGCAATACTTAGAGTTCATAAAGGAATATGCTGATCTTAAACATAATGTCACCTTTAAAATCATTTCCTCCTGGAGTACCTACATTTTTCCCGCCGCATCATTGTGTGTTGAAAGCCGACGGCACAACCACTAAATTACGAGTAGTTTTTGATGGATCAGCAGTTACTTCTTCCGGATATTCATTGTATGACATTCTGTATTTGTTCTTTCAAAATTGCATTGACGGGTGATATTTGTAAAATGTATCACTGCGTTAGAGTATCGTAACCTGAAGATCATCTTCCATGCAGTTTATGGCGAGACGTTCCTAAAGATTCAATTCAGATTTACAAACTAAATACTGTAACTTATGGTACCAAACCAACTGCATTCCTTGCCATTCGGGCAATGCATCAATTAGCAGTTGATGAGGAGACATCTTATCCAATCGGTGCAGAGATCGTTCGTAGAGATTTTTACGTAGATGACAGTGCAAATTCAATAGAAGAAGTCCTCGAAATCATGAAGCAGACAACTCACTTGCTAAGCAAAGGACATTTTAAATTAAGGAAATGGTGTTCAAATGATTCAAGTGTTCTTGGAGAAGTCGCAGAATCGGACAAAGAGCAGTTCCTTAAATTTCCATGACGGAAGTGATGTTACAAAATCTCTTGGACTAGTATGGGATCCTAATTCTGACAACTTCCTATTTTCGTTCATCCCATTTGTGCTAAACCAAAAGATCACCAAACGCACTGTGCTGTCTTTCATTGCTCGCTTTTATGATCCATTTGGTTTGATTGGGCCTGTAGTCTCTAAGGCAAAATTCAGTCAATTGGGATGAAAGTCTTCCGCAGTAGTTGCAATCGATTTGGCTTAGGTTATGCGCAGATTTCCAATTAATCAACAAATTCAGTTTCAGCAGATTCGTTGTGGCTACATGTGCTACGGTGGAGATACATGCCTTTTGCGACGCTAGTCTTACTGCATATGGTTTATGCATTTACATACGGGCTGAATGTAATGGGATCATTCAAACCAATTTACTTTGCTCGAAATCAAGAGTCTCTCCGCTAAAAACACTCACTGTCCCCAAGCTGGAATTATCTGCTGCAATGCTACTAGCTGAACTTACTATCTCTCTTTCTAGTTAGGAAATTTTTGTCGGTGAAATTCATTGTTGGTCAGACTCTACTGTTGTCTTATCTTGGTTGAAGGAACAACCATCCAACTACAATGTCTCCATGGCAAACAGGGTGACTAAAATTCAAGCCTTGACTAAGGCCATGACCTGGCATTACGTACCATCTTTGATAAACCCGGCAGACATTTTATCGAAAGGAGCTACCCCCAA
This sequence comes from Pocota personata, assembly GCA_963082735.1. Lineage (NCBI taxonomy): Eukaryota > Metazoa > Arthropoda > Insecta > Diptera > Syrphidae > Pocota > Pocota personata. The sequence goes on from OY720431.1 coordinate 88,326,017, forward strand.
GGAGCTTAATTTAAAGTTGCAAGAGCACAGTTGCTCTTGCAACTTTAAATTTCGAAGAGCTTAGAACATTAGTTTGTCAAATTTCTGCAATCATAAATTCACATACAGAGAATCCTTATGATCTCGACGTTCTTACTCCTGCTGATTTTCTTGTGGGAGCTCCATTTACATCTATAGTAGAGCCTGACGTTACAATGCTGAACATCAACCGTCTCAGCAGATGGTAGCGTATGTTCAACATTGAGCAGCTAAATGCAACAAATATACATTTCCCGAATTGGTTCAATGTATGTTATGACCACAAAATTAATTTAATAAACTTCCTAATAGCGGTATTGTTCTGGAAAAATTGTAAATGGGTCCTTGATAAGAATTTAAATAAAAGTAGAATTTCCAGAAATAAAATAAAAAAATTACAAAATGTAATGAACGCTTAAAAAGTAAACTCGACAGATAAATTGATAGGGATTATTGGGAGGGTGGAGGTCGATATCCTGCCACGTCCTCGTTCTCGTCCCCTGGAAACTACTTCACTTAAGGTGATTTAACTACAATTTAATACTAACTTAATTTAAGTTAATGATGATTTTGTTAAGTTAGTTAGTTTTTTTATAATAATTTCGAACATTAGTCATCTTACTTAAGTAGGCCCAGAGCAGTGATCAGTTATTATAAGGGTATAAATATAAAATGCATTATGCAAAACTCATATTCACACCCATTTTCAGAGCAAATTTGTATCCACAAAGTTGACAGAGTTTTTATTTATTTAACCAAGTGCTGAAAATAAGGTACATACATACAGACAAAATAACAAGCACACAACATAAGCCCAACCGTTTGCACATATATATACGATCTATACACCATATCCACCCTACCAACGTGTCGGCATCAGAACTCCGTGACCGCAGTCGCACAAAATATTTTTTTTGTTTCTTTTTTGCAGTGCAGGTATACAACGGTATGACACGATGGACTAAAAAGTGAGCAGAAAAAACAAATGTTCTGTGTTCTGATTTTGTCCATGTTGTAAGAAGTTTATGCTTTTTAAAAAGCATTTTTTTGTGAATTTCGTTTTCATATATCGCTTCTTTCCATATAAATGAGACATCTGGGTATATTTATTATCTGTGCTAAAACTTAAAACAAACATTTAAGGGAAGTATAGGGAGACATTAAGAGGAGGTATAGAGAGAATTTCGAATAGGAGATATACTGGAATGAAAGTCAAGAGTGTTCTGTGCATTGTTGGCCAAACGCAACATTCTGGAGTTTGGTTCGAAATGGCCGTAGTTGGTGCGGTGGAGAGGGAGACTAAAGAGCGGTACGGACCTAAGGTTACGTGGATTAGTATGAAGTGAAATCATTTCCAGTAGTGTGTGGGAATCGATCATACCAGTTAATAATTGGTGTATGAAGAGTACGTCAGCTACCTCGCGACATTTTATAAGGGTCTGCAAGTTAAATAATTTTAGCCGATTTTCGTAGGGGGGTAAGATATAGTTGTCGGCCCATGGGAGACCACTAAAGGCAAAATGGATAAACCTGTGCTGCACTGCTTAGATTCTAAGGGAGTGGATGTCAAGGTCTGACAAAGGTGATGTAAAGGGACTTTGTAACGTAAGGGTTCAAGAATTCTTTAAACCAGCGTTTTATGAAACCGAGAGAAGAATTGGCCTTATTAATAATTTGATCAATGTGCGAACGGAAGTTTAGGCCCCTGTCACAAATAATACCCAGATCGCGTATAGAGGAGATTCCGGAAACAGGCTCGTTCTGAAAGTAATGGGTTCTGAGGGGTGGGGGAAATCGCTTACGAGAGAACGTTATGGATTGACATTTGCCGACGCTAAGATCTAAGAAGTTTTTGTCGCACCATGTGTAGAATGAATTTAGGTCGTTTTGAAGTAAGAGAGAATAGGTGGGCGTAGATATTATTTTAATGATTTGTATGTCATCCGCGTAAATAGATAGATCTGAGTCCTTTATGATTTGACCAACATCGTTTATTGTTAAGACAAAAATCAATGGACCATGGTGACTGCCTTGAGGAAGACCTGAAGTGGCGTTAATGAGGTCAGAGACTGAAAATCTAAAGAGAACGCTGTACTGACGTTTCTCTAGGTACGATCTCAACCATGAGAGGAAAAAGGGGGAAACACGAAGGCTTTAAGTTTAAGGTAAATAGTTAGGTGACATATTTTATTAAACGCCTTGCTGTAGTAGGTCGTAATGACATCCACTTCCTTACCTTTCTCTAATGCTTTCAGTCTTTTAGAAACCAATTCAGTTAGGTTAGTCGTTGTGGACCTACCCTTTAAGAAACCGTGCTGTTGTGGAGAAAAGAAAAATGCTTTCAAAGAGTGTGACTATGGCTTGGTAGTTTGATATGTAATTTTTATTGTATTTTTTAAGGAAAGGGAAAATAAAGGAGTTCTTCCATAATTTAGGCCGCAAAGAGGTTGGCGATTGCTTTAGGGTCAGCTGGTGATGTATAAAGTAATTTTAGAATGGAAGGGAAGTCATCGGACCTTTTTTGAAGTTTATAAATTCATAAAAACGCCTAAGACCTGTGATTAGGCTTAATTGCATTCTGTCAATGTATTCGAGATAGAGCGATTCGCAGAGGATGGAAAAACGGGAACAAGCTTGCTGGTAGAATGAAAAATCTGAGGCCGATCTGGATCTCAGGTAAGATTTCCATAATTTGTTTCTGACATTGCGAAGAGTACGTAATTCATTATTATACCAGGGAGGAGATAACGAGCAGTTTTTCCGCGGCAAATATGAAACAAATTGGAGAAGGCAATCAAAAATTGCTGTGTCGAGAGCATTCAATGGGGGTGTTATTCTTTAGAAAGAGGCTGAAATTTAAATGGTGAGGTTATTAAGTTTAGCTAAGTCAGCTTTACGGAAGTTAAAAGAAAGAGAGTTCTCTAAATCAACGCTAATGTTGTCATGTTCATACGAAAAGGTAAAAGCGAGAGGGAGTGATAGTGGTCTAGGGTGGAGAGAAGATGGTTACTCGCGGTAACCAGGGAATTATGGGCATCGGATGAGAGAATTAGATCTAGCTGCCTGCCGAGGTTTTTGGTGATACCACTAATCTGAAAAGGGCCAGAGTCAAAAAGATGATCAGTAAGGAGGGTTTCCTTTTCTGAGGGCGAATTAGTTGGAACGAAAGATGATTCGTCCTCCGATGGAGTCCATTGCAAAAAGGGAAGGTTAAAGTTGCTAACAATTATATTATTATTATTTGTATAATTTTATTAATTTATAGTAAATTACAATATTAATCTTAGCACCAGCTACCAGGGCTTTCAGCTAGTTATATATATATAAATACAAATTAAAGGGAAAGTACATATAAAATGAATATATTACTACAAGTTCTTTTCAATTTAAGAGTTGTTAGAAGTTTAAATACATTTTTTATGTTTTGTTTTGAGGGAACTTTTAAAAGGTCATCTAATTGGTTTTTGGCAAATAGTTGCAAGACAGTTGTATTTGTTGTGTCGCATTCAGATGTTAGGTGTTTTATCCTTGCTGATAAACACACACACTTCAAATCACACACACTATTATAAAACTATGCACTCAACTATCCTTCCTCTCCTGCCCGGACGATGTTTAACTTTACCTTTCCAAGTAAAGCTAAACTATCGGGTGGACCTAGCGCTAAATGGGCCGCTGAGAGAAAACAATGCCTTTTAAGAGTTCTATATCTTAACTTAATATATTTAATTATATTACTTGTAAGATTAACTCTACTGCCATTATGATGTTAAAAACGGTACAGTGGAATATCAAAGGCTACTTCAATAACTACCACGAATTACAGATACTAACCAATGAACTTCAACCTTCGGTCATTTCACTGCAAGAAACATATATAAAAAATAATTTTAAACCCTATTGTCCCAAGCATTACTCACCGTTCTTTCATAATCTAAGCCACAATAAATCAGCTAAGCAAGGCACTGGGTTACTAATCCATAACTCGATTTCATACAGTTTCTCAGTTATTAACTCAACCATCTCAGCCATAGCCGTCCAAGTTGCGCTTAAAAATAAACTCACAATCACCTCTCTCTATATTCCACCTGATCAACAATTTTCGTGTACTGATCTTGAAAACATTATCAATCAGTTTAATACCCCAATTTTGTTAACAGGGGACTTTAACGCCTGGAGCCCAATTTGGGGTTCCACCGTGCAAAGATTATTGGACAGTATATAAACAACTCTGGCTTAGCTATTTAAAATGATGGCTCTCCCACTCACTTTTCGACCCATAACACGTTCACCCATGTCGACTTATCTCTAGTATCCCCAGCACTACTCCCAAAAACTTCATGGACAATTAATTCGGATCTTCACGGCAGCGACCATTATCCTATAATAACAGAAATCAGTCTTTGCAATCAGGAAAAACAAAAATTAACATCGAGAAGGTTTCTATTACATAATGCTAACTGGGACCTATTCCGGAATTTAACTTTCCTATTGGACAGTGAAATTTCGGGTAACATTAACAAGGAAGCCGATATTATTCAAAAATCTATTCGATTTGCTGCAAATATTGCTATTCCTCAATCTAAAGACCAATCGAATGACAAACCAATTAAACCCATTGTTCCTTGGTGGAACAAAGATATCAAAGAGCTAAGACAAATTAAACAAACCGCTTGGAAAATCTTCAAGAAATACCCAAACGATTTAAACCTGATTGCATATCGCAAGGCGAACGCAAAATTTCGAAAAGAGGCAAAAAAAAAACAAAAATTAAAAGCTTCGAAAAATTCACCTTTAATATCAACCCAAATGCTTCTTCGAAGAAACTGTGGGCTATATATAGCCTCACTGGTAGCTATAAACCTCCCTTAATACAAATTATTAAAACACCGTCTCAAGACTTATTCTCCCGACTCAAAATTGCAGAATTCTTTGCCAGTACCTGGTCAAATCTCTCGGACGACTCAAACTTTCACTCAGAATTTCTTCTCGAAGAAAGGAGACTTGTAGATAGATCTCCAACTTACATCACCGATCGATCTGCTGAGTTAATTGAAACTTCCATTAATATAATCCAGTTTAAAAGTTGTCCCAGCTCGACCAAGGGAAACACGCCAGGATTTGACCGCATATCATACATTATGCTTAAAAATACCTCCACTTTATTAAAAAAAAACGTCTTCTTAACTTGTACAACCACATTTTTGAACATGGAGTCAAAATGTCCAAAAGTGGAAGACTGCAAGTATAGTTTCTCTACCTAAACCAAATAAAAACCCCACCGAAACATCCGCATATCGCCCAATATCTCTCCTAACGTGCGTAAGTAAACTTTTGGAAAAAAATCATATTCAGACGGTTATATTGGGTTATCGGAAAAAACAATCTTGTCAACATAAATCAAGTGGCCTTTAAACATGGCCGATGTACCATGGTTGCAATTTTACACCTTGATGATTCTATTTCCTCAGCCGTATCTGAGAAAAATCACGCATCCATTTTATGCATTGATTTCGAAAGAGCTTTCGATCGTATCGGAATCCATATAGTTTTAAAACAACTAATGGAGTGGAAGATCGGTCCAAAAATATTCAAATATATAAAATCGTTTCTTTCAAATAGGAAATTTCGTGTTAAACTTTATACTCCAAGATAGATAACCTTAAGAATGATATCCCCCAAGGATCGCCTCTCTTAGTTATGCTTTTTATTACTGCGTTTAACCAACTAAGCTGTGTAATAGAAAAATACAAACGAATTGGCTACTCATTGTACGCAGATGATCTCATCATTTTCTCGAAACTTAAAAACCTAATGTTAAAAGCAACCGATTTTTTAAACATACTAATCGACCTAATAAGTTGGGGAATCCGCTCTGGATCTATTATATCCTCAGATAAAAATAAAATTTTGAATATATGTAAAAAAAACTAGTTGCTCCAAATCAATAAGACTTCATGTTAATAATACTGTAATATGCGAGCTACGGCTCGAGTAGATAAAACAATATTCTGTGAAATTATTTCTTTATTTTTTAGTCTATAGAACAATTCAGGTTCACACTATACTATTCTTCGCAATTCTTTTCTTACAAGGTCTCTGTCCTCTCAAATCACTTTATCTCCTTTCTATTACTTAATTCACAAATCCAAACTAATTACTTCTTCTCGTTAACTCTCAACTTTCAATTTAGCACAAAATTACAACTTCCTCCATTATCACTTTTCTAATCTCTTCGCCACGGTTTTAAAACTACTGCCCCCTTTCGATCGCCATCTGTAGTTATACAGCAGAAGTTTCTGATAGCCAGAAACTTCTAGCAAATTCTTCGACCACTGGAACAAGAAAAATTCTGATATAATAATTCCAAGATGCCAATCGTTTCTTGCAGTTATAATTCTTTCCTGTCCGTGATATTATCCGTCTCTTTCGTAGACATGAACTGTGGAGACTTAGCCGCAGACACGAACCTTGAATAAAAAGACACTTTGGAATGGGCTGGAGGAGCGTAGTTATTATTCTACATTATTGTAGCATAATTTTAGGGGATCTTACAATACACTTATACAAAATATTAATTGTTTAAGAATACTTGGAGTCGTTTTTGATTGTAAATTTAGCTTTAAGAATCATTGTGTTTATATGAAAAAAATCCTTTCTACCAGGGTCAACATGATCAAGTATCTTTCCTCAAAAAATAGCCACTGTAATGTTAACTCTATTATTAACGTATACAGCGACTCTCCAAAATTGACTACGATCCCGCTGTTTATGGCAAAACTTCAAAGTCATCGCTCCAACTGATTGCATCTCCCTACCATGCTACAATTCGAACCACTCTCAGAGCATTCAGGATGACACCTATAAAAAACATCCTAGCCGAAACCGGTCTACCCTCAATCTCAGAACGTATTGCACACCTCACTGCACTCATTATGCAGAAGGTAAATTCATTCCAAAAAACACCGATACACAACATAGCCAAACAAATTATACGCTCCAAGAAGACCAAAAAATACTCATCTTCACTTTCCAAATCGCTTCTTTATGCAATCAAAAAGAGGATCGCTTCATCCACCTTGGAACCTTCATAAGGACACCATTTGCACCGATCTCCAAAAATACGCCAAGAAGAATACAAACAGCAACATATACAGAGCAAAATTTAGAGAAATTGCTGCGAAACACAAAGCACTTAATTGGAGCTTCTTCTTTACTAATGGCTCAAAAACTACACTTGGAACATCTTTTGCAGTAGTAAATGAAAAGGGAGTAACAATCTCGAAAGGCCTCTTACCTGAATTCTCCTCCATTTTTTCGGCTGAAGCTTTTGCCATTTTAAAAGCCATCCTGCTGACGAATAACAAGAAGACTGTTATTTTTACAGACAGCCTATAAACAGTCACAACCCTAAAAAACGTTAACAACAGAACCGATATCATCGAAAAGATAAGAGACAAACTGATTACCCACAACAAAAAGCTAAGACTTGTTTGGATACCAGGACACGTCGGCATTAAAGGCAATGAAGTAGCAGACATAATTGCAAAAGCAGCTTTAAACGAACCAATGCTTCACTTCTACACCTATAATAAGCAAGATCTTAAAATAAAACTGATTCGAAGCTTTGAAAGGGAAAGAAAAAATAACTAGAATGATTATGTTCACCACTACTCGGCAATTAATCCTAAAGCCGAAAAAGCACACTATCCAGTGAATATCCCCTTAAACATGTTAAAGACCTTCATACGACTTCGGTTGGGACACACGAACATCACTCACAGCCATATAATTAAAAAATCAACCACCATTATGCATCTTTTGTCAGGTGTTAAATTGTCCTCCTAGGCGGGAGGGTAAAATAAAAACACTCTCTGCTCTGCTTCTGAGGGGTTTTATTTCCGCTTTTCAAATTAGAATATAACAATGGAATATTAAATATATACGTATAGATATATTCTACTCACGCCTTTGTGCGTCCTACCGCTGCTAGATTTAGTGGCCAATTAATAAAATGTAGAGTCAAGAAATGGCGCGTCCGATTTAAGTCGGAATAAACAGCGACGGCTAGAGGGCAGCACAGGCAGCAGGAGGACACACTCAAGGATTAGTTTACATTGCGTTCATAACAAGGAATGTTCTACAACAACTACAACCACAACAGGAATCAGATTCTAAACAGTTACCAAAGCCAGCATAGGTATAACCAAGGCAGTTTCCAAAGTAACAACAACAGTACATACCAAACGAACACTCCATAACAGAACACCAATGGAAGAGATAGAGGCAGGAATAATTCAAATAGACACACCAACAAAAGAAGAATAAACATCCTACATGAACAGGGAAACGAGATTGGTCCCGAGAGACTACACAGAGACTCCCCGGAAGACTGAAATTAAACATATACAAAATCTCGGATAAACTAACGAGCTATGTATCAATGGAAGCATTGAATCAAAAAAGAAATAAAACATTTTTAATTGACACAGGAGCTGACATATCAGTAATAAAAGAAAACGACATAAATACAGACTTTTTGTGTAACGAGAAATGTAGACTAACTGGTATAACCAGTGAAGAAGTTGACACATTAGGCAAGGGTTACCTGAAACTAAAATTTTCAAGTCACGAAATAACACATAGATTCGACGTAGTTAATATAGTTTTCCCAATAGCAACAGATGGCATATTAGGTAGAGATTTTCTTTTAAAGTATATGCGCAGAATAGACTACTAAACATACACCTTTACAATGAGCATCGAAGAAGAAGAAATAACATTACCTATAGCTTAAAAATCGTTGAATATGTTCAGAATACCGCCGAGAACAGAAGCAACATATCCAACAAATTTATCACTGTCAGAAGATAGCTTGATTTTAAACAATGAATTAGAAAAAGGCATATTTGTTAGCAACTACATATGCGGGTACTATATGTCACGCGGTGGTATATGTCACGTAAAAATACTAAACACAAACGAGTACGAAGCAGTTATAAAAGACACAAGCCTAGAAGTAGAACCTTTGAGAAACTTCACTATTTTGAAAAATAAACAACGTCAAAGCAAAGATACAAAGGGATTACAAAAACTATTAGAAAAATTAGAAATCGAAAGCACAGACCCTGAAATCAGACATTCATTAACACAAATATTTAGAGAATACCATAACATTTTCCATTTAAACAACGAACCCTTATCAACAAACAATTTTTATTCCCAAAAATTGACAGCCACAGACAACAGTCCAATCTACATAAAAAACTATAGACTACCACAGACACAATACGTACAACTTACCAGTGCTATTAGTACCAAAAAAGAGTGAAGGCGGAATAAAGAAATGGAGACTAGTAGTAGATTTCCGTAAGCTCAATGACAAAATAGTAAACGACAAATTCCCATTAACCAGAAATATTGGATAGACTAGGTAGAGCCAAATACTTCTCTACACTCGACATGAATAGTTCTTTTCACCAGATACCACTAGAACAAGAATCAAGACCAATGATACCATTTTCGACACAGGATGGTCACTATCATTCGGTCTTACAATATCATCCAACAGTTTCCAAAGAATGCTAACAATAGCATTAAGCGGTTTGGAAGCAGAAGCATTCCTTTATGTGGACGATATTATAGTTTTTGGATGTAGTATAAACCATCACAAACAAAACCTAAGAAACGTATTCGATAGACTAGAGAAATACAACCTAAAACTGAATGCTAGCAAATGTCATTTCCTTAAGTCTGAAGTAGTATATTTTGGCCATTTAATAACAAGTAAAGGCATAAGAATAGATCCAAAAAATGCAGTGTTATAGAAAATTATCCAGTACCATAAAACGCAGATGAAGTTAGGAGATTTATAGCATTTTGCAACTACTACATAAGATTCATCCGGAACTTCGCAGACATAGCTAAAAGTCTAAATTCTTTACTAAAGAAAGGCCAAACATTCATTTGGTCAGAAGAGTGTGGAAAAGCATTCAGCACTTTAAAAAAATGTCTAGTAGAACCACCAGTGCTACAATATTCAAATTTCTCAAAACCATTCATATTAACGACAGACGCATCAGACTTTGCTCTAGGAGCAGTACTCTCACAAGGAGAAATAGGACACGACCTTCCAATATTATATGCAAGCAAATCGTTGCAAAAGCATGACATAAACAAACCAATAATCGAAAAAGAACTACTTGCTTTAATAAACTTACTTATAATAAACTTTTTTAAGCCATGTTTATACGGGAGGAAGTTTATCATAGTTACCGACCACAGACCGATTGTTTCTCTAAAAGTCCTTCTTCTGAACTAACTAGAATCAGAATGGACTTATCTGATTACGATTTTGAGATCATATATAAAAAGGGAACAATGTGTACGAATGCTGATGCGCTTTCGAGGACAAAAATCGATAGCGACATTTTGAAATCCATGATGCCAAAGCAGAGTGATGATTGCGACTCCAAGGAGTGAATCATAGCGATAACAAGGGGCATGGCAGCAAGAACTGTCATTAATGAAAATAAAGCAATGGAGAGCAACATATCTCAACAGAAGACTGATCACCTTCACATATGGGAATGTACTTCATTATCTGACGTCAGAAAAATTAGGCAGTTGAAGTTCATATTTACGAATTTTAAAAGGCCTACAATTTAAATATACGAAAATGAAGTTATAGTAAGGTGTAGTGATAATCTAGCGAAACTAGTTTCAACCCTAGAGAATCTGACATCCGAATTGAAGCGCGCACAAATTAATGAAGTAGCTCTGAGCAAAACAAATTAAATATTTGAACATATACATTTCGAAGACTTTAAGAACATGTATAATGGACTGCAGTCAATGAAAGAAGAATACACGTCTTTGAAAATATTAATGTACAAGCCCCCAAAGAAAATAGAAGATAATAAAGAAAGAATGGCAATTATAGTGGAATTTCACAATTCAACACACGGAGGACATTTAGGTATTCGAAAGACAATGAAAAAGCTCAAACAAAGATACATTTGGAAAAATCTGAGACAAATGATTAAGAAATTTGTAAATACTTGTGGAACATGTGCCAAAAACAAGCAAATAAGACATATAAAAGAGGAAATGGTCATAACAGACACACCAAGTACCAGTTTCGAAACAAACCAAATTGACACGGTTGGACCTCTTAGAATATCAAACGGTCATAGATATATAGTAACGATGCAATGTGAGTTAACTAAACATGTAATTGCACACCCTATCGAAAGCAAAGATGCAAAGACAATTGCTAAAATACTACATTGCTAAAATACTTGTGGAACAATTTATTTCAAAATATGGTTGCTTCAAAATACTCAAGTCGGATAACGAAACTGAATTCAAAAATGAAAAATATTGTAATATGCGAGCTACGGCTCGAGTAGATAAAACAATATTCTGTGAAATTATTTCTTTATTTTCTAGTCTATAGAACAATTCAGGTTCACACTATACTATTCTTCGCGATTCTTTTCTTACAAGGTCTCTGTCCTCTCAAATCACTTTATCTCCTTTCAATTACTTTATTCACAAATCCAAACTAATTACTTCTTCTTGTTAAATCTCAACTTTCAATTTATCACAAAATTACAACTTCGCCCATAATCACTTTTCTAATCTCTTCGCCAAAGTTTAAAAACTACTGCCTCCTCTCGAAAGCCATCTGTCCTTATATAGCAGAAGTTTCTCATAGCCAGAAACTTCTAGCAAATTCTTCGACCACTGGAACAAGAGAAATTCTGATGTAATAATTCTTGCAGTTATAATTCCCTCTTGTCCGTGATATTGTGATATTATCCGTCTCTTTCGTTGACATGAGTTTTGGAGACTTCATTGCAGACACGAACCTCGAATGAAAGGACAGTTCGGACCAAAATTCTGCCAGAATGAAAAGACACTTCGGAATTTGTTGCATCATACTTTTAGGGAGCGTAGTTATTATTATGCTACACTGCCCCTCTCTTAGACGTGTTCGGCCCGAACAAGTGCATCCTCATTTCGGCAATTGTATCGACTCAGTCGGTCCACATGAACCACTTTCATTTTGGCCCTCGGACCTCGCTGGATGCGGTAGACAACATCGTTGATGCGGGTTACTATTCTGTAGGGATCCTCCCAGTTCCGCTGCAATTTAGGTGATTTCCCCTTTTGGCAATGGGGATTATACAGCCACACCAGATCTCCTTCCTGGAATCCTGACGTTGTTGCCTTGGCATCATACCTGGTCTTCATGCGGTCGCTCGTCATCTTAATCTGGCTTCTGGTCCTTTGGTGTATATCCCTAAGCCTTTCCCTAAGGTCCGCCACGTACTCTTCTTCATTTCTGGGCTCATTGGTATGAGATCCAAATTTCACCTCACTGGGTAAGCGAGCTATTCCACCAAATAAGATTTCGAACGGCATATGTCGAGTAGTGCTATGCACGGCACTTCTATAGGCCATCAAAAACAAGGGAATCTGCCGGTCCCAATCCCATTGGTAGTCACCTACGACCTTCGAGAGATGTTCGTCCAAAGTCCTATTGAAACGCTCCACCATACCGTCCGACTGTGGATGAAGAGGGGTTGTCCTTGTCTTTTGATTAACAATTGTAGACGATCTGCTCCGCCACGGTTAGGGATCGGAAACGCTTCCGGCCACTTACTGAAGTAGTCCATCACTACGAGTATATACCGATTACCATTGCCGGTTTCCGGAAAGGGCCCTGCGATGTCAATGGCGATTCGTTCGAAAGGTGCTCCCACGTTGTATTGGTGCATCTTACCTCGAGTTTTGATTCTCGGACCCTTGCTAGCTGCACACACGTCGCATTTTCTGCACCAGTCTTCGATATCTTCCTTCGCTTTTAACCAATAAAAACGTTCTCGTACCTTTTCTAGCGTCTTATTCACTCCCAAGTGGCCTCCGGTCGCCCCGCCATGCATTTCCTGTAACACCTTCTTGACCCTCGTCCGCGGTACGACAAGCTGCATTACAAACGACTTTCCGTCGGAGGATTCCCATTTTCTTCTCAGAACACCTTCCTGGACATGGAGGGAGTCCCACTGCGCAAAATATGCCTTTAAGGTCGGGCTTCTGTGAGAGATGTCCTGATGATCCGGTTTCTCCATGTTCTCCTTCCAGGCCAGAATCGGCTCGATATCCGGGTCTTCCTTCTGAGCGTTCCGGATCTCATTTACGCTCCAGCCGGCGATAGGTTCGGTTCTCATTCTTTGGATGGAAACCAGCTCCCGTTCTTCCTGACGCGCACAATGTTTACAATCCGTTCTGCATGGTCTCCGGGACAGTGCATCCGCATTAGAGTGGAGTTTTCCTTTACGATGCTGTATTTCGTAGTCGTAGATTTGCAGCCTTTCGATCCATCTTGCGACCGGACCCTCAGGACTCTTGAACTGTAATAGCCATTTTAAGGCTGCATGGTCTGTGCGAAGAACGAACTTCCTCCCATAGAGGTATTTGTGAAAATGCTTCGTAGCCAAGATCAAAGCTAGAAGTTCCCGCCTTGTCACGCAGTAGTTCCTTTCTGGTTTAGAGAGCACCTTGCTGAAGTACGCAACCATCTTCTCTTGGCTCTCATGCACCTGGGAGAGTACGGCTCATACCCCGACATTACTAGCATCTGTATCCACAATGAACGTTTCCCAGGGAGTGGGGTAAGCTAGTATCGTTGCATCGCATAGCCGTTGTTTAAGTGCCTTGAAGCTCTTCTCGCACTCAATTGACCATTTGAATTGTTTTACCTTTTCCGTCAACTGGTGCAGGCTCTTTGCGATCCCGGCAAAATCCTTCACGAACCGTCTGTAGTAGGTGGCTAGGCCCAGGAGGCTCCTTAGTTTGTGTTTGTCTTTGGGGACTGGCCAGTTTTTCACCGCTTCGACCTTCTCTGGATCGGTTCTCACTCCTTTCGCTGAAATTATGTGTCCCAGGTACTTGACTTCCGCTTGAGCTTCAGGTGGGCACTTCGGAGCCTTTGAAACACATCCCTTAGATTGTCTCGGTGTTGCGGAAACGTTTTTCCAACGACGATGACATCATCCAACTATACCAAACAGGTTTTCCATGTTAACCCTTGCAGGACACATTCCATCAATCGCTCGAAAGTCGCCGGAGCATTGCACAGCCCGAATGGCATTACCGTGAATTGCCATAGCCCATTTCCTGCGGTGAAGGCGGTTTTCTCCCGGTCTTCTGGATGGATCTGTACTTTCCAGTAGCCACTCTTCAAGTCGAGAGTGGAAAACCATCGGGCTCCTGATAGTGTGTCTAGCATGTCGTCAATCCGTGGCAGAGGATAGCTGTCTTTCTTGGTGACGTAATTGAGCTGCCGATAGTCCACGCAGAACCGCGTGCTGCCACCTTTCTTCTTAACCAGTACAACCGGTGATGCTGTCCAAGGTGATGGGAGAGGTTTTGGAGCATCACGTTCAGATATTGTTGCGACGGCGGTAATCGGCGTGCATTTTCCAGTCACTTCCCCTTGCCTTAGTTTGACAGTGTGTGGTCTTGCGTTCAAAACTCTCACTGGAACCATGGTGTTCTTTGGTTCCACTAACAACTTTCCCACGATGTACTCTTGAGAATTCTTCTCTGGGTCTGTTTCTACTATGTAGAATCGGTGGCTCCCAAGATCACCTTCCAGCTTGGTCCAAATGATTGTCTCTGAAGATGGCGGCAAAACTTCGTCTTTGCTGATGACTGTCCTGAGAGTTACGGCATTCTCGTTTCCGTACACCATCGGAATCTCCAAATTTCGATACCTCAGTACCTGCATCCCGATGTCCAAGATTACTTCATTTGCTTTCATGAAGTCTATTCCGATGATGCACTCGTCGCATATATCTGCCACCAGAAACGCATGGGAGAACGTCAGTCCCGCCAGAGTTATCGTAAGACGAGCTTCTCCAAACACCTTCGCCATTTCCCCTGTTGCAGTCTTCAGGCAGTAGCTGTTGGTGTTGTGCAGCCAGGAGCTTCTGACGATATCTCTTCTTACAATGGAGGCAGTGGCACCTGTGTCGATGGTGGCTACGCACTTCTTCTTGTTGATTAGTGCCTCCACTGTCAGGCTCTTGTTACCCCGTTTGGTTTGCGAAACTTGAATGGTGGTCCTGGGGGCCTCGATTCCAGTAACCAACTTCTGCCCCGCGAAGTTGGTCCTTACGCATTTCCCGACTGCTGGTTTTGGGAAGTCTGACCGACAGGATGCTTCCTCTCTGCTTCTCCTACTTCCGCAAAGCGGACAATTTCCTCGTCTAAGTGCACTTCTGCACTGCTGTTGTAGGTGTCCGGTTTGGTTGCAATTCCAGCAACGGATTTGACTTCCGCGAGCTTTACCTTCATCCATGACGGCTTTTCTCTGGCATGAGCATTCCACGACGGACATTTCCCTGACACGGTGTATTCCCTGGTATGCTTGGTCCGCAGCCTTCATTGACAAAGCGAATGCCAATGCCTCGGGGAGTGTTCGCTTTTCAGCCATCCTTACAGCCATTTGCAGTTGTCTGTCCTCTATGGCCTGAATGAAAGCTTCCACCGCCATTTCGTTGATAAGCTCCTTACCGGCTTTAGGGTATGAAAGATGAGCTAGTCGCTCTATATCCGCTTGCAACTGTTGGAGCGTTTCTCCCCTTTTCTGGACTCGACTACGCAGCTGAACCCTGTACACCTGCTGCATGTGTTCATCCCCAAACCGCTTCTCGATAGCCTGAACCAGAGAGTCGTAGTTCTGCTGTTTATCTTCCGGGATGATCTGCAAGAGCTCCGCAGCTGGGCCCCTCAGTGCAAGCGTGAGTGCAATAGACTTCTCTTCATCGTCCCAGCTATTGGTCATTGCGGCCGCTTTGAATTGCCTCTTATAAATTGGCCATGATGTTTGACCATCGAAGATAGGAGGCTGCATCTCCTTTCTTCTCAGACCGTCAGTGAAATATTCCCGTGCTTTCTGTCTCTTCACGTTGCTGAGTTCCTTAGTAAGATTTTCGACTTGCTTTTCTACTTTTTCGAACTGAGCCTCTATCTTCCCGAACTGAGTTTCATGCTTCTCAAAGTTTTCATCGAATCTAGTTTCGACTTTTTCGAGTTGCGTCTCGACCTTCTCGATTTGCTCTTCGATCGCTTCGAATTTGGATTCCAAGTTCTTGTTTTGCTCATCAAGTTTGCTTTCCAGAGCATCTAGAGAATTCTTTTGTTCATCCAGCTTAAGTTCTAGAGAATTCTTTTGTTCGTCCCTTGCTTTCTTTTGTTTGTCCATTGCTTTCCTTTGTTCGTCCATTGCTTTCTTTTGGTCGTCCAGCTTAAGTTCTATAGAATTCCTTTGGTCTTCTATTGCTTCCTTTTGTTCGTCCATTACTAACTTAAGTTGCAGGAGCAGACTTGTTATACCCGGGTCGGCTGCTGTACTTGCTGGTTCCTCTTCCACGTCAAACTCTACGTCGTGCGGATTTTCCCTTCCTGCGTTACTGCTTCTTCCAGATGAATCAGCAGGGCATCTTTTCCCCCAGTTGTGTCGAGGTTCCGCTTACTGAGTTCTGCCTTTAGTTGAATTATAGTTAGTTTTCCCAATTTGCGACCCATTTTGCGCAACTAATTAACTCAACATACTAATTAACTCAACACCACGGAAATAGTTATTCACGGAATAAGTTTTATCCCGCTTCTGACACCAATGTAATATGCGAGCTACGGCTCGAGTAGATAAAACAATATTCTGTGAAATTATTTCTTTATTTTCTAGTCTATAGAACAATTCAGGTTCACACTATACTATTCTTCGCGATTCTTTTCTTACAAGGTCTCTGTCCTCTCCAATCACTTTATCTCCTTTCAATTACTCTATTCACAAATCCAAACTAATTACTTCTTCTTGTTAAATCTCAACTTTCAATTTATCACAAAATTACAACTTCGCTCATTATCACTTTTCTAATCTCTTCGCCACAGTTTAAAAACTACTGCCTCCTCTCGAAAGCCATCTGTCCTTATATAGCAGAAGTTTCTCATAGCCAGAAACTTCTAGCAAATTCTTCGACCACTGGAACAAGAGAAATTCTGATGTAATAATTCTTGCAGTTATAATTCCCTCTTGTCCGTGATATTATCCGTCTCTTTCGTTGACATGAGTTGTGAAGACTTCATCGCAGACACGTACCTCGAATGAAAGGACAGTTCGGACCAAAATTCTGCCAGAATGAAAAGACACTTCGGAATTTGTTGCATCATACTTTTAGGGAGCGTAGTTATTATTATGCTACAATATATACGAAATTTTGAAAATCAGAACAATTTACTCAGCCCATATCATCATCCAAGTATGGGAAAATTGTCATTCTTACCGAACGATGTAGGTGTTGCAGAACGTCCGATCGAATAAAATACCTTAATAGTAGTAACTATGTAAACGCAGCCTTACTCTCATTCTTGCGTCTTCTGACATTCGGCTAATCGTATTTCTCTTTGTCTCTATTCGCTAAAAGCTCGTCTTTGTTCATTTGATCATTCGCCATTTTGCCGACAGCAAGAGAGGGAGTAAACTGCGGTAAGTAATTTAATATATGTATTTCATCATTATACCTTATATTTCCTTTAAATAGAAATAAACGTTCATATCAGCCAGAGTTGCATTCTTTTTGGAACGTTAAATTCGATTCCCTCACCGTCGCCAGCCGCGACATTTTTTATTTCGCATTTTGCAAATGCCCAAGCCCGCCATTATTGCCGAATGCAACGAACACCACCGCGTAGAAGTTCTCGTTTGCAGGAAATTGCCAGCAGCCAGCAAATTAACACAAACCAAATGGAGTTTGAAAACGCCGCCACATCGAATGCTGTTTCCAATACAGAAACACCCGCAAGTCTAGCCACACAGACGCAGCCAGCTCCTATGGACACTGCTTCTACCATTTCACCACAAAGTGGTGCTTCCTCGAACGCCGCCACTGCCGCCGCAGCAGAAAATGAAAGTACCCTTTGTTTAATGCAGAAACAAATTACCTCGTTGGAAAATCTTCT
The DNA here is from genome assembly GCA_963082735.1 of Pocota personata. Taxonomy (NCBI): domain Eukaryota; kingdom Metazoa; phylum Arthropoda; class Insecta; order Diptera; family Syrphidae; genus Pocota; species Pocota personata. Next base: position 88,344,068 of record OY720431.1, read on the forward strand.
CAGAAGTACGCAAAATAGGTTATGTGAAAGCGATACGCAATGCCAAGCACTCAAAATTGCGTTGCAAGGTAAGACATCAGCAGCCGTCTCTTTCGCACCCACATCAACTACGTATGAAACGGCATCGTTGTGCCCGCCAATCGCCGCTTCAGTCGTCGTTCCTCCTGCACAAAAAGCGCCTTCCAGTTCAGCGTTCGTATGTGTTTAAATGTCCTGTATGCCAGGGACAACACAAGCCGAGCGAGTGTAAGCATATCATTGATGCCAGCGTACCTGAAAGGTGGTCGAAGGTGAAACGCTACCGATTGTGCTTCACGTGTCTGAAGACGGGACATGCAACGCGTAATTACCGCAAAAAACGCCTATGCTCCATTAATGGGTGCCAGAGAAGACATCATGAATTACTCCACGAAGTGCCATCCATGGATCCTATCGAGAAGCAGCCACAACTACAAAGTAATCCAGCAAAAGGCAACAGCAACCAAGAACCAGTTCTTAGCTCCACGTCCGGTACAACAACAAGCAGCAATGTGCTATTCCGGGTACTGCCAGTCACACTTTACGGTCAACACAAAGCCGTCAACACATACGCCTTGTTAGATGAAGGCTCTTCAGTAACCATGTTGGATGATACTCTGGTACAAGAGCTTGGGTCGACGAGGTCAACAACACAGGCTAAATATCCAATGGGTCGGAAGCAGGACAGTTCAGGCGCCGACAGTTATCGTGGATCTGTATGTCAGTGGAGCTGGGATGAAGAAGAAGCACTTGCTACGGAACGTGTTTGGAGTCTCCAACCTTAACTTACCAAAGCAAAGCGTAAGCGAAAGCGAGTCGCATACCGAAACAAGTCTCCTACATGAGTTGTCACTGCAGCCGTACTACAACATTGCCAACAGAAGCTTCGAAAGTAAATGAGAATGAACCTTACGCTGTCAAGACGGAACTCGGTTGGGTTGTGTTCGGTCCAACTATGAAGATCAGTCGCACGACGCCTTCGTGTCTCCCAGCTAATATATCGGGGGATGAAGTACTACGCACGTTGGTTACTGAGTACTTCGAAACCGAGAGTTTTGGTGTGAGACCGTCACCTCAAGTTGAGAGCGAAGTTGACATTCGTGCGAGGGAGATTCTGCAGTCAACAACAAAAAAAGTCAACGGAAGATTCCAAGTTAGACTATCGTGGAATCAGGACAACGTGAATCTACCCGACAGTTGCTCTATGGCACTGAAACGCTTAATTGGAATCGAGCGTAAGATGAAACGAGCTGAGAACTTCGCCGCCGCCTATAGATCGATCATCAAAGCCTACGTCAGCAAGAATTATGCCCGTAAACTGCAGCCAGCAGAAGTCGCTGTTACTGGACCCAAGACATGGTATCTGCCGCATTTTGGTGTGTTGAACCCACATAAGCCGAAGAAGCTACGCCTAGTATTTGATGCCGCCGCCGAAGTAAATGGGATTTCACTCAATTCAAATCTAATGAAAGGACCTCAACAGTACAAGCCATTATCGACGATATTGTTTCATTTCCGCGAAAGAGCCATAGCCGTGTGTGGAGACATCAAGGAGATGTTCCACCAAATATTGATCCAGCCAGAAGACAGGTGTGCCCAAAGATTTCTCTGGCGCGATGGCAACGATGGAAGACCACCAGATGTTTACGAAATGATAGCCATGACATTCGGAGCTGCGTGTTCGCCTTGTGCTGCCCAGTACGTAAAGACCATCAACGCCCTGGAACACCGAAACCATCATCCGCGGGCTATTAATGCTATTACTGATCATCATTACGTCGACGATTTCGTGGATAGCTTTGAATCCGAAAAGCAAGCCGTCGAAATATCCAGACTGGTACGGGAGATTAATAAGGACGCCGGCTTCGAGATACGGAACTTCACTTCGAATTCTCCAGAAGTTCTTAAGTCCCTAAAAGGTATCGACGTTTCTGTAGCAGTGAATGCCAATGATGGTTTGAAGTCCGAGAAAGTTCTTGGCATGTACTGGCAACCGACTAGCGATAACTTCAACTTTAAATTACAATTTCATCCCGTCGAGAAGGAGGTTATTGATGGCGAAAGATATCCAACAAAAAGAGAGCTCTTGAGCATCACAATGTCGGTGTTCGACCCACTTGGATTCCTGGGTCACTTCACTATTGGCGCTAAGTTACTCATGCGCGAAGTTTGGCGACGTAATGTACGATGGGATGAGCCACTACCCAACGAAATTCTCACGCAATGGAACAGATGGCGCCAGCGATTGCCAGATGTAACCGAATTTAGCATCCCACGCTTTTACTTCGGCAACGGATCACCACAAGAGCTCCAGCTACATGTGTTTGTTGACGTTAGCGAGGACGCCTTCGCTGCAGTAGCTTATTGGAGAGCCAAAAATGTGGAGGGAGAGGTAAAAACCATCTTTGTATGTGCAAAACGAGATGCGCTCCACTGAAGCCTTTAACTGTCCCACGTTTGGAGCTTCAAGCAGCTATCTTAGGAACGCGCCTAATGGAATCCATAATAGAACAACACTCGGTCATCGTTACCCGCAGAGTTCTCTGGAGCGACTCAACAACAGTTCTTAACTGGATCAATAGCAAACACCGTCGGTATAAGCCGTTTGTAGCGCACAGTATAGCAGAAATATTATCAGTTACTAAGCCAGAAAATTGGAGATGGGTATCAACCCAGAGAACACCGCAGATGAAGCTACACGTTTAAATAAACACACCGACCTTAAACCCTCATCACGCTGGTTGAAGGGCCCCGAGTTTCTGCTGAGAAGAGAAGATAGTTGGCTAACAAAATTCGTCGCCGCCGAAGGCAATGAAAATGATGATGAAGAACTCTGCCCGAAACACTCCTTGGTTATCGTGAGTATTCACCTAATAGATTTAAGTCGTTTCTCCTCACTTAGCAGACTCATAAGGACCACTGCCTGGATAATACGATTCGTCAAGCGCTGCCGTAAGCAACCACATCATGGTCACGATAATGGTCTAACAGCGTCCGAACTTGATGCAGCAGAAGGATTATTATGCCGCCAAGTTCAACGTGAAGTATTCGCCGCAGAGTTGAAACAAATCGGGAATGACCAAGCAGTGGCTTGTTTAAACTTTCACCGTACGTCGACAGCGATGGCATCCTCCGTGTCTCTGGTCGAATCGATGCTGCCAGTTGGCTTCGGTATGCCACTAGACGCCCAATTATATTGCCGTCTCAACATGTATTTACAACGCTGGTGGTAGCATACCATCATTGCAAAATGAAGCATCAAAATATAGAGGCGACGATCTGTGAGATTCGTCGCAAGTACTGGATTCCACGCCTGCGCCAAACCATGCGCAAAGTAGCCGCCAATTGCTACGTATGCAAGATCACCAAAGCCATACCTATCACGCCCATAATGGGCGCACTACCGGAAGATCGACTTACGCCCTTTGTGAGGCCCTTCACGTATACGGGTTTGGATTATTTTTGCCCAATTATGGTGACAGTAGGCCGGCACACTGAGAAGCGCTGGATAGCATTATTTACCTGCTTAGTAGTGCGGGCTATACATCTGGAAGTAGCCTACGATTTGTCGACGGACGCATGCATCGTAGCGATTCGTAATTTCATAAACCGACGAGGAGTTCCTGTAAGATTACGCTCCGACAATGGAACAAATTTTGTTGGCGTTAACCACGAAGCGATGCGTTTTTCGGAAGTATTCGACTGTGAGCATGTGCAGTGCGAATTGTCTTCCAAGGGAGTTGAATGGATGTTTAACTGCTCAGCCAATCCATCTGAAGGAGGCGTGTGGGAACGCATGGTGCAGTGCCTGAAGCGAGTGTTACTTCATACACTTAAAAAAGTGGCTCCACGAGAGCATACGCTGCAGTGCTTCATAATAGAAGCGGAAAACGTTGTGAATTCTCGTCCGCTTACACATTTGCCGATCACGCCCGATCAGGAAGAACCGCTTACACCGAACCACTTCTTATTGGGTTCAGCGAACACAGCACAGACGCCGAGTGCAAGTGATCCGTCAACGAAATTGTGTGTCCTAAGAAAGCAGGGGCGTGTCGCCCGCCAATCGAGGGATCGCCTATGGAAACGTTGGGTAGCCGAGTACCTCCCAACTTTTACTCGTCGCCCAAAATGGTGTCAAAGATCAAGGCCGATAACGAAAGGGGACTTGGTATTTATTTGCGACGTGAATGTTCCAAGAAGGCAGTGGTGTCGTGGCCGATTAGAGAGAGTTTATCCAGGACCTGATGGAGAGGTCCGAAGGGCCGATGTTCGCACATCTAAAGGATTGATACAACGCCCTGCTTCGAAACTAGCCGTTCTGGACGTAGAGATTGGTGAATCGGAGTCAATCCACGGGGGTGGGGATGTTGCAGAACGTCCGATCGAATAAAATACCTTAATAGTAGTAACTATGTAAACGCAGCCTTACTCTCATTCTTGCGTCTTCTGACATTCGGCTAATCGTATTTCTCTTTGTCTCTATTCGCTAAAAGCTCGTCTTTGTTCATTTGATCATTCGCCATTTTGCCGACAGCAAGAGAGGGAGTAAACTGCGGTAAGTAATTTAATATATGTATTTCATCATTATACCTTATATTTCCTTTAAATAGAAATAAACGTTCATATCAGCCAGAGTTGCATTCTTTTTGGAACGTTAAATTCGATTTCCTCACCGTCGCCAGCCGAGACAATAGGAGATTTAGTGCTTGTTAAGTTAGAAAATAAGAAAAAATTACAAATTCTTTATCACGGACCATACAAAATAATTGAGGGTGGCCGTGGTGTAGTGGTAACATCAACGCTTGTCACGCTCTTGGTTCACGGTTCAAATCTTGATCTCAACAATCATCTATTTATTTCGTTTGAAATAAATAAAAACGTCGATCAATTGCGAAAGCTTAGTCAACTCTACTGCGAAGGCATAACACTGGCAGTAGAGTGGTCATATGGCTTAAATGCAACTTGATCGTGATGATGACATCAGGTGGAGGGAAAAAAATACTGTGAATCATGAGCAACGACGAAAAGCAAAACAAACAAGCTCCCCAGTTATCTGGATGCCACCCTTGGAGTTTACTGAAACTTAATACCACCTAAGTTTCAAACCCACTACACCAATCTTCCTTTCTCTCTCTCTCAATTTCTGTAAACGCCCGTGCCCTGAAATAATTTAATGGTATTCATATCCCATTTGGCGCGCGCAAATTATAAAAAAAAAAAAAAAAAAAATAGACAATGTAAACTCTATCATAGAGATAAAAGGAGAACAGAAGAAACTCCATAACAATAGTTTAAAGAAATACGATGCAAATTAATTCTCGACAAGAACGGAATGACACAGACTTCAATCTACCCAATTTGAGAGAAGAAGACCGGAGAATCTCTCGAATGTTCCAAGAAGTGGTTTCTTCAGCTATTCAGAAAAGCGAGAAGCAGATCATGTCGGACTTCGCGGACAGCATAAGAAAAGGAATGGTGACTTTCCAGGCCAATATAAGCCTGCTACAGAATAAGATCTGCGACCTCGAAAGAAAAGCCATTTAGCAGAAAGAACTACCACAGCAAACAGACAGACAAGCTCCACGACTGACAGACGGACAAACGGGTAGGCAGACAAACAGACAGACGCTAAGACCAACAGATGATATTAGCTCTCTTGTGCGAATGGAGACTCCGTCATTTCACAGAAGTCCAAGTCTTGGAAAGCCGGTAGAAGTTCATAAGTGGGGGGACTAAGTTTGATGGCTCGTCAAAATCGATGTCTGTAGAAAGCTTCTTATTTCGTATAGAGACTCTGCGACGAAAATGTGGGTTGCCAGAAGAGCAGCTTTTCACCAACTTCCACCACTTGGTTTCAGGGCTTGCGGAAAAGTGGTACTGGGAGTATATGTAGGAGAATGAGGGTGATGAGCTGCTCAACTATTTTGATTTGAAGACGGAACTGGTAAGCCAGTTCAAACATCAACAACTCTTCTATAGCGACATACGGACTTTGACTTTACAAATGAAAATCAGACCACACGAAGACGACTTGGTAGCCATCCTCAGAAAAAACATTAAGGACAGGGTAGCTACACTGATATTCGGGTGCACCTTCAGAAGCATACAAAAGTTGAGGAGGAGCGTAGACGCGCCGAAAAGCACATGGCGGCGAGTTATTCCAGGATGAGGCGCAACGTCAACGAAATAGCCGACGACCAAGGAGACCGTAGTTTACGGAGAATTATACTGGGTGACGTAGATGACGAAGATTTGGAAGTGGCTGCAGTCCAGAACATAAGAACGAACCGATCAGCAATCTATTTGCAAACAGATTGCGAACAAAATAACTAACACTTTCGCAGACCGGACAGACTTGACTAGGAAAACTGAACAAATTCCACCAGTATGTCCATCCTCGTTCCACACCCTGATATGTTTCAGTTGTGGGCAGGGCAGCTTCGCCTTCAACTGTCCGAAGTGTCGGGGAAACTTGAAGGTCGGCGGTGCTTCCAAGAATCACTCGTCGATGGCGTCTGCATTCCCGGAGAATCAGGACAAACTAGGGCAGTTCACATCTTGATGAGGGTCCCAAATGGTCAGGACACCGCCACGAAGAAGGAGTTCCCTCCGAGAAAGACCCTTCACAGACGACTGCAAGAGTACGAAGAAGCTAGACGACGAATTTTCGGAAAGGAGATTGTACGACCTTCGACCCTTCGGAACTTCAAAAAGATACATAGGGAAAAGGTTGCAATATATAGACTACGAAAGAATCAAATAGAATCATCTGTGATATGTACATCGGACGATAATAGGCCCTATGCAAAAGTGAGAATAGAAGGTAAAGATGTTCTAGGGCTATTAGATAGTGGAGCATCGATTAGCTGTTTGGGTAAAGGTGCACTCGAGTTCATAGCTAGGACGAACGTAATGATGACAAGGATGGCAACAGACATTAGAACCGCGGGCGGGAACTACCAACGGATACAAGGACGTTTTAAAACGATTGTTTCATGGGGTGGCAAAACCCAAGAAATGGAGCTGTATGTTGTTCCTAGTTTGCAGCAGCAGCTCTATTTAGGGGCAGATTTTTGGAGTGCCTTTCAGGTGACTCCTCACATTATTGACGACCTTGACACTCCATCTCCGACGGTAGAGAGTTCTCCGGTGCAGACATTGTCAACCACACAAACAACACAGCTGGAAAGAATCAAGCAAATGTTCCCATCGTTTGCAGTGCAAAGTCTGGTTAAGACCTCCCTCGAAAAGCATGTTATCGAGGTGGATGACGAGCAAATTTAAATTAAAAAGAGGCACTACCCGATCTCGGCAGCGATACAGAAGCTGCTTTTCGATGAACTTGACCGAATGCTTTCTCTCGGGGTCATCGAAGAGAGTAATTCATAGTTTATTTATTTATTTACAGAGATTTATTTATTTATCCATAGACTTATTTATTTATCCATAATTATTTATTTATCCACAGAGTTATTTATTTATTTATTTATAGAGGTAGATATATATTTATAGCGATTTATTTATTTATTCAGAGATTTATTTAGAGATTTACTTATTTAGTTATAGATTTATTTAAATATAGAGTTTATTTAGTCATTGATGGAGATGTTTATTTATTAGTAGAGCAATTTATTTCTTTTATAGATTTATTCGTGTAGTATAGAGTCTCTCATGTAGATAACACACTCAAGATAAATTGTATATTGTAAAGGTTAAACTAACGTGCCCCTAGAATTGGAGAGGAATGGCAATAAAACCACAAGCAGCCATATAGACACCCAAAGGCTCACAACTCAGAAAGTTCGCCATTAGCACACACGCACACATGCACACACACACACACATGCACACACATAGCAATGTGTCACAGACACCAAGCCGGGCGGGCTGGTGATGCTAAGCTCAGGCGACTGTGGGGGTCACAAGTGGCGGATAGTGAACGGCCTGCAGAAATGGAGGCTAACTGCGAATACCCAGTAAGCAGTCCCCGACCAAGAGCGGCAGAGAAGGAGGGCTTGGCTGAAAAGGTTAAAGGAACCCCTATGAACTCTCTGCGACAAGACGAGTAAGCACCGTCTTCCATATATGTGCTTTCCACCTCAAGGTGGCTACGAGGGATACAGAAAGGAGAAAATGGCGAGATCCGGACAAACCCGCCACATCGTAAAATGCGCAGCTTCTTTGCCCGAAAGGGATGCTGCATATATACATACATATATATATGTATATACATAGGTATATATATATATATATAAATAACCATAACCACTACCCTAAAACATTAAGACTGAGCCCAGTAAGGTCTTAATTATGGCATACTGGAAAACGAATTGGAATGACAGCTATGAGGGCTGACGTTTGTAGTATTCTGTTACCTGAGTAAGCAAGAGTGAAATCTTGCAGAAATGGCTTTCAGACTAATGCTACAAGCGCCTCCATCCCGTTAAAACCTTGGCAGGCCTAAAAGTACGTTCAATGTTTCGTCACCATTTAGTTGGTGGTGTAGGTCCAGATGTAACATTCCTGGTTAGCACCGATCCGGCTCTGGCACAAAACCCCATAAGGGCTTGTGTCAACCCTCGCATGGCCTCACTTCTTGCAAAGACAACCATGGGATCCTTAGGTGACTACACATTCGAACATTGATAGCGGCTTTGAGTGGGGATCCACTAGAAATGATTACAACAAAAACAAACAAAAACACCGGAGAAATTGAAGTAGAGGAGAATGAGGAGAACCCCTTCCAGAGGGGATCAAGGATGCTGAGGTTACCAATTGACCCAGTAGCAGCATCACAAAGAAGTGCGGAACGACGCGAGTCACCCGCAATACGAAAGGTGACGGTCGAACCACCAACCCATAAAACTGATTTCCACAAGTTAGGTGAGCAAATTAGAGGTCTGGTAGAAATGCTGGAAGATGGCAAAAGGCGTTCAATCCACCAAGCGATGCGAGATGCTATTGAAAGCATCAGAGCTCTCTACGAGCTCTCGGCGATTCAGCTGCACGATGAGGAAGCAAAGCGAGTGATTCGCCGGAACAACTCGTCGCAAACTTCGCCATGGCTAAAAACAACATCTGAGCCCAAGAGAAGACAAGTTGCAGACGACGAACCCCCGGAGCCAAAACGAAAGCAGCAACAGCCACCGAATGGCGCGGCAGACAACGAACCACCGAAGCCAAAACAGACGCAGAAAAATACATCAAACGATGTTACAGGCAAAAAGCGCTCGGAGCCAAAGCGTAAACAAAAACAAACTCCATTGATAAACACCAAGGAGAAGGATGAGACCACCGGCGTAGAGACCCCAGTGGTCAGACCTAAGAAAAAAGTTACATCGACAAACAAGAAGCAACCGGCAGGAGAAGAAGAATGGGTAAATACCACCAAAAAGAAGGTCGCCAAAAAGAAGCAACAAGAGATCAAAAGACCTAGACCTGACGCTATCGTCATTAAAGCGACGGGGTCCGTCTCATACGCGGAGATACTACGCAAGGTGAAGGCAGACCCCAAACTGGAAACAGTGGGAAAGGCGGTAACTAAAATCAGGAGGACACAGAAGGGAGACCTCCTTATACAATTCAAGGAGACGGAAAATAAGACAAACGAATTTAAAGGCGTCATTAGTGAAGCTCTAGCAGAGCAAGCGAATGTAAGTTCGATTACGCATCGCACTACCCTTGAGATCAAAGACATCGATGAAGTCACGACTATAGACGACGTAATCAATGCAATCGAAGCCCAGTTTGGAGTGAAAGTTTCACCGGCAGATATTTTGTCCCTGCGGAGGGCGTACGGAGGAACACAAACAGCAACGATCAGCTTTCCCGCAGTAGACGTAAGAAAGTTGTTAGAAGCAGGAAAGATTAAAATCGACTGTCGCATGCGCGAACGAACCCTCCTTAAAAAGTGCTTCAAATATTTAGAGTTTGGTCATCTAGCCTGGCAATGCAAAAGCGAGGAAAACCGCTCCAAGCTATGTAGGAGATGTGGAGGAGATGTGGAGGAGAAGGCCACATAGCGAAGAATTGCAACAAGGATCCATCCTGCATGTTCTGCAAGAAAGACCACCCGGTCGCCGCGCAGCATGTAGCCGGCAGTAGCAAATGCCCAGTATTTCGGAGAGCTATTACAAGCAAAATACCATGAAGATTCTACAGATAAATCTTAATCACTGTAGAATAGCACAGGACATCCTAGCACAAACGGTCAAGGACGAAAGCGCTGACGTTATTATGATCAGTGAACCATATAAATGTCCCGAAGAGAACAACAATTGGATCTGCGATAAGGCAAAACAGGCGGCGATATGGATGTGTGGACGCTATGCCTTTCAAGAAACAAACGACCAAGCAGTCGGCTTCGTACGGGCGAAAATAAATGGGATCCATTTTTATAGCTGCTATGCCCGACCCAGTTTGACGGCCAGCGAGTACCAACTAATGCTGGATAATCTAACCACGGATGCGCTCCAGAGAGCCCCAGTGGTTATAGGAGGAGACTTCAACGCGTGGGCAACAGAATGGGGCAGCAGGCTCACCAACACCAGAGGACAGGTCTTATTGGAGACATTCGCTCCCCTAGCGATAGGCATTGCTAATATGGGCCGGACAAATACTTACCGGAAGGCTGGAGAAGGGTCCATTATTGACATCACCTTTGCGAGCAACTCCATCCTGAAAACCATAAAGTGGAGGGTCAGTGAGGAATATTCACACAGCGACCATCAGGTGATAATACTGGAAATAAAAGGAAAAAAACAGTCCAGATCCCAAAACTTACTGGCCCAAAATGGAATGACGGATCTTTCGATAAGGATGCATTCGAAGAGATGTTGAACGGTGATCGAGCTCCAAGCGGAACAGCGGAGGCCCTCGCTCACCACCTCACAGGCACCATCACTACAGCGCGCGACGCATCAATGCCTAGGAGAGCAAACACCAGGAACGCATCACCGTGCTACTGGTGGAACGAGGAAATAGGCGAACTCCGGGCAAAATGTCTGCAAGCTCGGTGCAAAGTCCAACGATCAAGAAGGAGGGCGGATTTCCAACGATGCCTGGACACCCTTAGACTGGCGAGACGTAGCTTAAATAGAGCCATTAAGGAAAGCAAAACTGCATGCATTAAACGTCTCTGTCAAGAAGCTGACATCAACAAATGGGGCTCGGCATACAGAATGGTGATGACGAAATTAAAGGGCTATAGGACTCCTCAAATAACATGTCCGATAATGCTGAGATCCATAGTAGAGCACCTCTTCCCTCAAAGGCCTGCTGCTATGTGCAATATTATACGAGAAGTCAATCCAGAAGATATTCCTTTAATTACTCACGAGGAACTGCTAAGGGCATGCAGCAAGATAGGTGACAACAAGGCTCCGGGACCCGACGGCATCCCGAACAAGGCAGTAAAGGCAGCTGTAACAAAAAGACCAGACCTCTTCATAACAACAATGAAGCAGTGCCTTGAAGAAGGAACCTTTCCCGAAAAATGGAAAACGCAGCATTTGGTCCTACTGCCAAAAGGAAAGAAGCCCCCAGAAGAACCATCATCCTATCGCCCAATATGCCTATTAGACACCGTGGGAAAGATCCTCGAGAAGATAATCTGTAATAGATTACTCGCAGTAGTAGAAGAGAAAGGAGCCCTCTCAGATCACCAATTTGGCTTCAGAAGAGCACGATCTACTGTTGATGCCATAAGAGCGGTAGTCGATATCGCCAAAGGTGCCATCGAAGGAGAAAGATGGCTCTACGGCACAAAGGAGTATTGTGCAGTAGTAACGCTGGACATTAAAAACGCATTTAACTCTGCGAACTGGTCGTTTATTAGAAGGTCACTTGCCAGGATGGATACGCCATATTACCTGCTACGGATAGTGACGAACTACTTCAACAACAGGAAGCTGAGGTACAATACCGATGAAGGCGTAAAATACTACAACGTAACTGCGGGAGTTCCACAGGGATCGGTTTTAGGGCCACTATTGTGGAACATCATGTACGACGGAGTACTACGATTAGCGTTACCTGGGGGAGTAACGATAATTGGATTCGCCGATGACATTGCAGTCGTGACAGTAGCTAAACAGATCCGTGCAGTAGAATTAGCTACAAATGAAGCAATTGCCCGGATAAAAGATTGGCTAGTATCCGCCGGACTAGAACTAGCTGACCATAAAACAGAAGCTGTTCTTATAACCAGCCGGAAAACTGTCGAATTTGCCAACTTTCAGGTTGGTAACCAAACCATCAGGTCGAAAGAGGCAGTTAAATACCTTGGAGTAATGCTGGACAACAGGCTACGGTTTAAAACGCATGTTGATTTTGTTACCAAAAAAGCATCGCAAATGCAGGGAGCTCTCTCGCGTATCATGCCTAACATCGGTGGACCTGGATACGCTAGAAGGATTCTACTCTCTAGAGTTATCACCTCAGTTCTGTTATATGCCGCCCCAGTCTGGGCGGACGCACTGAGGACGAAGGAGACCAAAAGGAAACTATCGTCATCATACAGACTCTGTGCGCTACGGACAATCAGCGACTTTCGAACCATCTCTGACGAAGCTGCATTTGTCATAGCTGGAATGGTCCCCATCGATATTCTCGCAGATGAAATGCTAAGGATATATAACAGAAGAGCATTGAGTCATCACGACGCCACTGGTATCAAGGTGATAAAAATTGAAGAAAGGGCAGCGTCAGCAGCTATGTGGCAAGCTGGTTGGGCTAATACAACAAAAGGCAGATGGACATACAAACTTATACCGACAATCCAAGATTGAATAAGTCGAAAGCATGGAGACTGCAACCACCATCTAACGCAGTTCCTGTCTGGCCATGGTGGCTACCGCAAATATCTACACCGATTCGGACACGACAACTCACCATACTGCCCGGAATGCCCAGGTGAAGATGAGGATACGGAGCACGCAGTGTTTTACTGCACACGTTTCACGGCATGGAGAATTACTCTGCCAAGTCCGTCATTACTCCTCGACCATATGTTACGGTTGGAAGAAAATTGGGAGAGCGGGGAGTGTGGTTGTAGTGTGTAGGGTGTGTGTTTAGTATGTAGACGTATTTCCGGCATCGATTACTCAGGTTTGCGAATCGTGCATGCTAGTAGCACTCGGGATATTGGTATCTATGAAAATTGCGCATCCCTGGCGCAATCCAAAAAAAAAACATCACGAAAGGTGACGTTCGAACCACCAACCCATAAAACTGATTTCCACAAGCTAGGTGAGCAAATTAGAGGGCTGGTAGAAATGCTGGAAGATGGCAAAAGACGTTCAGCATCAGAGCTCTCTACGAGCTCTCGGCGATTCAGCTGCACGATGAGGAAGCAAAGCAAGTGATTCGCCGGAACAATTCGTCGGAAACTTCGCCATGGCTAAAAACAACATCTGAGCCCAAGAAAAGACAAGTTGCAGACGATGAACCCCCGGAGCCAAAACGAAAGCAGCAATAGCCACCGAATGGCGCGGCAGACAACGAACCACCGGAACCAAAACAGATGCAGAAAAATACACCAAACGATATTGCAGGCAAAAAGCGCTCGGAGCCAAAGCGTAAACGAAAACACATTCCATTGATAAACACCAAGGAGAAGGATGAGACCACCGGCGTAGAGACCCCAGTGGTCAGACCTAAGAAAAAAGTTACATCGACAAACAAGAAGCAACCGGCAGGAGAAGAAGAATGGGTAAATACCACCAAAAAGAAGGTCGCCAAAAAGAAGCAACAAGAGATCAAAAGACCTAGACCTGAGACTATCATCATTAAAGCGACGGGGACCCTCTTATACGTGGAGATTCTACACAAAGTGAAGGCAGACCCCAAACTGCAAACAGTGGGAAAGGCGGTAACTAAAATCAGGAGAACAGAGAAGGGAGACCTCCTTATACAGTTCAAAGAGACGGGAAATAAGACAAACGAATTTAAAGGCGTCATTAGTGAAGCTCTAGCAGAGCAAACGAATGTAAGTTTGCTTTCGCATCGCCCTATCCTTGAGGTCAAAGACATCGATGAGGTCACGACTGTAGACGACGTAGTCAATGCAATCGAAGCCCAGTTTAGAATGGAAGTTTCACCGGCAGATATCTTGTCCCTGCGGAGGGTGTACGGAGGAACCCAAACAGCAACGATCAGCTTTCCCGCAGAAGACGTAAGAAAGCTCCTTAAAAAGTGCTTCAAATGTTTAGAGTTTGGTCGTCTAGCCTGGCAATGCAAAAGCGAAGAAAACCGCTTCAAGCTATGTAGGAGATGTGGAGAAGAAGGCCACATAGCGAAGAATTGCAACAATCATCCATCCTGCATGTTCTGCAAGAAAGACCACCCGGACGCCGCGCAGCATGTAGCTGGCAGTAGCAAATGCCCAGTACTCCGGAGAGCTATTACAAGCAAAATACCATGAAGATTCTACAGATAAATCTTAATCACTACAGAATAGCCCAGGACAGCCTAGCACAAACGGCCAAGGACGAAAGCGCGGACGATATTATGATCAATGAACCATATAAATGTCCCGAAGAGAACAACAATTGGATCTGCAATAAGGCAAAACAGGCGGCGATATGGATATGTGGACGTTATGCCTTTCAAGAAACAAACGACCAAACAGTTGGCTTAGTGCGGGCGAAAATATCCCCCAAATACCAACTACTATGGGCAACATCGTAAGAGAAGTCAGTCCAGCATACATTCCACCAGCTGCTAAATGCACGTTTTTTTTTCTGTGAAGGGAAATTAGGGAAATTTATTTTTGTTGGTCGTAATTAGTTTTCGACTTAAACGATTGCATTTTCATAAAATCGTAAGGATATTATTACCGGGTTTTTTTTTTAATTCATTTTTATTTTCAATTAAATCAACATTGGTTATACGTTTCCGCGAAGTCTTAGGGGATTTCTGCAGAAGGTTGTGCTTTTAACATTAGTAATTGAAATTAAGTAAGCTTAGTTTAATATACATTCAATATAAAATTTACGAGAAAAAAATTATCAGTAAACATACATATGTATTTTTAGTTGCTTGAATTCAGTATATAGATTTACGTACGGATTTAAAATTTGTATTTAAATTTAAAGTTCAGGTTTAGGCACACTGCATTTCAATTGAGTTCTTCCATAGTTGTTGTAGAATCGGGGCTCTTGGAGCATACCTTGTGCACGCCTTCTCGTGTTTATCCCATGGTTAAGAGGTATGATGATTCGTGTGTCGTCGTAGTACTCTAATATTAGCGTCATTTTGAAGATGTCTTCCACTTGAAGGACATTAAACCTTCCTCGGTCAGTAACATTTCGGTGAGTAATTACGTTTAGCTTCTTCAGTGCTGCAGTTTGTAATTTTCTCAGTTTTTCTAAATGTGTTACCGATGCATTGCCCCAGGCAAGTTTTCCATACCTTAGCTTGGATTCCACTAACGCAAAGTACACTGGCCTTAGTACAGATGGTGTATCATGGTACTGCAAATGAGTTAGCGCGTATAGTGCTCTTTTAAGACTCGTACGTAAGCAATCAATGTGCTCGTCCCATAAAAAGTTACTGTCAATTATGACTCCTATATATCTGTAGCTTTCTACTATATCTATAGGACAGCTAGTAGACGTACGGCAGGAATCATTCCTAAAATATAAATGTGGTTCTGTTGGATGATCATGACACCATTTGTGTAGGTATTCCTTTAACCGATGAAAAATTAATCCTCGTATTCCAATACGTTCCAGAGCATCTAGTAACTTTGAATGATCAAGCGTGTCAAAAGCTTTACTGAAGTCCATGAATATCACCAAAACGTGGTAACTTTTGTTTAGGCTTTCATTGATATGATTTGTGAATTCTCCAAGTAGCTCACTCCTGCTTTTCTTTTTCTGAAAACCGTATTGACTTTCGTGGATGAGGTAGTGTTTACCAATAAAATTCTGCAACCGGTTTATAACTACTTCTTCAAGGCACTTTTCAACTACTGGCAATATTAATATTGGCCTGTAGTTGTTGAGTTCACTTTTAGTACCTCCTTTGTATTTTGGGCTGACCACAGCAGTTTTTAAGGTTTCTTGAATTTTTGCTTGTGTAAGACTCAAATTAATAAATTTGCACACAATCGGCGCAAAAATTTCCGCATGAGCTTAAATATCCACAGCTCGAATTCTATCAATACCCGGCGGCTTATTTTCCCCAAGCAAACCAATTATTTTTAGCATTTCAAAGACATTTGTTTCTTGAATAAACACTGATCTGTCTAATGTTCTATCTGAGTGCATCGATATAATTGAGTCGCAATGGTGCACGATGTTAACAATCTGTCCGCTAAAGATTTTTGCACATTCGCTGGCGAGATTATTCAGACACATTTGGTCACTGAATTTCTTAATTATGGTTTCATCAACGCTAGGCTTTTACCTTCCCATTATCTCATTTATTAGGCTGCATGTTTTGCGGGGATCCGATTTTATCTGTTTGAACTTGCTTTAGTAAAAAGAACATTTTTGTGCAGTTATTTCTCTGTTTAGTTTGTTTCGAAAAGTCTTATATTCCAGTTCATAAGCCCTGCTCAGTCTCTTGTTCTTCCACCTTTTGTACAGCTCATCTTTTTTTTACATTTAGCGATTAAGTCATGTGACATCCATGGGTTATTCTTTCTTTTATTGTTTATTGTTGTTACAGATGTCGGCCTTTCATATATGGTTTTCATTTTATCGACAAGTTTCTGATAAAGAGAGTTTGCATCATTTTCATTAATTACTTCTTCAAAATTTGATTCAGCGATTAGTTCCTTTACTTTCGCGTTAGATATATATGGCATGCTTACTTGTTTTTCTTTTACAGCTGATTGTTGAGAATTTGTGAAATAAAGGGTTGGGTAATGATCTGTGATACAGCTTTCAATCACCGCTGAGTTGATTCGGTAATCCGTTGAATTAGTTAAGATGTGATCAATTGTCGATTTTGTGCCCGTTTTCAGATCTACCCTAGTATACTCTGTTATTGCATTCATTAACCCCAGTGACGCTAGTATTTCTAAATATTCTTTTACACCATATAAAGCCAGATCTTTAACATTAATATTCACATCGCCCATTACTCAAATCTCGTCTTTTTTCCCAAATTGCTCAATATTGTTTCCGGTGGTCTGTATATTCCAAATACATATTTGTATTTATTGTTTTGTACAAATCGAATTTGGATGTTTTCGTATGATACGCTTTCAGATGTGAGTCTTATGAATTCTATGCCATTTCTAATTAACATTAAGATTCCACCACCTTTGCGTTTTT
Source organism: Pocota personata (assembly GCA_963082735.1). Classification (NCBI taxonomy): domain Eukaryota; kingdom Metazoa; phylum Arthropoda; class Insecta; order Diptera; family Syrphidae; genus Pocota; species Pocota personata. The sequence goes on from OY720431.1 coordinate 88,361,371, forward strand.
CTCTATTCAGAAACTCAGTCTGAAAGCCACCTTAGACTATAAGACACTTTTTCTTCTTCCTCTATATTTGTTTCAACTAAGACAATAATTTTTAATACTGTAACATAATGTAGCATAATAACTACGCTCCAACAACTATGCAACACATTCCGAAGTGTCTTTTCATTCGAACATAATTTCGTTCCGAAGTGTCTTTTCATTTGAGGTTCGTGTCCACAGTTCGTGTCCACGGTAAGAGACGGATAATATCTAAGACGACGTCACGGAATTAAGAGAGAATTATAACCGCAAGAAATTATTGTCATCTTGGAATAATTACATCAGAATTTTCTTGTTCCAGTGGTCGAAGAACGAAGAACTCTGCGAACTGGTCGTGCATTAGAAGAGCACTTGCGAGGATGGATACGCCATATTACCTGCTACGGATAGTGACGAACTAGTTCAACAACAGGAAGCTGAGGTATATTATCGATGAAGGGGTAAAATACTACAACGTAACTGCGGGAGTTCCACAGGGATCGGTTTTAGGGCCACTACGTTCTACGATTAGCGCTACCTGGGGGAGTAACGATAATTGGATTCGCCAATGACACTGCAGTAGTGACAGTAGCTAAACAGATCCGTGCAGTAGAATTAGCTACAAATGAAGCAATTGCCCGGATAAAAGACTGGCTAATGTCCGCCGGACTAGAACTAGCTGACCATAAAACAGAAGATGTTCTTATAACCAGCCGGAAAACCGTCGAATTTGCCAACTTTCAGGTTGCTAAACAAACCATCAGGTCGAATGAGACAGGTAAATACCTTGGAGTGATGTTGGACAATAGGCTACGGTTTAAAACGCATGTTGATTTTGTTACCAAAAAAGCATCGCAAATGCAGGGAGCTCTCTCGCGTATCATGCCTAACATCGGTGGACCTGGATACGCTGGAAGGATTCTACTCTCTAGAGTTATCACCTCAGTTCTGTTCTATGCAGCACCAGTCTGGGCCGACGCACTGAGGACGAAGGAGACCAAAAAGAGACTATCGTCATCATACAGACTCTGTGCGCCTCGGACAATCAGCGGCTTTCGAACCATCTCTGATGAAGCACTAAGCACTCGGGCTATTAGTATCTATGAAGATTACATACCCCTGGCGCAACCCAAAAAAATATATATATATATATGCCATACATATGCCATACATATATATAGATATATATATATATATTTCAATTTATTGTTTATTGTTATAGTATAATGTTATAATAATGAACAAACAAAAAAATTTAAACCCCAAATTTTCGCAAACATTAAGACCGAGCCCTGTAAGGTCTTAATTATGGTATACTGGAAAATGAATTGGCAGTATTCTGTTACCTGGGTAAGCAAGAGAGAAATCTTGTAGAAATGGATTTCAGGCTAATGCTGCAAGCGCCCCCGTCCCGTTAAAACCTTAGCAAGCCTCAAAGTACGTTCAATGTTTCGTCACCATTAAGTTGGTGGTGTAGTTCCAGATGTAACATTCCTAGTTAGCACCGATCCGGCTCTGGCACAAAACCCCATAAGGGCTTGTGTCAACCCACGAATGACCTCACTGCTTGCAAAGACAACCATGGGATCATGGTGACTGCACATTCGAACATTGATAGCGGCGTTGTCTGGGGGAAATGACTACAACCAAACCAAACAAAAACACCGGAGGAAATAGTAGAGGAGAACGTGGAGAACCCCTTCCAGGGGGTATCACGGATGCTGAGGTCGCCAGTATAAAAATAGCATCGCAAAGAAATGCAGAATGACGCGAATCACCCGCAATTCTAAAGATGACGGTTGAACCATACGCCCAAAAATCGGATCCCAAACGAAGAGCAGTGGGAAAAGCTTTGTCCAAAATCAGAAGGACACAAAAGGGAGACCTTCTAATACAACTCAAAAAGACGGGAACCAATACAACTCATAAAGACGGTCTTAGCGGAACAAGCGAGTGTAAGGTCACTCACGCACCGTACTATCCTCGAGGTCAAAGACATCGATGAGGTCACTATAATAGATGACATAATCGATGCTACCAAAGCCTACTGTGGAGTGGAAGCTTCAACGACAGACATCTTTTCCCTGCGAAAAGCATACGAAGGAACTCAAACAGCAACGATCAGCCTTCCCGCAGAAGACGCAGGAAAACTATTAGAAGCTGAATATAAATCGGCTGGGTTAACCGTCGCGTCCGCGAACGAACATTGCACAAAAAATGCTTCAAGTGTCTGGAGTTTGGTCACCTAGCCTGGCAGTGTAAAACCGAAGAAGACCGCTCTAAGCTATGTAGAAAATGTGGAACAGAAGGCTACATCGCAAAGAACTGTGAAAAGGAGCCATCATCCATGTTCCGTAGAAAGAAGCACCCAGAATATGCCCAACACGTTGCCGGTAGCAACAAATGCCCGGTCTTCAGGAGAGCCATCACAAGCAAAATATCTCGAAGATCCTGACACAATCTACTAAGGAGGAGGAAGCGGACAGTAAGTTGATTAGCGAACCTTATGAAACTCTCGACAGCAACATTTGGACAAAACTAAACAAGATGCAATATGGATATGTAAAAGACATGCCTTCCAAGAAACCAATGAACCAATGAAATGAAATAAATGGCATTAACTTCTACAACTACTTTGCCCGACCCAACTGGACGACGAGTGATGCCTTAAAAAAAACCAATGAACCAATGAAATGAAATAAATGGCATTAACTTCTACAACTACTTTGCCCGACCCAACTGGATGACGAGTGAATACCAGGCAATGCTAGACAATATAATAAACGATGCACATGGTAGAACTCCAATGGTCATAGGCGGTGGCTTCAACGCATGGGCAACAGAGTGGGGTAGCAGGCTCACCAATGCCAGGAGGCGTATTCTACTGGAAACCTTTGCGCCACTAGAAAAAGTGCTTGCAAACAAACACATATCGCAAAGCAGGTATGGGGTCAATCATCAATATAACCTTTGTGAACAACTCCCAAAATGGCGGCTCAGTGAAGAATATACACAGAGCGACCACCAGGCGATAATAATGGATATTAAGAAATCTGGTTCAACCATTCAGCGCCCTAAATTAACAGGCCCAAAATGGAAAGATAAACTCTTCGATAAAGACTCATTCGAAGAAATGATGGACGTTGATGTCATAACTCGCTTCGGAACAGAGGAGACTCTCTCGCACTAGCTCAGAAGAATAGCCAGTAGAAGAGGTGCAACATGCTATTGATGGAACGAGGAAATAAAAACACTCAGGGCAAAGTGTTTACAAGACCGACGCAGAGTCCAACGATCCAAAGGAAGAGTCGATTTTTAGGAGCGTCTAGACACATTTAAGCTGGCGCAACGCGATCGAAAAAAGGCGATCAAAGGGAATAGGACGATATGTTTTAAACGACTCTGTAACGAAGCAGACATAAACAGTTGGGGTATGGCGTACAGAATGGTGATGACAAAGCTGAAAGGCCATAGGTCTTCACAGATAACACGTCCCTGTTATTACTCGGGAGGAACTATTCGAGGCATGCAAGAAGATAGGCAACAATAAAGCCCCCGGACCGGATGGCATCACCAATAAAGCAGTGAAAGTGGCTGTTCAAAGGAGGCCCGATATCTTTACATCGACGATGCAGAAGTGTCTAGACGACGGAATTTTCCCTGATCCATGGAAGCTCCAAAATTTGGTGCTACTACCAAAAGGAAGCAAGCCGCCAGGTGAACCATCGTTATATCGCCCAATATGTCTACTCAACACTTTGGGAAAAATCCTCGAACGAATAATATATAAAAGACTCCTCGTGGTAGCAGATCAGCAGTTCGGATTCAGAAAATCGCGTTCCACCGTTGATGCCATAATAGCGGTAGTGGATACAGCAGCTGAAGCGATCCAGGGGAAAAGATGGCGAGAAGGGACAAAGAAATACTGTGCAGTAGTGGCTCTGGACATTAAAAATGCCTTTAACTTGGAAGATTGGTCATTTATAAGGAAATCGCTGGCCAGAATGGATACTCCATACTACCTGTTGAGGATAATCACAAATTACTTCACAAACAGGAAGTTGAGGTACCAAACTGACGAGGGGGTAAAGTACTATATCGTCACTGCGGAAGTCCCACAAGGGTCGGTACTAGGCCCTCTTCTATTGAATATTATGTACGACGGAATCCTGCGCCTAGCTCTGCCACAAGGAGTTAGGAAAATCGGGTTCGCTGATGATATCGCCGTAGTTACCGTGGCCAAACACATCCACGAAATAGAGTCAGCCACAAACGAAGCAATCGCAAAAATCAAACACTGGCTAGTATCCGCCGGTCTAGAATTAGCAGACCACAAAACTGATGCTGTTCTTATAACAAGTCGAGAGGCTGTTAAATATGCGAATACTCGAGTCAGCAGCCAGACTATAAGATCAAAAGAAGCAGTTAAATATTTAGGACTAATGCTTGATAATAGATTGAAGTTTAAAGCCCACATAGAATACTCAATCAAGAAATCTTCCCTACTGCATTTGGCCCTCTCTCGAATAGTACCATACATCGGAGGACCTGGATACGCTAGACGGATTTTATTATCCAGATGCTCTCTGTATGGAGACACAGAGGAAATTGTCGGCAACATACAGGCTCTGCGCAATAAGAACAATCAGCGGTTTCCGAACAATATCGGACGAAGCAGCCTGTATCATAGCTAGAATGTTCATTATCGACATCCCCGCAAACAAGATGGTAAGGATCTACGAAAGAAATCGCTTGAGCAATCAAGAAGCAGGAATTGTCAAGAAAATGAAAGAGGAAGAAAAGACAATATCAATAGCTTTGTTTCAAGCTTGGTGGGAAAACAGTACAAAACGCAGATGGACCTACAAGATGATCCCCAGCATCGAGGAGTGGATAAGACGAATGCATGGGGACTGCAACTACCTTCTTACACAGGTGGCTATCGGAAGTATTTATACAGATTTGGGCACGATAGCTCACCTTTCTGTCCAGATTGTCAAGATTAAGAGGAAGACACAGAACACGCAGTGTTCCATTGCAATCGCTTCGCAGAATGGAGATATATCTTGCCGAGTCCACCGCTCCTTATAGACCACGATCAGAGGAGAACTGGATGGAAATTTGCGCACTCGTAACGAATGTCAAAAAGAGCTTCGTATAATTGAGAAAGCAATTAGAACAGAAGCAGCAATACAAGAAGCAAAGCATAAATTGCTAACCAGCCCCGCGAAGAGATACCTAACGGCCGTCCCGCGAGGAGAGTGGTAGAAGTGAGCTGAGTATGGATTAGTACGTAGGCGCATTCCTGGAATCGAGTAATCGGGTATGCGCACCGTGAATGCTAGTAGGCTACTAGTATCTTTAGAAGGTTACCCCATCCATTGGCATATCCATTAAAAAAAATCAAAAATATATGCCATACTTCAATCTAATAGATTGAAGTTTAAAGCCCACATAGAATACTCGAACAATAAAACCTCCCTACTGCAGGCGGCCTTCTCTCGAATAGTACCAAACATCGGAATACCTGGGTACGCTAGACGGATTTTACAATCCAGAGTCGTCAGCTCGGTTCTCCTGTATGCTGCCCCGGTTTGGGCGGCGGCGTTAGCGACGATGGAGACACGGAGGAAACTGTCGGCAACATACAGGCTCTGCGCGATAAGAACAATCAGCGGTTTCCGAACAATATCGGATGCAGCAGTGTCATAGCTGGAATGATCAGTATCGACATCCTTGCAAAAGAGATGGTAAGGATCTACGAAAGGAGAAGCTCGAGCAATTAAAAAGCTGGAATTGTCAAGAAATTAAAGAGGAAGAAAAGACAATATCAATTGCTTTGTAGAAAGCTTGGTGGGAGAACAATACAAAAGGCAGATGGACCTACAAGCTGTTCCCCTCCATCGAGGAGTGGATAAAACGAAGATTTGGGAACGATAGCTAACCTTTCTGTCCAGACTGTCAAGATCGGTGTATCCATAAAAAATTAATATATGTAAAAGTACGGTAGCAGTGTTGGTGATTCCAGGCTAACTGTCCTAATTGTGTGAAGGAGAGATAAGCTGCAATGGTTTTGGGAAGTTTAACGTTAAGCCAAGGAGTCAGTCGATGTCGAGCTCTCAGCGAGCACAGTTATTCGAAGTGGTAGTTAACCCTTGAGTAGTTAAAAACTTGTTTTAGTTGTTCTTATAGAGCCGTTTTGCCACGTTTTTCTTTAAATCACTATTTCGATCATTTTTTTAAATTAACATTATTATAGATCATAACTTGTTAAATGAAATATAATTATAGAGCATAAATTTAAATCATCGGCGTTTAAATCTTTACATTTGGGGACTCAACCGTCGGGTCATCCGTACTAAAAAATATTTTAAAAAAATAAAAAAGAAAAACAATTTTCAGCACATGAGTACGAAAAAAACGAAACAGGTTGCGAGGGAGGAAAGTAAAAGGTCAAAAACAACGGACATAAAAGAAGCGTTTACTCAAGCAGAAGTGGAACTGAGGCAACAGTATAACACGCGGTCATAAACACAGCAAAGGAAAGCAGCGATGAGTGAGGAAAAAGAAAAAACCCAAAACGAACGCGAAACGGAGTCAACGTCGAGCGCCGCTAGAAGAATAGAAATGGAAAAAAAAGTCGAAAAAAGTAGTGCGTTGAATACGCAACAAACGGGCGAGCAGAATGATGAGAGCTTGCGACAAGTTATTCAATTGCTCACTTTAAAAATTCAAGCAGACGAACTAAAACAAAACGATTCGAAAGTTTCAGTTGAAAATTTTGCAAAAATTATTCCAGACTTCGATGGAGAGACGATTCCAGTCAAACACTGGTTTCAAAATTTTGAGCAGAATGCCGATGCCTATGGTATGAGTGAAAAGCAGAAGTATGTGCAAGCACGAGGCAAGATGACGAATACAGCCAAACTGTTCCTCGAGTCGGTGTCTGTGTTTACGTTTGTTACTGGAGAACGAGTTTGAATGCACATATAATATTGCAGAAATTCATAAGCAGTTAAGTGAGAGGAATAAGCGCAAAGAAGAAAGTTTCCACGAGTACGTTTTACATATGAAAAAAATCGCCGCACTTTTTGGGGTTGACACGGAGTCCGTCATACGCTATATTGTAGACGGTCTAAACATAAAAACCGAAATCAAGTACAATATGTACAACTGCAAATCATTTAAAGAACTCAAAGAGAAGTACGATATTTTTGAGCGTATAAACGACAAGGATAAAACAGATAAACAGCAGAACGGTAGTGCCAAGAAAAACCGGTACATTCACACTGATAAGAAGAATCACTGTTATAACTGTGGATCTACTGAACATCTGCGCAAAGACTGTCGAGCAGAACAGAAGTGCTTCAAATGTAACCAGAGTGGACACATATCCACAGCTTGTCCTCGAGCGATGAAGAGCGTTAACGTTGTTATTGATCGTAACCGGTTAAAGGAAATAATGGTAAAAAACGTCAAAGTTGAATGCTTGGTTGACACGGGTTCGGATGTGACAATCATGAAGGAGCGTGTCTACAAACAACTTAAAGATGTCAATTTGCAAGAGTTTCTCGTTTCTATGTGGCCTGGGTAACAAAAAAACAAATCCGATTGGGCATTTTAAAGCTGAGGTTGCAGTCAATGGCATGCAGACCATGCAAAAGTTTGTTGTGGTCCCAGACGATACGGTTGAATGTGAAGCACTACTTGGATATGACTCTACAAAAAAGTTCTACTTTACATCAGGCAACAATGGTTATCAATTTTCTCCTTTGTTACAGGAGGAAATTGAGAGGGAGAAAAATCAGATAAGTATTTATAACATTGTTGAATAAAGTACTGATATTGACACTCCTCCACAGTATAAAGACGTTGTCCAAAAGATGATCAAAAATTATAAGCCAGTTGACGTAAGCATAGAATGCCCAGTTAAGTTGAAGATTGTGCCAGACCGAGAAGTTAAACCATTTCGTCAAGCACCAAGCCGCCTTCCAGTTGATGAAGCTGAAGCAGTACAGAAACAGATTGACGAATGGCTTGAAAAAGGCATTATACGTAAATCGACGTCTAATGTTGCCAGCAGAGTTGTCGTTGTTAGGAAGAAAGACGGCTCCTACCGCGTATGTGTGGATTTTCGAAATCTTAACAACATGGTGCTGAAGGATTGCTTTCCAGTACCACTGATAGACGACGTGCTGGAAAAGTTGCAGAATGCAAAATATTTTACAGTCATGGACCTAGAAAATGGGTTTTTCCATGTACCAGTTGAGGAGTCGAGCAAAAAATATACAGCATTCGTCACTAAAAGCGGTTTATTCGAGTTCAACAGAGCACCGTTTGGCTTTTGCAACTCACCAGCTGTGTTCATACGTTTTGTCAATCACGTATTTCAAGATTTGGTTAACCAAGACATGATGAAGCTGTACATGGATGATATTATTATTCACGCGGTGTCAGCTGAGGAGTGCCTTTATAAAATGGAGAGAGTATTAACCGAAGCAGCAAACTATGGGCTGAAAATAAAATGCCAAAAGTGTCGTTTCCTCCAAAAGACGGTCAACTTTCTGGGACATACAATTGAAAACGGGCATATACGACCAGGCAGAGAAAAAACAACCGCCGTTACCAAGTTTCCAGTGCCCAAGAACGTGAAATCTGTGCAATCGTTTTTAGGCCTAACTGGCTTCTTTAGAAGGTTCATAAAATGTTATGCACAAATCGCTCGTCCATTGACAAACTTGTTGCGCAAAGATGTACCGTTCCAGATGGGGCCAGCCGAGCTTAAGTCGATTCAGAAATTGAAAGATGCACTTACAAGAGAACCAATTTTGAAAATTTACGCTAGAAATGCACCTACTGAAGTTCACACTGACGCATCAAAGGACTGGTTTGACGCTGCACTGTTGCAAATGTTTGAAAGCCAGCTACACCCCGTATTTTTCTGGAGCAAGAAGACGTCTGTTCAGGAGTCGCAGAGGCACAGTTATGCGTTAGAAGTCAAAGCCGCATACCTTGCCTTAAGGAAATTTCGCTATTATTTGCTTGGCATTCACTTCAAGTTGGTTACAGATTGCGCAGCATTCAATCAAACAACAAACAAGAAAGATGTCCCGCGAGAAGTAACGCAACGGATTCTATATCTTCAAGACTTTGATTTTGACGTAGAACATCGGCCTGGCGAAAGGATGAAACATGTTGACTGTCTTAGCCGACATCCGCAAAATATACTGTCAGTTTTTTCAGAGGTATCAGCGCGTATAAAGAAAGCTCAGCAGAACGACGCGCATATTAAAGCTGAAGCAGAAATCCTTATCAGTCTACCATATGAAAATTTCAAAATTAAAGGGGGTCTCATATACAAAACTGTAAATGGCAACGATCTGTTGGCTGTACCTAAGTCGATGGAGCCCGAAATTATCGCGGACGAGCATAACGATGGACACTTGCAGTGCAAAAAACTATTCACGCTATTCAGCAAAGCTACTGGATACCGCATCTTGAGGGCAAAGTCGGCCAGTTTATCAACAGTTGCATCAAGTGCATAATACACAACAAGAAGTTGGGCAAAAAGGAGGGTTACTTATACTGTATAGACAAAGGAGATAAGCCGTTACATACTCTGCATATCGACCACCTTGGTCCTATGGACGCTACGTCAAAGCAGTACAAGTTCATTTTTGCGATGGTGGACGGATTTACAAAATTTGTGTGGCTGTACCCTACTAAATCGACTGGATACGAAGAAGTGCTGAAGAAGTTCAACGAATGGTCTATCATATTTGGTGCACCCACTCGGGTGGTCAGTGACAGAGGATCAGCATTCACTTCGAAAGCCTTCGAAGAGTACATGAAAGTGAATGGCATTGAACACGTATTGAGTACAACAGGCGTTGCAAGAGGCAATGGACAAATAGAGCGCGTGAACAGGTCGATTTTATCGATAACAGCGAAGCTATTGGTAGATGAACCGTTGAAATGGTATACTTTTGTTGCTAAAGTGCAGAAGGCAATCAACGCACGCGTCCACAGTTCGACAAAAGTATCGCCGTTTGAATTGATGTTTGGCATTAAAATGAAAAATGAAATAAATGAACAAATCGCCAAACTGCTTGAACAAGAGATGTTGGATAATTTCGACAACGAACGACAGAAAACGCGTGAAGAAGCCAGGAAGCAGATACAACATGCCCAAACAACATACAAGAAGAATTACGACAGAAAACGAATACAGATATAAAGTTGGAGACTTAGTCGCGATCAAACGTACCCAATTTGTTACAGGCAGGAAGTTGGCGAGCGAATACCTTGGCCCATATGAAGTCACTAAGGTTAAGCGAAATGGGCGTTACGATGTAAGAAAAGCAGCGCAAGTCGACGGGCCTATCACTACGGCTACCAGTTGTGACAACATGAAGCTATGGAAGTACGTCACAGAAATCGAAAAACTTTTGTCATCTGGGTCAGATGACGAAGTTCAGGATGGCCGAGTGTAAAAGTACGGTAGCGGTGTTGGTGATTCCAGGCTAACTGCCCTAATTGTGTGAAGGAGAGATAAGCTGCAATGGTTTTGGGAAGTTTGACGTTACGCCAAGGAGTCAGTCGATGTCGAGCTCTCAGAGAGCACAGTTGTTCGAAGCAGTAGTTAACTCTTGAGTAGTTGAAAAGTTGTTTTAGTCGTTCTTATAGAGTCGTTTTGCCAAGTTTTTCTTTAAATCACTATTTCGATCATTTTTCTAAATTAACATTATTATAGATCATAATTTGTTAAATAAAATATAATTATAGAGCATAAATTTAAATCATCGGCATTTAAAACTTTACATATATATCCCATACTTCAGGCGTCTTACAATAATTAGATGATCGGAGCTAATAAACTCATATAGCCGGCCAGTCTGTACAACATGAGACCCTTAGACCCAGGGCGTGGGCCCTTGCCACACGTTAGTCGGCCTATAAACGCGCGAAGGGTACGAAGGAACGCCGCAGTCACTACAGGCCCCTTTTGTAAGAGGCCAGTGCCCTCACGGCCACTCAGACACAATCGTCGATCCTGTTACGATGCCCTAGATGCTGCAATAAAATATAAACACACACAAAACAAAACAAAAAAAAAGAACCTGAGTAATTAATTTCTTTACTGTGAATATTTTTTTTTTCTTTTTCTGAGTTTTTATATGGAGTAATGCTAAGGGCGGAATTTGCTTGATTAAGATATATTAGCTTTAATTATAACTTAGATATAATAATTAATTTTTTTTATAAGAATAAACTCAAATGTACGTAACTAATTTTAGTTTTGTTTTGATAATGATGGGCAGTTAATTTCCCCTGTTGGATGATGGTGTGTTGGGGAATGGAAAGGCCGCCCTTTCGCTGATCACGATGACTTGACAGGACGACTGCACTGACGTGACAAAGACCATACGTGACGACTGTACGCACTTTACTTTTAGGACATTAGACAAGAGTGGCTGGATTGAGGCATTAGGGTCCATCTCCAATGAATATAGACCAAGGAGATAGCGAAGGTTGTGTCATACAGACACAAGGGTTGGTTTTCCATGCTGGTGTCATCAACACCTGGTACGTCTCTGAGACGAGACGTACCCATATCTTGGGGAGACGAGGGGATACAGATGCCGTAGAGTAGGGCTAGAATAGGATAGGTATAAGTTAGTTCAGGTATCGGTTAGGGTTTATCTTAAGTTTTAGGGTAGATTAGGTTTAGTTTAGAATAGTTAGGTGTAGTTTAGATCTGATATACCCTCCTTTTTCCGGGATATGGGCACAAGCCCTTGAGCTTTTCTTCTTCTCCTGTCTTCTTTCCCATCTTTTTTTTTTAAGTCCGTCCGTAGTCTAATTAGGTTAGCTTCTTCTCTTTTCTAATAGGTTCTCTTTGTAAACATATGGCACCATTTTTTTGCGTTTGAGCAGATGGTGTGAGAGTGATGGGAGACAAGAACCAGCCCCGTCTGACGAGTTAAGCCGTGCAACCGCGTGCGCGCCACCGTCCCCTTCATCCACACTGAAGATGCCTCCGTGGCCTGTCCCTAGCTCATAACAATGTAAAATACTGAGCTTTCTCTAATTTTTCTAAGATATTCTCTATATTTGGGATAGGGAATTTATCATCAGCAGTAACTTCGTTCTGTTTACAGTAATCTATGACAATTCTCCACTTCTTTTTCCCTGAATTATACAATTTTTTGTGTACTTGCCAGAGAGGAGAGTTATTTTTTTATTTTTATTAGTTAATAATTATAAGTTAATTAGCATTTCCTTAATTTGCCTACTTATCTCTTGTTCATGAATTTGGGGATACCTATAAATCTTTGAATAAATAGGATTACTATATTTCGTTACTATCTCGTGTTTTACTTCATTAGCATTAGAAAACTTTTGACTTTCTTGAAAAAACGAATCACTATTATCTTTTAAAATACCTTTCAATTTTTCTTTCTCCTCGATATTCATGTCTGTACATTGAAGAATTTTAAATATATCTGCTTTCGAATATTCTAGTATATGAAAGGCTTCTCGGAGATTATTAAAATCGCTGCTTAGTATTATACTGGCTAAACTTGAGACTATACCATTTATAAATGTTTTTAACACTACTGATTCATTCACTGAGGGTGAGAATTCTTCTGGCTTTTGTACATCAATTTCATTCTTAGAATTAAGTTTATCTAATATATCTTTTAGTTTACTAAAATATTCACTCACATTATTATTATTTCTACAGCTAACGGCTTGGTGGTAAAGGCTGTGGTAAATTTCTCTTACTCCAAAGCTTCTGGTCAACTCTGTTTTTATTTGCTACCACGTTGGACTGGTCCCAAGAGTTAGGATGGTTTATACAGCATCTCCTTGAATTTTATTTACTACACTCCTTTGTAGTATAAAATTGTAGGGGGCTTGATCGCCTTGGAATAGTGGTAAGAACAGTTCCACTTCCCTTATGAAAGATGTAAGTTCATAGCCATCTTTCCGTTGAACTGCCTTATTCCAGCTGCTTCTTTTATCAGCTCTGACACGGATTTATTCCAGTAGTTCCTTGATACGGTTTAAATGTCTCTATTATTTCAACTGATTTTGGCATTAAATTTTAATTAAGCTGATTCCAGTTTCACTTTTGTTTTTTTTAATAATGTTCCTAAGAATAGTATTTTGTTTTATCTCTTAATTTATTTCAATCTTTTGGTCTTTTTGACTTTACTTAATATAATCTTTTGATATAAAACTACTTCACAGTTTCACTTTGCAGTTTACATATATTAACTACTAATTTTGTTTAACGTTCGGAATTCTAATTTTTTGATTTAGAATCCTACCGACTGAAAAGTATTGCCAGTAAGCTCTGTTGGCGATTAAAAACAAGAAGAACCAACCAACTTTGATAGTTCTTCGATATCCATAAAATTATGATAAAACAAACAAAACCAGATTCTATGTTTTTGTAAATACATTTGTAATTAATTCATTTATACATAAATCCGCCACATTTATGAAACCAATACACTGGCAAATTGTAATTTCGCGCCAAATTCTAAAGTACATAATAAAGGTATAAATACTCTTAGATGTATAGTTGAAAGTACACTCGAATAAAGCCCTTATAACGAATAGTTTGGTGCGTTTCATTTTACATGTATATATTTCGTTGCTCTTAGTCGACCACAGTAAAGCCAATAGAGTTATTATCATCAACCCCAAGTATAAGTCCGTGGTAAAACATTGGTCCTTCGAGCCGGATAATTTGTGTGTGCTAAAATAAAAAAAATCAGAAAATTCAAGCATAAGTGAGATAAATACTACATTCTTTTTACGAACATTTGTTGAAGTGCAGGTGCAATCCTTTTGCCTTCCTTTGTTTTGAAGACAGTAAATTCCAAGTGTGCAAACCGAGATTTCCATGTCGCGTAATTTCGCTACTGCAGGCGTCCACTTAAGGCACAACATGTAAACACCTAAGTCCTTACTATTTTATCTCCTTTCTTTGTACCTTTTTATATAAAAAAGTGTAAAATGTCTGTTTGGGAATGTGATGAATGTGTGTTTAAGTGTTTTAAAATATGTGTATGGATGTTGGATCAATATATAATGTATAAATGTGTAATTAAATATCACCCAATTGTGCTCCTTCTTGTATATAAATGTTGTTTTTTACTTATGAAATGCGTTTCCCAAGTGTATATGTAGTGTACTGTGTGTTTTCAATAATATGTGTAATGTGCGTGCAAGAAAAAAAGAGTACTGTGTTTAATGTTTAATTTATTGAAATAATGAAGACCAACCGATCTCGCTGGCTGATTAACGTAGACTAACTAATATAAGCTTTGATTTACATAGTTGAAAGATAGCAGCAATGAGAGGTAACAGTTCTCGTCAATTAGTTTACATTGGCAAAGCAATTGATAAGAGAGAGTACATGCGTGAGAAAAAGTTACTGTAGAATTTGAGTGAAAATGAAATGTGTTATGTTGTGTTTGGTGATTGATGAATAGAGTGCGTGTTGACATGTTTGGTCATCCTCCAACCACCGACACGAAGAACAACATGAGAGTCGATAAAGGGGTTTAGCGATAATAGTCTATTCCTTGAAGGTAGTTATTTGTTGCTTTTGAGAGTTACGATTTCGTTATTGAATAATGATGATTGGGCGCTCTTTATGAGATGGGTTTTCGCGAGAGATATCTCTTCAGGTGATAGGGATTCAAAGTTGCGAGTATCTGAAGAAAATCGAGAGTTTTTACCGAACCGAATAACATATGCTATAACGCGCACTGCTTTAAGCCAATTTGAATGGTTATCTAAGACATTTTCAAGTAAATTTAACGAAGTTATGTTTCAGACGAATACCTGTGTGGTAGCTACTTTATGCTCTTCTAGTTGCCTGGAGTCGATGTCCTCCTTGTTATAGCTCGATATAGGCCATTGGTCTTTATTTTCGCTTAGCCACTTGGGTGCTTTCCACCATATGTCCATTTCCGCAAGGATGGCAACATCCCTCGAGTAGCGGCGTCTGCGGGAATGGACGCAGAACGAACGTGGTTCCAACATTCGATCGGAATTGCTGATATTATTTCAGAAGTTCGATTGCCGACAAACAAGCACCATTTCTTTGGGGCGGCTGAGGGCCAATGAAGCACAATTGAGGAGTCTGTCCAGGCGAATATCTTGACATCTGGTTCC
Organism: Pocota personata; assembly: GCA_963082735.1. Lineage (NCBI taxonomy): Eukaryota > Metazoa > Arthropoda > Insecta > Diptera > Syrphidae > Pocota > Pocota personata. The sequence continues at coordinate 88,376,587 of OY720431.1, forward strand.
TGCAATGAAAGCTTAATATTGTTTATGAGTCGAGTTAGTAATAATGCTCCGCACAGCTCGAGCCTCGGAAGTGGCAGAACCTTTAAAAGGGTTTTTGCTGCAACCTGCTGTCCAAGAACCTTATTTATGTTGGATTCTTCGAAGTCGACTGGGGATAGCTCCCGCTGATCCTCAGGCAAAGACATATGAAGTGGCCAGCAGTTTGTGATCCACTTACGAAGTTTGAAACCAGCTAGTTTTAATAAGTTGACCAGTTCTTTACGAAGAGCGAAGAGATCGTCGATTGTATCTGCGCCTGTAATAACGTCGTCGACATAAAAATTATTTAAAATAGTAGCTGATGCACGGAGATGGGTGATAGCAGAATCTAAGGCTAACTGCTGAAGAGCTCGCACAGCTAAAAACGGAGCAGCTGACGTTCCATAAGTTACCGTTAGCAAACGGTAATGTTTTAGAGTATCCTCTGGATTTTCACGCCAAACAATGCGCTGAAAATCAGTATGGTTTTGTGAAACCCAGATCTGCCTGCACATCTTGTCAATATCCCCTGTTATGAAGTATAAGTGACGACGAGAACGTAAACATATTGAGAAGATGTCTTGCTGTATAGTTGGACCAATGAGAAGTGCATCGTTTAATGGCATGGAATTGTGGGCCTTCGCAGATGCGTCGAAAACAACTCTAATTTTTGTGGTACTACTATCCCCTTAAACACGGCATGGTGAGGAAGATAGTAGTGAGAATTATTTGAAGGTTGAAAGATTTCATTAGGATAAACTTCTTCCATATGACCGAGAGAAAGATATTCATTAATAAACGATGAGTATTGGGATTTGAGATCCTGATTAAAATTGAATCTACGTTCGATTGAATGAAAACGAGAAAGGGCTGTACCAAAGGAATCTCCAAAATTGAATTGTGCGGAGAGTTTGAAGGGCAGTTGGACTTCATATCTGCCATCTGAACGACGAACATGTGAATTAGCGAAACTATCCTCTGCCAGTTCCTTCTCGAGAGACAGCGGGGTTTGAAAAGATACTTCCTCCAGTCTCCAAAAACGCTCCAGATCGTGTGTGGTCCAAACGAGTGCAATAAGTTTTCACCTGCGATCCTTCATAGAAGTGCTGTTGGTGACTTCCTGATATTACCCAGCCGAAAATAGTTGGTATTGAAGTCAGTATTCCTTCAACTTCTGACCTTGAGGCCCCTTTTATGATGCTGGGGCGCCTATGAGAATATCGATGGGACCAGGTAGATTATAGTAATGATCAGCAAGTTCAAGAGAAAATACGTTTTCGGGAATATTATTTATGACGAATGGCGGAAGTGAAGAAGTTATGATTGGCAGAAGAAAGCAGTTGATTTCAATCAATTCTGAAGTATAGCGAGAGACTAGGTTAAGAGTCACCAACACATTGGTGACTCCAGCAGATGCGGATGCGATTCCCAGTATTGGAATCCGAGACCGTTTACGAGGTAATCTCAAGCGTTGCGCAACTTGCTCGGTTATGAAGGAAACTTGGGATCCCGAATCGAGGAGAATACGAACGTTCTGAGAAACCCCTTGTTTGTCCTGAAACCGAGCTAGGGCTGTGGGAAGAATGCTTGCGAGACGACGATGGTTGGATTCGACACCCTGATTTGTGACGACAGGTGATTCAGGACTTTGTTGTGGACGAGAGAGGTAGGAATTTGACGAAGGCAATTAAAACAAATTGCATTGTTTTTAACAAAGTCACGACGAGCATCAAGGTTGAGTACTTTGAAATCCTGACAGTGCGAGAGAGTATGATCCCTTTTACACTTTGGACAACCTTGAGGGGATTTAACGAGATGCGTACGAACTGCAGTTGAAGTTTTACTGCGCGTTTGATTAGACCGAGAAAAGGCAAGGCAAGATTCTAGACAGTTGCAACGCTTTTGAAGAAACTCTAGAAATTCATATATTTTACAGTTGTCACTTGACCCTACTTCTTCAGCCCAGGCCTGCTTAATCTCGTGGTCTATCTTTTGAATTAATAGGTAGATTAGCCAAGAGTCCCGGTTAGTCGAGTCCAAAGCGTTAAGTCCCCTAACGGTTTCATCTGCCCCGTCAAAAATCTTGCGAAGCATCTGAATATTTGCTGTAGTGCACGCGGGAAGTGAAATGAATGACTGAATGAATGATTAGATGATAAGATATTTCTGGTCGAAGCGCCTTTCCAGCCTATCCCAGGCTTCGATTTTCTTCCGAGCTTGTCATGTGTTTAATCAAATTTGCGGCATCTCCACGAAGGAATGACTTGAGGTAGTAAAATTTTGGGCACATGTGATCAACGTGTTTGAGTCGACTGATCCCGAGAATAGATCCCAAAACGCGGGCCAATCTTTATAGTCCCCGGAAAAAACTGGAATTGAAATCTTCGGCAACTGAATAGATTTGGGTGAAGTTACTTGTGGCAAATCTTGTGAGGGCGGAGCACCTTGAGCGAAGACCTTGTCCTCCTTGTGCTTCCCCTTTACCTTAAGAATCGCATCTGATATAATCGAATGGGTTTCGAAGTATTTTGCCTCGTATTCGGCAAATTCAGGCTCGCGATCTACATAACCGGGCGATTCCATGAATTCTAACAATTCATTTTGCAGAGCTACGAACTCTTGCCACGAGTGGTCGAGTTTTCTAAGCCGAAATTCGAGAGTGGATAGGGTCGTGAATGCATTGATCGACTCTGCTAATGTTGCAGTAAGTTTGATGCAACCTTTAGCACGACCGCGTTTTGCAATGACCTTAATCATTTCGGAGAATACGATTTGTTTGCGAAAAACTGGCTTTCTGAAAATGTCTCAACGCGTTTTGCGTTAAAAACGAAATTTTTGATAACACGAGGTAAAATTTATAAGAAAAGGCGAATGTCCCGTTTCACGATTAGACGCATGATCTTAAGATTGTATATAAAGTCTAGGTATATAAATCACGTGATGTGGGGACAACCAATGCTATATGTGGACTTATTTGAGTATATATTTATATCTACGTATAGGTACAGATCGCGTGAGTAACGGCTTCGAATGAACTGAATGTACAGTAAATACAGAAATATGTATAGTATATCAATCATGTGATTTACGGCACCAAAAAACCTTGCATATATAAGTCCTATTATATAAGTTATGTGATTTGTTTCGATGTTAGTTTGCTCCTATAAGCATGTTCACATGTACATATTGTAATATGCAAGCTACGGCTCGAGTAGATAAAACGATATTCTGTGAAATTTATTTCTTTATTTTCTAGTCTATAGAACAATTCAAGTTCAGAGAAATTCTTTTCTTCGCAAATTCTTTTCTTACAAGGTCTCTTTCCTCTCAAATCACTTTATCTCCTTTCAATTACTTAATTCACAAATCTAAACTAATTACTTTTTCTTGTTCACTCTCAACTTTCAATTTATCACAAAATTACAACTTCGCCCATTATCACTTTTCCAATCTCTTCGCCACGGTTCTAAACCAACTACCCCCTTTCGATCGCCATCTGCCCTTATATAGCAGAAGTTTCTGATAGCCTGTTGATATATTATTATGTCTATACTAAGACCACCTTACCACTGGTGCGGGGTGGTTATAGTTTAAAATTAATACACCTTTCTGTTGGAGATGTCGTATTCAAATCCGACGTAAAATTTTATTTCACACATTTTTATAGTATAAATTATGTTGACACGCATACTAATATTACCTGATCTCTTATTACATAAAACTTAAAATACGTAGGAACTGCTGCTGACTCGGCGGCGCTGAACAAAACTGATATCAATGATAAAGAGTTTCCCGCGGTGTCTGTTTCCCGTAAGGTGCATATGTACGCAATTGTACATTCTGCCGGGCCGAACTGACTTATATGTTAAAGTCCGATGTTGTGAACCGCCTTGAAGCAGGTACTGGGGCCAGTATAGTTCTTTTCCGTTTACGCTGCCACACTATATATGCCACGATGGTGATGAATAATCCGCCAATCAGGCTGTAGGAAATGCTGTAGTGCACGTGGTGAGCCGTTGAATCAACTGGTAGTTCCTCGCTGTTTTGGAGATCTGCTATCCGTTGGTTTAGTGTGTCGTACTCCTCATTGTTACTCTTGAGACTGGGATGACCAATGGTCTTGAAACATTTCTTGGGTCGTCTGATAATATTTCCGTGATATTTGTGGCCGGAATGAAAGCTGTATTAAGTTTGCTGGACATCCTTTCGTAAGCTGTTATGCTCATCGTGTCCTGTTTTAGAATACAGTTTGACTCTAATGTTAAAATGCCATCGTCTTGTAGTGAGACTTCTAGAATCCGTCTTCCGCAGATTATGTTAAAGGTGTACTTCCTGTCCAAAACGTATATCCAACTATTTCCGTTATTTAGCTGGATCCACACAGGAGATGGGCTTATGCTTCGTAGCTTGCAGAACGGTGATAAGTTCGTGGTGTGGGTGAGCAGGTCCATTTCACATCTGCTGACGTTGGATTGGCGATTAAACATGGGATGTTGTTGTTGGCATAAGTATCTGTCGCTGATTTTCATACAATTGTTGAGCTCCTCCCTTGCCATTCTGTTGTATGACTCTCTCAGTAAGTTGACTATTAAGTAGTCTAATGATGGTTCAATGAAGACAAACTCATTTCTGTGGGGTGTCGGTACTGGTATAACCTTGAACATTTCATAGTCTGCTGACTTGATTAGCGGAAGTCTTATGTCGAATATGATGGTTTGCTCGGTTATTCGGGCCCTTGCTGTTAGCAGCCTGTAAAGTGCTAGCAGATTCGAATCTGTTCGGTCTTCTGCGACGGACAGCTGTGGAGGTAGGTGCTTTCTTATCAATTCTAGCTGTGCGCGAAGTTGGTCTGGCGTAATTATAAGCGGATTTACTTTAGCGTGATGAAGATCCGTTAGAACGTCCAATAACGAATTTTGAACCTGCTGATAATTTACCATTGCTAACGTGGTATAAGTTGATATGGCTAAGAACTTCTGTTCTGCCGCCGTGTGGTTGCTAGTTTGCGTTACATAGCATATGCTTTTCAAGTTTTCTAGGTTGTTGTGAAATACTTGGAGTTGTGCAGTCACGGCTTGTGTAATTTTCTGCAAGATGTTGCTGGTTGATTCTGCGATCGATGTTTGGTTCCTTATCAGCGTGAGTAGATGGTTCTCATTCAATCGTGTTTGCTGAATCTGCTGCTCGTAATGCTCCGCATACGACTCGTCTAAAACCCCAAAAAGCTTGTTCGCAACAGTTCCAACGAAGTCAAATGGTGATCGTTTCATTCTGGTAGCTGGCTCTTTTCCAGCTCCTTGTTTTAATAGGAAGTCGTTATTGCCCTTTATAATGGCCAGTTGGTGGTTAAATTGTTGAATTATGTGGTGTGTCAGTGCATAAGCGGCTTTCATTTTGCAGAATTCGTTCATTTCGTTAATCAGTTTTTCGAATCCTGAAAGTTCCCGCCAGTAGTTGGTCAGATCATAATATGCGATTATCTTCCAGTCATTAACTATGAGGTTAATGTTTCCAATTTTTTCAAAGTAGATTCCCGGGCGACTTCTAAACATCTTCTCCAGCATGCGTCTCTAGTATCCTTCCAAGCATCCATCTTGTTAGAAGAAGTTGTTCGTCCTTCACCAAAACAATGTTGCCAGCCTTAATATTCTCTTTCTTTGTTGTACATTTCGGACGTTGTTGCAGTGTCGTTATATATTCTGAACTCCATCTTTTCCAGAAATGTTGTTGTAATCGTTCTATCAGTTGCCATCGCGTCACTAAACCTTCCCTTTCATTAAGTCTATGCTTTTCCGGGGGTGCCAGTAAGGTTGTTCCTATCAGGAAATGACCTGGCGTCAAGACATCTATTTCATCAGGATCGGTTGAAATTGGACAAAGAGGTCTTGAGTTTAAGCATGCTTCCATCTGACTTAATAGTGTAGACATCTCTTCGTATGTCAACTTGTGCTCACCAATAGTTCGCTTGAGATGGTGTTTAACAGACTTCACTCCTGCCTCCCATAGGCCACCAAAGTGGGGTGCCGCTGGGGGTATGAAATGCCATTCCGTATGGTAAGTTGTTAATGCCTCGCATATTTCATCGTTGTACTCTTTCGCCTCCCTTGCATTTAGCTGAAGAATGTTGTTTGCAGCCACGAAATTCGTACCGTTGTCACTGTATAGGTGTCCCACATGTCCTCTCCTGGCGCACAATCTCTTAAAAGCTGCTATGAAGTTATTTGCTGTTAAGTCGCTAACAACTTAGAGATGAACTGCCTTTGTTGCCAAGCATATAAATACGGCTATATATCCTTTATATGATTTGTTTCCCCTTCCTTTCGCTGTCCTGATATCTATAGGTCCTTCATAGTCGATTCCGGTATTTAGAAATGGTCTGGCTTTGGACACTCTCGGTTGTTGCAGATTTCCCATCATTTGAGTTCTCGTTGACGATCTGTGTCGAAAACATGTAGTACATCTAAGTTGTTTGACTGCACTTAGACCACTCAGAATCCAGTATTGTTGCCGTAGATGTGCATGGGTAAGAGCGTAGCCTCCATGTAAGGTGGTTTTGTGGGCCTCGTCTATCAACATGGTGGTCAAATACCCGGAATGTGGGATGATTATGGGATGTTTCTGCGAGCATGATAGTTCTGCTTTCGCCAATCGTCCTCCTACTCGCATCACCTCGTTCTCATCCAGAAATGGGTTGAGGCACCGAAGTTTACTCTTCCTGTCAATTTCCCTTCCTCTCTTTAAGTTGACGACCTCATCCTTGAACGTTGTCTGCTGTACGTGTCTTATAACTACCCTCGCAGCGCTTTCAATTTCTTGACATGTGATTTGTCCCCGCAATTTATTTTTTGATGATCGTGAGTTGTGCACAAATCGTTTACAAAACGCGAGTATTCTTGTTATTCGCCTAATTGTGCTATACTGCGACAGCAATCTTTCTACGACATCTGGTTCCACCGTTAAAGTGAAGGTGTTTGTGTGCTGTTTCTTAACTTCCTCGTTGGTGCTGTGAGTTGTGGAGTCAGTGTAGTTCACCTGTGCCTGCGCTAGCCATGGTGGACCTGTCCACCAAATTGAGTATGCGTTGAGTTCTGAAGGCCATAGTCCTCTAGATGCATAATCCGCTGGATTGTCCTTACCCTTTACATGATGCCATTTGTCTGACCTTACTAATTTGGTTATTATCGTAACTCTGGCCGCTACGTAGCTCTTCCATTTGTTAGGGTTTCCGGCGATCCATGCTAATGTTATTGATGAGTCTGTCCATGCATGTATTTCCAGATCCTTTATTTCTAATTTGGCCTTGGTTTTTTCAAGTAATTTTGCCAGCAGGACTGCTCCGCAAAGTTCGAGTTTCGGTATCGATATCTTCTTAATTGGTGCTACCTTTGTCTTAGCACATAGTAATCTTGTCATAATTTCTCCAGAAACAGTTGTAATTCTTGTATAAATCACGGCTGCGAATGCCCTCTCCGATGCGTCACAAAATCCATGTAATTCTATGCGGTGTTTTGATTCTTATTGGATCCATCGTGGTATTTTAATTTCTTCTATGCAAGACAGTTGGCTTCTGAATACCTTCCATTCGTGAGCGTTTTCATCCGAAAGTATTTCATCCCAAGTTTTTCCCGACTTCCAGAGTTGTTGTTGGATTAGCCTTGCTCTTACTATAATTGGAGCTAGCCAGCCCAATGGGTCAAATAGCCTAGCTGTTTCTGACATAATTACTCTTTTTGTCAGATTTTTATTCCCTGTTGCAATATTAACTTTGAATTCAAAAGTATCGGACTCCGGTCGCCAGTATATTCCCAGGGTCTTAATGGGGTCGTAGCCATTTATTTTGAATCTTCCTTGCTCTTGATCTTCTGATGTTATATTTCTCAAAACGGCTTTTGTATTTGAAGACCATTTGCGTAGTCTGAATCCTCCGCTCGCCATGAGTTGTACCAATTGCTGTTGTGCCTCTACTGCTGCGTCTAATGTATCCGCTCCCGAAAGTAAGTCATCAACGTAGAAATCCTGGCCAGTTATCATTGAAGCTATTTCAAATTTCTCCTTCTCATCGCACGCGAGTTGTTGAAGTGTTTTTATCGGCAGATATGGAGCTGATAAGGTTCCGTAAGTCACGGTGTTTAACCGATATTCCTTGATATTTTGTGTTGGGCTTTCTCTTCACAATATACGCTGAAAGTCTCTGTCTTCGTGAGCCACTAGTATTTGGCGGTACATTTTTGCAACGTCCGCTCTGTATGCAATTTTATGTTTTCTCCATCGCACTAGTATAGAGTATAAATCCTGTTGTATAACTGGACCTGTAAGCATTGTGTCATTTAGGCTTACTCCTGAACTCGTTCGTGACGACGCGTCAAAGACAACTCGAACCTTGGTTGATGAGCTATCTGGCTTGATGACTGCATGGTAGGTAATAAACTTCTTTCGTTGATTTCATAACCGATGTTGGTTTGACTTCTTCCATGTGTCCGAGCTCAATGTAATCCCTCATGAATTGTACATAGTCATCAAAAAGTTGCTTATTTCGCGTAAATTTTTTCTCCATCTGAAGAAATCGAGCTAGCGTTCTGTCTTTTGATTCGCCCAACTTGCATGTGTCTTCTTTGAACGGTAGTCGAAAAGCAAGTCGAAAATCTTACTAAGGAACTCAGCAACGTGAAGAGACAGAAAGCACGGGAATATTCCACTAACGGTCTGAGAAGAAAGGAGATGCAGCCTCCTATCTTCGATGGTCAAACATCATGGCCAATTTATAAGAGGCAATTCGAAGCGGCCGCAATGACCAATAGCTGGGACGATGAAGAGAAGTCTATTGCACTCACGCTTGCACTGAGGGGTCCAGCTGCGGAGCTCTTGCGGACCATCCCGGAAGATAAACAGCAGAACTACGACTATCTGGTTCAGGCTATCGAGATGCGGTTTGGGGATGAACACATGCAGCAGGTGTACAGGGTTCAGCTGCGTAGTCGAGTCCAGAAAAGGGGAGAAACGCTCCAACAGTTGCAAGCGGATATAGAGCGACTAGCTCATCTTTCATACCCTAAAGCCGGTAAGGCGCTTATCAACGAAATGGCGGTGGAAGCTTTTATTCAGGCCATAGAGGACAGACAACTGCAAATGGCTGTAAGTATGGCTGAAAGCGAACACTCCCCGAGGCATTGGCATTTGCTTTGTCAATGAAGGCTGCGGACCAAGCATACCAGGGAATACACCGTGTCAGGGAAATGTCCGTCGTAGAATGCTCATGCCAGAGAACAGCTGCCATGGATGAAGACAGAGCTCGCGGAAGTCAAATCCGTTGCTGGAATTGCAACCAAACCGGACACCTACAACGACAGTGCAGAAGTGCATCTAGACGAGGAAATTGTCCGCATTGCGGAAGTAGGAGAAGCAGAGAGGAAGCATCTGGCTGTCAGTCAGACTTACCAAAACCAGCAGTCGGGAAATGCGTAAGGACCAACTTCGCGGGGCAGAAGTTGGTTACTGGAATCGAGGCCCCCAGGACCACCATTCAAGTTTCCCAAACCAAACGGGGTAAAAAGAGCATGACAGTGGAGGCACTAATCAACAAGAAGAAGTGCGTAGCCACCATCGACACAGGTGCCACTGCCTCCATTGTAAGAAGAGATATCGTCAGAAGCTCCTGGCTGCACAACACCAACAGCTACTGCCTGAAGACTGCAACAGGGGAATGGCGAAAGTATTTGGAGAAGTTCGTCTTACGATTACTCTGGCGGGACTGACGTTCTCCCATGCGTTTCTGGTGGCAGATATATGCGACGAGTGCATCATCGGAATAGACTTCATGAAAGCAAATGAAGTAATCCTGGACATCGGGATGCAAGTACTGAGGTATCGAAATGTGGAGATTCCGATGGTGTACGGAAACGAGAATGCCGTAACTCTCAGGACAGTCATCAGCAAAGACGAAGTTTTGCCGCCATCTTCAGAGACAATCATTTGGACGAAGCTGGAAGGTGATCTTGGGAGCCACCGATTCTACATAGTAGAACCAGACACAGAGAAGAATTCTCAAGAGTACATCGTGGGAAAGTCGTTAGTCGAACCAAAGAACACCATGGTTCCAGTGAGAGTTTTGAACGCAAGACCACACACTGTCAAACTAAGGTAAGGGGAGGTGACTGGAAAATGCACGCCAATTACCGCCGTCGGAACAATATCTGAACGTGATGCTCCAAAACCTCTCCCATCATCTTGGACAGCGGAAACGAGAGAGGCGATTCTCCATTCCAGTGAGCTGAATCAGGAGCAGCGAACTATGGCAGAGAATCTTATCAATGAGTACGCTGATGTATTTGCCTCACAGGACGGAGAATACGGCCGAACACACCTGGTACAACATCGAATAGACACTGGTGATACTAGACCAATTCGTCAGCCTGTTAGGCGCCTTCCATTGGCAAAGCAGACAGAAGTTGCAGAGATGGTGTCGGCAATGGAGAAAGAAGGTCTGATTGAAAGTTCCAAAAGACCGTGGGCATCACCGGTTGTACTGGTTAAGAAGAATGATGGCAGCACGCGGTTCTGCGTGGACTATCGGCAGCTCAATTACGTCACCAAGAAAGATAGCTACTCTCTGCCACGGATTGACGACACGCTAGACACACTATCAGGAGCCCGATGGTTTTCCACTCTCGACTTGAAGAGTGGCTACTGGCAGGTACAGATCCATCCAGAAGACCGGGAGAAAACCACCTTCACCGCAGGAAATGGGCTATGGCGATTCACGGTAATGCCATTCGGGCTGTGCAATGCTCTGGCGACTTTCGAGCGATTGATGGAATGTGTCCTGCAAGGGTTAACATGGAAAACCTGTTTGGTATACTTGGATGATGTCATCGTCGTAGGAAAAACGTTTGCGCAACACCGAGACAATCTAAGGGTTGTGTTTCAAAGGCTTCGAAGTGCCCACCTGAAGCTCAACCCCAAGAAGTGCGCCCTGTTTAGAGTGGAAGTCAAGTACCTGGGACACATAATTTCAGCGAAAGGAGTGAGGACCGATTAAGAGAAGGTCGAAGCGGTGAAAAACTGGCCAGTCCCCAAAGACAAACACCAACTAAGGAGCTTCCTGGGCCTAGCCACCTACTACAGATGGTTCGTGAAGGATTTTGCCGGGATCGCAAAGAGCCTGCACCAGTTGACGGAAAAGGGAAAACAATTCAAATGGTCAATTGAGTGCGAGAAGAGCTTCAAGGCACTTAAACAACGGCTATGCGATGCCCCGATACTAGCTTACCCCACTCCCGGGGAAACGTTCATTGTGGATACAGATGCTAGTAATGTCGGGGTATGAGCCGTACTCTCCCAAGTGCATGAGGGCCAAGAGAAGGTGGTTGCGTACTTCAGCAAGGTGCTCTCTAAGCCAGAAAGAAACTACTGCGTGACAAGGTGGGAACTTCTGGCTTTGATCTTGGCTACGAAGCATTTTCACAAATACCTCTATGGGAGGAAGTTCGTTCTTCGCACAGACCATGCAGCCTTAAAATGGCTATTACAGTTCAAGAGTCCTGAGGGTCAGGTCGCAAGATGGATCGAAAGGCTGCAAATCTACGACTACGAAATACAGCATCGTAAACGAAAACTCCACTCTAATGCGGATGCACTGTCCCGGAGACCATGCAGAACGGATTGTAAACATTGTGCGCGTCAGGAAGAACGGGAGCTGGTTTCCATCCAAAGAATGAGAGCCGAACCTATCGCCGGCTGGAGCGTAGATGAGATCCGGAACGCTCAGAAGAAAGACCCGGATATAGAGCCGATTCTGGCCTGGAAGGAGAACATGGAGAAACCGGATCATCAGAACATCTCTCACACATGCCCGACTTTAAAGGCATATTTTGCGCAGTGGGACTCCCTCCATGTCCAAGAAGGTGTTCTGAGAAGAAAATGGGAATCCTCCGACGGAAAGACGTTTGTAATGCAGCTTGTCGTACCGCGGACGAGGGTCAAGGTGGTGTTACAGGAGATGCATGGCGGGGCGTCCGGAGGCCACTTGGGAGTGAATAAGACGCTAGAAAAGGTACGAGAACGTTTTTATTGGTTAAAAACGAAGGAAGATATCGAAGACTGGTGCAGAAAATGCGACGTGTGTGCAGCTAGTAAGGGTCCGAGAATCAAAACTCGAGGTAAGATGCACCAATACAACGTGGGAGCACCTTTAGAACGAATCGCCATTGACATCGCAGGGCCCTTTCCGGAAACCGACAATGGTAATCGGTATATACTCGTAGTGACGGACTACTTCAGTAAGTGGCCGGAAGCGTTTCCGATCCCTAACCAGGAAGCCAGAACCGTGGCGGAGCAGATCGTCTACAATTGGGTTAGCAGATTCGGTGTGCCCTTGGAATTGCATTCTGACCAAGGGCGGAACTTCGAGTCAAGAATCTTCCAAGAGACGTGTCATCTACTCGGAATCAAAAAGACAAGGACAACCCCGCTTCATCCACAGTCGGACGGTATGGTGGAGCGTTTCAATAGGACTTTGGACGAACATCTCTCGAAGGTCGTAGGTGACTACCAATGGGATTGGGACCGGCAGATTCCCTTGTTTTTGATGGCCTATAGAAGTGCCGTGCATAGCACTACTCGACATACCCCGTTCGAAATCTTATTTGGTGGAATAGCTCGTTTACCCAGTGAGGTGAAATTTGGATATCCTACCAATGAGCCCAGAAATGAAGAAGAGTACGTGGCGGACCTTAGGGAAAGGCTTAGGGACATACACCAAAGGACCAGAAGCCAGATTAAGATGACAAGCGACCGCATGAAGACAAGGTATGATGCCAAGGCAACAACGTCAGGATTCCAGGAAGGAGATCTAGTCTGGCTGTATAATCCCCATCGCCAAAAGGGGAAATCACCTAAGTTGCAGCAGAACTGGGGGGGTCCCTACAGAATAATAACCCGCATCGACGATGTTGTCTACCGCATCCAGCGAGGACCAAGGGCCAAAATATAAGTGGTTCATGTGGACCGACTGAGTCGATACAAAGGCCGAAATGAGGACGCACTTGTTCGGGACGAACAAGTCTAAGAGGGAGGCAGTGTAACATCACCTAAAATAATGCTACAATTATGTAGAATACTAACTACGCTCCTCCAGCCCATTCCAAAGTGTCTTTTCATTCGAGGTTCGTGTCTGCGGCTAAGTCTCCACAGTTCATGTCTACGAAAGAGACGGATAATATCACGGACAGGAAAGAATTATAACTGCAAGAAACGATTGGCATCTTGGAATTATTACATCAAAATTTTTCTTGTTCCAGTGGTCGAAGAATTTGCTAGAAGTTTCTGGCTATCAGAAACTTCTGCTGTATAACTACAGATGGCGATCGAAAGGGGGCAGTAGTTTTAAAACCGTGGCGAAGAGATTAGAAAAGTGATAATGGAGGAATTTGTAATTTTGTGCTAAATTGAAAGTTGAGAGTTAACGAGAAGAAGTAATTAGTTTGGATTTGTGAATTAAGTAATAGAAAGGAGATAAAGTGATTTGAGAGGACAGAGACCTTGTAAGAAAAGAATTGCGAAGAATAGTATAGTGTGAACCTGAATTGTTCTATAGACTAAAAAATAAAGAAATAATTTCACAGAATATTGTTTTATCTACTCGAGCCGTAGCTCGCATATTACAGTATTATTAACATGAAGTCTTATTGATTTGGAGCAACTAGTTTTTTTTACATATATGCAAAATTTTATTTTTATCTGAGGATATAATAGATCCAGAGCGGATTCCCCAACTTATTAGGTCGTTTAGTATGTTTAAAAAATCGGTTGCTTTTAACATTAGGTTTTTAAGTTTCGAGAAAATGATGAGATCATCTGCGTACAATGAGTAGCCAATTCGTTTGTATTTTTCTATTACACAGCTTAGTTGGTTAAACGCAGTAATAAAAAGCATAACTAAGAGAGGCGATCCTTGGGGGATATCATTCTTAAGGTTATCTATCTTGGAGTATAAAGTTTAACACGGAATTTCCTATTTGAAAGAAACGATTTTATATATTTGAATATTTTTGGACCGATCTTCCACTCCATTAGTTGTTTTAAAACTATATGGATTCCGATACGATCGAAAGCTCTTTCGAAATCAATGCATAAAATGGATGCGTGATTTTTCTCAGATACGGCTGAGGAAATAGAATCATCAAGGTGTAAAATTGCAACCATGGTACATCGGCCATGTTTAAAGGCCACTTGATTTATGTTGACAAGATTGTTTTTTCCGATAACCCAATATAACCGTCTGAATATGATTTTTTTCCAAAAGTTTACTTACGCACGTTAGGAGAGATATTGGGCGATATGCGGATGTTTCGGTGGGGTTTTTATTTGGTTTAGGTAGAGAAACTATACTTGCAGTCTTCCACTTTTGGACATTTTGACTCCATGTTCAAAAATGTGGTTGTACAAGTTAAGAAGACGTTTTTTTTTTTAATAAAGTGGAGGTATTTTTAAGCATAATGTATGATATGCGGTCAAATCCTGGCGTGTTTCCCTTGGTCGAGCTGAGACAACTTTTAAACTGGATTATATTAATGGAAGTTTCAATTAACTCAGCAGATCGATCGGTGATGTAAGTTGGAGATCTTTCTACAAGTCTCCTTTCTTCGAGAAGAAATTCTGAGTGAAAGTTTGAGTCGTCCGAGAGATTTGACCAGGTACTGGCAAAGAATTCTGCAATTTTGAGTCGGGAGAATAAGTCTTGAGACGGTGTTTTAATAATTTGTATTAAGGGAGGTTTATAGCTACCAGTGAGGCTATATATAGCCCACAGTTTCTTCGAAGAAGCATTTGGGTTGATATTAAAGGTGAATTTTTCGAAGCTTTTAATTTTTGTTTTTTTTTTGCCTCTTTTCGAAATTTTGCGTTCGCCTTGCGATATGCAATCAGGTTTAAATCGTTTGGGTATTTCTTGAAGATTTTCCAAGCGGTTTGTTTAATTTGTCTTAGCTCTTTGATATCTTTGTTCCACCAAGGAACAATGGGTTTAATTGGTTTGTCATTCGATTGGTCTTTAGATTGAGGAATAGCAATATTTGCAGCAAATCGAATAGATTTTTGAATAATAGCGGCTTCCTTGTTAATGTTACCCGAAATTTCACTGTCCAATAGGAAAGTTAAATTCCGGAATAGGTCCCAGTTAGCATTATGTAATAGAAACCTTCTCGATGTTAATTTTTGTTTTTCCTGATTGCAAAGACTGATTTCTGTTATTATAGGATAATGGTCGCTGCCGTGAAGATCCGAATTAATTGTCCATGAAGTTTTTGGGAGTAGTGCTGGGGATACTAGAGATAAGTCGACATGGGTGAACGTGTTATGGGTCGAAAAGTGAGTGGGAGAGCCATCATTTTAAATAGCTAAGCCAGAGTTGTTTATATACTGTCCAATAATCTTTGCACGGTGGAACCCCAAATTGGGCTCCAGGCGTTAAAGTCCCCTGTTAACAAAATTGGGGTATTAAACTGATTGATAATGTTTTCAAGATCAGTACACGAAAATTGTTGATCAGGTGGAATATAGAGAGAGGTGATTGTGAGTTTATTTTTAAGCGCAACTTGGACGGCTATGGCTGAGATGGTTGAGTTAATAACTGAGAAACTGTATGAAATCGAGTTATGGATTAGTAACCCAGTGCCTTGCTTAGCTGATTTATTGTGGCTTAGATTATGAAAGAACGGTGAGTAATGCTTGGGACAATAGGGTTTAAAATTATTTTTTATATATGTTTCTTGCAGTGAAATGACCGAAGGTTGAAGTTCATTGGTTAGTATCTGTAATTCGTGGTAGTTATTGAAGTAGCCTTTGATGTTCCACTGTACCGTTTTTAACATCATAATGGCAGTAGAGTTAATCTTACAAGTAATATAATTAAATATATTAAGTTAAGATATAGAACTCTTAAAAGGCATTGTTTTCTCTCAGCGGCCCATTTAGCGCTAGGTCCACCCGATAGTTTAGCTTTACTTGGAAAGGTAAAGTTAAACATCGTCCGGGCAGGAGAGGAAGGATAGTTGAGTGCATAGTTTTATAATAGTGTGTGTGATTTGAAGTGTGTGTGTTTATCAGCAAGGATAAAACACCTAACATCTGAATGCGACACAACAAATACAACTGTCTTGCAACTATTTGCCAAAAACCAATTAGATGATCTTTTAAAAGTTCCCTCAAAACAAAACATAAAAAATGTATTTAAACTTCTAACAACTCTTAAATTGAAAAGAACTTGTAGTAATATATTCATTTTATATGTACTTTCCCTTTAATTTGTATTTATATATATATAACTAGCTGAAAGCCCTGGTAGCTGGTGCTAAGATTAATATTGTAATTTACTATAAATTAATAAAATTATACAAATAATAATAATATAATTGTTAGCAACTTTAACCTTCCCTTTTTGCAATGGACTCCATCGGAGGACGAATCATCTTTCGTTCCAACTAATTCGCCCTCAGAAAAGGAAACCCTCCTTACTGATCATCTTTTTGACTCTGGCCCTTTTCAGATTAGTGGTATCACCAAAAACCTCGGCAGGCAGCTAGATCTAATTCTCTCATCCGATGCCCATAATTCCCTGGTTACCGCGAGTAACCATCTTCTCTCCACCCTAGACCACTATCACTCCCTCTCGCTTTTACCTTTTCGTATGAACATGACAACATTAGCGTTGATTTAGAGAACTCTCTTTCTTTTAACTTCCGTAAAGCTGACTTAGCTAAACTTAATAACCTCACCATTTAAATTTCAGCCTCTTTCTAAAGAATAACACCCCCATTGAATGCTCCCGACACAGCAATTTTTGATTGCCTTCTCCAATTTGTTTCATATTTGCCGCGAAAAAACTGCTCGTTATCTCCTCCCTGGTATAATAATGAATTACGTACTCTTCGCAATGTCAGAAACAAATTATGGAAATCTTACCTGAGATCCAGATCGGCCCCAGATTTTTCATTCTACCAGCAAGCTTGTTCCCGTTTTTCCATCCTCTGCGAATCGCTCTATCTCGAATACATTGACAGAATGCAATTAAGCCTAATCACAGGTCCTAGGCGTTTTTATGAATTTATAAACTTCAAAAAAGGTCCGATGACTTCCCTTCCATTCTAAAATTACTTTATACATCACCAGCTGACCCTAAAGCAATCGCCAACCTCTTTGCGGCCTAAATTATGGAAGAAGTCCTTTATTTTCCCTTTCCTTAAAAAATACAATAAAAATTACATATCAAACTACCAAGCCATAGCCACACTCTTTGAAAGCATTTTTCTTTTCTCCACAACAGCACGGTTTCTTAAAGGGTAGGTCCACAACGACTAACCTAACTGAATTGGTTTCTAAAAGACTGAAAGCATTAGAGAAAGGTAAGGAAGTGGATGTCATTACGACCTACTACAGCAAGGCGTTTAATAAAATATGTCACCTAACTATTTACCTTAAACTTAAAGCCTTCGTGTTTCCCCCTTTTTCCTCTCATGGTTGAGATCGTACCTAGAGAAACGTCAGTACAGCGTTCTCTTTAGATTTTCAGTCTCTGACCTCATTAACGCCACTTCAGGTCTTCCTCAAGGCAGTCACCATCGTCCATTGATTTTTGTCTTAACAATAAACGATGTTGGTCAAATCATAAAGGACTCAGATCTATCTATTTACGCGGATGACATACAAATCATTAAAATAATATCTACGCCCACCTATTCTCTCTTACTTCAAAACGACCTAAATTCATTCTACACATGGTGCGACAAAAACTTCTTAGATCTTAGCGTCGGCAAATGTCAATCCATAACGTTCTCTCGTAAGCGATTTCCCCCACCCCTCAGAACCCATTACTTTCAGAACGAGCCTGTTTCCGGAATCTCCTCTATACGCGATCTGGGTATTATTTGTGACAGGGGCCTAAACTTCCGTTCGCACATTGATCAAATTATTAATAAGGCCAATTCTTCTCTCGGTTTCATAAAACGCTGGTTTAAAGAATTCTTGAACCCTTACGTTACAAAGTCCCTTTACATCACCTTTGTCAGACCTTGACATCCACTCCCTTAGAATCTAAGCAGTGCAGCACAGGTTTATCCATTTTGCCGTTAGTGGTCTCCCATGGGCCGACAACTATATCTTACCCCCCTACGAAAATCGGCTAAAATTATTTAACTTGCAGACCCTTATAAAATGTCGCGAGGTAGCTGACATACTCTTCATACACCAATTATTAACTGGTATGATCGATTCCCACACACTACTGGAAATGATTTCACTTCATACTAATCCACGTAACCTTAGGTCCGTACCGCTCTTTAGTCTCCCTCTCCACCGCACCAACTACGGCCATTTCGAACCAAACTCCAGAATGTTGCGTTTGGCCAACAATGCACAGAACACTCTTGACTTTCATTCCAGTATATCCCCTATTCGAAATTCTCTCTATACCTCCTCTTAATGTCTCCCTATACTTCCCTTAAATGTTTGTTTTAAGTTTTAGCACAGATAATAAATATACCCAGATGTCTCATTTATATGGAAAGAAGCGATATATGAAAACGAAATTCACAAAAAAATGCTTTTTAAAAAGCATAAACGTCTTACAACATGGACAAAATCAGAACACAGAACATTTGTTTTTTCTGCTCACTTTTTAGTCCATCGTGTCATACCGTTGTATACCTTCACTGCAAAAAAGAAACAAAAAAAATATTTTGTGCGACTGCGGTCACGGAGTTCTGATGCCGACACGTTGGTAGGGTGGATATGGTGTATAGATCGTATATATATGTGCAAACGGTTGGGCTTATGTTGTGTGCTTGTTATTTTGTCTGTATGTATGTACCTTATTTTCAGCACTTGGTTAAATAAATAAAAACTCTGTCAACTTTGTGGATACAAATTTGCTCTGAAAATGGGTGTGAATATGAGTTTTGCATAATGCATTTTATATTTATACCCTTATAATAACTGATCACTGCTCTGGGCCTACTTAAGTAAGATGACTAATGTTCGAAATTATTATAAAAAAACTAACTAACTTAACAAAATCATCATTAACTTAAATTAAGTTAGTATTAAATTGTAGTTAAATCACCTTAAGTGAAGTAGTTTCCAGGGGACACGAACGAGGACGTGGCAGGATATCGACCTCCACCCTCCCAATAATCCCTATCAATTTATCTGTCGAGTTTACTTTTTAAGCGTTCATTACATTTTGCAATTTTTTTATTTTATTTCTGGAAATTCTACTTGTATTTAAATTCTTATCAAGGACCCATTTACAATTTTTCCAGAGCAATACCGCTATTAGGAAGTTTATTAAATTAATTTTGTGGTCATAACATACATTGAACCAATTCGGAAAATGTATATTTGTTGCCTTTAGCTGCTCAATGTTGAACATACGCTACCATCTGCTGAGACGGTTGATGTTCAGCATTGTAACGTCAGGCTCTACTATAGATGTAAATGGAGCTCCCACAAGAAAATCAGCAGGAGTAAGAACGTCGAGATCATAAGGATTCTCTGTATGTGAATTTATGATTGCAGAAATTTGACAAACTAATGTTCTAAGCTCTTCGAAATTTAAAGTTGCAAGAGCAACTGTGCTCTTGCAACTTTAAATTAAGCTCCTTGGGGGTAACTCCTTTCGATAAAATGTCTGCCGGGTTTATCAAAGATGGTACGTAATGCCAGGTCATGGCCTTAGTCAAGGCTTGAATTTTAGTCACCCTGTTTGCCACGGAGACATTGTAGTTGGATGGTTGTTCCTTCAACCAAGATAAGACAACAGTAGAGTCTGACCAACAATGAATTTCACCGACAAAAATTTCCTAACTAGAAAGAGAGATAGTAAGTTCAGCTAGTAGCATTGCAGCAGATAATTCCAGCTTGGGGACAGTGAGTGTTTTTAGCGGAGAGACTCTTGATTTCGAGCAAAGTAAATTGGTTTGAATGATCCCATTACATTCAGCCCGTATGTAAATGCATAAACCATATGCAGTAAGACTAGCGTCGCAAAAGGCATGTATCTCCACCGTAGCACATGTAGCCACAACGAATCTGCTGAAACTAAATTTGTTGATTAATTGGAAGTCTGCGCATAACCTAAGCCAAATCGATTGCAACTACTGCGGAAGACTTTCATCCCAATTGACTGAATTTTGCCTTAGAGACTACAGGCCCAATCAAACCAAATGGATCATAAAAGCGAGCAATGAAAGACAGCACAGTGCGTTTGGTGATCTTTTGGTTTAGCACAAATGGGATGAACGAAAATAGGAAGTTGTCAGAATTAGGATCCCATACTAGTCCAAGAGATTTTGTAACATCACTTCCGTCATGGAAATTTAAGGAACTGCTCTTTGTCCGATTCTGCGACTTCTCCAAGAACACTTGAATCATTTGAACACCATTTCCTTAATTTAAAATGTCCTTTGCTTAGCAAGTGAGTTGTCTGCTTCATGATTTCGAGGACTTCTTCTATTGAATTTGCACTGTCATCTACGTAAAAATCTCTACGAACGATCTCTGCACCGATTGGATAAGATGTCTCCTCATCAACTGCTAATTGATGCATTGCCCGAATGGCAAGGAATGCAGTTGGTTTGGTACCATAAGTTACAGTATTTAGTTTGTAAATCTGAATTGAATCTTTAGGAACGTCTCGCCATAAACTGCATGGAAGATGATCTTCAGGTTACGATACTCTAACGCAGTGATACATTTTACAAATATCACCCGTCAATGCAATTTTGAAAGAACAAATACAGAATGTCATTCAATGAATATCCGGAAGAAGTAACTGCTGATCCATCAAAAACTACTCGTAATTTAGTGGTTGTGCCGTCGGCTTTCAACACACAATGATGCGGCGGGAAAAATGTAGGTACTCCAGGAGGAAATGATTTTAAAGGTGACATTATGTTTAAGATCAGCATATTCCTTTATGAACTCTAAGTATTGCCGCTTAAGCTCAGTACAGTTCTGAAGTCTTATTTCTAAATTATGGAAATGCCGAAGAGTTTATTGGTATGAATCGCCAAGCCTAGTGGGACACATTCTGCTGGGAAGGCGAACCGAGTATTCACCCTTTTCCAATCGAATTTGTTTCTGGATGAAGTCGCTTTCGCAATCGGATTCCTGCTTCGTATTGGTTAATGTCCCGAGATTACAATCTTCGATTTCGCAGAAACGCTTGACTAAGTCATGCAAACGATAATCGGCGGATTCGGATAACGAATTGTCAATTGCAGTTAAGCACAATGATTTTTCGACGAGTTGTTGCCCACCACCAGAGACACCCAATCCTAATCTGGTTTTTTGAAGCAATGGCAAATTTCCACTCAAACGTACCTGCCCAACACACATAATCTCGAAAAACAGACTAGCGCCTATAAGGACGTGGTGGGACGTGAAAAATGATGGGTCTGCTAACTCTATATTGGGTGGGATGTTCCAGTCGATGTCGTTCATAGTGCAATTAGGCTGGTTGTCAGTGATAGTGGGAACTACAGTGGCAGTAAAAGTGCTTGTAAAATCTCCAACACGAGACCTCATGACGATTGTAACTGCTTCAGTAGAGACCAAATCGACTTGACCTATGCCGGAAATGAACGTTGTTGATTTTGACCTCTTAAGTTGTAGTTGATTTGCGATACGGCTGGTAATGCAATGGATTTGTGATTCTGAATCGAGAATTGCTCTACAAGGAACCAGTGTACCGGCTCGATTTTTTACGAAGACCACAGCAGTGGCAATGAAAACACAATTTGCAGATAGGTTTTTTGAGGCTTCTGGCTAACAACTAATACGATATGTGGAAATCAAGGCAGCTTGTGAAGCGGTGGGAGCGTATGTTGTGGTAACCGGAAATAAATGAAGCAGAGAGAGGTGCTTTGATGAACAATAACGACCAAATGCCATTTTTTCAAGCAATTTAGGCATAAGTGAAATAGCTTCGCCTCTTTATATCTAATCGCAGGAGACAAATTTGAGAAAAGTGGGCAATTTTGGATAGCATGGTCACAAGAATCGCAAAATGTGCAAGAATTGGCATTGTTATTAGATGCTACAAATACCTTTCGGCTACTGTTGGTGATTTACTTTAGCATTTTCCACATTCTCCAGCATTTGACATCTCTTCTCTAAAAATGTTGACATTAACTTCCATGTGGGTATAACGTTGATTGGTGTTTGCTCTTCCCATTTAGTTTGCGATGTGATGTCCAGTTTGTGGCCAATAAGGTCTATCAGCAGGCAATCTGCGAGTGCCCATGGTCTGTAGTGCTCGTAGAAGGGAGTTCATCTCTCACTTAGTTTCCCGGACCTTCGACACAGCGCCCATTTCCACCTTGCTCAATGCAAATATCTCCCTAATGTGAGCCTGGAAATTCAAACGTTTGTTATCGAATCTATTTTTCAACAATGTTAATGCTACTTCATAATTTTGATCGCTGATTTCCCGTGACCGGATCGTATCCAACGCTGAATCCCTCAAGCATACCGAAGATGCTGAAACTTCTCGATTTTAGTCAAATCAACATCATTACCAACTATCGTTTCGAACATTGAGTAGAAGTCCGGCCACTTAGTGTAGTCTCCGCTAAAGTGAGGAATCTGTAGAACCGCGATTTAGGCTGCGTAACTATAAACGAAGGATGAGGCTCATCAAACGAAAAGTTCCTAACGGTGGATGACTGCTGAGTTTCTGTAGAACAACAACGCTTTAACTGACGAGTAAGCGCTGCCTTTACTTTCATGAAGGCAGCAGAACAATTTGCGCGATCGTCGCTATCGATTTCGTTGAAGTCTTCCTTTTCCAAACTATCTTGGCTGGTTTCGAAGTTGGTTCGCATGGTGTCTAATGATTCAAGCAGTACTGTGAGTGCAGCTTCATATAACTCCCGGAGATATTCTGAAGTAAATAAATTCTTCAAATTCGTAAGCTGCTTGGAGATTGATGTAGTTTTCCGCTGAAAAAATTAAGCAATCAAAGTAGTCTTCTCTCCACCGGTCATTTTGGAGATTACACTATTGCAGAGAATCAGGCGAGTGGAAACCTCAATTGGCGGTAATACGCAATATGAAGATATGAAATGTTCTGAGTATAGGAGCTATATATTTAAACGAGGTATATAACAACGAAGAATGGCACTGATACAAGTGCAATCACAACTTGTATTTTAAGTACAGTAAGTAGTATGTGAGCATATAGAAATGGCGAATCCACTATGCAACCGCATAGACGGATGTGCAACGCCGTTGTTTTTTGCAAATGAAATAGATGAGTGATAACTCTGGAGTTGCCAGGTTAGAAAATGACGAATTGTTATACTTTGCTGCTACTTTGAACATAGGTCAGTCAACGGAGTTGCCAGTGTGCATAGTTTTACACAAATTTGCGGAAGGCCTAGGAACTTCCGGTGTCTTCCATGTACTAGGTTGTAGCCCTTCTCTGCTCACTCGATAACCTAAGAAGTCGATATTAGTCTTCAAGAACGCACACTTACGTTCAAGGTTAGCCCAACTTCCGTCAAGACCTCAAGGAATCTCTTTAGTTTCTGCAGACCCCCTTCGACCGACTTACAGCAAATGACCATGTCATCCAGATATACTGCAAGATCTCGCCTTCTAAGACGTGACTTGATGACATTCATGCAAGATTGGAACTCAGCTGGGGCATTAGCTAACCCGAATGGCATTAGATTGAACTCAAACATCCCGTCATCTATTGCAAACGCAGTGAACTTCTTACTGCATTCCACCACACAGATCTGGTGATATCCTGAGGCTAAGTCCAGTGTAGTGAAGAATTCATCCCCGGATAGGCATAGGGAACCTCTTTTTCACCGTCACCTTGTTCAGTGCCCGATAGTCGATATAAAATCGATCACTGAGGTCTTTCTTCTTGGTGAGGGTAACTGGAGCGTAGTAGTCCGATCATGACGTGTTCGAATCACTTCCTGTCTCAACAGCTTCCTCCTTAACAATCTCCCTCTTCGCGAATGGGATCTTGTATGGTTGGACACAGACGGGTGTTGTTGTCGTCAGCTCGATGGAACACTCACCAAAGCGGTACACTCATAGCTCATCCGCATTCCTCGCAAAGCAATCTCGAAATGCATTGATAAGCTCTCCGGGCCTTTGCTTATATTCCTCCTCCAACTTTCCGACGTCGAGGTCATCCAACAACAGCTCGTCTCATCTCGAGTTTCCGGGGCATTCTTCCGCTATCATCAACTCTTGAGGGTTTTTACCACCTTAACCTGGGGTTGGTCTAATAACCTTCGCCCAATTAGCATCGGGTACGGTTGGCACTCATCAGATACGATTAGAACCTCGTACCAGGAAGTAAATCGATCGACAGTTACCTCTGCGAATACTCTTCCAACAGTCTGGCAGGTTCCACCTCCGAACGTACTTAATGCCTCCTTCCTCCGCAATTGTACGACACAAGGTGACACAGTCGCTCAATGAAAGCTTTGTTGCATTCTTAACATACTCCGTCCGGTTTTCCTTCAAAAGTAGCTATGCGGGCTTCTCAGGTCTCCTTGCTGCAGTAGTATTTTTCGCGCCTCCCTCAGCTCGGGTATTTGCCAGTGGACAAGTGCCCGTTTGTTGGCAACCGAAACACCATACCCCACTGCT
The DNA here is from genome assembly GCA_963082735.1 of Pocota personata. Taxonomy (NCBI): domain Eukaryota; kingdom Metazoa; phylum Arthropoda; class Insecta; order Diptera; family Syrphidae; genus Pocota; species Pocota personata. The sequence goes on from OY720431.1 coordinate 88,401,271, forward strand.
AGCAGCGCCGCCATTGACAACTCGACCAGCCTCCCGGCTTTCCACCTCTCTGTCGATGCCCTTTTGCCACCCGACGTCCACTGACCCTCTGTCCAACGACCCAACGGACCTTGTCCACTATATCGCTTATGGAAGTTGGTTTTTCTGCCCGAAAAGCTTCCTGGCACTCGACATCTGCGATCCCTTGGGTAATGTATTTTACCAGAGTCCTTTCCTGCATAGGCCCCCTGAGATGCTATTACCTTCATCTCGACGACATACTCCTCTGTGTCCTCACCAGGACGTTGTCTCCGCTCACGCAGTCTGTGGTGGATGTCTGCTTCATCATCCGCAAGATACATCGTCGGCAAGATACGACACAGGCCCAAGAAGAACTCCTGCAGAGATTCTGCTGTTACAGCAACCCCTGAGTACGTCGTTGCAAGTTCGGCGAACTTCTCCCTTAACCGCTGCAATTATTCCCGCAGCAGCTGGAATTCATCCGGTTCAGCAGGCCATCTGAGAGGCCATCTCACTGGATGCCATAGGATCTGTTGCCTTGAGCAGCCTTGCAACGAGTCTCCCTTTAGCCCTGTTTGTTCCAAACCCCGCTTTTTTAACTCGTCACGGAGCTCATCTTGGTCATCGCACCATACTCCGCTTAGCGTCTGCCATTTGAATAGATTCCTAAGACCAGAATGTCGACAATCCCCCGATCAAATCTGCTAACACTTCTCCACAACTGACGGTGCAATCGTCAATCTCCAAAATCCTACCAAACACCGCAGTGTAACAATGCCAGTACCCGTAGCTGTTGTTGTTATTTTACCTCTCCTTTACAATGTAGACAATGAAGACAAACCCGTTGCGCATTCTCCACTAGAACAGTAGACAAAGAATAGCCCAATCACACGCGCTCACTTTGTTATCCCACTTCTGAGATGTAAACTAAATAAAAACAGGACTGTTATTTTAATGTTATCGCGCTTTATTGACTCTTGGCTGCGTTGGGAGGTCTGGCTCCGTTGACGATTAATATACGGTAACCAGATAAGAATGATAGGAAAAGAAATTTAAATAAATCAACAACGGTGTAAGATATCAAATTGATTCTGGCTTTATTTTGAAGATACATTCACGCCATTATGTATGGAATAGAACATCATTTAAATGGCAGTGCTTCCAGCGGTCGGTCCAATTTTTAATGACTCGGCCCAATATGTGCGGCCTTATTACGCAATAGCGTCTTGAATGTTAGCCTCGACCCGTCCAAAGTGGTTGGCTTCTTAGCGTAGACTAAGGACTTGACGCAGCCGCAGAGAAAATAATCGAGGGGTGTGAAGTCGCATGGTCACGGCGGCCAATTGATGAACTCTCGTCGTGAGATGACTCAATCGCCAAATTACTCCTTCACCACTTCGAGCGTTGCGTCGCTTGTATGACATGTAGCGCCATCTTGTTGGAATTACAGTTTGGATATGTCGATGTTGTCGAGCTCTGGCCACAGAAAGTCGGTTAACATCGCTACATACCGAGGACCATTGACGGTAACGGTGAACCCTTCCTCATTTCGAAAGAAATAAGGTCCGATGATGCCGAATGGGCCCCGTCCAAGAAGATGTGATTTTTGGCCAAAATCCGGATCTATGGCCAACATTTCCAGCGTCCAATTAGCGAACTCACGGTAGTAGCACAATCTTATATGGATGTAGTCCCAAATCCAACCGCAAAATAAATTTGGTTGACTTTCTGGTAATGCCCAATTCAGCTGATCGGCGCCGAATCGACATTTCTTGGTCTTCTTCGATACTGGACACTACGGCGGCTATGTTTTCTTCACTTCGTTGGTGGGTTAAGGTCCAAAAGAGGGTACTCATGCCAAACTTTTTCACGGTACGACGAAGTGCCTGCGCACTGAAGCCATGATGACGACCGACCTCACGACGAAATCCACGTTGCATATTTATAACTGAGCCGGAAGCATAATAATAACTACGCTCCCTAAAAGTATTATGCAACAAATTCCGAAGTGACTTTTCATTCTGGTAGAATTTTGGTTCGAACTGTACTTTCATTCGAGGTTCGTGTCTGCGGTTTCCACAGTTCATGTCTACGAAAGAGACGGATAATATCACGGATGAGAGGGAATTATAACTGCAAGAATGATTGTCATCTTGAAATTTCTCTTGTTCCAGTGGTCGAAGAATTTGCTACAAGTTTCTGGCTATCAGAAACTTCTGCTATATAAGGACAGATGGCGATCAAAAAGGGAGCAGTAGTTTCTAAACTGTGGCGAAGAAATTAGAAAAGTGATAATGGGCGAAGTTGTAATTTTGTGATAAATTGAAAGTTGAGATTTAACAAGAAGAAGTAATTAGTTTGGATTTGTGAATTAAGTAATAGAAAGGAGATAAAGTGATTTGAGAGGACAGAGACTTTGTAAGAAAAGAATTGCGAAGAATAGTATAGTGTGAACCTGAATTGTTCTATAGACTAGAAAATAAAGAAATAATTTCACAGAATATTGTTTTATCTACTCGAGCCGTAGCTCGCATATTACATTGGTGTCAGAAGCGGGATAAAACTTATTCCGTGAATAACTATTTCCGTGGTGTGAAATTGCACAATACAAAAAAAAAAAAAAAAACATTTCTGTGTTGAGTTAATTAGTTGCGCAAAATGGGTCGCAAATTGGGAAAACTAACTATAACTCAACTAAAGGCAGAACTCAGTAAGCGGAACCTCGACACAACTGGGGGAAAAGATGCCCTACTGATTCGTTTGGAAGCAGTAATGCAGGAAGGTGAAAATCCGCATGACGTAGAGTTTGACGTGGAAGAGGAACCAGCAAGTACAGCAGCCGACCCGGGTATAACAAGTCTGCTCCTGCAATTTAAGTTAGTCATGGACGAACAAAAGAAAGCAATAGAAGACCAAAGGAATTCTCTAGAACTTAAGCTGAATGAACAAAAGAAAGCGATGGACGAACAAAAGAAAGCAATGGGCGATCAAAGGAATTCTCTAAAACTTAAGCAATGGACGAACAAAAGAATTCTCTAGATGCTCTGGAAAGCAAACTTGATGAGCAAAACAGGAACTTGGAATCTAAATTCGAAGCGATCGAAGAGAAAATCGAGAAGGTCGAGACGCAACTCGAAAAAGTCGAAACTAGATTCGATGAAAACTTTGAGAAGCATGAAACTCAGTTCGGGAAAATAGAGACTCAGTTCGAAAAAGTAGAAAAACAAGTCGAAAATCTTACTAAGGAACTCAGCAACGTGAAGAGACAGAAAGCACGGGAATATTCCACTGACGGTCTGAGAAGAAAGGAGATGCAGCCTCCTATCTTCGATGGTCAAACATCATGGCCAATTTATAAGAGGCAATTCGAAGCGGCCGCAATGACCAGTAGCTGGGACGATGAAGAGAAGTCTATTGCACTCACGCTTGCACTGAGGGGTCCAGCTGCGGAGCTCTTGCAGACCATCCCGGAAGACAAACAGCAGAACTACGACTATCTGGTTCAGGCTATCGAGATGCGGTTTGGGGATGAACACATGCAGCAGGTGTACATGGTTCAGCTGCGTAGTCGAATCCAGAAAAGGGGGGAAACGCTGAAACAGTTGCAAGCGGATATAGAGCGACTAGCTCATCTTTCATACCCTAAAGCCGGTGAGGAGCTTATCAACGAAATGGCGGTGGAAGCTTTTATTCAGGCCATAGAGGAGAGACAACTGTAAATTTCTGTAAGGATGGCTGAAAAGCGAACACTCCCCGAGGCATTGGCATTCGCTTTGTCAATGAAGGCTGCGGACCAAGCATACCAGGGAATACACCGTGTCAGGGAAATGTCCGTCGTGGAATGCTCATGCCAGAGAACAGCCGTCATGGATGAAGACAGAGCTCGCGGAAGTCAAATCCGTTGCTGGAATTGCAACCAAACCGGACACCTATAACGGCAGTGCAGAAGTGCACCTAGACGAGGAAATTGTCCACATTGCGGAAGTAGGAGAAGCAGAGAGGAAGCATCCTGTCGGTCAGACTTCCCAAAACCAGCAGTCGGGAAATGCGTAAGGGCCAACTTCGCGGGGCAGAAGTTGGTTACTGGAATCGAGGCCCCCAGGACCACCATTCAAGTTTCGCAAACCAAACGGGGTAACAAGAGCCTGACAGTGGAGGTACTAATCAACAAGAAGAAGTGCGTAGCCACCATCGACACAGGTGCCACCGCCTTCATTGTAAGAAGAGATATCGTCAGAAGCTCATGGCTGCACAACACCAACAGCTACCGCCTGAAGACTGCAACAGCGAAAATTGCGAAGGTGTTTGGAGAAGTTCGTCTTACGATCACTCTGGCGGGACTGCCGTTCTCCCATGCGTTTCTGGTGGCAGATATATGCGACGAGTGCATCATCGGAATAGACTTCATGAAAGCCAATGAAGTAATCTTGGACATCGGGATGCAAGTACTGAGGTATCGAAATGTGGAGATTCCGATTGTGTACGGAAAAGAGAATACCGTAACTCTCAGGACAGTCATCAGCAAACACGAAGTTTTTCCGCCGTCTTCAGAGACAATCATTTGGACGAAGCTGGAAGGTGATCTTGGGAGAAACCGATTCTACATAATAGAACCAGACCCAAACCTCTCCCGTCACCTTGGACAGCGGAAACAAGAGAGACGATTCTCCAGTCCAGTGAGCTGAATCAGGAGCAGCGAACTATGGCAGAGAATCTTATCAATGAGTACGCTGATGTATTTGCCTCACAGGACGGAGAATATGGCCGAACACACCTGGTACAACATCGAATAGACACTTTTGATACTAGACCAATTCGGCAGCCTGCTAGGCGCCTTCCATTGGCAAAGCAGACAGAAGTTGCAGAGATGGTGTCGGCAATGGAGAAAGATGGTCTTATTGAAAGTTCCAAAAGTCCGTGGGCATCACCGGTTGTACTGGTTAAGAAGAAAGATGGCAGCACGAGGTTCTGCGTGGACTATCGGCAGCTCAATTACGTCACCAAGAAGGATAGCTATCCTCTGCAACGGATTGACGACACGCTAGACACACTATCAGGAGCCCGATGGTTTTCCACTCTCGACTTGAAGAGTGGCTACTGGCAGGTACAGATCCATCCAGAAGACCGGGAGAAAACCACCTTCACCGCAGGAAATGGGCTATGGCGATTCACGGTAATGCCATTCGGGCTGTGCAATGCTCTGGCGACTTTCGAGCGATTGATGGAATGTGTCCTGCAAGGGTTAACATGGAAAACCTGTTTGGTATACTTGGATGATGTCATCGTAGTAGGAAAAACGTTTGCGCAACACCGAGACAATCTAAAGGATGTGTTTCGAAGGCTTCGAAGTGCCCACCTGAAGCTCAACCCCAAGAAGTGCGCCCTGTTTAGAGCGGAAGCCAAGTACCTGGGACACATAATTTCAGCGAAAGGAGTGAGAACCGATCCAGAGAAGGTCGAAGCGGTGAAAAACTGGCCAGTCCCCAAAGACAAACACCAACTAAGGAGCCTCCTGGGCCTAGCCACCTACTACAGACGGTTCGTGAAGGATTTTGCCGGTATCGCAAAGAGCCTGCACCAGTTGACGGAAAAGGGAAAACAATTCAAATGGTCAATTGAGTGCGAGAAGAGCTTCAAGGCACTTAAACAACGGCTATGCGATGCCCCGATACTAGTTTACCCCACTCCCGGGGGGGAGTGCATTGTGGATGCAGATGCTAGTAATGTCGGGGTAGGAGCCGTACTCTTCCAGGTGCATGACGGCCAAGAGAAGGTGGTTGCGTACTTCAGCAAGGTGCTCTCTAAACCAGAAAGGAACTACTGCGTGACAAGGCGGGAACTTCTAGCTTTGATTTTGGCTACGAAGCATTTTCACAAATACCTCTATGGGAGGAAGTTCGTTCTTCGCACAGACCATGCAGCCTTAAAATGGCTATTAAGGTTCAAGAGTCAGGTCGCAAGATGGATCTAAAGGCTGCAAATCTACGACTACGAACTCTCAGAAGGAAGACCCGGATATCGAGCCAATTCTGGCCTGGAAGGAGAACATGGAGAAACCGGATCATCAGGACATCGCTCACAGAAGCCCGACCTTAAAGACATATTTTGCGCAGTGGGACTCCCTCCATGTCCAAGAAGGTGTTCTGAGAAGAAAATGGGAATCCTCCGACGGAAAGTCGTTTGTAATGCAGCTTGTCGTACCGCGGACGAGGGTCAAGGAGGTGTTACAGGAAATGCATGGCGGGGCGTCCGGAGGCCACTTGGGAGTGAATAAGACGCTGGAAAAGGTACGAGAACGTTTTAATTGGTTAAAAGCGAAGGAAGATATCGAAGACTGGTGCAGAAAATGCGACGTGTGTGCAGCTAGCAAGGGTCCGAGAATCAAAACTCGAGGTAAGATGCACCAATACAACGTGGGAGCACCTTTCGAACGAATCGCCATTGACATCGCAGGGCCCTTTCCGGAAACCGGCAATGGTAATCGGTATATACTCGTAGTGATGAACTACTTCAGTAAGTGGCCGGAAGCGTTTCCGATCCCTAACCAGGAAGCCAGAACCGTGGCGGAGCAGATCGTCTACAATTGGGTTAGCAGATTCGGTGTGCCCTTGGAATTGCATTCTGACCAAGGGCGGAACTTCGAGTCAAGAATCTTCCAAGAGATGTGTCAACTACTCGGAATCAAAAAGACAAGGACAACCCCGCTTCATCCACAGTCGGACGGTATGGTGGAGCATTTCAATAGGACTTTGGACGAACATCTCTCGAAGGTCGTAGGTGACTACCAACGGGATTGGGACCGGCAGATTCCCTTGTTTTTGATGGCCTAAAGAAGTGCCGTGCATAGCACTACTCGACATATGCCGTTCGAAATCTTATTTGGTGGAATAGCTCGCTTACCCAGTGAGGTGAAATTTGGATCTCCTACCAATGAGCCCAGAAATGAAGAAGAGTACGTGCCGGACCTTAGGGAAAGGCTTAAGGAAAGGACCAGAAGCCAGATTAAGATGACGAGCGACCGCATGAAGACCAGGTATGATGCCAAGGCAACAACGTCAGGATTCCAGGAAGGAGATCTGGTGTGGCTGTATAATCCCCATCGCCAAAAGGGGAAATCACCTAAATTGCAGCGGAACTGGGAAGATCCCTACAGAATAGTAACCCGCATCAACGATGTTGTCTACCGCATCCAGCGAGGACCGAGAGCCAAAATGAAAGTTGTTCATGTGGACCAACTGAGTCGATACAATGGCCGAAATGAGGATGCACTTGTTCGGGGCGAACACGTCTAAGAGGGGTGCAGTGTAGCATAATAATAACTACGCTACCTAAAAGTATGATGCAACAAATTCCGAAGTGACTTTTCATTCTGGCAGAATTTTGGTTCGAACTGTCCTTTCATTCGAGGTTCGTGTCTGCGGTTTCCACAGTTCATGTCTACGAAAGAGACGGATAATATCACGGATGAGAGGGAATTATAACTGCAAGAATGATTGTCATCTTGAAATTTCTCTTGCTCCAGTGGTCGAAGAATTTGCTAGAAGTTTCTGGCTATCAGAAACTTCTGCTATATAAGGACAGATGGCCATCGAAAAGGGAGCAGTAGTTTCTAAACTGTGGCGAAGAGATTAGAAAAGTGATAATGGGCGAAGTTGTAATTTTGTGATAAATTTAAAGTTGAGATTTAACAAGAAGAAGTAATTAGTTTGGATTTGTGAATTAAGTAATAGAAGAGTGAAGTGATTTGAGAGGACAGAGACTTTGTAAGAAAAGAATTGCGAAGAATAGTATAGTGTGAACCTGAATTGTTCTATAGACTAGAAAATAAAGAAATAATTTCACAGAATATTGTTTTATCTACTCGAGCCGTAGCTCGCATATTACAATATTTTTTAATAATTTCGAGACGTTTGGGAAGTGTCAAACGATGCATAATGAAATGGCGAGCTTTGGCAGCTGAATGTCATTGGTAACTTTGACAGCTGCTGAAAAATAATAATTGGGAAAACTATCATTGCTATCTGGTCACCCTTTACAATAATAATAGTCCTACAGTCTCCGCCGCAGATGACGATGTGGTGCATATTTCTTCATCTTCTTCTTCTAGTTCTTTGCTAAGTCAGTTAAGCATCTGCTCCCTTGGGTTTGGTTGGAAAATTTCTCGTAGATAAACTTACTTCTATCTTGAGGAGCTTTGGTTTGGTGTCATTTCTATCTCGCACTCGGCTTTTCGGTAATTAACTCTCTAATTTTGCGAGCATAGTAGTCACTGTTCAATGTTTTTGTGATATTTGGCTTGTTTTCCCAAACTTAGATTTGAATATCTTTGATAAGTTGTTCCAGCATTGAACCAAGTTGCTCCTTAGATCGTACTGGTGCAAGTGCTTCTATCTTCTCTTGAAGGCTTGGTTTGAAGACCCAGTCCGTGCGTTTATAAATAATGGATGGTCCGAGCTTAAATCCTGACTTTCTTCAATTTGCAGGGAGTAACTTGAGATAATTTTAATTATGAAGAAGTCAATGTGATCGGAGAATTTTTCCAAATCAGTTCGATAGTAAGTAGTCTTTCCTGTAGATAAGGTTTTGCACCTGAATTACTGTGAAATGTTCACTACCAAAACAAATTTGACAAACTTAGAGAAAATGATCATCCTCTTCTATTACTTACCTTGTCGCGGTAGGGATGCTCGGTAGGATCTAGTGATCCTGGAGAGCGATTGCAGCAAGGTCACCCAAGCTGTAAGGTCTCCAGAGGAAGGTCCGAAGCTAAAGAGTAAGCAACCTGATTCCAGTGGCGGTGAGAGCAGATAGTAAACCGTACCCATAGATGCAAGGCTGAGGGTCAAATCAGTCGCTAATAAGCTCCTTCAGGTGCCCTGGCAAGGACCTGTCGTAAGTTGCCTTATCGCAGCAGAACCGGCTATGTTGCGATGGACAGTTTCCATACCGGCTTACTCGTGGGAACATGCATTAAAGTAAACAAACAAACAAAACCAATACAAAAAGTTAAATAAATTAGACCGGCCCTCCTTTGAAACCGGACGCTAGCACGGCGATCAAGCTGTAAAACTCCAAAGGCACTGGACAGCAAAAGGATTGTGGATTCACATGGTCCTTCTGCTGCCAAAAGCCGCACGAAGCCTAGCAAAGTTACTTTGCAAACTCAGTTGGCCGCATTCTCCAAAAATTCGGCAAAATTCCGGAGAATAAAATGAATTATAAGGTGAAAACACTAGTCGATTGTGCCAAAAAGATCATCAGTACTCAACCCGACAAGACCAGCAGAGTCTTCACGTCTAAAAGACAGAGATCGTTGGAAGAATCCGGGTCGGTTTCAAAAAGACCTAAGGTGCACAGCACCAGCACCTCCTCCAGGCCATCAAACGTCATATCGAAGTCATACAGCGAAGTACTCAAGGACAGGTTTATACTGGCTGTCATCGATAAGAACGATATCGATGGCACAATCACTCCGGATAAATGGAGGATGATCCCAGCCAAACTGGCAACTTGCTTCCTTGATATCATGAAGGAAAATCCCGGCTCTCCTCCCAACTGTCTTGACGGCGGTTGGCATCAAGCTGATCGCTTGTGCTAACAAGAGGTCCTGTGATCTCTATAAGCTAGCGATTAGCAGACAAGGGTAAGTCTGGCCTGGTGCTAAGCTTGAGGTCGTAGCCTGGGGAGGATATCCCATACAGACCGAGAACTCGCACATTGAACCCAGCCGAACAGCAGAGAGGACTTTACAGATGCGCATTAATTGTGATCAATAAGGAATCTCTTGCTCCTTTGGCGAAGACTGAAGGTACGATTAGCTATGGGTTCGATGCCATAACCTTAAAAGTCTACAAAAGCAACGAGGCGGATGTTGAAAAACTCCCCCCTCACCCTTCAGACAATACTGTAAGTATTATAGACACTGAGAAATCAATCTCCTTTCCTTCTATTATTCAGTGTATGTCAAGGATAAAGGTAAAAAGTAGCTTAAAGTAATTTTACTTCCTAATTACAGTGATCGGGATATAACCGTACCGTTGCTAGAAATAAGCAAATGCTAATATTATCTATCATCGTCTTGTCTCGTCCACGGCATTATAGACCCTCCTGGCCCCAATATGGCACGACTGATCGCAGACGCTGAAAAAAATAAAAAGGGAGTCATAGTTGGCTATGATGTTAATGCTCACCACTCCGCGTGGGGTAGCTCTGACATTATCGAAAGAGGTGAGTTGCTTGTTGACTATATTTTAAAAACTAACCTCATTTTGTGTAACATCGGTAACGAACCTACATTTATAATTAGAAACCGTTAGGAGGTTCTAGATATAACTCTTGTCTCCAACAACATTAATCAAATGATCAAGAACTGGAATGTATCTGGTGAACACTCTCTTTCTGACCACCGATACCTTCAATTTAGTCTTGACGATAATCCTCCATACCCATTGGTTTACAGAAATATCCGTAATACTAACTGGCTCAAATATAGGGAAACTTTTAAAGAAATTGGTTAATTCCGACACTCTAGAGTCCCGAATAAAACTCAAGGTTTTTTGCATGGTTAAGGACCTTACCTTGGCCCTCAATAAGGCGTTGCCTTCCTCTTGTCCTTCGGTTAGGGTTAGGGGCAAGAAAAAACCACACTGGTGGACCTCTTTGGACCACTCAGGAATACCTGCAGAAAGCTTTTCAGCAAAGGCAAAAGTACAAGAGATGCATCCGACTGGAACTTGTACAAAAAGTCCCTAAAAATATATAAAAAAGAATTGAGGAAAGCCAAACGCAATTCTTTGAGACTCTTCTGTGGTAAAGCAGAAGAATCTTCTGAGGCATCTAGGCTGAGAAAAATCCTCTCGATAAATCCTTCAGCGCATAAAAACAGATGGGTCTTGGACAACTTCTAGTGTAGACACATTAAATTTACTTATTGATACACACTTCCCAGTAATTCCCTGACTGCCAACAATATTGACTCTATAAAGTCAAATGCCCAAAAAACCAACCTTTCAAGTCTGATTGCGCAGGACAAACTCCTTTGGGCGCTACATAGCTTCAAACCATATAAATCCGCTGCACCAGACGGCATAACACCTGCTGAACTACAAATGTCCTCTGACATTATCCTGCCAGAAATCCTACCTATTGATCCTCCATCCCTTAATGGAACAAGCTTAATTTTCTCCAATGAAGCAAAATAACTGGGTCTTATTTTGGATAGGAAACGAAGCTGGAAATCTAATATACAGGAAAGAGTTGAGGAAGCCACTGTCGCACTCTTCTGTTGCAAAAAAGCCATCGGGTGCAAATGGGGCTTACAACCCAGACTAACTCACTGGCTCTATATCTCGGTCATTAGACCGATCCTCATATACAGCGTAGTTGTCTGGTGGACTGCCTTGGATAAGGCAATAAACCAGATGCTATTAAGCAAAGCCCGACGGTCAGCTTGTCTGTGCATTAATTGAGCACTGCAGACGACACCTTCCGCAGCTATAGACATTCTTTTTCATTTAACACCCCTTGACATCTATGGCAGGCTATTCGGCTTAAAGCTACTTCACAGTGGTCTAAAAAATAAATGTATGTCCACACCTCCATCTTAAATAAATTTAACATCTTCCCCGAAGACATTGACTACACCATCCCCAAGTTAAATTTTGACAAAAACTTCCGAGTTACCATCCCTTCCAGAGCATTCTGTGAAGAAGGTGTCTTCACGAAAGTTAAGTCGGTACATTTTTATACCGATAGTTCAAAAACTAACGACGGGGTGGGTGGTGGTGTCTTCTCTGATAGGCTTAATTTAAACCTCTCTTTTCGTCTCCCAAACCATTGTAGCGTGTTCCAGGCGGATATAATGGCAATAAGGGAAGTCTTGCCTTGGCTAAAGGAAAACTTGATATCGGCCATTAATATCCGCATCTTTTCAGACAGCCAAGCAGCAATCAAATCCTTGGAATCTTCCTCAACAAATTCTTTAACAGCTCTAAACTGCCGATCGTTATATAGATGGCGGAGCAGTTTAATATTCACCTAATTTGGGTGCCGGGGCATAAGGATATTCCAGGGAATTGTGAGGCTGGCGAACTTGATAGATATGGAACAACGATACCCATCCTTCCGGGCAAAAGTTAACTGGGTGTGCCTATCGATACATGCAAATTTAAATTAAAGCTGGATGCTACCGTAAAGACAAATTCTAGGTGGATAAGGAGTACAACTTGTCTGGCGACAAAAAAGATTTGTCCTATGTGGGATCTGAAACGCTCTAGGAATTTGATTTTTCTAAATGGGAAGCATATTAGTACTGTTATGGGTGTCATTACTGGACACTGTCTAATAGGCATGCATGCAACAAGGCTTGGCGTATTCTGTAACGATTTCTGCAGAAGCTGCATGGACGAGGAGGAGGAAGAGACTATTCTTCACCTTCTTTGCACCTGCCCAGCTTTCTCTCGCAAAGAAGGAAACTCCACTTAGAAGCCTTCTGTTTCAATGACCTAGATGATTTGAATAATGTTGACGTAAGGTACATTCTACGCTTCATCAGAAGCTCTAAATGGTTCAGCGAGTAGGCTAGAGGCCGCGACTCAAACTGAAACTTAATACCAGCTGAGTTTCAAACCAACTACACCAATCTGTCTTTCTCTCTGTCTCTTTCCCTTTCCTCAAAATGCCCGTGTCCTAAAAATTAGTATAAGGGTATTCATAACCCCTTTCACACGTGCAAATTATAAAAAAAATAAAAAATATAGTATCACAATGGACCTATTATTGGTCTAAGTGTGTTGGCTTTTTTTTGCTGACAGCCACTTCAACCTAATCTAACCTAGGGAAAATGATCATCAAGTGCAACACATTAAAACACTTGTTTCTTTGGTGAACGCACCTTCAACAAATTATTTGATAATTGACATATGTTTTGTTTAGAATTTTAAGTGTTTAACACATTTCATTTCCATAATAATACAGAGTGACTGAGAATATTAAGTTTTGTAGATCTATTTTATTTGATCTTCTTGAACATCTCCCGGCCATGAACAAACTGCACAATCGGCTCATTCCAAGCACATAAAATTTACTATCCGCTAGTAACAAAAACTTGGAACGCCCTTTTGGCCTTGCAACAGCTGATAGCTAGAAACTCAATCTATTAACTATCGGTAGTTATCACTTTCGATAATTCTCGATACTATTTGATTGATTTAATTGAACCTTTTAATAAAATCTAGTTAAACTAACAAAAAACAGCCTTAGTCAAATGTTAGTCAAATTTTAATTAGATACTACAATAACATTTTGTCAAGACTGTAAATCTCAACTTTTAATTCTTCAGAATTATTTTTTTCACTCTTCACTTTTTACTTAACACATCCACTGCCACGTCATTTAAATATGAATGACATTTATGTTTCCGTCATTTATATGTGTATCACAGGTACATATCCCTATAAGGCCACGGCATTAAAAAATTAATAACATGAAATGTTACATTGGAATATTTGGAAAAAAAAACCAAAAGTGAAAAATATATTGCGGGTGTTTTTTCAGTTGTTTTGCTAAAAAAATATATTTGTAATATATTTTGGCAACTTTTCTTAAAAAATTTAAGCGGTAGGATGGACAGACGGACGTCATTCACATCTTCACTTTTTACTTAACACATCCACTGTCACGTAATTCAAATATGAATGACAATTATTTTTTCGTGGGGGCCACGTCATTTATATGTGTATGGCAGGTACGTGTCCCTATAAGACCAAGGCATTTAGAAATTAATGACATGAAATGTTGCATTTGATTATTTGGAAAAAAAAAACTAAAAGTGAAAAATAAATTGTGAGTGTTTTTTCAGTTGTTTTACTAAAAGAACATATTTGTAATATCATATACTTGGTAATTTTTTTTTTTTTTAATTGAAGCGGTAGTATGGACAGATGGGCGTCATTCATATATGAATGACGAAGCCATGCTTGAAATATTCAATAAATATTTGGCTTGTAGGCCATGGCACTCATATATGTATGACTCGTCTAATTGTCAAAAGTGACTTGGAAAATCCCCAACAGCAAGGTGAATCAAAAGTGAGACTAAAATTAAAGCTGGTATCTGAGTATAATTATTTTCTTATTTCATCAAAACTATGATAGTTTGATTTTTTGACTTGCAGGCTTAAATATTAGAAGAAGTTGAGCATGCGACGAAGTCTAACACGTGAAGAAGTAGAGAATTTTGTAGCAGAGGGAGGTAGAGGAAACGATGGCGATAGCGAGCACGATTTCAGCTCAGATGATTGCAATGACTGTCCCGGATGAGTAGTAAGGCTACGCCCGTACTGGCTCAAGTTTTGGACCCCATTTTGTTTTACGCCTACTAGTATGCACGATTCGCAAACCCGATTTCTCGATTCCAGGAGTGCGTATACGTACCAATCCACACCTAGCTTACTTTTACCACTCTCTCCGCGGGCCTGCTGTTAGGTATTACTTCGCGGGGCTGGTTAACAATTCATGCTATGCTTCTTGTATTGCTACTTCTGCTCTCCTTGCTTTCTCAATTAAAGGAAGCTATTTTTACACATTCATTCTGATCGCAACATGTGGTCTATAAGGAGGTGTGGACTCGGCAAGTTATTTCTCCATTCTGGGAAGCGACTGCAATAGAACACTGCGTGTTCTGTGTCTTCCTCTTGGTCTTGACAATCTCGACAGAAAGGTGAGCTATCGTACCCAAAATCTGCGCAAACACTTCCGATAGCCACCGTGACCAGATAGGAACTGTTTAAGGTGGTAGTTGCAGCCCAAAAACATTCGCCATAAACACGCCTCGATGGTGGGGATCAGCTTGTAAGTCCGTATGCCTTTTGTACTGTTTTCCCACTTAGTTTGCCACATAGCTATTGATATTGCCTTCTTTTCCTCTTGTATTTTCTTGACAATTCCTGCTTCTTGTCTGTTCGAGCTCCTCCTTTCGCAGATCCTTATCGTCTCGTTTGCAAGGATGTCTATAGGGATTATTCCGCTACGACACAGGCTGCTTCGTCCGATATTGTCCGGAAACCAACCGTTGATTGTTTTTATCGCATAGAGCATGTATGTTGCCGAGAGTTTTCTCCTTGTTTCCATCGTCGCTAACACCGCCGCCCAAGCCGAGGCAGCATGCAGGAGAACCGAGCTGATGACTCTCGATAGTAAAATCCGTCTAGCGTACCCAGGTCCTCCGATGTTTGGTACTTTTCAAGAGAGGGTCGCCTGCAGTAGTTAACTTTCTTGCTTCGAGTTTTCTACGTGGGCTTTAAATTTCGATCTATTATCAAGCATTACTCCTAAATATTTAACTGCTTCTTTTGATTTTATAGTCTGGCTGCCAACTTGAATATTCACATATTCAACAGCCTATTTTCTTGCATGCCTCGAATAGTGCCTTCCGAGTAAGAAGGTGGATGTGTTCTGTGTTGGTCTCTCTGATTATGTTCATGTCTGCTTCATTACAGAGTCATTTGAAACGTATTGTCTTATTCCCTTTGATCGTCTTTTTTATATCGCCGCTCCTAAAAACCGACTCTTCCTCTGGATCGTTGGGCTCTAGTGGCGCAAAGTTTTCCAGTAGAATACGCCCTCTGGAATTGATGAGCCTGCTACCCCACTCTGTTTCCCATGCGTTGAAGTCACCAAATATGAGCATTGAAGTTCTTGTCTAGCATTGGCTGGTATTCACTCGTGGTTCAGCTGGGTCGGGCATAGCAGCTGTAGAAGTTAATGCCATTTATTTGTGCACGTACAAAGCCATCCTGGTCATTGGTTTCTTTCGAGGCATGTTTTCTACATATCCATATTGCAGTTTGTTCAATTTTGTCGCAAGTCCAAATGCTGCTGTCGAGAGTTGCATAAGGTTCGCTAATCAACTTAATGTCCGCTTCCTCTTCCATAGCAGTTTGCGTCAGGTGGTCCTGCGCTGTCTTACTGAATTAGAAAATGCTACCCAAACAATTCACTGTACTTATGATAGCAATTTTAAGCAACATTCATTGAGTATAAGATGCTCCGAGTATCGTGACTATGAAACAGAGAGAATGATGAGCAATGCTGAAATAGAAGTAATTACAACACAAGATACAAATTTTCGTTCAGATGTTGAAATTATAAATATTAAAAGTTATAAACAGGTTTATGAAATTAATATTTCTTAAGTTATTGTCAAAGAATTATTAGGAAAAACAAGAAAAAACCTACATCTTCTTTTTTAAATTTAAGACTTTTTATGTTTCAAAAATCTTTCAGCAGCATCAAATATTGGAAATTAAGGGGAATCTTTTGAAAAACATACGTTTTCAGTTTAATAAGGCATACTTTATTGATTTCAATAAATTTGCATTATAAATTTCTTTAGTAAGTATAAATTTTCTAGGGCGCAGCATTTACTATGTAATGAAAATCGGATTTCATTGGGATTATGATGTTTTAACTCTTTGAAATTAGGATACGAAAGATCTTCTAGGTTGATGATTTCAACATTTTCATTCTTTAACAACTCTCGTAACCATAGCACATTTTCCAAAAATTTAACGTAAACAGATGAATTTTGAATTCTTTAATTTAAATTCTGTCAGTTCTCAATCCCATTTGAGTCCATGATGGTTTTGGTATAACCACTTTGCTGAGCATTTAATGTTGATGGTAAATACTTTAAAATAAATTGTGGTTTGATAATGAAGTGGCGATGCTGACAGTTGTGCAAGAATGCAATTTCCTTGTCAATAAACTTATTTTCAGTTCCTCTGAAACCTTGAACATCAAAAATGAAAAATTTTATATTCTACCCTTATTTGCAGAGATAATGTTTTCTTCACAAAGTGTTCTCGACAACTGATTAAATTTCTTTCACAACCGTTTGATTAACTGGACTGTTACTAATTATTCGATCATGTAACATTAAGCAATATGCTGATGTGTTTGTAAAAATTTATTTTGATGTTTTTATCTCCAAACGAATTTCAATATTTAATAGATTCACTTTGATGCCTACGGTCAATTACGAAAATTGCCGCCTGAGATTTGAACACTCCCCTTGACAATAACGGCTCAGCAATTGTTCGATTACGAGTATAATAAGCTTTTTGAAAGTTGCAATGCATGTTATGTACTAAAAGTGTTTCGTTCATAGTTGAGATTCAAATCTTCAGAAGGGTACACAACAGAATTTAAATAGGCTTTTGCACTAGTCACGTTTCAATGACGAAATTATGTGGAATCTTCCTTAAGCATGTTACGTTTATTTGTTTGTAAAGCCAGAATGATGAAACGGGCGTTTGAAGAAATTGAGAGAGAGAGAGAAAGAAAGATTGGTGTAGTGGGTTTGAAACTTAGGTGGTATTAAGTTTCAGTAAACTCCAAGGGTGGCGTCCAGATAACTGGGGAGCTTGTTTGTTTTGCTTTTTGTCGTTGCTCATGATTCACAGTATTTTTTCCCTCCACCTGATGTCATCATCACGATCACGTTGCTTTAAGCCATATGACCACCCTACTGCCAGTGTTATGCCTTCGCTCAGTCGTTCACAGACTTTCAGAGTGTGTACGCGTGTTTCGGCTTCTCATTTAAAATGGATAAGGAGTACAACTTGTCTGGCGACAAAAAAGATTTGTCCTATGTGGGATCTGAAACGCTCTAGGAATTTGATTTTTCTAAATGGGAAGCATATTAGTACTGTTATGGGTGTCATTACTGGACACTGTCTAATAGGCATGCATGCAACAAGGCTTGGCGTATTCTGTAACGATTTCTGCAGAAGCTGCATGGACGAGGAGGAGGAAGAGACTATTCTTCACCTTCTTTGCACCTGCCCAGCTTTCTCTCGCAAAGAAGGAAACTCCACTTAGAAGCCTTCTGTTTCAATGACCTAGATGATTTGAATAATGTTGACGTAAGGTACATTCTACGCTTCATCAGAAGCTCTAAATGGTTCAGCGAGTAGGCTAGAGGCCGCGACTCAAACTGAAACTTAATACCAGCTGAGTTTCAAACCAACTACACCAATCTGTCTTTCTCTCTGTCTCTTTCCCTTTCCTCAAAATGCCCGTGTCCTAAAAATTAGTATAAGGGTATTCATAACCCCTTTCACACGTGCAAATTATAAAAAAAATAAAAAATATAGTATCACAATGGACCTATTATTGGTCTAAGTGTGTTGGCTTTTTTTTGCTGACAGCCACTTCAACCTAATCTAACCTAGGGAAAATGATCATCAAGTGCAACACATTAAAACACTTGTTTCTTTGGTGAACGCACCTTCAACAAATTATTTGATAATTGACATATGTTTTGTTTAGAATTTTAAGTGTTTAACACATTTCATTTCCATAATAATACAGAGTGACTGAGAATATTAAGTTTTGTAGATCTATTTTATTTGATCTTCTTGAACATCTCCCGGCCATGAACAAACTGCACAATCGGCTCATTCCAAGCACATAAAATTTACTATCCGCTAGTAACAAAAACTTGGAACGCCCTTTTGGCCTTGCAACAGCTGATAGCTAGAAACTCAATCTATTAACTATCGGTAGTTATCACTTTCGATAATTCTCGATACTATTTGATTGATTTAATTGAACCTTTTAATAAAATCTAGTTAAACTAACAAAAAACAGCCTTAGTCAAATGTTAGTCAAATTTTAATTAGATACTACAATAACATTTTGTCAAGACTGTAAATCTCAACTTTTAATTCTTCAGAATTATTTTTTTCAAACAACACTCTTCACTTTTTACTTAACACATCCACTGCCACGTCATTTAAATATGAATGACATTTATGTTTCCGTCATTTATATGTGTATCACAGGTACATATCCCTATAAGGCCACGGCATTAAAAAATTAATAACATGAAATGTTACATTGGAATATTTGGAAAAAAAAACCAAAAGTGAAAAATATATTGCGGGTGTTTTTTCAGTTGTTTTGCTAAAAAAATATATTTGTAATATATTTTGGCAACTTTTCTTAAAAAATTTAAGCGGTAGGATGGACAGACGGACGTCATTCACATCTTCACTTTTTACTTAACACATCCACTGTCACGTAATTCAAATATGAATGACAAGTATTTTTTCGTGGGGGCCACGTCATTTATATGTGTATGGCAGGTACGTGTCCCTATAAGACCAAGGCATTTAGAACTTAATGACATGAAATGTTGCATTTGATTATTTGGAAAAAAAAAACTAAAAGTGAAAAATAAATTGTGAGTGTTTTTTCAGTTGTTTTACTAAAAGAACATATTTGTAATATCATATACTTGGTAATTTTTTTTTTTTTTAATTGAAGCGGTAGTATGGACAGATGGGCGTCATTCATATATGAATGACGAAGCCATGCTTGAAATATTCAATAAATATTTGGCTTGTAGGCCATGGCACTCATATATGTATGACTCGTCTAATTGTCAAAAGTGACTTGGAAAATCCCCAACAGCAAGGTGAATCAAAAGTGAGACTAAAATTAAAGCTGGTATCTGAGTATAATTATTTTCTTATTTCATCAAAACTATGATAGTTTGATTTTTTGACTTGCAGGCTTAAATATTAGAAGAAGTTGAGCATGCGACGAAGTCTAACACGTGAAGAAGTAGAGAATTTTGTAGCAGAGGGAGGTAGAGGAAACGATGGCGATAGCGAGCACGATTTCAGCTCAGATGATTGCAATGACTGTCCCGGATGAGTAGTAAGGCTACGCCCGTACTGGCTCAAGTTTTGGACCCCATTTTGTTTTACGCCTACTAGTATGCACGATTCGCAAACCCGATTTCTCGATTCCAGGAGTGCGTATACGTACCAATCCACACCTAGCTTACTTTTACCACTCTCTCCGCGGGCCTGCTGTTAGGTATTACTTCGCGGGGCTGGTTAACAATTCATGCTATGCTTCTTGTATTGCTACTTCTGCTCTCCTTGCTTTCTCAATTAAAGGAAGCTATTTTTACACATTCATTCTGATCGCAACATGTGGTCTATAAGGAGGTGTGGACTCGGCAAGTTATTTCTCCATTCTGGGAAGCGACTGCAATAGAACACTGCGTGTTCTGTGTCTTCCTCTTGGTCTTGACAATCTCGACAGAAAGGTGAGCTATCGTACCCAAAATCTGCGCAAACACTTCCGATAGCCACCGTGACCAGATAGGAACTGTTTAAGGTGGTAGTTGCAGCCCAAAAACATTCGCCATAAACACGCCTCGATGGTGGGGATCAGCTTGTAAGTCCGTATGCCTTTTGTACTGTTTTCCCACTTAGTTTGCCACATAGCTATTGATATTGCCTTCTTTTCCTCTTGTATTTTCTTGACAATTCCTGCTTCTTGTCTGTTCGAGCTCCTCCTTTCGCAGATCCTTATCGTCTCGTTTGCAAGGATGTCTATAGGGATTATTCCGGCTACGACACAGGCTGCTTCGTCCGATATTGTCCGGAAACCAACCGTTGATTGTTTTTATCGCATAGAGCATGTATGTTGCCGAGAGTTTTCTCCTTGTTTCCATCGTCGCTAACACCGCCGCCCAAGCCGAGGCAGCATGCAGGAGAACCGAGCTGATGACTCTCGATAGTAAAATCCATCTAGCGTACCCAGGTCCTCCGATGTTTGGTACTTTTCAAGAGAGGGTCGCCTGCAGTAGTTAACTTTCTTGCTTCGAGTTTTCTACGTGGGCTTTAAATTTCGATCTATTATCAAGCATTACTCCTAAATATTTAACTGCTTCTTTTGATTTTATAGTCTGGCTGCCAACTTGAATATTCACATATTCAACAGCCTATTTTCTTGCATGCCTCGAATAGTGCCTTCCGAGTAAGAAGGTGGATGTGTTCTGTGTTGGTCTCTCTGATTATGTTCATGTCTGCTTCATTACAGAGTCATTTGAAACGTATTGTCTTATTCCCTTTGATCGTCTTTTTTATATCGCCGCTCCTAAAAACCGACTCTTCCTCTGGATCGTTGGGCTCTAGTGGCGCAAAGTTTTCCAGTAGAATACGCCCTCTGGAATTGATGAGCCTGCTACCCCACTCTGTTTCCCATGCGTTGAAGTCACCAAATATGAGCATTGAAGTTCTTGTCTAGCATTGGCTGGTATTCACTCGTGGTTCAGCTGGGTCGGGCATAGCAGCTGTAGAAGTTAATGCCATTTATTTGTGCACGTACAAAGCCATCCTGGTCATTGGTTTCTTTCGAGGCATGTTTTCTACATATCCATATTGCAGTTTGTTCAATTTTGTCGCAAGTCCAAATGCTGCTGTCGAGAGTTGCATAAGGTTCGCTAATCAACTTAATGTCCGCTTCCTCTTCCATAGCAGTTTGCGTCAGGTGGTCCTGCGCTGTCTTACTGAATTAGAAAATGCTACCCAAACAATTCACTGTACTTATGATAGCAATTTTAAGCAACATTCATTGAGTATAAGATGCTCCGAGTATCGTGACTATGAAACAGAGAGAATAATGAGCAATGCTGAAATAGAAGTAATTACAACACAAGATACAAATTTTCGTTCAGATGTTGAAATTATAAATATTAAAAGTTATAAACAGGTTTATGAAATTAATATTTCTTAAGTTATTGTCAAAGAATTATTAGGAAAAACAAGAAAAAACCTACATCTTCTTTTTTAAATTTAAGACTTTTTATGTTTCAAAAATCTTTCAGCAGCATCAAATATTGGAAATTAAGGGGAATCTTTTGAAAAACATACGTTTTCAGTTTAATAAAGCATACTTTATTGATTTCAATAAATTTGCATTATAAATTTCTTTAGTAAGTATAAATTTTCTAGGGCGCAGCATTTACTATGTAATGAAAATCGGATTTCATTGGGATTATGATGTTTTAACTCTTTGAAATTAGGATACGAAAGATCTTCTAGGTTGATGATTTCAACATTTTCATTCTTTAACAACTCTCGTAACCATAGCACATTTTCCAAAAATTTAACGTAAACAGATGAATTTTGAATTCTTTAATTTAAATTCTGTCAGTTCTCAATCCCATTTGAGTCCATGATGGTTTTGGTATAACCACTTTGCTGAGCATTTAATGTTGATGGTAAATACTTTAAAATAAATTGTGGTTTGATAATGAAGTGGCGATGCTGACAGTTGTGCAAGAATGCAATTTCCTTGTCAATAAACTTATTTTCAGTTCCTCTGAAACCTTGAACATCAAAAATGAAAAATTTTATATTCTACCCTTATTTGCAGAGATAATGTTTTCTTCACAAAGTGTTCTCGACAACTGATTAAATTTCTTTCACAACCGTTTGATTAACTGGACTGTTACTAATTATTCGATCATGTAACATTAAGCAATATGCTGATGTGTTTGTAAAAATTTATTTTGATGTTTTTATCTCCAAACGAATTTCAATATTTAATAGATTCACTTTGATGCCTACGGTCAATTACGAAAATTGCCGCCTGAGATTTGAACACTCCCCTTGACAATAACGGCTCAGCAATTGTTCGATTACGAGTATAATAAGCTTTTTGAAAGTTGCAATGCATGTTATGTACTAAAAGTGTTTCGTTCATAGTTGAGATTCAAATCTTCAGAAGGGTACACAACAGAATTTAAATAGGCTTTTGCACTAGTCACGTTTCAATGACGAAATTATGTGGAATCTTCCTTAAGCATGTTACGCTTATTTGTTTGTAAAGCCAGAATGATGAAACGGGCGTTTGAAGAAATTGAGAGAGAGAGAGAAAGAAAGATTGGTGTAGTGGGTTTGAAACTTAGGTGGTATTAAGTTTCAGTAAACTCCAAGGGTGGCGTCCAGATAACTGGGGAGCTTGTTTGTTTTGCTTTTTGTCGTTGCTCATGATTCACAGTATTTTTTCCCTCCACCTGATGTCATCATCACGATCACGTTGCTTTAAGCCATATGACCACCCTACTGCCAGTGTTATGCCTTCGCTCAGTCGTTCACAGACTTTCAGAGTGTGTACGCGTGTTTCGGCTTCTCATTTAAAATCGGTTTGATTTGAAGTGCAGAGTTAGACAGTGAGATCTCAAGTGGCGAGTTAGCCTAGTAGGAGTGGTAGTGAACCGTCAACCCGGGGGGATTGGGTTCAATTCCCGGCCAGGAAAAAATTCTTTTTTTTTTTATAATTAAATACAATAGTGTACACGAAGTTAAAAACAAAGTAGAATCAGGCGATTGAAAGTGAGCGGTCCGCGCTCCCATTAGCGGGACCAGCTGATAACAATGCATCAGCCGATGAGCCAGTCAAAACAGGCCACCCAGTAACAGTGGCTGCAGATGGTACATCGAAGCGGAGAAGGAAGTTGAAACCGTCTCCCAATTTGGTAAAGCGCCCCTCCACGTCAGCTTCAGCTGTAAAGCTGCCAGGTGGAGTGAGGGAAGAGGCGCCGACCACAGCAACAACAGGAGCAGCAGAGAAAAAGCGGCAGAGGTCAGACGACTCTGTCGAATTAGCATACGTCTCCGATGGTGGGGGAGGCCACTACGTTGGAGACAAAAACAACAGCTTCGCAGTTCTGGCGGCCTCCGAATCGGATGACGAGGAAGAAGAAGTCGAGAGTCTGACAACAAGCACCAGACATCTAGAACAGAGGGTGCGTGCCATAAAGGCCAAACAAATGGCCAGGCGAGAGTGGGAGCGGCAGCTAGAGCTACAGCGCGCTCAACAACAACAATAACTACAGAAGCAGGCGCCAGAAAGCCAGCGGCAAAGCCAAGTTCAGCCGCATATACTGCAGCAGAAGCAGCAGCAACAACAACAGCTGAAAAAACAGCAGCAGGACAGACAACAACAACTGCAGCAGCAGCAGAAACAACAGCAGCAACAACCGCAACAGAACCAACAGCAACAACAACCGAAGACGACGACAAAAGCGAGGGTACCGCCAATAAACACGTACAATATTGAGCTTATGGACACCATTAAACTATGTAAGTTGGCCATAGGCAACAATTTTTCTATTAAACGCTTAAATGAAGACAGGCACGCTATCCGCTGTAATACAGTGGAACAATATAAACAAATTAAAGATCTGTTAAAGGACACGACAACGGAGTTCTTCTCCTTCACCCCGAAGGTGGAAAAGTGGCAAACAATGCTGCTGAGGGGGATAGACCCGTCTACTGATCCGGAGATGCTCCTTGCGCTACTTAAAGAGAAAGAGTGCAACGAGCTCGAATTTGTAGGGGTCAAGCCATTCACCACAGCTAAGGCAAAAAGGGAGAAGCGGAAACTGCCGTTCCTCCTAGTTCAGCTTTCACCCAATAGCAAGCTGGATGGTCTAAGGAGTATTAAAGTCCTAGACTACCAGGTTGTCGCATGGGAAAAATTAAGAAGGAGCGAAAACATTTTACAATGTGTTCGCTGCCAAAGGTTCGGGCACGCCGCGTCGAACTGCGAAATGCAGCCTCGATGTGTTAAGTGTGGAAAGAATCACAAAGCAGAGGAATACACTCTTTGTAAGGATGGAGTGGCAGATAAGAGCCAGCTCTCGTGTGCTTTATGCAAGAACTCGGGACACACCGCAAACTATCGGGGTTGTCCTAAGTTATAGTACATTAAGAAAGTAAATCTAGTTCGCCAGGAGAAGGTCGTAGTGAAACGTCCACCTGCTCCAATTCAAACACAATCCGTGACTCCCCAAGTGACCTACGCCCAAATGGCGCCAGGTCGGGGAAACGCGGAACAGAAAAGACCGAAGGTTGCTTCTCAGGCCCCAGCGCCTAGAGCACTAGAAGCTCAAACTGACTTGCTGGCCATCTTGCTCTCTATCCAAGGACAGATGGAGCAGCTTCAACGTCAGGTACAGGAGCAGGCGAAGCGGGTGGACCAGATCTACGCACTTCTGCCGGGCTTAACGCACCTTCAGTCGTAATGGGTACGAACATGGAGGAGCAATCCTTGAAGATCCTTCCGGTGAATGTGAATTCACTGATTAGGATCGAGCGAAGAGCCGTATTGTTTAAGTTGCTTGAAGACCAAACCCCTGATGTGCTTATGGTTAGCGAAACAAAGCTATCCCAGAAGCACAAATTGGGGCAATACAATATTGTCAGAAGAGACCGACCCAACTCCACACAAGGAGGAGGTGTTGCGATCTTCATACGCAAACAACTGCAATTTAAAGTTATGTACATCGGCGAAGTGCAAAGGTTCCAGGAGCTGGAAGCGTGTATCGTGTGCATCCCTCTCCGTAGTGGAAAGAGGATGTACTTGGTCGCACTCTATGCACCTGATGCTACTCAATCTACTTTATTTATTTCAGAGCTCGAGACACTTTTTCGATGCCTAAGGCTAGAGTCGGAGGAGAATTATTTCATCATGGCAGGAGATCTAAACTCCAAACATAGAGATTGGGGAAACAACACACCTAATCCTAGAGGGAACCTACTATTCAATTGGTGGGGTCGGCACAGTGTCGAGTATAAACTCGATTTGAAAGCTACAGATAGTCCGTCGTTTCCTAGAAGCGGCTCCTATTTGGATCTTATGCTGTTCGACGTACGGTTACAACTGACCGGCTATAGGAGCGACTTTCCAGGAAGTGTACAAGGTGAATGATACCATTTGCCCGAACCACGACCTGGAAAATCGCGTCCTTGTGCACAACTTCTACCTTCGAAATGATATAGAGCACTGGCGATCTGAGAATACTGGTTTTACCGGGTTCAATGACGAAAATTTGGCAAACAATGCCATCGACAATGAAATGGTTAACCCCCCGTACGTATCGATGGTAGAACTCCAAACGATCTTCGCATCATTGAGAAAGAAGAAATCAGTGGGAATCGACGGAGTGTCGAACATTGTGCTTCGACATCTCCCTCTAGAAGCGGTGGACATTTACACCATTCTGTTTAACAATGCGCTGAATAATGCACATTATCCAGCGCATTTTTTTTTTTTTTTTTTTTTTATAATTTGCAAGTGTTAAAGGGGATATGAATACCCTTATACTAATTTTTTAGAACACGTGCGTTTTTGTGGAAAGAGGAAGAGACAGAGAGAAAGAAAGATTGGTGTAGTGGGTTTGAAACTTAGGTGGTATTAAGTTTCTGTAAACTCCAAGGGTGGCTGTCCAGATAACTGGGGAGTATTTTGTTTTAATTTCGCTATTATTGTCGTTGCTTATGATTCACAGTATTTTTTTCCGTAATCCTGATGTCATCATCACGATCAAGTTGCATTTTAGCCATATGACCGCCCTACTGCCAGTGTTATGCCTTCACAGTAGAGTTGACTTAGCTTTCGCAATTGATCGACTTTTTTATTGGAAAACAGCAGTGATACAACCCATCCCCAAACGGGGTAAGGACACCTCCAATCCGGCAAATCTCCGGTCGATAAGTCTCCTTCTGAACATCAGCAAGGTATTCGAGAAAGTGATCAATAGGGCCCTGCTTAAGTGGACTGAGAACAGTAATATAATTCCGGATAACCAATTCGGTTTTAAGGCGGGGCATCATACAATACATGCCGCGTCTAAACTGGTATCGGATATCCAATGGAACAAAAGCAAGAAACAGTGCACGGGTGCCTGCCTGATTGACTTGGAGAAGGCCTTCGACACCGTATGGTTAGAGGGACTCTTCTACAAGCTAAGCAGGCTGGGCATAAGCAAACCACTGCTGTACATACTTCATACCATGCTCACCAGTAGACAGTTCATTGTCAAAAATGGCAAGGTGACTTCTGCTGGAACATTTCTAATTAAAAACGGTCTGCAACAAGGTGCGGTTAATTCACCGATCCTTTTCAACATTTACACGAGCGATCTCATAGGATCACTTCACCATGCCATAGCGTATGCAGACGACTTGATCGCATACAGATCAGGACCAAAAATCGAGGTCATTTCAATTCTCCTGCAACGTGACTTCGATAAGATTCAGCGATATTGCGATGACTGGAAGTTGAAGACGTAATAGGACGCCGTTGTCTGGTGCCTCTAGGGATACCAGAAAGAATTGGCGAAAGTTCTCAATAGTTGGACCGCACGGACAGCCACTTGCGAGTCGAAGTGTCGCCAGATACCTGGGGCTCTGGTTAGACCAATATCTATATTTTAACAAACATATAGATGCTGCTCTGGCCAGAACCAAAGGTGCTTTTGCCCCTACAAAGAGACTTTTTTATAGCAAGCAACTCGATGCAAGGTAAAGGTAATCTGCTACATGGCCCTCATTAGGCCCATGCTCGTATATGGATGCCCCGTGTGGTTCAACGTGGGAGCAAGCTGGTTGGAAAAGATTCGGGTGTTTAAGAAGGCTTGCCTTCGGGCTTGCCTTCATTTGTACAGAACACCAGAGTCCCAGTACATCAAATTCTATCCCAATGAGGTCCTATACAACAGGCCTAACCTAATAAGAGTGGATAATTTCGTTATCAAGCTGATTCGAAGGCACGTTGCAAGAGCTATGAGCTCGACGAACAACCTAATCTCCGGGGCTTATTACCCCAATCACGAGTATCATGAGAGAGTGCGCCTTAGCGACTTTGCTCCCCCAAAGGCGTTCCGCTATTTTGATGAGAAAGGTCTGATCCAGGACAGATTGGCGGCGCCACTAATCTTTCACGTTGCTCGGACAGTTGTGGATAGGCGACTCAACTACTCCAGTTTAGTAGGGCGGTATCGGGTCGCGATATTGAGGACGTACAACGTCAGTACGGTCATTTCTGGTGGCTAGCCGAAAGAGAGGAAATTCCTTCGTCGTTTCCTCCTAATCCAGGGTAGCCTGTTTGATGTTAAAAGTTGGGTGTTCCTGCCTATGGCCGACTTGCATAGTTTAGGTTTAGGTAGGTGTAGGTAATAATTTAAAAAAAAAAAAAAAAAAAAATATGTATCCACAGTACTTTAATGAAAAAAAAAAAAACAAAAAAAAAAAAGAAAGAACAAAAACAGCACTCGATAAAAAAAAAAAAAATAAAATTTACGTAGAAAATACGTAACATAGAATAAGATAGGGTAATTTAGAATAAGGTAGTTTAAGATTTATTTTAAGGTAGATCGTAAGTTTTATATATAATATCAATGAAAAAAAAAGTTCATTTACTAAGTTTTTTCTTTAATTTTCTTAGTAGCACTTAAGTAAATTTAAAAGAATGAATTAAATAAATATCTTTCACTTACGTTACGTCGAAAGACATAGTTTTAAGTGTTAGGATTAGCTTAGAGCGAACGCATATTGCCAGTAAGTTAGAATAAGAATAGTTAAGTTGGTTAAGCTAGATTTAAGCGTTTTGTCTAGCAATTAAGTTACAATGAATTTAAGAAAATAAAAATGCATTAAAAATGAAAAAAAATGGTGCTGGTCTATCGAGCCAGAGACCCTGGTTCAATTCCCGGCGAGGGAAAAAAAACTATAGACTTTTTTTTTCATTTAAAAAAAAAACAAAAAGAAGTGATATTGAAAACATAATAACACGTGATGGAAAGCGAGCGGTCCGCGCTCCCATTAGCGGGACCAGCGGGTGGAGTGACTGCGTCAGTCGATGACGCTGTGCAATCAGACCACCCAGAAACAGTGGCGAAAAAAAGTATGCGGAAAAGGAGAAGGAAACCAAAGCCTACTCCCAAACTTGTAAAGCGTCCCTCCACGTCAGCTTAAGCTGTACAGCTGCCAGGTGGAGTGAGGGAAGGGGCGCCGAATACAGCAACAGCAGCAGTAGATAAGAAGCGGCAGAGGTCCGATGACTCTGTCGAATTAGCATACGTCTCCGACGGTGGGGAAGGCCACTACGTTGGAGACAAAAACAACAGCTTCGCAGTTCTGGCGGCCTCCGAATCGGATGACGAAGAAGAAGAAGTCGAGAGTCTGACATCAAGCATCAGACGGCTAGAACAGAGGGTGCGTGCCATAAAGGCCAAACAAATGGCCAGGCGTGAGAGGGAGCGGCAGCTAGAGCTACAGCGCACTCAACAACAACAGCAACTACAGAAGCAGGCGCCAGAAAGCCAGCGGCAAAGCCAAGTTCTGCCGCAAATACTGCAGCAGAAGCAGCAGCAACAACAACAGCTAAAAAAAACAGCAGCAGGACAGACAACAACAACCGCAGCAGCAGCAGAAATAACAGCAGCAGAAACAACAGCAGCAGAAACAGCAGCAGCAGCAGAAACAACAGCAGCAACAAACGCAGCAGAACCAACAGCAACAACAACCGAAGACGACGACAAAAGCGAGGGTACCGCCAATAAACGCGTACAAGATTGAGCTTATGGACACCATTAAACTATGTAAGTCGGCCATATACAACAATTTTTCTATTAAACGATTAAACGAAGACAGGCACGCTATCCACTGCAATACAGTGGAACAATATAAAAAAATTAAAGATTTGTTAAAGGACACGACGACGGAGTTCTTCTCCTTCACCCCGAAGGGGGAAAAGTGGCAAAAAATTCTGCTGAGGGTTGTAGACCCGTCTACTGATCCGGGGACGCTCCTTGCGCTGCTTAAAGAGAAAGAGTGCAACGAGCTTCAATTCGTAGGGGTAAAGCCATTCACCACAGCTACGGCAAAAAGGGAGAAGCGGAAACTGCCGTTCTTCCTAGTTCAGCTTTCACCCAATAGCAAGCTGTATTAAAGTCCTAGACTACAAGGTTGTCGCATGGGAAAAATTAAGAAGGAGCGAAAACATTTTACAATGTGTTCGCTGCCAAAGGTTCGGGCACGCCGCGTCGAACTACGAAATGCAGCCTCGGTGTGTTAAGTGTGGAAAGAACCACAAAGCAGAGGAATGCACTCTGGGTAAGGATGGAGTGGCAGATAAGAGCCAGCTCTCGTGTGCATTATGCAGGAACTCGGGGCACACCGCAAACTAACAGAAAATACCGAAGGTTGCTTCTCAGGCCCCAGCGCCTATGTATCCACAGTACTTTAATGAAAAAAAAAAAAACAAAAAAAAAAAAAAGAAAGAACAAAAACAGCACTCGATAAAAAAAAAAAAAATTAAATTTACGTAGAAAATACGTAACATAGAATAAGATAGGGTAATTTAGAATAAGGTAGTTTAAGATTTATTTTAAGGTAGATCGTAAGTTTTATATATAATATCAATGAAAAAAAAAGTTCATTTACTAAGTTTTTTCTTTAATTTTCTTAGTAGCACTTAAGTAAATTTAAAAGAATGAATTAAATAAATATCTTTCACTTACGTTACGTCGAAAGACATAGTTTTAAGTGTTAGGATTAGCTTAGAGCGAACGCATATTGCCAGTAAGTTAGAATAAGAATAGTTAAGTTGGTTAAGCTAGATTTAAGCGTTTTGTCTAGCAATTAAGTTACAATGAATTTAAGAAAATAAAAATGCATTAAAAATGAAAAAAAATGGTGCTGGTCTATCGAGCCAGAGACCCTGGTTCAATTCCCGGCGAGGGAAAAAAAACTATAGACTTTTTTTTCATTTAAAAAAAAAACAAAAAGAAGTGATATTGAAAACATAATAACACGTGATGGAAAGCGAGCGGTCCGCGCTCCCATTAGCGGGACCAGCGGGTGGAGTGACTGCGTCAGTCGATGACGCTGTGCAATCAGACCACCCAGAAACAGTGGCGAAAAAAAGTATGCGGAAAAGGAGAAGGAAACCAAAGCCTACTCCCAAACTTGTAAAGCGTCCCTCCACGTCAGCTTAAGCTGTACAGCTGCCAGGTGGAGTGAGGGAAGGGGCGCCGAATACAGCAACAGCAGCAGTAGATAAGAAGCGGCAGAGGTCCGATGACTCTGTCGAATTAGCATACGTCTCCGACGGTGGGGAAGGCCACTACGTTGGAGACAAAAACAACAGCTTCGCAGTTCTGGCGGCCTCCGAATCGGATGACGAAGAAGAAGAAGTCGAGAGTCTGACATCAAGCATCAGACGGCTAGAACAGAGGGTGCGTGCCATAAAGGCCAAACAAATGGCCAGGCGTGAGAGGGAGCGGCAGCTAGAGCTACAGCGCGCTCAACAACAACAGCAACTACAGAAGCAGGCGCCAGAAAGCCAGCGGCAAAGCCAAGTTCTGCCGCAAATACTGCAGCAGAAGCAGCAGCAACAACAACAGCTAAAAAAAACAGCAGCAGGACAGACAACAACAACCGCAGCAGCAGCAGAAATAACAGCAGCAGAAACAACAGCAGCAGAAACAGCAGCAGCAGCAGAAACAACAGCAGCAACAAACGCAGCAGAACCAACAGCAACAACAACCGAAGACGACGACAAAAGCGAGGGTACCGCCAATAAACGCGTACAAGATTGAGCTTATGGACACCATTAAACTATGTAAGTCGGCCATATACAACAATTTTTCTATTAAACGATTAAACGAAGACAGGCACGCTATCCACTGCAATACAGTGGAACAATATAAAAAAATTAAAGATTTGTTAAAGGACACGACGACGGAGTTCTTCTCCTTCACCCCGAAGGGGGAAAAGTGGCAAAAAATTCTGCTGAGGGTTGTAGACCCGTCTACTGATCCGGGGACGCTCCTTGCGCTGCTTAAAGAGAAAGAGTGCAACGAGCTTCAATTCGTAGGGGTAAAGCCATTCACCACAGCTAGGGCAAAAAGGGAGAAGCGGAAACTGCCGTTCTTCCTAGTTCAGCTTTCACCCAATAGCAAGCTGTATTAAAGTCCTAGACTACAAGGTTGTCGCATGGGAAAAATTAAGAAGGAGCGAAAACATTTTACAATGTGTTCGCTGCCAAAGGTTCGGGCACGCCGCGTCGAACTACGAAATGCAGCCTCGGTGTGTTAAGTGTGGAAAGAACCACAAAGCAGAGGAATGCACTCTGGGTAAGGATGGAGTGGCAGATAAGAGCCAGCTCTCGTGTGCATTATGCAGGAACTCGGGGCACACCGCAAACTAACAGAAAATACCGAAGGTTGCTTCTCAGGCCCCAGCGCCTAGAGCACTAGAAGCTCAAACTGACTTGCTGGCCATCTTGCTCTCTATCCAAGGGCAGATGGAAAGCTTCAACGTCAGGTACAGGAGCAGGCGAAGCAGGTGGACCAGATCTACGCACTTCTGCCCGGCTTAACGCACCTTCAGTCGTAATGGGTACGAACATGGAGGAGCAACCCCTGAAGATCCTTGCGGTGAATGTGAATTCACTGATTAGGATCGAGCGAAGAGCCGTATTGTTTAAGTTGCTAGAAGACCAAACCCCTGATGTGCTTATGGTTAGCGAAACAAAGCTACGCCAGAAGCACAAATTGGAGTACAATAACTACAGTATTGTCAGAAGAGACCGACCCAACTCTACACAAGGAGGAGGTGTTGCGATCTTCATACGCAAACAATTGCAATTTAAAGTAATGTACAGCGGTGGAGTGCGAAGGTTCCAGGAGCTGGAAGCGTGTATCGTATGCATCCCTCTTCGTAGTGGAAAGAGGATGTACTTGGTCGCACTCTATGCACCTGAAGCTACTCAATCTACTTTGTTTATTTCAGAGCTCGAGACAATTTTTCGATTATTAAGGCTGGAGTCTGAGGAGAGTTATTTCATCATGGCCGGAGATCTTAATGCCAAACATAGAGATTGGGGAAATAACACACCAAATCCTAGAGGGAACCTACTATTCAATTGGTGGGGTCGGCACAGTGTCGAGTATAAACTCGATTTGAAAGCTACAGATAGTCCGTCGTTTCCTAGAAGCGGCTCCTATCTGGATCTTATGCTGTTCGACGTACGGTTACAACTGACGGACATGGACCGACAAACTATAAACTGCCTGCACACATTTGTGTATGACAGTGACCATTGCGGACTTAGTGCCGTAATAACGATTCCCAACGAAATTGCGGAGTTGGAGGAGTTTGTCCAATTGTACTCCTACAATTATAGTAGGACACGTTGGACTCGCTTCTCAAGAACTTTGACAAGAGCACTCTCCTCGAATTCGCTCTACCCACCGTCCAATAGGAATCTGCCAAACGAGGAGATTGACAGGTACCTAAAACAAATGGACGAGACAATTAAACAAACTATGGACAATACGATACCTCGGTATCAACACACTGGCAATGCAGACATATTCCGTAATGAAACAATTGACTCACTACACCAACACAAAAGTAGACTGCTGTCGAAACTAAAAACCTTGTACAGACAGTTTACTGACAAACAAAACTCGGAAGTTAGGACGCTGAAGTCGTTGATTAAAAACCTCCAAAAATTAATTAGAGAAAATTACAGACTTTCTGTAAATTTGCATTGGAACAATAAAATTCGGGCTGTAAAACTCAAAACCCGAGTATGTTCCCGCAAATAAATGAAATATTTCGGACGAATAATCAAAACGACCTTCCGTGTCTTAAGATCCCCCGAACGACGAACAATGGACGAATACTTATAACAGCAGGTATAGATCCAGATAACGCAGTAGAGGATGACAACTTTTTTGTGATCGAAGATCCGCAGGAGAAGGTAAAGGCTATAGGAGCGACTTTCCAGGAAGTGTACAAGGTGAATGATACCATTTGCCCGAACCACGACCTGGAAAATCGCGTCCTTGTGCACAACTTCTACCTTCGAAATGATATAGAGAACTGGCGATCCGAGAACATAGGTTTTACCGAGTTCAATGACGATAACATGGCAAATAATGTCATCGCCGATGAAAGGGTACTTCCCCCGTGCGTATCGAAGATGGAGCTCCAAGAGATCTTCGATTCATTGAGGAGGAAAAAGTCTGTTGGAATCGACGGTGTGTCGAACATTGTGCTTCGACATCTCCCTCTAGAAGCGGTGGACATTTACACCACTCTGTTTAACAATGCACTGAATAATGCACATTATCCAGCGCATTGGAAAACAGCAGTGATACAACCCATCCCCAAACGAGGTAGGGACACCTCCAATCCGGCATATCTCCGGTCGATAAGTCTCCTTCCGAACATCAGCAAGGTATTCGAGAAAGTGATCAATAGAGCCCTGCTTAAGTGGACTGAGAACAGTAATATAATTCCGGAGAACCAATTCGGTTTTAAGGCGGGGCATGATACAATACATGCCGCGTCTAAACTGGTATCGGATATCCAATGGAACAAAAGCAAGAAACAGTGCACGGGTGCCTGCCTGATTGACTTGGAGAAGGCCTTCGACACCGTATGGTTAGAGGGACTCTTCTACAAGCTAAGCAGGCTGGGCATAAGCAAACCACTGCTGTACATACTTCATAACATGCTCACCAGTAGACAGTTCTTTGTCAAAAATGGCAAGGTGACTTCTGCTGGAACATTTCTAATTAAAAACGGTCTGCAACAAGGTGCGGTTAATTCACCGATCCTTTTCAACATTTACACGAGCGATCTGATAGGATCTCTCCACCATGCCATAGCGTACGCAGACGACTTGATCGCGTACAGATCAGGACAAAAATCGAGATCATTGCAATTCTCTTGCAACGTGACTTCGATAAGATTCAGCGATATTGCGATGACTGGAGTTGAAGATCAACTTCCAGAAATCAGAAACCATTCTTTTTAGGACGCCGTTGTCTGGTGCCTCTAGGGATACCAGAAAGAATTGGCGAAAGTTCTCAATAGTTGGACCGCACGGACAGCCACTTGCGAGTCGAAGTGTAGTCAGATACCTGGGGCTCTGGTTAGACCAATATCTATATTTTAACAAACATATAGATGCTGCTCTGGCCAGAGCCAAAGGCGCTATTGCCCTTACAAAGAGACTTTTTTATAGCAAGCAACTCGATGCAAGGATAAAGGTAATTTGCTACATGGCCCTCATTAGGCCCATGCTCGTATATGGATGCCCCGTGTGGTTCAACGTGGGAGAAAGCTTGTTGGAAAAGATTCGGGTGTTTGAGAGGGCTTGCCTTCGGGCTTGCCTTCATTTGTACAGAATAAAAGAGTCCCAGTACATAAAATTCTATCCCAATGAGGTCCTATGCAACAGGGCTAACCTAATAAGAGTGGATAATTTCGTTATCAAGCTGATTCGAAGGCACATTGCAAGAGCAATGAGCTGGACGAACAACCTGATACCCGGGGCTTATTACCCCAATTACGAGTATCACGAGAGAGTGCGCCTTAACGGCTTTGTTCCCCCAGAGGCGTTCCTCTATTTTGATAAGAAAGGTCTGATCCAGGACAGATTGGCGGTACCGCTAACCTTCCACGTTGCTCGGACAGTTGTGGATAGGCGACTCAACTACGACAGAGACGTTGCACACGGCAGTGTGGAGCGTCTCCGGTTTAGTAGGGCGGTATTGGGTCGCGATATTTATGACGTACAACGTCAATACGGTCGTTTTTGATGGCTAGCCGAAAGAGAGGAAACTGCTTCGTCGTTTCCTCCTAATCCAGGGTAGCCTGTTGCATATTTGAGGTTGGCTGTTTGTTGTCCATGGCCGACTTACATAGTTTAAGGTTTAGGTAGTGTAAATACTGTTACACTTTTCTTGATTCCCAACCGGCCCAATTGCCCATGCACCAAGAGAACAAATAAAAAAAACAAGAGATGTTCAAGAAAATATGGGATTTTTATTTTTAATCTATGGTCTTGGACAACTCGTCCAAAAAAAAGACAATCAGAACAACCCACCAAAAAATGTGACTGATCGAGAACAACGGATGACAACTCTCTCCCCATCTACTATATATCGTTTTGCTCTTTCTTCTTCTTCCTTCACTAGTCGGGCTTTACATGCGCCCGTAACACGGCTCCCTCATTCGAAGATTGACTGTCCTCAGTCGCCGAAACTATATTTCCGAAGATGGTCAGGATGAGTAGGTGGCTAGTTCAACCTAGGCGTTGCCCGCAGATCGGCATAATGCCAACCGATCTCTATGCACCACCAGCGGTCTTCTTCCACCTTCCTTGGTTAGCCGGTAGAGCACGTCACCCATCTTGCCGTCAACCTTATAGGGTCCCTGCCAGTTGTTCTGCAGTTTGGGGCAGAGCCCTTTCTTCCTCTTCGGGGCGTATAACCAAACTTTGTCACCGTCTTTAAATGGTGTTGCTTTTGCGCGGAGGTCATATCGGTCTTTCATTCGCCTACTGTACTGCAAAAGTTGGTTTCTATTGAACGAGTACACCGTCGTTAGTCTCTTTGAAAGTTCCTCTACGTAATTTGAAATGCTAGTTGGTTGATCTGGAGGGAGACCAGTGTACAGCTCCGAGGGTAGACGAAGTTCTCGACCAAAAGTTAGAAATGCAGGTGTCTGTCTGGTTGCTTCATGAACCGCGGTGCGGTAGGCCAATAAAAGGAACGGCAAATGGTCGTCCCAGTCCCGCTGATTTCCGGCGACATATTTCGCGAGGTAATTAAGCAACGTACGGTTGAACCGTTCGACCATTCCGTCCGATTGTGGATGTAGGGCGGTCGTACGGGTTTTATCTATCCCAAACCTCTCCAAAACTTGCGCAAATACGACAGACTCGAAATTTCTTCCTTGGTCTGAGTGCAATTGGAGTGGGACTCCAAATCGTGAGAAGACATGCACAATAAGAGCTTCCGACACTCTTTCCGCTGTCTGGTCAGGCAAGGGAATAGCCTCTGGCCACTTTGTAAAGTGGTCGCAAAAAACAAGGACGTACCTGTTGCCTTTAGTTGTAACTGGTAACGGCCCCAAAATGTCGATGGCCACGCGCTCGAAGGGTGCTCCAACATAAACGGGTTGTAATGGTGCCCGAGTTCTCGGCATCGCGCCTTTTCGCCTTTGACATACCACGCAAGCCTGACAGTACTGCTCGACGTCTTGGGAATAGCCGACCCAATAGTAGCGCTGTTTTATCTTCGCTAAGGTTTTGCGTATTCCAAAGTGACCACCTGTTGGGCTATCGTGCATCGCCTTCATAGTGCCTGTCTGTAAGGACATAGGGATTAAAACTTGGTAATACTCACCGCTAGCCGTGTTCAGCCGTCTGCAAAGCGTTCCCTGGCGGCACTCTAGCGTTTCGAACATGCCCCAATAAGACTTTAGTTTCGGACTGAAACCACGGATTTCGTCGACGGCCGGTCGTTGCCTTTGCTCCACCCATCGTCTTACTACGGATAAATCGTCATTTTCTGCTTGCTGTTGCGCTATGTCTCCTACAATCGACGTTGTCCGAATAAGCACACGTTCTTGTTCGTCTAGTCGAGAACAATACCGACAAGCTCCATCGCATGGACGGCGGGATAAAGCGTCAGCGTTCTGGTGTTTCCTTCCAGGTCGATGTTCCACTGTAAAATCGAACTGTTGCAGACGTTCCAACCAACGGGCCATCTGTCCCTCGGGCTCCTTAAAGTTCATAAGCCAGCGTAAGGAACTATGGTCCGTTCGCAGCGAGAAGTGTCTCCCTAGCAAATATGGCTGAAAGTGGATAACCGCTTTCACAATGGCCAAAAGCACCTTCCGAGCAACGCAATAGTTCCTCTCTGGTTTGGTGAACGTCTTGCTGTAATATTCGATGACCTTTTCCTGACCGTTTTGCATTTGGGATAAAACAGATCCACATGCATGTTGGCTCGCATCGGTGTCTAAAATAAACTCATCGACTTCTGTCGGTTGCACGAGAATGGGGGCGGTGATCAACTTTCGTTTCAACTGGGTGAAAGCATCTTCGCATACAGTGCTCCAATCAAAGCAGCTTCCTTTTTCGGTTAGTGCTGTAAGTGGTCTAGCAATGGAGGAAAAATCCTGGATGAAGCGGCGGTAGTACGCGCAGAGTCCCAAAAATGACTGGATTTCCACTTTGCTCCGCGGGGTTGGCCATTTCTGCACAGCTGACACTTTCTCGGGATCAACGGCAATACCTGCACCAGACACAATGTGACCCAAGAATCGAACTTCCTTTCTTCCCAGCCAACATTTCTTTGGGGATAGGCGAAGACCAGCGTTTCGCAGGCGAAGGAAGACTACCTCCAGGTTTTGCAGCAGTTCGGTGAAGGTTTTACCATGTACGATCACATCATCTAAGTACACCAAACACATAGTGTAGGGGAGGCCTTCCAATACCACATCCATGAGACGCTGGAACGTGGCAGGTGCGTTAGTCAAGCAAAACGGCATGACATTGAACTCATAAAGACCGGTACCAATGGAGAACGCTGTCTTTTCTTTGTCCTTGCTGTCCATTTCCACCTGCCAATATCCAGAGCGTAGGTCCAGGGTGGCAAACCAGACCTACCCTCCAAGTGCTTCTAAAGTTAAGTCGATTCGCGGTAAGGGATACGAATCCTTTTTTGTGGCGCAGTTGAGTTTTCGATAATCGACGCAGAAACGAAGGGACCCATCTTTCTTTTGGACGAGGACGACGGGAGAACACCAAGGACTACTAGACGGCTGGACGATGTTTTGTGCCTTCATCTCCTCCAAAATTCGTTTAGCCTCTTCTCTTCGGCTAAGGGGTAGCCTACGTGGCGGTTGTTTTATCGGGGCTGTCGCACCTGTGTCGATCTGATGTCTGGTGATAGTGGTGCGCCCTTGGCCACTACAGGAGCCTGAAAAGACATTGTTATTTCGGAAAACTAGAGATTTTAACCTTTCTTGTTCCTCGGACGTCAAGCCAGTGGCAGCCCTTTGCATCATCTCCTGCAGATCCTGAGAAAGTTCAGTGGCTGTGGCACTCTCAATTCGCCGACATTGGAATAATTTGGGATGGGTCTCAAGGTGGACAGTTAGC
The DNA here is from genome assembly GCA_963082735.1 of Pocota personata. Taxonomy (NCBI): domain Eukaryota; kingdom Metazoa; phylum Arthropoda; class Insecta; order Diptera; family Syrphidae; genus Pocota; species Pocota personata. The sequence goes on from OY720431.1 coordinate 88,439,898, forward strand.
TCGTCTTCTGATATCCCAATTTTCTTGCAGAAGTATTTATTACACGAACTAATATTTCACCGTTGAACACTTGGTACACTGATTCGGCCGACGAAAGCTGTGGGATCTGGGACGTTATTCTGACGAGCACAGTTTCCTCGTTTGGGATTGGCGTAGCTATCCGAAGCCAACCATCGGAGAAGGCGGGTATATGGATATCACATTGGCAAGCTAATGTCTTCTGGACAATCGACCGATTTAAAGTGATGACTTCTTCGTTGAGTTGCAACGTGTTTTCTCGTAAATTGATAGTACAAGAAAACTGCTGCAAGAAGTCCAGGCCAATGATGCAGTCGTCCGAGATGATGGCTACATAGACGGACTGTAATGTACTGCATTGACCTACTTGAAGAACTACTTCCAGAACTCCTTCGACTGGTGCGTTCTCTCCTGTAGCGGTCTGAATAACTGCGCGCGATGGACTAATCGCCGGGCTGGTAACCATCTTCTTGAGAACACGGGGATGAATGATTGTCTGGGTTGCACCTGTATCAAGGATGCCTAAGCAAGAGGCATCGTTGATTCGTACGGGAATAAACAAGTTGTTTGGAATAGTGGTCGAGCGGATGAACAGGGTTTCTGGTTGAGAGGCGATCCCTTCCCCCACTAACTCCGCCCCCCGGGAGTCAGCAGGTACTGGTTTTCCGATAGATAAATCGACTGATCAATTTCAGTGCTTGATGGATTTTGCGGACTGATTCGTAAGTTGACAGCTCGTGGTCCCAAGAGAGCAGCTTCGACATCGAAGATTACTGCCAATCCTTCCTGACGCAAGTTCGGTGTTCGACTTAATTCACTGCGTGGTATGTATGCTATTTCCTCATTGTCATCCCGCCTGACGAAACCGTATCCTGTGCGGTGGATGAACTTTATTTTCCCCTTGACATCGATCTCTCGTTTCACATTGGGTTTGTTGAAGACTTTGGGAGCATTGTGGTTTTTTCGCGGCAGGTTACGCTCCCTTAAACTGCCCGATTCCCGTTTCCCGAGAATGCGACTGACTCCTGGTTCACTGCTTGATGGATGTCCACTTCCGCAACTCGAATCTGTCGACGGCTGTGCTTGGTAGCAACGTGACTGGCTTCGGCACGCACGGCTAAAGATAAAGCTCTTTCTAAAGTGTCGGGGGCACAGTCACGCACTCGCTGCTGTATATCGCTGTCAAAGATTCCGTCAATGAACTGTCCCAGAGCGATGCGATTCCTTGCTTGCTCTGGGCAGTCAGGAAATGCCAAATAAACTAAGCGTTGAATGTCGGTAGCCAATTCATTTAAGGTCTCCTTGTTTCTCTACATTCGTCCACGCAGTTCGGAGTGTGCTGTCGCTTGTTCGAACTCATTTCCAAACCTTTGCCTTAGAGCTGCATCCAAGCGAACGAAATCATCTCGAACATCTGAAGAATGTCAATGAATGTCAATGCAGTGCCCCTCAAGTAAGGGGCAAGGTAAAGTGCTTTAAAATTCCCTGACCAATCATTAACCCTTGCCACGGTCTCGAAGTGTAGAAGGTAAGTGCGCCATGGTATTCTTCCATCAAATTCGCGTGGCTGTACGGGAACACGATGAGGCGGCCCAGTTATGATAATCTGGTCCACCATTTGCACGTCGGTTGCCGAAGTCTTCCTTCTGTACGACTGTTGTTGGTGACCAGAGGCCGGCAAGTTGTGATTATCTTGAATATGGGTGGAGCTGCAGGCTGGTCCGGTCTTTTCATTGGAGTTCTCTCCTTGTTCATCTGTCGGATGCAAGGCAGGTTCAGCATTTGGGTCTATAGGAGTAGAGAGGTTAGCTAGCTCTTCAAGACGGGTACTAAATAATTCTTGCTGAGTAGTTTCGACCTTTTCCACTCGCGAGTTAACATCTGCAACTGAATTCTGCAACATTTCCATTAATGTTGTTTGATCGGCCAGCAATTTGGACTGGGCATCCAATTTCGCCAAGATCTGTTGAATTTTCTCTTCCATTTGGAGGGTTCCACGCGGTTTAGACTCTGTTGTGGAATCGATCGGTGACCCCACATCTGACACCAAATTGTTACACTTTTCTTGATTCCCAACCGGCCCAATTGCCCATGCACCAAGAGAACAAATAAAAAAAACAAGAGATGTTCAAGAAAATATTGGATTTTTATTTTTAATCTATGGTCTTGGACAACTCGTCCAAAAAAAAGACAATCAGAACAACCCACCAAAAAATGTGACTGATCGAGAACAACGGATGACAACTCTCTCCCCATCTACTATATATGACGTTTTCGTTTTGCTCTTTCTTCTTCTTCCTTCACTAGTCGGGCTTTACATGCGCCCGTAACAATACGTTGTAAGTAATATATTCAAAAAAAAAAATTAAAAATATAAATCCACAGCACTTGGATGCAAAAATACAAAAAAAAAAACACAAAAAACAAAAAAAACATAAAAAAAACACAAAAAAACAGCACTCGATAAAAAAAAAAAAAAAAAAATTAAAAATAAATAAAAAACAAAAAAAAAAAATAAAAAAAATTAAAAATAAAAAACAAAAGAAAATTTACATAGAATAAGATAGGCTAATTTAGAATAAGATAGTTTAAGTTTTATTTTAAATTAGATTGTAAGTTTTATATATAAGAACATTAAAAAAAAAAAAAGTTCATATACTAAGTTATTATAGGCAATAATTTTCTTAGTAACAATTAAAATTAAAAAAATTAAATAATTAAACACAATTTTCAAATTCGTTACGTCGAAAGACATAGTTTTAAGTATTATTTTTAACTTAGAGCGCCCGCATAGGGCCAGTAAGTTAGAATAAGAATAGTTAAGTTAGTTAAGCTAGTTTTAAGCGTTTTTTGTCTAGCTATAAGTTTAATTGAATTTACATAATAAAAATGCGTTAAAAATAAAAAAAAAAAAAATGTTATGCCTTCGCAGTAGAGTTGACTAAGCTTTCGCAATTGATCGCCTTTTTTATTTATTTCAGACGAAATAAATAGATGATTGTTGAGATCAGGATTTGAACCGTGAAACAAGAGCGTGACAAGCGTTGGTGTTACCACTTCACCACGGCCACCCGCATTAATTAGCTTAAGGGCACTCTGGTTGACGATGTAAAGCATTGGTTTTAGACGTTCATCACCAAGCAGATCCCGTATGACCGCATCAAGCCACATCAATTCTTTGACTGCTTCCGACGCAGGTACATATTCTGCCTCTGTTGTACTAAGTGCTGTACATCGCTGTCTCTTAGATGACCAGGGGATAGGACTTCCTCCAAGTAAACAAACATGATCAATAGTTGATCGTCTTCTGGAAAGATCACCCACATAGTCGGCATCACTAAAAATAGAAAACGAAAGATTAATATTTGAGTTAAAGACTATTCCAAAACCTTTAGAATATTTTAAGTATTTTAAAATATGTTTAACAGTCTTAACATGTTGTGAAGTTGGTTTGTCCAGAAAGCGGCTTACTACTGCCATTGCAAAAGAAATGTCTGCTCTGGTTGCGATTGCCAAGTACATGAGGCTACCAACAGCTTCACGAAAGGGAAATTTTATTTCTGGTGGCAAGATTTCTTCCAAATCAGCTGACCGACTTCCAAGATCACTCGGTGTAGAAATAGAATTTGACTCCAACATATTAAATTTTCACGATCGATGTAATTCGATTGACAAACAAAATAAGCATAATCTGGTTTTTGCGTTATTTGAAGTCCAAGATAATAGTTCGCTTTGTTTAACTTCACTTGAAAAAGTGTATTCAGGTAGTTAAATAAGTATTCTACATCACGTTCAATTGGAGCAGCAATCAAACCATCGTCTACGAGTATGTTTAGAGCGAGATAAATTATTCCCCCCATACGCCGTAGCACAAAACACATGAATCAGCTTTGCAAATTTGGAAATTAAAAGCAGTTAACAACTTTGTGGAAGTAGAGTTCCAACATCTGGAAGCTTGCTTTAAACCATATAAACTTTTAATTAGTTTACAGACTCTACCAGATCCATCATTATATCCTTGGGGTTGATCCATAAAAATTTCTTCTTTGAGCTCACCATTCAGAAATGCAGTTTTGACGTCAAACTGGTACAGAACCAAGTGCTTGCTCGCTGCTTGCTATTGGTGCGAATGGATGTGAATTTTGCTACTGGGCTGGAAATGTCGTCATAATCTATGCCCTGTTGTTGATTAAAGCCTTTAGCAACAAGGCGTGCTTTGTATCGTTCGATAGTGTTAATTCGTAATAGTTTAGCTTTTAAACCCATGTATTTTAAATAACCTTACGATTCAACGGTGGGTCAACAAGATTTCATGTGACATTTTTCTGATAAGCTTCCATTTCATCATCCATTGCCTTTCCATTTATCAGCTTCATCTGACTCTAATGCTTCTTTGTATGTTGCTGGCTCAAAACTACTGCAAATGAAAGCATAACCTTCAAGAGCGTTAGCATACATACCAGAATTTGTTGCACTACTTTGAGACTGGCTGCGAAGTTTACTTCGATAGTTGTAAGATAGCATGGGTGCAATTTGTTTCTGAACATTGTCGTCTGCTCCAACGTACTTTGAACCTTGGCCTGGACTTGAACTCCTGCCCCTTTCATCACCCGCAATGCTTTCATCTGCCGAAGTAAATGTTTCCTCTTCAGAAAAATTCTCGGTCTTCGAATCCACAATATCAGCCCCTTTTCTTAATTACGCGAATTCGATTCAAGGTTAACGACTGAACATTCTTTAAATAAAATATCTCTGGAAATTTTAATTTGATTCGAACCAGGGATCCATACACGAAAATCTTTAACACCTTCAGGATATCCTACAAAAAATCCAGGCTTTGACTTTTTGTCCAACTTTTGTCTCTTTTCCTTTGGAATATGAACAAATAATTCGCTGCCAAATGTTTTAATGTTATTAAAATTAATTGATTTATTATTGAATAACTCGAAAGGAGTTTTCCCTTTAGACGGACTAGGACCAAACCGATTTATAATAAACACAGCCATATTTACTGCCTCTGCCCATAGTTTAAGTGGCAAACTTTTAGCATGCAGCATAGTTCTTGCAGTTTCGACAATAAATCGCATATCCCTCTCAGCTCTGCCGTTTTGCTGCGACATATAAGGAACAGTTGTCTAGTAAATGGTACCATTTTTGTCAAGTAGAAGCTTAACTTCTTTATTTTTAAACTCAAAAACAATTTTCGGATCTAAGCACTTTAATCGGACGACCAAACTTTGACTTAACGAGACTAATATACTTTGCTATCATAGAACTGGCTTCCGATTTTTCTTTCATAAAGTAAACGACTCTATAGTTAGAGAAATCGTTCTTAAAAAAATATAAAATACTTCGAACCACCAACCGAATATGTCTACATTAGGCCACAAAGATCAGTGTGCACTAATTCGCCAGTTTGATTAGCTCTGGAACTACCGTTGACAAATGGTGATCTATGCATTTTCCCAATAGCGCATGTATCGCAGAAAAAATTCGAGCTGTCAACAAATTGAATGTTGTTTGCTTTCAAAATGCTCCCAATTTGACTGGCACACATATGTCCGAGGCGCTCATGCCAAGTTTGAAGCGATTCAAACTTCGAAGAGTAGCATTCAGATAGTGTCTCTTGTTGTTCGATAACCTTAAACAACATCTTATACAAGCGACCATGATGAACACCAAAGGCAACTACAGACCTATCAGACTTGGTTATTTTGCACTTTTGACTTGTGGAAGTTAAGAAAAGATTTTTATCGAGAGCACTGCCAGACGAAAATAAGTTTATCTTGATATCAGGAACAAAATAAACATTAACCATTCTCCTTTCAACCCATTTTCCATTGTTGAATGCTAAGATATTAATTTCACTTTTACCGCATGCATTAATTTTGCTTCCACTACCGACTGTAATTGGTACTGGGTGATCACCCAGTGGAATGAAATTACTAAACCATTCACGACGAAAGGACATGTGCTCACTCGCACCTGAATCTAACACCAAATCATCAGCATTAATAACGTCGTCTCCGTTAAATCTATCATTTGCGTAATTCAACTGCGGTGATAATTTATTTCTATTCGGACAGTTAGTTTTCCAATGTCCGTGCTGATTACATGCAAAGCATTTACCTGGATGTTTTTTCTTGTTTTTACAGTGATTCTTGTCATGTTTTTGTTAACTTTTTCTTACAAAGAGCGCACTGATTTATTCCATATGTGATAAAGTCGATGTTGATGATTCCATAGCGTTGAGTCTAGTTTCCTCCATAATCAGTTGCGACCTGAGGTTTTCGATCGTTTGACTTTTCATCTCCGTAGATTCCCAAGCACTGAAGAAATGAGAGAAGCGGCTGGGCAAAGTCATCAATATCTTTGCTATAAGTATGGATGGAGGGACTCTTTCCCCAGCATCTCACAACTGTTGCACCAGACTTTCCAATTTATTCATGTACGTAGCTATATCGTCGGCTGAATTCTTCTGAAAACTATAGAAACGTTGTTGAAGTAAATTGATACTTGCGCTCGACTTGTGTTCGTAGACTGAACACAGTTTTGTCCACATTTCGTGAGATGTTTCATAATGCATAATGTGAATCAGGGGCTGTTGCCCGACACCTGTTGCCATGATCTTCTGCGCCTTGCGATCTTTGGTCTGCCAGTACCGTAAACTCGCAGCAAAATTGGCAGCATTAGTACTTGCTCCAACCTCCGGCTTCCTTTCGCCTCCAGTGGCCACTTCGTACAAATCACTAGCGTTCAACAGAATTCTGACTTGGAACTTCCAAATGTTCCATTGTGCCGATCACATTGCAGTTTTTCTATTTTTACACTGTCAATATGCATAGTAGAAAACAATGAAATTATCGATTTATAAATTTAAGAAAAATTAACTGAAGTGTCTATCACGAATAGTTCTTAAAAAACGCCACGTTTTGTTGGGTTACTGGGCCCATAACCTGTTAACAGGGTTAATGAAAAACGAACCGTTCCAGTCGGATGACAAAAAAATTTATTTGAAATTCATATATACATTTATATAAAAGAAAGAACTGTTATTTACAGTGGGGTTCAAAAGAATTCATATTAATAATATAACACAAGAGTTATGAAAATAAAAGTTTTTTTGTAAGTTGCATAATTTTTTTTGAATAAAAATATAACTATTGTTGAAATCAAAAATTTATAAAACTAAGAATCAATTTCAATTATTGTTCAAATCCAAAATTTATAAAACTAAGACTCACTTTCAATTATTATTCAAATCCAAAATTTATAAAACTAAGACTCACTTTCAGTTATTGTTCAAATCCCAAATTTATAAAGCTAAGACTCTTTTTCAATTATTATTGATCAACTTAACCAAGATCCATTTTTACTAATTATTGCTTCAATTTTAATTCAAAATCTCGATTCTTAAAAATTAAAATGCCGAACTCAAACAATCTAATTAGACCAGCTCATTTAGAATTACCGGTACATAATGCCGCTGTTCCTCCCGCTCCCCCGGCTCCCCCGGCTCCCCCGGCTCCTCCAGCTCCTATTCCAGTTAATAACGATATGACACAATTCATAACAAGACTAGTGACAGAAACGTTACAGATACATGGACGACAAACCTTCAATTCAATAATTCGTCCCGCATCAGACATAACCAACGACATTGATCAACCGATCAACATAACTAACGACAGAAGCCCGTCCGATAAGGACAAAATACCGAATGTAGTAAAAAGCCTTCGGCATTTTTCTGAGCAAGCCCAAGAGTTTAATTCATAAAAAAAAGTGTAGAAAGAATACTGAAAATGTACGAACATCTCAAGGGTACTTCAAAATATTACGGCATACTGTCTGTTATTAGAAACAAAATAACGGGACATGCTGACATAGCATTGGAATCATACAACACTCCCCTAAATTGGAAGATGATATCCAAAAGCTTAACCCTGCACTACGCCGGTAAGAGGGACTTTGGCACCCTCGAGTATTAGATGACAACTCTGGCATAGGGCAACAACACTATACCCGGATTTTACCAAATGATCTATCATCATTTATCTTTAATTTTAAATTAACTCGCTTCTTTAGAAATGAGTCAGAAGTCGTTGAACAATATGGCTCAATGTTACCGCGACAAGGCACTCGATACCTTGGTGGGAGGTTTAAAGGGTGACCTGCCTAGACTGTTCAGCATTAGGGAACCAGCAGACCTACCACAAGCTCTGCACTTATGTTTAAAACTACAAAATGTGGACTTCCGGGTCAATATGCCCATAATTCTTAATCCAGTACTCGCAAAACTTTCCAGCAAATACCACCGCCGGTTTTCCCCACCCATTCCCGCTCCTAGGCGCGACTTTTACCCTCCATAACTCTCCTAATTCTACAGTAATTACTCCACAACGTAGTGCACAAAAGTAATTTAGAAACTAGCAATTATCTTTCCAGATGTGACTTTTGCTATTCAATTATTGGACTTTTCAAATTCACAAATAGTCAATTTTCACACTGGACAGACGAACATACAGGACGGAAATTTCAAACTAATACACGTCATCGGCCTGGACCAGTACTACCAATTCACATCGACAATAACCCCAGTCCTTAACCTTGAATAAACCCAAAACCATACCATATTCCCTTTGCTATCACATGAGTTGAAGCAAATTAAAAATCTCTTGCATAATTTGAAAACGCGAATAACAAAACATTCTTAAAATTTCAACGGCAGCGCATGGAAATGGATTGCCTGCAATCCAGACCATGATGACTTTGTCACCATTAAAGAAAAAATCACGGACGTTTTAAAAAATAATAACAAGCACGTTGTCATAAATCAATTATACATACACTGAGAGGATGAATAATATCACTAAAGTTCAAAACTAAATATAGAAATTGTTAAAAAAGACAATAAAAATTTAAACAATAAAAAATTAAACTTGTAAAATAAGAAATTGAAAATATTAATTATTAATTATGCCATTCACTGCGCTAAGTTAGGCATGACCAATTCATTTATTTTATCAAAAAAATAAATAGAATTTGCTACAAATTTTTAAATAAACAACAGTTGCCTTATAACACAACAGAAGAAGCTTTAGATTCCACAGAAATAAAAGTCATAAGTGATAGTTCAACTATGCTCTGTATTATAAACATTCCCTTGACAACAAATTAAATTTATGAAAGTCTTGTGATTGAACCAGAAAGAGAAATAATAATGTAACAGAAATTTTAATCGATGTAATTCTTTGGAATAACGAACAGATGTATGGAACAGTAAAGAAAAGTAAAAGTTGTAACTCTTTATCTATTTGTAAATTCAAAGACATTGTTAATATTAGAAACGATACGTGTACTCCTAGCTTACTATCAGCTATCTGCAACACCATCAATAATCAGTATATTCCAACCATAGACGAGATTTCAACAGGCAACATATTGCTAAACCAATTTATTGGAACTCTGCAAGTCGAAAGCACAACCCACAGCCTCAACGGAACATTCCTAACAAAATTCCACAACACCACTGTAACCATCAATGGAAGATCATTTATTTCCAGAGAAGTATCAATAATTAAGGCATTACCGGCAATACTCCAACCCAATCCAAAGGTGAAAAAAATACAGTGAATCTATCCTTAGAAGTGATGAAGGATCTACACATCAACAACACAAAGGAAGTCTGACTATTACAAACAGAGAAGAACACAGATCAAGTAACCACCTATTCGCTCATTTCTTGTCGTGGAATACTTGCCATATTAGCTACGATTCGCAAACTTCTACCTAAACGAAAAATACCAAGTTCACCATCAAATTCCAGAAGAAAAAGTTCATGAAAAGCATTCCGAACCAAGAACAATCGCATCATCCAACGCACCCCAACTTCTTGAAATGGCACAGCAAGGGTTTAACAACCTCCCATACATTGAAGACAATCACATTTAAGAGGGGGTAAAAATATATTATTTACTCAAGACGAAATTCTTTCTCTGTTCAACGAAGTTATGTCCAAGTTAAGTTCATGTCGTTCTAAATCTGAACAATACACTGTTATTACTACTTTAGCTATAAAGTATGTTTATAGTCAAAATATTTTATTTATTTATTTATCTACAAGCGTCATTGCTTTACAGATTCGATAAACAGTAGGTTTATAAATAAGTATAAATATTTATAAGAAACAAAAGAAAAATAAATTTAGACTAACTTTTTAAACATTTAATGAAAACAATTTATTTTTAAACTTGGTTCTAGATGAGCTTAAATCTATTTCAATCCAAACTGAGTTAAAATTAGAAATTGCCAGCGATACAGGTTCATTTAACCCGTAGTTTGTTCTATGCCGTGTGCGAAAAAGAAGCTCTCTTTGCCTTAACGGTCTCTCGGGAGCATACAGAGGAATTAAAGCAAGTAAACTTGGACTTTTTATATGATAGCATAATAGGTCTCTAATGAACATTACATCATGAATTTTTCTTCTTTTAGATAGTTTTGATATACCAAGAAGTTGACACCTGGCATCATAACCAGGTGAAAAATTCCAGTGCATTTTGAAAAAAATGAATTTTGAGAATTTTCTCTGTACCCTTTCCACTCTATCAATATGAACTTGGTAGAATGGACACCAAATTATGTCACAGTATTCTAGTAGAGATCTAGCTAGGGACACAAATAAAGACATCAGAGAATGAGGATTGGAAAATTCAACAGTATTTATTTTGATAAACCCAACCATAGCATAGCTTTGGAAATTATGTTGTCCACGTGGTCCGAGAACGTCAATGCCTGATCGAATACAATCCCGAGATCTTTAACCGTATTTAACCGGGTAAGTTCAACAGAATCGATTGTATAACGTTGGATTATTGAGTTTGAACGCCTGCTAAAAGAGGAAACGTTACATTTTTTTACATTTAAGAGAAGGCAATTTTTCTTGCACCACATAAATAGAGCATCGATATCAGACTGTAGTTTAGCGCAATCAGTTAAGCTTATAATCCTTAAAAACAATTTCATGTCATCGGCATAAAGAAGGCACTGGGAGTACCTTATAACGGAAGTTATGTCATTGATGAGAAGAATAAAAAGTAATGGTCCTAAATGGCTACCTTGAGGCACACCTGAACTACAGATAATTGGTTTTGAATAAGCAGAATCGAGCTTTACTAACTGCACCCTATTAACTAAAAAAGAGGAAATCCATTTTAATAAAGATGAATGAAAGCCAAAACATTTTAGCTTGTGTATTAAGACAGTATGGTTAACAGAATCGAATGCCTTGCTAAAGTCCGTATAAACTGTATCTACCTGATAGCCCCTTTCGAATGAATTTAATACAGATGATGTGAAATAAGTTAGGTTTGTGGTTGTAGATCTCCCCGAAACGAATCCATGTTGAAATTCGGATATATGTTCTTTTACAAGAAATTCTAATTTATTTTTCACTATGCTTTCAAAAAGCTTTGGGATGGCTGATAGTTTGCAGATCCCTCTGTAGTTCTGTACGTTGTTTTTGGAGCCAGCTTTAAAGATGGGAACCAGAAACGATATCTTCCATTTATCAAAAAAAAAATGCCATGTTTCAAAATATGCAACAATGGGTGACAAATACTATCACTACAGTTCCTTAAAACAATTGCAGGAATACCATCAGCTCCAGCATTTGATGATGGTTTCAAGCCCCGAAGAGCTAAAGTGACGCTTTCTAAATCCAAAGTTATAGAACCAATGTCAACTTTCGAGTCAAAGATGTTGGAAAGAGGGAACACTGGATTGCTATTGGAGTAAACGGATTCAAAAAAATTAGCAAACAGTTCACACGAAGATTGACTATCATTTGACTCAGTCCCCTCGTATTCCATAATCTCCGGAATACCGTACGTATTACGTTTCGATTTTATGAAAGTCCAAAATTATTTGCTATCAGTTACAAGCTTGCTTTCAATATTCATGATGTAATTCGCATGCAAAAACCTATTAAGTACACTAAACTGTTTTCTTAAAGCACAAAAATACGCATAATCCATCGTGTCAAATGATCTTTTATACCTTTTCAAAGCCTTGTTTTTTAAATTGTTTAAATATATTAGCCGTTGGTTGTACCAAGGGGGCTTAGAGAGTTTCTTTTTTGAGGTTCTTGGAACAAACTTTACAAAACCTTCTTCAAGAATATTTGTGAAACGGACATACGCATTATCAAGACATAAATAATTAAATTCATTAGTCCAATCAAAAGAATTTAACCAATGATTTAAACCAGTATAATTGGCTTTAGCAAAGCATTACGAAGGAATGTATTTATTTAGTTGCTTCATTTTCGACGCCTTGCCACCATTACCTTGCAAAAGAAGCGGAAAACCTTTTACTGTGTAATCATCGGTGATCCGCTCAATGTCTTTGTAGACATTGATCGTCGCAATAAAGCCTTCCGCAATAGCGGCATCTCGTTCACCTCCAAAACATTTAGTGCAGTGGCTAAAACTGCCTTTACTCGTAGAGTTCGTGGTCATAGCTGCCAAGATTTCTATTAATTGATCGGCGGTAAGAGCCATTGCGCCTTCAAAATTACAACCTGGATATCGAAAAGCGGCAATGCGATTGCTTCTTCGTAAATTATCCGTTATGGCCAATAATTTGTATTCATTTGAGATGAATTGGGCCTCTAGTTGGATGCCAATAGTAGCGTAACAAAGCTGGTAGGGCTGGAGGAGAGGAAGTAAATTAAATGGAAGAAACAAATGAAATGAATTAACAGAATGAACGCAATGTGAAAATGAAAGAAAGAAAATACTCGTATGTTGCCAATTAATTGTGGGTTGTTACAAAATCACAATATTTGGAATATAAAAACAACTAGTCAATTGAAAAAACCGCGTATTATTCTGGCTTTGTAAACAAATAAACGTAACATGTTTAAGGAAGATCCCACACAATTTAGTCACTGCAACGATGAACGAAATGCTTTTAGAACATTGTATAACATATATTGCAACTTTCACAAAGCTTATTATAATCGAACAATTTGCTGAGCTGTTAACCAAATCTCAGGCGGCAATTTTCGTAATTGACTGTAGGCATCAAAGTGAATCTATTAAATATGGACCAGTTGAAATTCGTTTGGAGATAAAAACATCAAAAGAAATTTTTGCAAACACATCAGCATATTGCTTAATGTTGCATGATCGAATAATTAGTTACAGTCCAGGTAATCAAACGGTTGTGAAAGAATAAGGTTGTGAAAGAATAAGGCTATTTTTTTCATTTTTGATGTTCAAGATTTCAGAGGAAATGAAAATAAGTTTATTGACAAGGAAATTGCACTCTTGCACAACTGTCAGCATCGCCACTCATTATCAAACCACCATTTAATTCAAAGTATTTACCATCAACCAAAGTAATTTACCATCACGGACTCAAATGGGATGGAGCGTTGACAGAATTTAATAAACTTCGGCAATATTTTCAACAAAAAGTTCAAAATTAATCTGTTTACGTTAAAGGTTTGGATAAGGTGCTTTGGTTACGAGAGTTGCTAATGAATGAAAATGTTGAAATCGTCAAACTGGAAGGTCTCTCGTGTCCTAATTTCAAAGAGTTAAAACATCATTATCGCAATGAAATCCGATGTCCATTACATAGTAAATGCTGCGCCCTAGAAAATGTATACATATTAAACAAATTTATTATGCAAAATTTATCATTTATTGAAATCAATAAAGTCTGCTTTATTAAACGTATGTTTTTTAAAAGAATCTCCTTAATTAATCGTTAGATTAACTTTGTGTATTGTTCTAGAAACGTGTTTTTCGAATGATAGTTTCTTGTCCAGTGGTATACCTAGGTATTCGCATTCATCACTCCAGTCAATATCGATAGAATTTATTTTCAATTTTGTTGTGGGGTAAAATGAAATCTTTTTACGCCAGCTAAAGAATACAGCCTGAGTTTTCTGAGCATTTACTTTTATTTTCCATTTATGAAAAAAGGCTTCTACTGAGTTTGGTGAATTTTGTAAGCTTTGTAGTATATCACAAGGCAGTATATGCGTTGAATATATAGCAGTATCGTCTGCAAACAGTGCTAACTGAGTGTTAGCACTTAGTTCAGTCATATCGGAAATAAATACATTGAACAGAATAGGTCCAAGTACAGATCCTTGCGGAACACCAAACGGAACGTCCTGCAAGGAGGATTTGACACTTCCGAAATATACAGCAAAGTATCTATCTTTCAAACAACTTTGTACTATTTTGATAATAGGGATAGGGAACCTGTATGTCATTAATTTATGTATTAGTGCATTGTGCCAGATGGTGTCGAATGCTTTCTCAATATCTAAGAGAACTAATCCTGTTGATTGCTTCTCTTTAAATCCGTTTTTAATATGCCTTTTTATTCGAAGGACTTGGTGGCTTGTTGAATGGCCGCTTCTGAAACCAAATTGCTCCTTTTGGTAAATGGAATAAGACTCGATGTGTAGGACAAGTTTGGATTTGATTATTTTTTCAAGAATTTTTCCTACACAGCTCAATAAACTTATTGGTCTATACTTAAGAGGATTATCCTTTGGCTTTCCAGGCTTGGCTATTGCAACCACTTTGGAATTTTTCCACGCATTAGGAAAATAGTTTAATTTAAGACATGCATTAAATATGAATGTTAGATATTGTAGTCCTTTATTAGGTAAAGCTTTCAGAAGTCTGTTAGATATTTTATCGAGCCCTACCGACTTTCTGTTTACTGTGGAGTCAATTAAGCACTTCACGGAAGCTAAGTTAGTTAAGTAACTGTCGTCTATTTTAGTTGTTAACCTTCGTAACTCAACAATCGAATTTTCAATTTCGTGCTCTGTTTCTGCGTTGCTGAGGTGTTCGGAAAGGGTATGATTATCTCTAAAAGTTTTTGCTAACAGATTTGCTTTCTCTTCCTGCGTGACATATCGAGTATCACCATATTTGACTGGTGGTATAAAAGAGGTGTTTTTCTTAATAATTTTTGTAATTTTCCAAAAAGGCTTCGAGCTTTTATTGAAACTTGCCAACAAAGAGTTCCAGTTTTTGTTTCGAAATACAGTTATTTCATATTTGTTTTGAGTATTGAATAATTTAATTTCATCCTTATAAGCATCTTGCCTGTATCTGATCCACTTCCTTCTTGCACAGTTACGAAGTCGTATAAGGCGCTTAATGTAGGGAGGAAGTGGAGGTGTTTGAGAAGGAGGAGCAACTGTTTTGGGAATGGACGCGTTAGCCGCACTACTAACAATGTTTATAAAATTGTCGATGTGAGATTCAACTTGAGTGGAGTCAATGGTGTTAAGCAACAAAAAGTTTTCGGGATTTATTTTTCTCGCGACAACAGACCGGAACCTGATCCAATCTGCTACCGAATATTTAAATTTGCCAATGAAATTATTACCTGACACATTTATGTTAATAGTAGTGCACACTGGCAAGTGATCAGAGCCAAGAGAGTTTAATACAATAGGTTGCGAAAATAAAGAATGAGTGTTTGTAATAAATACATCCAAAGTAGAAGGACTGGCTGTAGATATACTAGGTATAAATGTTGGTTCGGTTGGATATAAGAGCCCAAGCAAACTGTTTGTGGTTAGGATATCGTTCAAGATATTTCCCCAACAGTTTGCTCTAAGACAACCCCAAGATTGATGCCTTGAATTGAAATCACCACCGATTAAAAATTTCGTGTTTTGTCTACACAATTTTAAGATATCTCTTCGAAATTTGCTTCTTTTCTCATTATTACTTCTTCCTCCATGGAAGTAGGTAGAAAAGATTGCAAGTCTTGAACAATCTTCCAGACAAACTTCAATTCCAAATGCTTCTATAACATCGAGTTTTGGAATTTATAAAATAGAATGCTTTATTTGTTTATTTATAACAACTGCAACGCCACCACCACGCATGCACTCTCTGTCTAATCTGTAGCATGCATAATTGGTGTGAGCAAATTTGATTTCTGATTTTAGACCAGTTTCAGTTACGAGAGCTATGTCAATACCATTATTAATTAAGAAGTTAAAGAATTCAAAACACTTATGGCGAATGCCTCTTGCATTCCAATTTATAATTTGTAAGTTATTATATATCAGACAGTGCCGATCCGTCTGACAGACAAGTCGTGTTTCTCTTAAATCTTATTCATTATGTCATTATTATGCGGAATATGCAATTGCGAATTAAAAAGCGAACATTCTATTTTTTGTGGCATTTGTTGTTCTAAAGCTCATGAAACCTGTGCTATCAGTTGTAAATCTATATTAATTTTGCTAAAAAAAAATGCTAATTTATGTTGGAGGTGTTATAGTTGCACAAGTAACTCTACGTCCGTATGCTCTCAAAAAATCAGTGATCTCTCCATCTCTTTAAACGAATTGAGATCCGAGTTTGAGAATTTTAAAAATACTCTCTGTGCAGCTAAACCAAAACCCAAATCTAAAATCAATATAGATGCTAAAATCGAATCACAAGTGGTTACACGGTCAAGGCTAAAGCAAAAAGTTGCCGAACCTTCTCGCTTATCATTGTCGAAGAATAGAACAAGCATTTCCTCTCCTTCTATTTCGCGTTTGAGTGCAATTAATCCCACCAAGGCCTATGTCTCTTCTTCTCGTCCGAAAGTGCGTGCTCTAAAAACTAACAATAATGCAATTACCGCTTCTATTGATGTTAATCAAGAGAGTGCAGCCGCTCACAATGGAAATGTAACACTTTGCGCTCTCTCTGTTGTATCTGCTATAACTGCTGATGCTGTTAGTCGAGACGATACCATTTCTGATGTTGGTTGTACTACCTCGATGGAAGAGACTAATGACACTCCCAATGCAATGAACCCTGATTTTGGAGGTGTGTCTGCTGTAGCCGTTACTGCCGCTCGTTGCACTAGCGCTGTTAATGCTGATTGTCTCTCTGCTTATGCGAAAGAGAGTGAAAGCATACGCAATGTAACTAATTCGGTTGCTGATGAGACTTCTATTAATCCTGGTTGCCTGGTTGCTGTTGGTGCTTATGTTGCTGATGTTGCTAATGTTGCTGATGTTGCTGATGTTGCTGATGTTGCTGATGTCGATATTGTCGATGTTACTGAAGTTGCTGAAATTGCCGTGGTTCCTCTGGTTAATCTCGATACTGTCACCGTTACTTCTACTTATTCTGTCGGTACTGATTCCAATACGAATGAGGGCTTAAATTTGACTAATAGGCCTAAACCGAAAGTAATAATGGGTACTAATAATGAAAACAATAACATTGGTGTTATACGTAAGCTTAAATGGTTTCACTTGGGGAGTTTTCGTCAATCTACTACATCGGAAGCTATTACTGAGTACTTGGCTTCAAAAATCAATGTTAGCCCAACTACTTTTTCGTGCCATAGTGGTAACTGGTCTCTTAAAAAAGCTTTTAGGACGTAAAGATGAGGAACAATTAAGAATATGCTTCTTAAGAGAGGCAATGAACAATGAATTGGAAGTTGAGGCATCCGTAGATGAATAAACATTTTCCCAAAACTCATATGTAAGATTGTATTTGAGCTTGCTGTAGTTGGTCATCATTACTCTGCTTGGAGACTTGAAACTATTGTAATATGCGAGCTACGGCTCGTGTAGATAAAACGATATTCTGTGAGATTATTTCTTTATTTTTCTAGACTATAGAACAATTCAAGTTCACACTATAATATTCTTCGCAAATTCTTTTCCTACAAGCTCCCTTTCTTCTTATATCACTTTATCTCCTTTCAATTACATAATTCACAAATCCAAACTAATTACTTCTTCTTGTTTACTCTAAACCTTCAATTTATCACAAAATTACAACTTCGCTTATTATCACTTTACCATGCGGTTCGAAAACCAACTGCCTTGCCTCGATCGCCATCTGTCCTTATGTAGAAGCATTTCTGGTAGCCAGAAACTTCTAGCAAATTCTTCGACCACTGGAACAAGAAAATTCTGATGTAATATTTCCAAGATGACAATAATTTCTTGCGGTTATAATTCTCTCTTAATTCCGTGACGTCGTCTTAGATATTGTAATATGTGAGCTACGGCTCGAGTAGATAAAACGATATTCTGTGAATTATTTCTTTATTTTCTAGTCTATAGAACAATACAAGTTCACACTATACTATTCTTCGCAAACTCCTTCCTTACGAGGTCTCTTTCTTCTCAAATCACTTTATCTCCTTTCAATTACTTAATTCACAAATCCAAACTAATTACTTCTTCTTGTTCACTCTCAACTTTCAATTTATCACAAAATTACTACTTCGGCTGTTATCATTTTTTCAATCTCCTCGTGCGGTTCAGAACCAACTGCCTGGTCTCGATCGCCATCTGTCCTTATATAGCAGAAGTTTCTGATAGCCAGAAACTTCTAGCAAATTCTTCGACCACTGGAATTCCGATGTAATAATTCCAAGATGACAATCATTTCTTGCAGTTATAATTCTCTCTTATCCGTGACGTCGTCTTAGACATCATCCATCTCTTATCGTGTACACGAACTGTGGAGACTAATTGCAGACACGAACCTCGAATGAAAAGACACTTCGGAATGGGTTGCATACACGTAGGAGCGTAGTTATTATAATGTTACACTGCCCCCCTCTTAGACGTGTTCGTCCCGAACAAGTGCGTCCTCACTTCGGCCATGGCCATTGTATCGACTCAGTCGGTCCACATGAACCACTTTCATTTTGGCCCTTGGTCCTCGCTGAATGCGGTAGACAACATCCTTGATGCGGATTATTATTCTGTAGGGACCCTCCCAGTTCTGCTGCAACTTAGGTGATTTCCCCTTTTGGCGATGGGGATTATACAGCCACACTAGATCTCCCTCCTGAAATCCTGACGTTGTTGCCTTGGCATCATACCTGGTCTTCATGCGGTCGCTCGTTATCTTAATCTGGCTTCTGGTCCTTTGGTGTATGTCCCTAAACCTTTCCCTAAGGTCCGCCAAATACTCTTCTTCATTTCTGGGCTCATTGGTAGGAGATCCAAATTTCACCTCACTGGGTAAACGAGCTATTCCACCAAATAAGATTTCGAACGGCGTATGTCGAGTAGTGCTATGCACGGCACTTCTGTAGGCCATCAAAAACAAGGGAATCTGCCGGTCCCAATCCCGTTGGTATTCACCTACGACCTTCGAGAGATGTTCGTCCGAAGTCCTATTGAAACGCTCCGCCATACCGTCCGACTGTGGATGAAGCGGGGTTGTCCTTGTCTTTTTGATTCCGAGTAGTTGACACATCTCTTGGAAGATTCTTGACTCGAAGTTCCGCCCTTGGTCAGAATGCAATTCCAAGGGCACACCGAATCTGCTAACCCAATTGTAGACGATCTGCTCCGCCACGGTTCTGGCTTCCTGGTTAGGGATCGGAAACGCTTCCGGCCACTTACTGAAGTAGTCCGTCACTACGAGTATATACCGATTACCATTGTCGGTTTCCGGAAAGGGCCCTGCGATGTCAATGGCGATTCGTTCTAAAGGTGCTCCCACGTTGTATTGGTGCATCTTACCTCGAGTTTTGATTCTCGGACCCTTACTAGCTGCACACACGTCGCATTTTCTGCACCAGTCTTCGATATCTTCCTTCGCTTTTAACCAATAAAAACGTTCTCGTACCTTTTCTAGCGTCTTATTCACTCCCAAGTGGCCTCCGGACGCCCCGCCATGCATCTCCTGTAACACCACCTTGACCCTCGTCCGCGGTACGACAAGCTGCATTACAAACGTCTTTCCGTCGGAGGATTCCCATTTTCTTCTCAGAACACCTTCTTGGACATGGAGGGAGTCCCACTGCGCAAAATATGCCTTTAAAGTCGGGCATGTGTGAGAGATGTTCTGATGATCCGGTTTCTCCATGTTCTCCTTCCAGGCCAGAATCGGCTCTATATCCGGGTCTTTCTTCTGAGCGTTCCGGATCTCATCTACGCTCCAGCCGGCGATAGGTTCGGCTCTCATTCTTTGGATGGAAACCAGCTCCCGTTCTTCCTGACGCGCACAATGTTTACAATCCGTTCTGCATGGTCTCCGGGACAGTGCATCCGCATTAGAGTGGAGTTTTCCTTTAGGATGCTATATTTCGTAGTCGTAGATTTGCAGCCTTTCGATCCATCTTGCGACCTGACCCTCAGGACTCTTGAACTGTAATAGCCATTTTAAGGCTGCATGGTCTGTGCGAAGAACGAACTTCCTCCCATAGAGGTATTTGTGAAAATGCTTCGTAGCCAAGATCAAAGCTAGAAGTTCCCACCTTGTCACGCAGTAGTTTCTTTCTGGCTTAGAGAGCACCTTGCTGAAGTACGCAACCACCTTCTCTTGGCCCTCATGCACTTGGGAGAGTACGGCTCATACCCCGACATTACTAGCATCTGTATCCACAATGAACGTTTCCCCGGGAGTGGGGTAAGCTAGTATCGGGGCATCGCATAGCCGTTGTTTAAGTGCCTTGAAGCTCTTCTCGCACTCAATTGACCATTTGAATTGTTTTCCCTTTTCCGTCAACTGGTGCAGGCTCTTTGCGATCCCGGCAAAATCCTTCACGAACCGTCTGTAGTAGGTGGCTAGGCCCAGGAAGCTCCTTAGTTGGTGTCTGTCTTTGGGGACTGGCCAGTTTTTCACCGCTTCGACCTTCTCTGGATCGGTTCTCACTCCTTTCGCTGAAATTATGTGGCCCAGGTACTTGACTTCCGCTCTAAACAGGGCGCACTTCCTTTTTGTCCTTCTTATCTTTCCATTGTACGTAATGATTGATATTGTAATATGCGAGCTACGGCTCGAGTAGATAAAACGATATTCTGTGAATTATTTCTTTATTTTCTAGTCTATAGAACAATACAAGTTCACACTATACTATTCTTCACAATCTCCTTCCTTACAAGGTCTCTTTCTTCTCAAATCACTTTATCTCCTTTCAGTTACTTAATTCACAAATCCAAACTAATTACTTCTTCTTGTTCACTCTCAACTTTCAATTTATCACAAAATTACTACTCCGGCTTTTATCACTTTTCCAATCTCCTCGTGCGATTCAGAACAAACTGCCTGGTCTCGATCGCCATCTGTCCTTATATAGCATAAGTTTCTGATAGCCAGAAACTTCTAGCAAATTCTTCGACCACTGGAATAAGAAAATTCTGATGTAATAATTCCAATCTCAGTCAGGATTGCAGGAAGGAGATCTGGTGTGGCTGTATAATCCCCATCGCCAAAAGGGGAAATCACCTAAATTGCAGCGGAACTGGGAGGGTCCCTACAGAATAGTAACCCGCATCAACGCTGTTGTCTACCGCATCCAGCGAGGACCAAGACCCAAAATGAAAGTGGTTCATGTGGACCGACTGAGTCGACACAATGGCCGAAATGAGGATGCACTTGTTCGGGACGAACACGTCTAAGAGGGGGGCAGTGTAGCATAATAATAACTACGCTCCTACGACTATGCAACCCATTCCGAAGTGTCTTTTCCTTCCGGCAGAATTTTGGTCCGAAGTGTCCTTTCATTCGAGGTTCGTGTCTGCGGTTAAGTCTCCACTGTTCATGTCTACGAAAGAGACGGATAATATCACGGATAAGAGGGAATTATAACTGCAAGAAATGATTATCATTTTGGAATTATTACATCAGAATTTTTCTTGTTCCATTGGTCGAAGAATTTGCTAGAAGTTTCTGGCTATCAGAAACTTCTGCTATATAAGGACAGATGGCGATCGAGTAGAGGCAGTAGTTTTAAAACCGTGGCGAAGAGATTAGAAAAGTGATAATGGGAGAAGTTGTAATTTTGTGATAAATTGAAAGTTGAGAGTTAACAAGAAGAAGTAATTAGTTTGGATTTGTGAATTAAGTAATTGAAAGGAGATAAAGTGATTTGAGAGGACATAGACCTTGTAAGAAAAGAATTGCGAAGAATAGTATAGTGTGAACCTGAATTGTTCTGTAGACTAGAAAATAAAGAAATAATTTCACAGAATATTGTTTTATCTACTCGAGCCGTAGCTCGCATATTACAATATCAATCATTACGTACAATGGAAAGATAAGAAGGACAAAAAAATATCACTAAATAAGTGTAAGATCACTAAAGGAACTAATAGAGATTACTTTACCTCCCTCAACCTTTCTGAAAAGAATTTTATTGTCTTTGAACCAGACATATTTAACACCTTTCTGCTTTATTGTTTCTTTCGCCTTCATGAAGAGAGCTTTCGAATACTTTGTAAGAGAGTCATTTATGTAAATGCCGGTTCTCTTGCTGCTACTCTTGGTACTGCTGCTGTTGTTATTACTGCTACTGCCGCCCAAACCATCGATCCCAGTATCGCGTGTGTTTAGTTTGATTTGGTTTGCCTTTTTTGCATTCATTATACCCTGCTTCGTATGTACATCAGAGAATCTTACACAGATGACTGGTTTAGATACTGATGAAGCCGCATCGCTGTTGGTTTTGGCTTGCATTTTTTAATGTAGTATTTTTCAATTTTATTGTCCGGAACATCAATGGACAGAGCTGTACTAATGAGCTGCTTCACCTTGGACATAGCATTCTTGTCGTTGACGTTTGACATTCCAACAATTTCAATACAGTTGCTGAGAAGTTGTTGTTGCTGCCAATTCAGTTTGCTCTCCAAAAAATCAACTTTCTTCTGGAGCTCCGTTTTTCAGTTTGCAGTAAGGTAAGTTGCGGTAGGAAACGATGGTTAGTTTCCTCTAAGTTAGAAAGCTTCAGGTAGATCATTTGAAGAGTGCACTCATTCTCACTGTCATCGAACTTTGTAGGCTGTGGTGCTGCTGTTTTTGCGTAGTTGCTTCCCACTTGATTTTTGTTGTTGTTAGTGGCAGCTAATGCATTGTTGTTGTTAGGCGTAGGCACAGCTGATAGCGGCAAGTGTAAAGAGCGACGTCTAAGTACTGCACATTTATCACAACGAAATGCATTTCCACTTGTTTTAATAAAGTCTGCATCTTGTTCTGTGATATTCCCACAAGAATAATGGAAGAAATGCAAGCAGCCGTTACAATTTATCTTAGTTAAACAATTCCGACCAATTTTTTGCGAACAAACGGAGCAATTCATTTCGTAAAAAAAGTTAATCAAGTAAAGTTCTAAGAATCTAAGATTCGCACCCGACGACAATCCAGAGAAAACTGATCTGTATATATATTGGTGATCTAATAATAGGAGGGAAAACTATGCAGGAGCACGACGAAAACCTTCACAACGTGGTTCAAATGTCAAGAAAGCTCAGGGCTCAGCAGGTGAAGTACTTACGGCATATCTTCTCCGTAACCGGCATAACACCAGACCCAGATATAGTGAAAGCTATAAAGGGAATAAAAGATCCAAAAAATCAAAGGGAGCTGCAAACGATTTTAGGAACTGTAAATTATCTTCGCCCATTCATCTCAAATTTGGCACATGTAATTGCTCCCTTTAGAGGACTGTTAAGAAGGAATGTACTGTTTGTTTGGAATGCATACCAAAAAAATGCCATTGAAAATGCAAGTACTCTTCATACATTTAATCCTAATTTACCTACTGTCATACAAGCAGATGATTCTGAAGATGGGTTAGGGTGCTGTCTTATGCAAGGTAGAAAACCTATTTGCTATGCGCCAAAAAGTCTTACAAGTGCTGAAACTTGCTATGCACAAATCGACAAAGAACTCATTTCATTTAATTTTTAATGCAATTTTATTGTTAAATTCATTGTAACTTAATTGCTAGACAAAAAACGCTTAAAATTAGCTTAACTAACTTAACTATTCTTCTTCTAACTTTCTGGCCCTATACGGGCGAGTTTACATAAGCGCTAGGTCACCTTCTTGCTAAACGGATACTTTCTTTGTAGATAAATTTGACTCCCACTCTCTGTCCTTATCATCCAGGCAATTGGTGACAGTTTTTAACACCGGGGTATTAAAGGATCTACTTAGCTTTTCTGTGTTCCTGCGTACTAAGTGATTGATTTCTGTACGAACAACGTAAGTCCTAGGTGCATTACTTTGCGGTTCTACCCTAGTTGATTCCCAAACCTTTCCCTTCTTATAGACCACATATAATCCCCGGAACTTAATTCAAGTACTTTGTGATTGGCTGTTGCATCATAATAACGCTTCTGGTCAGCCTTCCTTTGATGCATTACATTCACTGTATCTTTACTTGTTACCTTTGGTCTTAGCTCCATTTTATTAATGGGAAGTTTAGTACGTAGCAATCTGCTCATAAGCAGCTGCGAAGGTGTATAATTTATATGAGCGAGGTTTGTACTACGAAACTCCAATAGCGTAGAGTATACATCCATTCCACTTATTAGTGCCTTTCGTAAAATTGCCTTGGCCATATGAACGGCTTTCTCTGACGATCCATTTGACTTGAGATAAAACGGACTCGAGAATATGAATTTGGACTCCCAATTTGTTGGTAAACTGTGCACATTCATAGGAATTAAACGGCTGATTGTGACAGACCACTTCTTCAGGTATGCCATGAGTTGAAAAAACTTCCTTCAATTCCTGCATCAGACTTATTGCTGATTTTCTGTTCAATTCTTTCAGATCAAACCATTTGGAGAAGTAGTCTACTATAACAAGTTAATTCTTTCATTTAAATTCAAGAATGTCACACGCTACTTTTTGATATGGAAACTCTGGTATGCTATGGGGTAAAGGTTCATGCTTACTGTTCACAGCTCTAAATTTTTCGCAAATGGGACAGCGACTTATCATGTTTGTAATGCCTCTGGACATATAAAGCCAATAGAAAAGACATTTAGCGCGATCAATTGTTTTGGTTACACCAAAATGATTCTCATGTATTGCCTTCGAAGCATGACTGATCAATGTAGTCGGGACAAAAATTCTATTCTCATAGAAAACTAACTCATTATCCTCATATATTCGATCTATAATGTTGTAAAAGAACTTTAGAGTGTCTGGTACTTTACTTTTAGAATTCGGCCACCCCTTTTCATATTAGTTTCTTAGCGCATTTATAATAGAATCTCTTTCAGTTCCTTTCACATAAAGCTACTTTGTTTTATCCCCCAAGCCCACTGAATGTATGTATTCAGTTAGAATATCATTTAGGTTTATCTCAGTATCCGTACCACAACCACGAGATAACAGGACTGCAATGTGCAGTTCCTTTTCGGTAACATAAACAACGTCTAAATCGTGCATTAAAAGGTTAATTCTCACCCTCTGTAACCGGGAAGAGTAGTTGATGTCTAAGGACTTCTTCGAGATATCCACAATTTTTCTACCTTATATGTAGTCGTGAAATTTCTTGCTAGAAGTTCTTTCTCGATAGAGAACTGCTTAAGTGGACTGAGAACAATAATATAATTCCGGAGACAAAATTCGGTTTTAAGGCGGGGCATGATACAATACATGCTGCGTCTAAACTGGTATCGGATATCCAATGTTACAAAAGCAAGAAACAGCGCACGGATAAATGCCTGATTGACTTGGAGAAGGCCTTCGACACCGTATGGTTAGAGGGATTCTTCTACAAGATGAGCAGGCTGGGCATGAGCAAACCACTGCTGTATATAATTTATAACATGCTCACTAGTAGACAGTTCATTGTCAAAAATGGCAATGTGACTTCTGCTGGAACATTTCTAATTGAAAACGGTCTGCAATAAGGTGCGGTTAATTCACCGATCCTCTTCAACATTTACACGAGCGATCTCATAGGATCACTTCAAAATGAGATAGAGTACGCAGACGACTTAATTGCGTACATATCAGGACCGAAAATCGAGGTCATTGCAATTCTCTTGCAACGTGACTTCGATAAGATTCATCTAAAAGTTATTTTAAATATATTGTGTATAGGTAAAAAAAAAAAATATTTATCACAGCACTTGGATAGAAAAAAAAAAAAATATATGCATATATAAAAAAACAGCACTTGATAAAATAAAAAAAAAAAAAACAAAAAAAACGTATTTAATTACGTAAGGTAGAGTAAGATAGATTAAGGTAGAATAAGATAGTTTAGGATTTATTTTAAGGTAGTTTGTTAAGCTATATTTATAAGAATAAAAAAAGTTCATTCCCTAAGTTTTTATCTATAATAATTTTCTTAGTAAGATTTTAAATTAAAATAATCAAATAAATAAAAAAAATTTCAAGTACGGTATGTCGAAAGACATAGTTTTAAGTACTAGGTTTAACTTAGAGCGCCCGTATAGGGCCAGAAAGTTAGAAGAAGAATAGTTAAGTTAGTTAAGCTAATTTTAAGCGTTTTTTGTCTAGCAATTAAGTTACAATGAATTTAACAATAAAATTGCATTAAAAATTAAATGAAATGAGTTCTTTGTCGATTTGTGCATAGCAAGTTTCAGCACTTGTAAGACTTTTTGGCGCATAGCAAATAGGTTTTCTACCTTGCATAAGACAGCACCCTAACCCATCTTCAGAATCATCTGCTTGTATGACAGTAGGTAAATTAGGATTAAATGTATGAAGAGTACTTGCATTTTCAATGGCATTTTTTTGGTATGCATTCCAAACAAACAGTACATTCCTTCTTAACAGTCCTCTAAAGGGAGCAATTACATGTGCCAAATTTGAGATGAATGGGCGAAGATAATTTACAGTTCCTAAAATCGTTTGCAGCTCCCTTTGATTTTTTGGATCTTTTATTCCCTTTATAGCTTTCACTATATCTGGGTCTGGTGTTATGCCGGTTACGGAGAAGATATGCCGTAAGTACTTCACCTGCTGAGCCCTGAGCTTTCTTGACATTTGAACCACGTTGTGAAGGTTTTCGTCGTGCTCCTGCATAGTTTTCCCTCCTATTATTAGATCACCAATATATATACAGATCAGTTTTCTCTGGATTGTCGTCGGGTGCGAATCTTAGATTCTTAGAACTTTACTTGATTAACTTTTTTTACGAAATGAATTGCTCCGTTTGTTCGCAAAAAATTGGTCGGAATTGTTTAACTAAGATAAATTGTAACGGCTGCTTGCATTTCTTCCATTATTCTTGTGGGAATATCACAGAACAAGATGCAGACTTTATTAAAACAAGTGGAAATGCATTTCGTTGTGATAAATGTGCAGTACTTAGACGTCGCTCTTTACACTTGCCGCTATCAGCTGTGCCTACGCCTAACAACAACAATGCATTAGCTGCCACTAACAACAACAAAAATCAAGTGGGAAGCAACTACGCAAAAACAGCAGCACCACAGCCTACAAAGTTCGATGACAGTGAGAATGAGTGCACTCTTCAAATGATCTACCTGAAGCTTTCTAACTTAGAGGAAACTAACCATCGTTTCCTACCGCAACTTACCTTACTGCAAACTGAAAAACGGAGCTCCAGAAGAAAGTTGATTTTTTGGAGAGCAAACTGAATTGGCAGCAACAACAACTTCTCAGCAACTGTATTGAAATTGTTGGAATGTCAAACGTCAACGACAAGAATGCTATGTCCAAGGTGAAGCAGCTCATTAGTACAGCTCTGTCCATTGATGTTCCGGACAATAAAATTGAAAAATACTACATTAAAAAATGCAAGCCAAAACCAACAGCGATGCGGCTTCATCAGTATCTAAACCAGTCATCTGTGTAAGATTCTCTGATGTACATACGAAGCAGGGTATAATGAATGCAAAAAAGGCAAACCAAATCAAACTAAACACACGCGATACTGGGATCGATGGTTTGGGCGGCAGTAGCAGTAATAACAACAGCAGCAGTACCAAGAGTAGCAGCAAGAGAACCGGCATTTACATAAATGACTCTCTTACAAAGTATTCGAAAGCTCTCTTCATGAAGGCGAAAGAAACAATAAAGCAGAAAGGTGTTAAATATGTCTGGTTCAAAGACAATAAAATTCTTTTCAGAAAGGTTGAGGGAGGTAAAGTCATCTCTATTAGTTCCTTTAGTGATCTTACACTTATTTAGTGACATTTTTTTGTCCTTCTTATCTTTCCATTGTACGTAATGATTGATATTGTAATATGCGAGCTACGGCTCGAGTAGATAAAACAATATTCTGTGAAATTATTTCTTTATTTTCTAGTCAGGTTCACACTATACTATTCTTCGCAATTCTTTTCTTACAAGGTCTATGTCCTCTCAAATCACTTTATCTCCTTTCAATTACTTAATTCACAAATCCAAACTAATTACTTCTTCTTGTTAACTCTCAACTTTCAATTTATCACAAAATTACAACTTCGCCCATTATCACTTTTCTAATCTCTTCGCCACGGTTTTAAAACTACTGCCTCTACTCGATCGCCATCTGTCCTTATATAGCAGAAGTTTCTGATAGCCAGAAACTTCTAGCAAATTCTTCGACCAATGGAACAAGAAAAATTCTGATGTAATAATTCCAAGATGATAATCATTTCTTGCAGTTATAATTCCCTCTTATCCGTGATATTATCGGTCTCTTTCGTAGACATGAACAGTGGAGACTTAACCGCAGACACGAACCTCGAATGAAAGGACACTTCGGACCAAAATTCTGCCAGAATGAAAAGACACTTCGGAATGGGTTGCATAGTCGTAGGAGCGTAGTTATTATTATGCTACACTGCCCCCCTCTTAGACGTGTTCGTCCCGAACAAGTGCATCCTCATTTCGGCCATTGTGTCGACTCAGTCGGTCCACATGAACCACTTTCATTTTGGCCCTTGGTCCTCGCTGGATGCGGTAGACAACAGCGTTGATGCGGGTTACTATTCTGTAGGGACCCTCCTAGTTCCGCTGCAATTTAGGTGATTTCCCCCTTTGGTGATGGGGATTATACAGCCACACCAGATCTCCTTCCTGGAATCCTGACTGAGATTGGAATTATTACATCAGAATTTTCTTATTCCAGTGGTCGAAGAATTTGCTAGAAGTTTCTGGCTATCAGAAACTTATGCTATATAAGGACAGATGGCGATCGAGACCAGGCAGTTTGTTCTGAACCGCACGAGGAGATTGGAAAAGTGATAAAAGCCGAAGTAGTAATTTTGTGATAAATTGAAAGTTGAGAGTGAACAAGAAGAAGTAATTAGTTTGGATTTGTGAATTAAGTAACTGAAAGGAGATAAAGTGATTTGAGAAGAAAGAGACCTTGTAAGGAAGGAGATTGCGAAGAATAGTATAATGTGAACTTGTATTGTTCTATAGACTAGAAAATAAAGAAATAATTCACAGAATATCGTTTTATCTACTCGAGCCGTAGCTCGCATATTACAATATCAATCATTACGTACAATGGAAAGATAAGAATGACAAAAAGGAAGTGCGCCCTGTTTAGAGCGGAAGTCAAGTACCTGGGCCACATAATTTCAGCGAAAGGAGTGAGAACCGATCCAGAGAAGGTCGAAGCGGTGGAAAACTGGCCAGTCCCCAAAGACAGACACCAACTAAGGAGCCTCCTGGGCCTAGCCACCTACTACAGACGGTTCGTGAAGGATTTTGCCGTAATCGCAAAGAGCCTGCACCAGTTGACGGAAAAGGGAAAACAATTCAAATGGTCAATTGAGTGCGAGAAGAGCTTCAAGGCACTTAAACAACGGCTATGCGATGCCCCGATACAAGCTTACCCCACTCCCGGGGAAACGTTCATTGTGGATACAGATGCTAGTAATGTCGGGGTATGAGCCGTACTCTCCCAAGTGCATGAGGGCCAAGAGAAGGTGGTTGCGTACTTCAGCAAGGTGCTCTCTAAGCCAGAAAGAAACTACTGCGTGACAAGGTGGGAACTTCTAGCTTTGATCTTGGCTACGAAGCATTTTCACAAATACCTCTATGGGAGGAAGTTCGTTCTTCGCACAGACCATGCAGCCTTAAAATGGCTATTACAGTTCAAGAGTCCTGAGGGTCAGGTCGCAAGATGGATCGAAAGGCTGCAAATCTACGACTACGAAATATAGCATCCTAAAGGAAAACTCCACTCTAATGCGGATGCAC
Source organism: Pocota personata (assembly GCA_963082735.1). Lineage (NCBI taxonomy): Eukaryota > Metazoa > Arthropoda > Insecta > Diptera > Syrphidae > Pocota > Pocota personata. The sequence continues at coordinate 88,469,879 of OY720431.1, forward strand.
TGTCCCGGAGACCATGCAGAACGGATTGTAAACATTGTGCGCGTCAGGAAGAACGGGAGCTGGTTTCCATCCAAAGAATGAGAGCCGAACCTATCGCCGGCTGGAGCGTAGATGAGATCCGGAACGCTCAGAAGAAAGACCCGGATATAGAGCCGATTCTGGCCTGGAAGGAGAACATGGAGAAACCGGATCATCAGAACATCTCTCACACATGCCCGACTTTAAAGGCATATTTTGCGCAGTGGGACTCCCTCCATGTCCAAGAAGGTGTTCTGAGAAGAAAATGGGAATCCTCCGACGGAAAGACGTTTGTAATGCAGCTTGTCGTACCGCGGACGAGGGTCAAGGTGGTGTTACAGGAGATGCATGGCGGGGCGTCCGGAGGCCACTTGGGAGTGAATAAGACGCTAGAAAAGGTACGAGAACGTTTTTATTGGTTAAAAGCGAAGGAAGATATCGAAGACTGGTGCAGAAAATGCGACGTGTGTGCAGCTAGTAAGGGTCCGAGAATCAAAACTCGAGGTAAGATGCACCAATACAACGTGGGAGCACCTTTAGAACGAATCGCCATTGACATCGCAGGGCCCTTTCCGGAAACCGACAATGGTAATCGGTATATACTCGTAGTGACGGACTACTTCAGTAAGTGGCCGGAAGCGTTTCCGATCCCTAACCAGGAAGCCAGAACCGTGGCGGAGCAGATCGTCTACAATTGGGTTAGCAGATTCGGTGTGCCCTTGGAATTGCATTCTGACCAAGGGCGGAACTTCGAGTCAAGAATCTTCCAAGAGATGTGTCAACTACTCGGAATCAAAAAGACAAGGACAACCCCGCTTCATCCACAGTCGGACGGTATGGCGGAGCGTTTCAATAGGACTTCGGACGAACATCTCTCGAAGGTCGTAGGTGACTACCAACGGGATTGGGACCGGCAGATTCCCTTGTTTTTGATGGCCTACAGAAGTGCCGTGCATAGCACTACTCGACATACGCCGTTCGAAATCTTATTTGGTGGAATAGCTCGTTTACCCAGTGAGGTGAAATTTGGATCTCCTACCAATGAGCCCAGAAATGAAGAAGAGTATTTGGCGGACCTTAGGGAAAGGTTTAGGGACATACACCAAAGGACCAGAAGCCAGATTAAGATAACGAGCGACCGCATGAAGACCAGGTATGATGCCAAGGCAACAACGTCAGGATTCCAGGAGGGAGATGTAGTGTGGCTGTATAATCCCCATCGCCAAAAGGGGAAATCACCTACGTTGCAGCAGAACTGGGAGGGTCCCTACAGAATAATAATCCGCATCAAGGATGTTGTCTACCGCATTCAGCGAGGACCAAGGGCCAAAATGAAAGTGGTTCATGTGGACCGACTGAGTCGATACAATGGCCATGGCCGAAGTGAGGACGCACTTGTTCGGGACGAACACGTCTAAGAGGGGGGCAGTGTAACATTATAATAACTACGCTCCTACGTGTATGCAACCCATTCCGAAGTGTCTTTTCATTCGAGGTTCGTGTCTGCAATTAGTCTCCACAGTTCGTGTACACGATAAGAGATGGATGATGTCTAAGACGACGTCACGGATAAGAGAGAATTATAACTGCAAGAAATGATTGTCATCTTGGAATTATTACATCGGAATTCCAGTGGTCGAAGAATTTGCTAGAAGTTTCTGGCTATCAGAAACTTCTGCTATATAAGAACAGATGGCGATCGAGACCAGGCAGTTGGTTCTGAACCGCACGAGGAGATTGGAAAAATGATAACAGCCGAAGTAGTAATTTTGTGATAAACTGAAAGTTGAGAGTGAACAAGAAGAAGTAATTAGTTTGGATTTGCGAATTAAGTAATTGAAAGGAGATAAAGTGATTTGAGAAGAAAGAGACCTTGTAAGGAAGGAGTTTGCGAAGAATAGTATAGTGTGAACTTGTATTGTTCTATAGACTAGAAAATAAAGAAATAATTCACAGAATATCGTTTTATCTACTCGAGCCGTAGCTCACATATTACAATATCTAAGACGACGTCACGGAATTAAGAGAGAATTATAACCGCAAGAAATTATTGTCATCTTGGAAATATTACATCAGAATTTTCTTGTTCCAGTGGTCGAAGAATTTGCTAGAAGTTTCTGGCTACCAGAAATGCTTCTACATAAGGACAGATGGCGATCGAGGCAAGGCAGTTGGTTTTCGAACCGCACGGTAAAGTGATAATAAGCGAAGTTGTAATTTTGTGATAAATTGAAGGTTTAGAGTAAACAAGAAAAAGTAATTAGTTTGGATTTGTGAATTAAGTAATTGAAAGGAGATAAAGTGATTTAAGAAGAAAGAGAGCTTGTAAGGAAAGAATTTGCGAAGAATATTATAGTGTGAACTTGAAAAATAAAGAAATAATCTCACAGAATATCGTTTTATCTACACGAGCCGTAGCTCGCATATTACAATAGTTTCAAGTCTCCAAGCAGAGTAATGAAAACCGACTACAGCAAGCTCAAATAAAATCTTACATATGAGTTTTGGGAAAATGTTTATTCATCTACGGATGCCTCAACTTCCTATTCATTGTTCATTGCCTCTCTTAAGAAGCATATTCTTAATTGTTCCTCATCTTTACGTCTTAAAAGCTTTTTTAAGAGACTCAAACCTTATATTTCTAGGTACTTATTGAAAAAAGTAAAAGCTAAAAATAAACTTAGAATTAACTGCCATAAGTACCCTGGAAATTTGAGATTAAAAAGCAACTACAAAAAACAGTGATAATTACTACCGTTCTCAATTCAGTTTTGCTAGAGGTAACTTAAAAAATGAATGGCAAATAGTTAACAATATTTTAAATAAGTCCTCAATTACAAAAAAACCGACTGTTATACGTGTCGATGATTGTGTTGTATCTGACAAACTGGTCATTGCTAATGCTTTAAATAACTATTTTACTAACATAGCCACCAGTTTACAACCGGGTCCTGTTCAACGTTCTTGTCTCCCCTGTTTGACAACTGGTTGCTGTACTGACCCAATTCTTTATAACCGTTTTGTATTTGAACCCATAACTTCACTTGAAGTCTTGAAAGTTATCGGTACTCTAAAATATACTAACTCGTGTGGTACTGTCGGTATTTCGCTATGTAAAACGTACTGTCACACATTTATAATCACTGTATTTTTGAGGGAGTTTTTCCAGAAGAGCTTAAGTGTGCAGACGTTGTTCCGTTATTTAAAAAGGGTTCTAGTTTTCGTGGCTTCATGTTAGAATGGTTCAGGTCTTATATGAAAAATTGGTCACTAAGGGTGAATATTCAGGAAATCAGGAGCGATCTTTTGGTCTTATACTTAGGGGTACCTCAAGGCTCTGTCTTATGTCCCATTCTGTTTCTTATTTACATCAACTCTCTTTTTGCACTTACTTTCAAAGGCACGCCAACTGCTTTTGCGGATGATGTAGGTTTCTCATATGGTTCAGACAGTCGCCTAGACCTTATTTCCGACATAAATATGGATCTTCATCTTCTAAGAATCTGGTTCTCCAAACACAACTTGGTCATAAGTGCCAAGACTAAGATTATGTTTTTCAGTTTGTCGTCTACACCGGATCTTGAAGTTAATCTGTACTTTCATTCACCAGAGTGCCAAAAATTCAAACTTTCCATTTGCAATTGTAGATCTGGCTTATCTTCTCCTACCTTTAAGGGCAGCCTAAGCTGCAGTGATAAATATTTTTTAATCGAACACGTCAATGAATTTAAATACCTGGGGCTTATCATTGACTCGAAAATTAGTTTTTTGAAACATTTAAATGCTTTGAGGAGTTATTTACGCTGTACGCTCCGGCATTTTTTCTATTTGCGTAATATCTGTTCAAGTATGCTTTTAAAAATTATTATTATGTATTACGGTATTATTCACTCAAAATTATAATATGGTATTGCTTGCTGGGGAGGTACTTTTATGAATAAAATAAATCCTCTATTGATTTTACAAAAATATATCCTGCGAAAATTATGCCGTAAACCTGTGAGACATCCTAGTTACCCTTTGTTCTGTGACTTAAAAATTCTGCCTGGTCGTCATTTGTATTGTTTTAAGGTGTTGTGTGTTTTTTTTTTATGAAATCTGGTAATCGAAATTTCCGATTAATCTCAAACTATAACTTACGTGGAAACTTTTCGTACTCTGTATCTGTTCCTCCTTTCCATACTACTGATTATCGTAATTTTTATTATATTTCGTTCTTCGTTTATTCAACAAATTTCCTCAAACGTTCAGAACCATCACTTTACCTGGAATGTTTCTTAAACTAGTAAAAAATTGGCTTCTTAAGTTCAACTTTGTTAGCATAGAATCTGTTCTTTCTGACTATCTGGTATAAATTAAATCTTAGGTTTTTCTTACACACTATACACGACGTAGAGGTTTATTTATTAGACGTGCTAAGTCCTGCAATTCTATATGGCATCTGTCAGGGAATGAACCAAATCCATCAAAAATATCTCTGTTTACTTGAATAAGTGCGCCTTTGCCACCTACGTTTAAACTGCCCACCCGTTGCAACAGCCCTAATTCTATACAAGATTTTAATCCTAATAAGGGTTGCGAAACCTCCGCAGTTACCACAAAACTGATTATATGTTTGCTACCTTTATGCCCTACTTGACAGTTAGCGAACCCTGCAACTGCAAGTCTGTAGCCACCATAGGCTTCCATATTAATTGAAAAGGGTTTCAATATAGGTTTCGGACTAAGCTTTTCTTAAATACTCAAGGGTATAATATTGACTTGTGCGCCGCTATCCAACTTGAACTTAATGCGAATATTTTCTAGATTTAAATATTCCGACCATGTGCACGGAGTCTATGAATAATTCATTTTCCTCGTCAAGATTATATGACCTTTTTTCCCCAACAGCAATAGCACTTACCTGTTTACGTTGCTGGCAAACCAAGGCAAAGTGATTAAGTCTCCCACACCCTGCACATTTTTTTCCAAACGCTGAGCATTGGCCTCTTTTAAGTGAATAGTTACAATATTTACATCTATTCTCTCTTGATTTACCATATGACTGTGCATTCCCCTTACAAACGTTGGAGCTGTGAATAGAGTTAAAAGTGCTGTTAGTATCCCTTCTACATTTTGTTTCCCTCCTTCCCGAATCACCCTTATCGCAAGCATAGATGTTATTGGTTCTCGCCAGTCTATCATCTCGCCCTGCATTATTTTACTCTGCAATCCTGTTATCTCAGCTACTCGAAAAGTCTCCACAGCTTTTGCCAAATCCAGGTCAATATTTTTTAATAACATGGTCTGCGTATTACGATCTGCTATACCGACCTCGATTCTATCTCGCAGCAAGAGTCCCTCTGCTCACCAAAACTGCAGTTTTCAATTAGAGTCGAAATTTCTTTATAAAATTGCTCAAACGATTCTCCCTCGTTCGTTCGTACGTAGAGTGCAATATTCCCTGAATTTCTCACAGACTTTCTTGAATTACTTTTAATCGTCGCTTGATAGGTTAAATGTATTATAGAGTTCTATAGCCTCCTTACCAGCACAACTTAAAAATCTTGCCACTTGTATCACCTCCGCTTCTTTGTCCATTTTGGTAGCAGTTGCATATATATCGTAGTGCTTTTTGAACTTCTTCCAGTTTTCTTTCAGGTTTCCATCCAGATTTAGGTTATCCGGTTTCGGGAAATTCATTTTACTACTTTAAAAACTTTTTTTTTTGTTTTATTTTTATGTTTTTTATCTCTTATTACAGGCATTAGTCCTGTCATAATAGCGGGCGATTTCAACGCATGGGCCACAGAATGGGGCCGTTCGTATACGAATCGCAGATGGACTGTTCTACTGGAAGCCTTTTTTCTGTTTGGATATCGTTTTAGCTCACAACGGAAACACAACACCTTTAGCATAGCTAGAGCGGGATCTATCGTTGACATCAATTTTGCAAGCAGCGGCTTGATAAGAGGTGCTAACTGGCGGATGACCGATCACTATACGTGTAGTGGTTATAATGCTATCCTATCCACCGCCGCCACCGACCACCCACAAGCCGGATGTAAATACTTTAGATGAAGACCTTCTAAGCTTCATCGTTTGTGAGGCGATAATTGTAGCCAGAACGGCAGAGGAATTCGTATCCCAAGTATCACAGCTATTAGTCGATGCGTTTAATACATTAACCCCTGAGATGAGAGAGGCGTTTTCGTTGCGAGTAAGAAGGACTGCGGCACACTCGCGGTTGCTCGGGTTAGCTCGACGGACGGTGTGGTTCTTGTCCACCTACTCTGCACCACCTGCTCATCCAAAAGAGAAAAAAGCTACTCCACGCTGACGGCGGACGGACTTAAAAAAAACATAGTAAAACAAAATTAAAAACAAAAAAAATTCAAGGACTCATGGCAAGGAGAAAGAACGGGAAGGACTACGCGAAACTTACCCTAACTAAAACCTAAGCTAAACTATCGACTTAAGCTAAAGCCTATCTTAACCTAGCCTAAACTACTCCCTACTACACTCTCATTCTTCCCCTGTCTCTCTTCGCCAAATGGGTTCGTCAAGTACCTGAGATATTCCTGGTAGAAATGGCAAATGCTGGCCTGCCCACCCTACGTGTCTTGCGACACAACCAATTGCTATCTCTCTGGCCAAGGTTGTGAGAGATAACCCTTAAAAGTGCTTCCCAGTCACGACCTAAGTCAGTTGTAGAGGAAGTCTGTTAGCGGTCACGTTATGTTGTCATCGTTTATAATCGTCTTGTCCTGTCATCGTTCATCTACAGAAGGACGGCCCAACCGGCCATCCACACACCAAACAAATATTCCTATTCGCTCATTAGATCCAAATCAAAACCTCCTTAAAAAAAGTCAAATATATGGTTCACCGGAGCTCCCAAACTTTGTCCTACGTACCTCTTTTTATGTTCCTGTGTACCCCTCTTTCTGTGTAATGGCTTCCCAGGTCTCTTGCACTATGTGATTTTAGGTTTGTCTATTTTTTTTTAATTTTTATTAGTTTTTAATATATATTACCCTGTGATTCCTATCGGGGTCGATGCTCTAACCCGTTGTTATCTATCTGGGTTATTTGTCTCCCATTGTCTTACTTTTCTTTTTCTTTGTTCAACCTCGTGATTATTGTGACTGGACTATAACGAGACGAGGGACAGTGATAAGGGAAAATTTTCCATTTCAATGTTCTGAAAAATGCAATGCACTATATATAGCTGACAAAGAAAAAAAATAAGAAAGAAAAGGGGAAGAGGACTAACAAGTTTGGACAAATTTCCCTTATCAATGTCCCTCGTCTCGTTACAGTCACAATAGTCCGTCTTGTTTAAAAAAAAATTACCCAGACTGCTGCCCTAATTGTTCTGTATGATAACATTCATAAATACTATAGACACCTACATATATGAAACATAAAACAAAAAAAAATATATATCCCACGTAAACAAACGAAATTTATCGTCTCTATCCATTTCACCCTTTGTGGCCTGAACCACAAATAATTTCATTAAAATTGTGCGAATGGGATGGGGCTTATGCGAAAGAGGGAGACGCACGTAATTCCCTCCACCATGTCAACACAACTATTGACATTTCCATTTTATATTGCGAGGTATATCGCTGTTTTTTTTTTTCTTGATTAGTTTTCAATTTTTTTTTTTTCTTTAAATAAAGTTTAAAGAAAACCCACTCTTGAAGTAAGGTGTGTGTGCGTGCAAGTGTTTTTTTTTTTTGTTTGAGCTACATCTAGGAATACAGTCGAGCAGTATTGTTTTTCTTCAAACGTCTTCCATATGTGCGAGACTAGCTTGTCCACTTGTTCAGTTGTTCCATGCTTTTTCCTGAATCCAAATTAGTGTTCGGGTACAATATTATTACTCTCTATGAATCTTTGGATTTTAGCTATTAACAGCTTTTCGAATAGCTTCGACAGGATTGGAAGCAGACTAATCGGCCTGTATGAAGAGACTAATGTTGGGTCCTACCAGGCTTGCTTACTATTATAATTTGAGAAAGTTTCCACATTTCTGGGTAATAGCAAGAACGTAATATTCCATTAAATGATATAGATACTGGACTGCAATCTGGGGCAGTTCCTTAACCATTCTACCTGTAATACGGTCATATCCTGGTGTTTTATTTGGATTTAGATCGGCTTTAATGGTCGAGTTTAAGTCTTTTATCTTGAAATGAAGAGGTTTCGGGGGGAAGAGTATTAGGTATCTGACTAAGTTGATGAGTCTCTAAGGGCTGATTTGGCGTGAACACGTTTTTTAAATGCTTTGCGAATGCTGTTCCTTTCTCAGCGTCACTTCTAGCCCAATGACCGTTAGCCAAGCGAATTGGCGCTTCAGCGATAGTTGGCCGTTTCAAGTTTTTAGCAGCTTTAAACAGCTAGTAGTCAGAAGCTAGTGAAAAATTTTACACATAGTTATTGAAAGACCACTCATTATTGCGCTTGAGAAGTTTTTGCAACTTTTTTGTGCATTCTGTCTTTTGAGGTTTGGTGGTCTTTGATTCTGTCATTCTCTTCTAAGTTTTCTTTTTGACCTCAAGAGAGAATCAGTTTCACTGTGGGTGAATCGTAATTGGGTGCTTTTATTACAACGGTTTAAAATTGGAGTGGAAGTTTTAACAGCCTGAATTAACAATTTTGTAAACGTTTCCACCGCATTATCAACATCTCCGCTACTGTTTAATGAAATTTTAGGATTGAGGTGAGAACTTATGTATGTACTTTCTATAGGATAGCCTGTTAGTATGCCTGCTGGTAATGTTGAGACAGGATTCAGTATGATTTGGATTAGTCAGAATAGTGATTATACAGGGCGAGTGATCCGACGACAGTTCGTATGATGGTTCGATTTTTAATTGTTTTTTTAAACTGTTTAGATACGCCGAAATCAATAAGGTCTGGTATTTTACGTTGATCCGTTGGCCAATAGGTGGGTTGTCCCTTAGATAAGACTCCCAGACTACTTTTCGTAATCGCTGAGTACAAACTTCCACCTTTTGGAGTAATTAAACAGGAGCACCAATGTATAGGTTTTGAATTAAAGTTGCCTGCTGCTATAAACTTCACACTAAGAGTTTTAAAGAAATTGGTGAATTGTTCTTCAGTGATTTTAAATTTCGGTGGACAATAGATAGCAGATATTGTAAAAGTTCCTACTTTTTCTTCAAAAGATATTGAAGTTGAATGGTGATATTCCTTACAGTATGCCTCGTTGACATGGTGTTTTATTCTATTCTTTATTAGGATAGCTGTCCTACAACAAGCCTTTCCATCTGGATGTTTGGTGTTGTAAAATATGATTCCGTGTATTCTGAAGTTATTTGCATTGGTGAGGTCAGTTTCTGAGATTAGCATTATGTCAATTTGTTGGTTTTCAAAGCATTGAAATGGCACAATTTAATTGTATTCATTGTTTAGATAAAATTGCTCGCAGCAGAGTTTGATTTTTCATAAGGTCTTGCATCATATTGTAATATGCGAGCTACGGCTCGAGTAGATAAAACGATATTCTGTGAAATTTATTTCTTTATTTTCTAGTCAATAGAACAATTCAAGTTCTCACTATACTATTCTTCGCAAATTCTTTTCTTACAAGGTCTCTTTCCTCTCAAATCACTTTATCTCCTTTCAATTACTTAATTCACAAATCCAAACTAATTATTTCTTCTTGTTAACTCTCATTTTATCACAAAATTACAACTTCGCCCATTATCACTTTTCCACTCTTTTCGCCACGGTTCTAAACCAACTGCCTGGTTTCGATCGCCATCTGTCCTTATATAGCAGAAGTCTCTGATAGCCAGAAACTTCTAGCAAATTCTTCGACCACTGGAATTCTGATAATTCCAAGATGACAATCATTTCTTGTAGTTATAATTCTCTCTTATCCGTGACGTCGTCTTAGACATCATCCATCTCTTATCGTGTACACGAACTGTGGAGACTAATAGCAGACACGAACCTCGAATGAAAAGACATTTCGGAACAAAATTATGCGAGAATGAAAAGACACTTCGGAACAAAATTATGCCAGAATGAAAAGACACTTCGGAATTTGTTGCATTATGCTACATTATGTTACACTGCCCCTCTCTTAGACTTCTTCGTCCCCAACAAGTGCGTCCTCACTTCGGCCATTGTATCGACTCAGTCGGTCCACATGAACCACTTTCATTTTGGCCCTTGGTGCTCGCTGGATGCGGTAGACAACATCGTTGATGTGGGTTATTATACTGTAGGGACCTTCGACAGATGTTCGTCCAAAGCCCTATTGAAACGCCCCACCATACCGTCCGACTGTGGATGAAGCGGGGTTGTCCGTGCCTTTTTGATCCCGAGTAGCTGACACATCTCCTGGAAGATTCTTGACTCAAAATTCCACCATTGGTCAGAATGCAATTCCAAGGGCACACCGAATCTGCTCACCCAATTGTAGACGATCTGCCCCGCCACGGTTCTGGCTTCCTGGTTAGGGATCGGAAACGCTTCCGGCCACTTACTGAAGTAGTCCATTACTACGAGTATATACCGATTACCATTGCCGGTTTCCGGAAAGGACCCTGCGATGTCAATGGAGATTAGTTCGAAAGGTGCTCCCACGTTGTATTGGTGCATCTTATCTCGAGTTTTGATTCTCGGGCCCTTGCTAGCTGCACACACGTCGCATTTTCTGCACCAGTCTTCGATATCTTCCTTCGCTTTTAACCAATAAAAACGCTCTCGTACCTTTTCTAGCATCTTATTCACTCCCAAGTGGCCTCCGGACGCCCCGCCATGCATTTCCTGTAACACCTCCTTGACCCTCGTCCGCGGCACGACAAGCTGCATTACAAACGACTTTCCGTCGGAGGATTCCCATTTTCTTCTCAGAACACCTTCTTGGACATGGAGGGAGTCCCACTGCGCAAAATATGCCTTTAAAGTCGGGCGTGTGTGAGAGATGTTCTGATGATCCGGTTTCTCCATGTTCTCCTTCCAGGCCAGAATCGGCTCTATATCCGGGTCTTCCTTCTGAGCGTTCCGGATCTCGTCTACGCTCCAGCCGGCGATAGGTTCGGCTCTCATTCTTTAGATGGAAACCAGCTCCCGTTCTTCCTGACGCGCACAATGTTTAGTTGAAGTTGAATGGTGATATTCCTTACAGTATGCCTCGTTGACATGGTGTTTTATTCTATTCTTTATTAGGATAGCTGTCCTACAACAAGCCTTTCCATCTGGATGTTTGGTGTTGTAAAATATGATTCCGTGTATTCTGAAGTTATTTGCATTGGTGAGGTCAGTTTCTGAGATTAGCATTATGTCAATTTGTTGGTTTTCAAAGCATTGAAATGGCACAATTTAATTGTATTCATTGTTTAGATAAAATTGCTCGCAGCAGAGTTTGATTTTTCATAAGGTCTTGCATCATATTGTAATATGCGAGCTACGGCTCGAGTAGATAAAACGATATTCTGTGAAATTTATTTCTTTATTTTCTAGTCAATAGAACAATTCAAGTTCTCACTATACTATTCTTCGCAAATTCTTTTCTTACAAGGTCTCTTTCCTCTCAAATCACTTTATCTCCTTTCAATTACTTAATTCACAAATCCAAACTAATTATTTCTTCTTGTTAACTCTCATTTTATCACAAAATTACAACTTCGCCCATTATCACTTTTCCACTCTTTTCGCCACGGTTCTAAACCAACTGCCTGGTTTCGATCGCCATCTGTCCTTATATAGCAGAAGTCTCTGATAGCCAGAAACTTCTAGCAAATTCTTCGACCACTGGAATTCTGATAATTCCAAGATGACAATCATTTCTTGTAGTTATAATTCTCTCTTATCCGTGACGTCGTCTTAGACATCATCCATCTCTTATCGTGTACACGAACTGTGGAGACTAATAGCAGACACGAACCTCGAATGAAAAGACATTTCGGAACAAAATTATGCGAGAATGAAAAGACACTTCGGAACAAAATTATGCCAGAATGAAAAGACACTTCGGAATTTGTTGCATTATGCTACATTATGTTACACTGCCCCTCTCTTAGACTTCTTCGTCCCCAACAAGTGCGTCCTCACTTCGGCCATTGTATCGACTCAGTCGGTCCACATGAACCACTTTCATTTTGGCCCTTGGTGCTCGCTGGATGCGGTAGACAACATCGTTGATGTGGGTTATTATACTGTAGGGACCTTCGACAGATGTTCGTCCAAAGCCCTATTGAAACGCCCCACCATACCGTCCGACTGTGGATGAAGCGGGGTTGTCCGTGCCTTTTTGATACCGAGTAGCTGACACATCTCCTGGAAGATTCTTGACTCAAAATTCCACCATTGGTCAGAATGCAATTCCAAGGGCACACCGAATCTGCTCACCCAATTGTAGACGATCTGCCCCGCCACGGTTCTGGCTTCCTGGTTAGGGATCGGAAACGCTTCCGGCCACTTACTGAAGTAGTCCATTACTACGAGTATATACCGATTACCATTGCCGGTTTCCGGAAAGGACCCTGCGATGTCAATGGAGATTAGTTCGAAAGGTGCTCCCACGTTGTATTGGTGCATCTTATCTCGAGTTTTGATTCTCGGGCCCTTGCTAGCTGCACACACGTCGCATTTTCTGCACCAGTCTTCGATATCTTCCTTCGCTTTTAACCAATAAAAACGCTCTCGTACCTTTTCTAGCATCTTATTCACTCCCAAGTGGCCTCCGGACGCCCCGCCATGCATTTCCTGTAACACCTCCTTGACCCTCGTCCGCGGCACGACAAGCTGCATTACAAACGACTTTCCGTCGGAGGATTCCCATTTTCTTCTCAGAACACCTTCTTGGACATGGAGGGAGTCCCACTGCGCAAAATATGCCTTTAAAGTCGGGCGTGTGTGAGAGATGTTCTGATGATCCGGTTTCTCCATGTTCTCCTTCCAGGCCAGAATCGGCTCTATATCCGGGTCTTCCTTCTGAGCGTTCCGGATCTCGTCTACGCTCCAGCCGGCGATAGGTTCGGCTCTCATTCTTTAGATGGAAACCAGCTCCCGTTCTTCCTGACGCGCACAATGTTTACAATCCGTTCTGCATGGTCTCCGGGACAGTGCATCCGCATTAGAGTGGAGTTTTCCTTTACGATGCTATATTTCGTAGTCGTAGATTTGCAGCCTTTCGATCCATCTTGCGACCTGACCCTCAGGACTCTTGAACTGTAATAGCCATTTTAAGGCTGCATGGTCTATGCGAAGAACGAACTTCCTCCCATAGAGGTATTTGTGAAAATGCTTCGTAGCCAAGATCAAAGCTAGAAGTTCCCGCCTTGTCACGCAGTAGTTCCTTTCTGGCTTAGAGAGCACCTTGCTGAAGTACGCAATCACCTTCTCTTGGGCCTCATGCACCTGGGAGAGTACGGCTCATACCCCGACATTACTAGCATCTGTATCCACAATGAATGTTTCCCCGGGAGTGGGGTAAGCTAGTATCGGGGCATCGCATAGCCGTTGTTTATGTGTCTTGAAGCTCTTCTCGCACTCAATTGACCATTTGAATTGTTTCTCCTTTTCCGTCAACTGGTGCAGGCTCTTTGCGATCCCGGCAAAATCCTTCACGAACCGTCTGTAGTAGGTGGCTAGGCCCAGGAAGCTCCTTAGTTGGTGTTTGTCTTTGGGGACTGGCCAGTTTTTCACCGTTTCGACCTTCTCTGGATCGGTTCTCACTCATTTCGCTGAAATTATGTGTCCCATTTACTTGACTTCCGCTCTAAACAGGGCGCACTTCTTGGGGTTGAGCTTCAGGTGGGCGCTTCGAAGCCTTTGAAACACATCCCTTAGATTGTCTCGGTGTTGCGCAAACGTTTTTCCAACGACGATGACATCATCCAAGTATACCAAACAGGTTTTCCATGTTAACCCTTGCAGGACACATTCCATCAATCGCTCGAAAGTCGCCAGAGCATTGCACAGCCCAAATGGCATTACCGTGAATCGCCATAGCCCATTTCCGGCGGTGAAGGCGGTTTTCTCCCGGTTTTCTGGATGGATCTGTACCTGCCAGTAGCCACTCTTCAAGTCGAGAGTGGAAAACCATCGGGCTCCTGATAGTGTGTCTAGCGTGTCGTCAATCCGTGGCAGAGGATAGCTATCTTTCTTGGTGACGTAATTGAGCTGCCGATAGTCCACGCAGAACCGCGTGCTGCCATCTTTTTTCTTAACCAGGACAACCGGTGATGCCCACGGACTTTTGGAACTTTCAATCAGACCTTCTTTCTCCATTGCCGACACCATCTCTGCAACTTCTGTCTGCTTTGCCAATGGAAGGCGCCTAGCAGGCTGACGAATTGGTCTAGTATCACCAATGTCTATTCGATGTTGTACCAGGTGTGTTCGGCCGTATTCTCCGTCCTGTGAGGCAAATACATCAGCGTACTCATTGATAAGATTCTCTGCCATAGTTCGCTGCTCCTGATTCAGCTCACTGGAATGGAGAATCGTCTCTCTCGTTTCCGCTGTCCAAGGTGATGGGAGAGGTTTTGGAGTATCACGTTCAGATATTGTTGCGACGGCGGTAATCGGCGTGCATTTTCCAGTCACCTCCCCTCGCCTTAGTTTGACAGTGTGTGGTCTTGCATTCAAAACTCTCACTGGAACCATGGTGTTCTTTGGTTCGACTAATATTCCCGTGCTTTCTGTCTCTTCACGTTGCTGATTTCCTTAGCAAGATTTTCGACTTACTTTCCTGCTCTCTCGAATTGCGTATCCAATTTTTCAAACTGAATCTCTATCTTCCCGAACTGAGTTTCACGTTTCTCAAAGTTTTCATCGAATCTAATTTCGACTTTTTCGAGTTGCGTCTCGACCTTCTCGATTTTCTCTTCGATCGCTTCGAATTTAGATTCTAAGTTCCTGTTTTGCTCATCAAGTTTGCTTCCCAGAGCATCTAGAGAATTCTTTTGTTCATCCATTGCTTTCTTTTGTTCGCCCAGCTTAAGTTCTAGAGAGTTCTTTTGGTCGTGTATTGCTTTCTTTTGGTCATCGAGCTTAAGTTCCAGAGACTTCTTTTGGTCTTCCATTGTCTTCCTTTGTTCGTCCATGACTGACTTAAGTTGCAGGAGCAGACTTTGATTCGGGTCGGCTACTGTACATGCTGGTTCCTCTCCCACGTCAAACTCTACATCATGCGGATTTTCTCCTTCCTGATTTATTGCTTCTTCCAGACGAATCAGTAGGGTATCTTTTCCCCCAGTTGTGTCGAGATTCCGCTTACTGAGTTCTGTCTTTAGTTGAATTATGGTTAGTTTTCCCAATTTGCGACCCATTTTGCGCAACTAATTTACTCAACACAGAAATGTTTTTTTTTTTTTTTTTATTGTGCAATTTCACACCACGGAAATAGTTGCTCACAGAATAAGTTTTATCCCACTTCTGACACCAATGTAATATGCGAGCTACGGCTCGAGTAGATAAAACGACACTGGTGTGGTTAATGAACTATGTTGAATTTGTCTATGGTTAATTGGGGTTACGACTGTTTTTTGTGGCATGGTTTAAGCCTTAATGAGTCTTAAAACTGGACAACCTCTGAAGTTCGAAGTATCGTTACCTCCACAATTGCAGCATTTTGCCATTCATGCGTCTCTTTTAGGCTTGTTGCAATTTTCCGAAGTATGTAGATCTCCACAGATTACACAAACGCTTGGCAAAGTGCAGTAGGCTTTAGTATGACCAAATTCTTGGCAATTTAGGCATTTTCGAAGGTCCTTTTCTTTTGTGAGGTTCATCTACCGTAATCTTATGTTGCAGAAGAAATCTGAGATTATAAATAGGATGATTTTCGCCTTTTTTTAAGGTATGTACTCGTAAATCAGGTTTATTAATATTTATTTATATATATTGTAATATGCTGGCTACGGCTCGAGTAGATAAAACAATATTCTCTGAAATTTATTTCTTTATTTTCTAGTCTATAGAACAATTCAGGTTTACACTATACTATTCTTCGCAATTCTTTTCTTACAAGGTCTCTTTTCTCTCAAATCACTTTATCTCCTTTCAATTACTTAATTCACAAATCCAAACTAATTACTCCTTCTTGTTAACTCTCAACTTTCAATTTATCACAAAATTATAACTTCGCCCATTATTACTTTTCTAATCTCTTCGCCACGGTTTTAAAACAACTGCGTGGTCTGGATCGCCATCTGTCCTTATATAGCAGAAGTTTCTGATAGCCAGAAACTTCTAGCAAATTCTTCGACCACTAGAATTCTGATGTAATAATTCCAAGATGACAATCATTTCTTGCAGTTATAATTTTCTCTTATCCGTGATATTATCCGTCTCTTTCGTAGACATGAACTGTGGAGACTAACCGCAGACACGAACCTCGAATGAAAGGACACTTCGGACCAAAATTCTGCCAGAATGAAAAGACACTTCGGAATTTGTTGCATTATACTTTTAGGGAGCGTAGTTATTATTATGTTACAATATTATGTTGTATACTGATTTTATTTTGAATCCTTCTGATTCAAGAGCATTTTTTATTTCGGCTGACTCCATGTTAGGTTCAATTCCTTTCAAAACAGCACAAAGGTCTTTACTACTCTTCAGTTGGTAAGTGTAGTAGGATTTACTTTTACTATCAAAATCGTTTATTACTTTGCGGTAGTTGTATTCATCATAAATTTGTATTTTGGTTTCTTGAATACTTTCTTTTCGGATGGGCACTATTCGAGTATGGAAGCTCTTAACACCAATTAATATTGACATATGTTTTATCAAACAAGATGAACTGGGCTCACGTAGGTATATGGAGGTTTAAATGTTTTCGTTTTGGCACTAGAGTTGTCTTCATCTTGGATGGTAGAAAGCAATTCGAAACGATTTTGGTTTAAGGTTTTGATTTTGACTTTGGTGGGGCCGAAAGCCCCCATTTATTTGGTTTATTACAAGCTACAACTAACTTAGGGCTAAAACTTAAAACTAAAACTTAAAACTAAGACTTAAAGCTAAAGAGAATGGCGAAGGAGTTCGGTTTTGAAGCAGGGAGTGCTAAGGTTGTTTTTTTTTTTTTTTTTTTTTTCCCCCGAGGGTTGGTGAAAAAATCTTCCATAGACACTATGAGGATAGCAAGCGCGTGCTTATAGTAGTGTCAGATTCTTACTGACTAAAAAAAACCACCCTGCGATTTAATTTGTTATATATTGCATATATTGTCGGAATTCCGAGATCCCTGTGGATATCGTCGTTTCTAGTATACCACGGTGCGTGGACAATTTCTCTTAGCACTTTATTTTGAAAAGTTTGTAAAATATTGGCGTTTGTTTTCTTCGTACAGCCCCAAAGTTGTATACCGTAAGTCCACACCGGCTTTAGCACTTGCTTGTATAAAAGCAGTTTGTTCTCAGTACTGAGCTGGGAGTGTTTTCCGAGCAACCAGTTCATTTCTCTATATTTGATTTCGAGTTCTTTACGTTTCATTTTCACGTGAGAATTCCATTTCAGTTTTGCGTCGAGTGTCATTCCAAGGTATTTGGCCTCGTTTGCAAAAGGTATTCGGGCCAAGTTTAGGAAAATTGGCAAAACATTAGCTTTTTTATAAATGAAATTCACGTGAACAGATTTAGATTCGTTGAGGGCGATCCGCCAGTCCCTCGTCCATTCATTTACTTTATTCAGTGCGTTTTGCAGTTTTGCAGTCGTTTCTTCGATTGTTCTACATACGGCTAGGATAGCGGTGTCATCGGCAAACGTAGCCAGGATAGTGCCATCTTCTTTCGGTATATCTCGAGTATATAACAGATAGAGAAGTGGTCCAAGAACGCTTCCTTGCGGTACACCGGCCGAAATTTCTTTTAGCTCCGAGTATTCATTTTCATGTCTAACACGGAAGAGTCTATTCCCGAGATCTGTATAGGCATACAGGGAGAACATGTCGTAATTTCCAATTCAAGCCATCATGCCACACCTTATCAAAGGCTTGCGAGACGTCAAGAAATACGCTTGAGCAAATCTTTTTCTCTTCAAGTGCTTTCTCGATTACATCAGTAATTCTATGCACCTGGTCAATAGTCGAATGCTTACTTCTGAACCCAAACTGGTGGTCAGGGATAAGATTATTTTCTTCTATAATCGGTTGGATGCGCCTTAGCAATATCCTCTCGAAAATTTTGGATATGACTGGAAGTAGCGAAATTGGTCTATAAGATTTTACCTCATTTGGCGGCTTTCCTGGTTTTAAAATCATTATAACTTCCGCAACTTTCCATTGGTTAGGCACGTGTTTTAATCTGAGCGCAGCATTTACAATATGAAGAAGCTTAATCAGTGCTTTTCTAGGTAAAGCTTTGAGAATTTCTCCGGTAATCAAGTCATAACCAGGAGCTTTCTTAGGTTTTAGATTTCCGATCTCATGTTTGAGTTCCCTCAGCGTTGCACTTGTAAGTGCTAAATCGTCAGATGGTAAATCCGGCCTATTGATATTGTCGTAAAACACTTGACCATCGTACGGTTTAAAGGTATCTTCCAGGTGGGTAGCAAAAACGTCCGCTTTTTCTTTATCTTCCCTTGCGCATTCATTGTGATTTAATTTAATAGGCGGCGCGGGGACCTTGGGCCTTTTGGTGCCTTTTACAGCTTTCCAAAGTGAATAATTGGAATCTTTTTTCGCTGTTAAACTTTCAAGGTAAGAGCCTATCGCACGATTCTTAAAATCCTTTATAGTCTTCTTCAACGAATTGCATAGGTGATTCAAGTGAGTTTTATGTTGCGGAGCACGACTCTGTTGCCATTTCTTACGCGCTTTTCTTTTTTTCTTGACCAATTCTTTTATTTCCGTAGGATATCGTAGACCGTATTTGTCCGGAGTTTCCCTTGGATTGGGAGTATTATTCCAAGAGGCGAGCTGTACGATCTCAACGAAGTGATCAACTTCAACCTCAAGTTGATAGGGTGTAGTAAGTTAAAAGCTCAGTTCAACATTATCTTCAATTTCGTTCCTAAGACCTTCCCAGTTAGTTGTTCTACTGGTTAATCTCGCTGGCTCTAGGGTATAGACTAGTTTTTCGCTCAATGTCAAAACAACTGGGGAATGGTCAGACGACAGATCAAAGCTCTCTTCAACATTAATGTGGTTGGTAGAAATTCCTTTCACGACGAAAAAGTCGATCAGGTCAGGTATTTTCGAAGTATCATTTGGCCAGTAGGTCGGTTTACCCGTCGAATGGAAATCACAACTCTACTCCATACCTGCCTCATAGATCATTCTGCCTTTTTGCGGGCTGTGTCTTGAGCCCCAGAATGTATGTTTCGCATTAAAATCGCCGCCAATAATGAAATTATTTTTCAGCAATTTAAACAAGTTAGTAAATCACTTTTTTCAAGCGCGGAACGCGGTAGGCAGTAGATAGATGAGATTTTAGGAGTGCGCTGACTATTTTTTACTCGAATCGTGCACAGTTGCAAAGTTTCAAGCTCGATCTTTAGGTCTTCGGATTGTTCGATGCAGTCTTTAATAAACAATGATGATCCGCCTCTTGCTTTTCCCGAAGGGTGACAAGCGTGGTAATCATTATAGCCTTTTATTTTTAAATGCGATTCGTTTTTTACGTGGGTTTCAGAAATCAAGCAAATATCGATATCTTTTTCTCCCAAGAATAATTCCAATTCGTCAAGTTTTTGCAAAAATCCGTTTGCATTCCAAGTACATATTTTTAACATTCGTTTTTCATTCATAATCTAGTTGGAATACGCGTTTTCCCTGAATTACTTTCGAGCTTAACCAGCCTATCGAGAATAATTTTATTTATTTTGCTTTGTTCTTCAAGTTTCTCTAGAATAACTGAAAAAACATGAGAAACAGGGTCCTTCGAAATTTTAATATTTTTTGGTATTTCGGATGCAGCAGCCTGAGCGTAAGTCTGCACTCCTGATGTTCGAAGATCATTACCCGGTCGCTTTTCCAATTGTAACTTTTCTGTACCGTTTTAGCAACAGAGGTCGAGGGCTTTTCTTTCGTCATTCTTTCCTCCACCTTTTTGCGCTCTGAACCCGGTAGTTTTGATTTGCACTCTTTCTCCTCCGCGACCTTACGCTTTGGCTTAGTTTGCGGTTTTGATTTTGCATTTAGGGGCTTAAGGAGCGCATCTCTTCGTTTTTGTAACTCTTTAGCTGCTTCACAGCCTCTATAATTTGCCGGGTGCTTTCCCTTACAATTAGCACAGGTTGCGGAGGTTTGTTTGTTTACTCCACAAACTTGGGAGAGGTGATTTCCAGCGCATTTCACACATCGCGGTTCTTTTTTGCAGTACATTTGCGTATGATTGAATCCTTGGCAACGTTTGCACTGCGGAATCATTCTTATATTTCTTCGCATTGGCTCGATTTTGACTACGATATTTAGTATGGTCCTAATTCGGTAGATATCGTCGATATTGTCGGACTTATCGAAGGTAAGCATAAAGAGCGGAAGTCCACGCCTTACCAAGATGTCTTTATCTATTTCCGTTTGTTGCTTCTCCTTTTTGATGATATTAACGGCATCAAGAATTTTAAAGCCTTTGTCTTGAAGGCCAGTCATAATATCTTCTTTGGTGCATGAGGGGTGGAGTCCCCTTGCAACAACACGATGTGGCATTTCTGACTTCATTTCGAAAGCATACCACTCAATTTTTTCGGTATTTAACTTTTTAGACACTGCTTGGTAGTCGTCGTATTCCACGTTAATTTTCCACGCATTGTCCCTCAAAGACGTGGCCTTATATTTCGATGTTAAAGTTCCTTTAAGAAGGCTTTGCAACTTATTAAATTCCGTTAACCCGACGATGTTAATTGGTGGGGGTGGACGAGATTGCGCTCGAGGTTTCTTTTCTTGCTGTTCATTGTGCTCTTCTTTCTCTTTTTCTTTTAGGGACTCGACTTCGGGCGAAGAGCCGGCTCTCCGTTTCTTACTAGGTCTCTTCTTTGTGACCCGACACGTTTCGCGTGCTAACTCTTCTTCGTCGGTGTGATATTCCCGACTAGCTAAGCGTGCTGGAGTACATTCGCGTTCTTCCTCTATACGTGAGCTCTTTAGGACCTTATTTTCTTCTTTTAATAAGTCTATTTCTTTCTTGAGCTCTTGATAGAGTAGATGCATTTCGTTAAGCTTCCTTCGGAGTATTTTATTTTCTGCCTCAAAGCTGTTACATTTCGCTGAGTCCTGAATTTCGCGCGCTGGCGCTTCCGGTGGACTTCTTTTCCCGGAGTTATTCGATCTTAGTGGAGGAGATCGAGATACCCTTGAACTTTTTGAAAAAGGGTCATTGGATTGCAATAAGCGGCTCTCCCCAGAATCCGTAGAGCCGACCTCCGAAGAGGGTGGATTTTCCAGTAAAGCTGGACTGCCACCTGGGGTAATATATCTTTTTGTTTTGTTCATTGCATATTTTGTATACACTATGCGCTCGATATACGGAGATTGGATTTTAGAGAATGGTGAAGGAGTTCGGTTTTGAAGCAGGGAGTGCTAAGGTTAAAATCAAAATGGTTGAGGTTTGAGTCAACTTTCGCAGCATATGGGAAATTGGTTCATATGAAGTGCGGTGGGATGGTAGATAGAAAAGACGAGGGCATCGTAAATTTCTTGGGTTAGTATTGAAGAAAATTTAATTATAAAGCGATGCGCAATCGACAGAGCCTCAAAGAAGTAGATGAATGAAAAAAATGTCTGCAAAATCTTTGCGTTTCTCTAGAGTACTCAGGTTGATGAGGTTGAAGCGGTCTTGATAGGGAGGCAGGATAAATAGATCGTTCCAAGGAAGACCTCGAAGGGCAAATCGAAGAAATCGACGTTGAACATTCTCGATTCTGGTCACATGAACTTGTTGAAAGGGTGAACACGCTTGACTGGCGTATTTAAGGAGGGGGCGAGCAAAGGTAATGTAGAGGCATCTGGTTACGTAAGGGTCGGAGAATTTTATCGAGAAGTAAAAAATGGCTTTTTAATTTTGATTTGAATGAAGTAAAGGATTTAAACAAAGTAATGCTTTAAGAACTGTGATATTCAATTTAATTATATTAACGTTTAACATAATACATATTCTCTATACTTTTGTTTTTCAAAAATCACCCTCTTCACCTCACCTCTTTTTGAATTACATTTTTTTTTTATTAAATTTTAACTATATAACAAATTTAACTTAATCCATACATTCGACACTTAACTATAGAATGTATCTAAATATTATTCAATACAAAATGAAAAACACTTCTAGTTATCTATTCAGGAACGTTATATTAGTGGATTTAGAGTATATAAAATAATTTTTTAATCTGTGTACATATAATTTATTTTGACTTATTATAATGAATTGTATTGAATATGAACAAATAAAAAAAAGAATTCTTTGGATCATCGTTTGACAAAGCCAAGTGATGAGTTAGCTCTACGAATTATCTCATCAATATATGAACGGGAATTTAGTTCCCTATCGTACAATATTCCAAGAACACGGAGAGATTGAATGATGGATATAGGTTGACCATGGAGAAGGTAAAGGCGGGCGGGGGACGCTTGGTGCTTACGTGGTAAGGTAATGGATTGGCATTTGGCGATATTGGGCTCTAAGCGATTTTGTAAGCACCAATTCGAAAAACTATCAAGGTCTTGTTGAAGGAGACAGTAATCATGTGGTGAAGAGATAACTTTGAAAAATTTGGTATCATCAACGCACGGAGAGAGAGAAGAGTGTAATAACCCTCTCGACATCGTTTATGGTTAGAATGAAGAGAATGAGACCTAGATGGCTGCCTTGCGAAACACCAGAGGTGATCAAGAAGGGAGTCGATAAGACGAATCTGAAGCGAACTTTGTAAGAACGGTTTTCCAAGTGAGAAGATATCCATTTTAACAATATGGGTTCGAAACCGAGGGCAGACAATTTGAAGAGGATTAAGTTATGAGATACCTTCTTTGCCATTCTCTAAGTCAGAATTTCGACTAAGTTAGTGGTAGTTGATCTACCTTTCAGAAAGCCATGTTGGGTGGCAGAGATAAGAGACTTTCACTGAAAGCTTAAGGCTTCGTATAAAATACTTTTGAAAAGTTTGGGTAGATGAGAAAGTTTAGCAATGG
Source organism: Pocota personata (assembly GCA_963082735.1). Taxonomy (NCBI): domain Eukaryota; kingdom Metazoa; phylum Arthropoda; class Insecta; order Diptera; family Syrphidae; genus Pocota; species Pocota personata. Next base: position 88,492,995 of record OY720431.1, read on the forward strand.
GGCAATAGTTTGTTACTTCGTTCTTTGATCTCTTTTTGTGTATGGGGATTATGAAAGAGGTCTTCCAAATCTGAGGGAATTCTCCTAGTGATAGAGGCAAACGGAGGAGATAAGAGACCATCTGGGCCGGATGAGAATTCATCATTAAGATTTTGTAGTTTATTTTCAATTACAGCAGGATCAAAATACAGGGACAGAAAGAGGCCAACGGAGAAGTTAAGAAGGTGACTGAAGTAAGAGGGGTCTGGTTTAAAAGAGTTGTCAGAAAAAGATTGTTTAAAATAGGTGGCAAAACATGAAATGTTTTCAAAAGAGAGGGACGGAGAGCAACCGTCCAATTTTTTTTTTATAGTTGACGAATTGAAAAAGTTACTTAGGGTCGTTTATAAGATTTGGTTGCGCGTTAATTAGGTGCCGCTGGTAGAAAGAGTTATAAAGATGATTGAATTGAAGGTAGGAACCGAGGTAGTTGGAATAGTCCAAAACAGAATTGGTACAAAGGAAAGCTGCCCATAACTTGTTAGTAGATTGAAGTGGTTAATTGAGTAAAAGTGAAAGAAGAAGGGGGGGTGAAAGTTATCAATAGTCGACAGAGATAGGGGACAAAGCGAGACTGAAGAGTTAATGGGATCAGTTGTTATAGCAAGTTGGTAAGATTCGATAGGTTGATTTGGTAGAATGTAACAACACATAACGTATAGGGATCTGTGTGGAAAGTTATTTTATTGTAACAAAATCGACCTTAGAAAAAGACCATGGGATTGGCACAAAACAGCTTGGGTTTTCGAGCGTAGATCTCTTACGTTCTGGTAGTAAAATATAAGAGGGAGATTGTTTTTGCCCCTTCTTTGACTACCCCTAACAATTCTGCTAATTTACCCACCTCTTCACACACCAGCGCTGCTAACTCCACCGTCGCATCATCTGGCTTTTTAGATCCGCTTCTACCTCCCACTGTCAAACTTACAAAACAGTTTGCAGTCCGGAGATGACGGCCGCTACGTAATGTCACGTCTAAGAGACCGTAGAATTTACGATAACGTCCGTTTTTATCTTGCATACCTGTATGATAAAGCTGACTCCATCTGTATTGATGAAAAAACGAACACCAATATCAAGGTCTTAATCTCTCAGGAAGGTCTCCCAATTGATGAGCATGCTTTGATGAAAATTTTCGTCCAATTTCATGAGAGCTTCAATATACCACCTCTTCAGGTAACAAGCGATCTCACCTCCTACGCGTCCTACATAACCTCTAAACGCAGGTCCCACCTCCAAAGAACTCGCGCCGACTTCAATAGTTACTTTCGCCCCTGAACAGTTCCCGTCTCAACATATAACGCCTCCTGATTGCTTGTCCATATACTACCAGAACGTAAGAGGTCTTCGAACTAAAACCTCCTCCGTGTTTCTTAATTCACAGAATCTCCCCTACGACGTTTTTGCTCTAAACGAAACCAAACTGTCCAGTGATTATAATAACAACGAATTATTTACCTCAGACTTCAATGACTTTCGGGACGATGGTCTTGAAAATGATGATAATTCCTCTGGTCGCGGTGTTCTCTTGGCAATACACAATCGCCTCGACTTCACACTCTTTAAAACCTCGCACACCGCTAATTTCGAGTTCATTTGCGTCAAAATAACTATCGCTGGTAGCAACATCTACATCTTCTGCTGCTACATTCGTCCATCTCAACCAATCCAATGCTACCAACTTGCCATTGATGCGATTGATTCCCTGTTTAACATTGTAGACCCCCGCGACGTCGTCATAATTTTGGGGGATTTTAATTTCCCAGATCTTCCATGGGTTCTTTGTGACGATGAGACTCGCTTTGCCGTTACAAATCCCTCCTCAGAAAAGGAGGTCCTTTTCATCGACTGTGTCTCTGACTCCGGCCTTTACCAGTTAAGCGGCGTTACTAACTATTTAGGTAGACAACTCGACCTTATTTTCTCATCAGATGCCAACAACTGCATCGTATCTGCGAGCAACCACCTTCTCTCCAAATTAGACCGCTACCACCCACCTCTATCTCTCACATTTTTTTACAACAACGGTAATAAAACTATACACTCTGAAAACTCATACAGTTTTAATTTTCGTAAAGCAGACTTCATAAAACTGAATAACCTTTTGTGTAACTTTAATTTCAATGTTATTTTTGTAAATCCTAGAATTACTATTGACGGTGCTCTCGCTTTGTTCTACGCCGAAATGTTCAACTGTTTCACACAATCCGTCCCATTCGTGCTCCAGAAGAACTCCTCGTCGTCCCCACCCTGGTTCACCAAAGAATTGCGCTCGCTTCGCAATAGAAGAAATAAACTTTGGCACACGTACCTTAAATCTCGTTCGCACTCTGACTTTTCCAATTACCTCCACGCATATACCCACTTTTCCGAACTCTGTGAATCTCTATATCTCGAATATTTAGACCAAATCCAGCATACCATGATCTCCGATCCGAAACGATTTTTCCAATTCATCAACACAAAAAGAAAATCTGTCAACTATCCAGCTACTTTAAAATTGTCTAACACTTCCTCCGGTGATCCTAAGATAATCGCAAATTTATTTGCCCACTTTTTCAGCCAATCATTTTGCAACCATGGGCTTGAAGTTGATCTTGAATACTTCTCCTACATGAATAGCTGTGCCCCAACCTCGTTAGTCTCCGTTGACATAACCGTGGAACACGTGAAAGAAAGTACTAAAAAATTGCTTGAACTATCTGGCCCAACCCCTCACGGCTCTCTTCCAGATATCTATCGCACAAGGAGTCTTCCCCAAGCTTTGAAAGAGCTCTTATATAGTTCCCTTTCACAAAAAGAGTCCCAAGAATGAAATCTCCAACTACCGGCCCATTGCTAAACTCTCCCGCGTTCCTAAGCTCTTTGAAAGCATTATTTACGATACAATGTTCTTCCATTGTAAGTCTATCTTTTCACCTAACCAGCACGGATTTCTTAAGGGAAGGTCCCCAACTACTAATTTAACGGAATTCGTATCTACGACTCTCTGTTCATTAGAGGATGGCAAAGAAGTTGATGTAATTGCCACAGATTTTAGTAAGGCCTTCGATAAAATCTCGCACAGAATCATTCTTTTTAAACTCAAATCCCTTGGCTTCCAACTGAGTTTCATTGGGTGGATTAAATCCTACCTTGAGGAACGCCAATACAAGATACTATTTAGATCGGCTGTATCCGACCCCATTAAAGCCACTTCCGGGGTCCCTCAAGGCAGCCATCTTGGTCCCCTGATTTTCATTTTGTCAATTAACGACGTTGACTTCATCATCAAAGACTCTTATCTATCCATCTACGCTGATGACATGAAAATCTTCAGGCACATATTAAACCCCGCCGACTCTTGCACACTTCAAGCTAACTTGAACAACTTTTCAACCTGGTGGCAAAAAAATTTTCTTGAGCTCAACGTCATCAAATGTCAAGCTATTACATATTCCCGAAAGCGTCTTCCACCCCCAGATCCTATTTCATCTCTGACGAGCTCGTAGCTCTGTAACTTTATTACGCGATTTGGGTGTTATCTGCGACAGAGAACTAAATTTCCGCTGCCATATTGACAACATTATTAGCAGAGCCAACTCTGCGCTCGGTTTCGTAAAACGCTGTTCTAAAGAATTCTCGAACCCCTACGTCACGAAATCTCTCTACTTCACATTTGTTCGGCCAATCCTCGAATATGCTAACCAATTATGGTTGTAACGAGCCAATGTCTAGAATGTTACGTTTGGCCAACGGCGCGCACAGCTCTTTCAATTTTCACTGCAGCAGATTTGCACTTGGAAACGCCCTCCAGAGTTCCACTTCCACTCCCCCGCCCTAATAACTTTAGTTTTAGTTTTAAGTTTAGTTTTTAAGTACTTAGCCTTAGTCTTAAGTTGTGTTTAGTAATAGACTAGTTTTAGTGTAGATATTAAGTTCTGCTTGAATTAAGCTAAATAAATAAATAAATAGAGACGAAGGGGAAGGTGGTTGAAGTGCTGATGATAGTGGCAGTTTATGGACAAACAAATTTGTTGTGGTCACTTCGGCTCTATTGGAGATGTTGCGTTCTTTTGGAGTGTCCGTAATTGCCAAACGCAGCAAGGTCATCAGCTACTTTTTGAGGAGACAAATTAAAAATCTCGTGGAACTTGATATAGATTTTCTTGAGCCTGACTATTTCAATTAGGAGGTCTTCCTGCTGAATGGAAGCCATGACGCTTGTTTTGGTTTTACCCTCATAGCAAACTGAGCCAGATTTGTCATGAAGATAGGCGAGAAAGAGGTGTATATTCTCTTAAACCTTTTTTTCTCTTAGCCTGGAGAGTGCATAACGACATTTTGTAGTGTCAATGGTTTGCTGTGTTAGTTTAATTGGAGGAGACACAAGCGGATCAACACTGGGAGCGGTGGAGGAGAGATTGAAGAGGAAGGTGTATTAGATGAGACATTAGATGTGGGGTCCAAAATATGAGAGCTAATAAAGTTGGGGTATTTGGTTCCAGTTGTGAGCTTGAAATTAGGGAAAGAATTGCTGGTGAGAGAAGGTGGCGCGGAGGGTTGTAGCGGATGAGAGGAGACAGTGTGAGAAGTTGGGTTTAATTTAAACAGAACTCGCTTTTATATGGGCTTCGGTGGCGCGGCGGCATTAAATGCATTTAAAGGAATAATTTAGTTGTTAGGAACCAGTTAGTGTCACATTTGGGTCGGGAGTTGGAAACAGGTTTTGGATGCTTATTACTAATCTTAGATATATTTACAGTCTTATGGTTAGTGTTAGATTCAATGCAAAGTTTGTTGGTCAATTTGCTGATGCGCATCTTACCAAGCTTGAAGTCAGTACCAGCAGAACTTTGAAATATCCATTCGTATTGAGATGGTAAATCGAATTTAAAATTTCTATTACTCTTGTGGCTGGTTGGCAGGAGCATTATGCATTGGCTGATGGTAATACCAAATCTCTTTTCGAAATTCGTCGCCGACATCATTAATTCTATCGAAAATTACTTCGAGCATGGGAAGAGGTTGCTTGGGAGATGGTTGATAGATCGAGGGGGCTTGGAAATGAAAATCTAAGTCTTCACGCATTGTGTTAATAACTTCGCACGTATGCGATAACTTTCGCATCCGGTTTTGTTTTGAAATGACTTATCACTTATATTAAGGTGACATAAAATGGTTTCATCGTTGCTGGACCTTGCGAAACCCAACTCAATAAGACCAGCAATTTGTTTCTCGATGTTAACGAGTTTGGATTTAATTACGTCGTTAGAAGACTGTACCGCAACGCCTAATTCTTCAACACATCTTACATTATTTTCAAGGCTGGACAATTTTTCTTTTATCTTTTTAATGAGGCTTTTATGACGGCTTTCATTAGAGTCACTAAGGTATTTTATCGCGGGGAGCACGTGCGACAGCGATATATTCTTACACTCATCACAGTTGAAATGGAGGTTGGCTGATATTTCTTAAATGAAAACCGTGTTTCATTTGTTAAGCCCGACACAAATGGCATGGAAGGATTTGCCACAGATGACATTACAAACGATACAATCGGCATTGCTATCATCGATTAGGCAATTAAACATTCCACAAGACTTTTTTTTTATAATTTGCGCGCGCCAAAGAGGTTATGAATACTCTTATACTTTACAGAACACGGGCGTTGTGAAGAAGAGAGAGAGAGAGAAATAAAGATTTAGTATAGTGGTTTAAAACTCAGATAGTATTAAGTTTCTGTAAACTCCAAGGGTAGCGTCCAGATAACTGGAAGCTTGTTTGTTTTTGCTTTAGTCGTTGCTCATGATTCACAGTATTTTTTTCTGTCCACCTGATGTCATCATCACAATCAAGTTGCATTTGCAGCCATATGGCCGCTGTACTGATAGTGTTATGCCCTCGCAGTAGAGTTGATTTAGCTTTCGCAATTGATCGACTTTTTCATTTATTTCATGCGAAGTAAATACATGTTTCTTGACATCAGGATTTGAACCGTGAACCAACAGCGTGAGAAGCAATGATGTTACCACTACACCACCCTCCTCATGGCAGAGAATAAGTGGTTGCGTAAGGTCACGAAAAAGTAGGACAACGAATTACAAACGCGAAGTGGGTCAAAAAAATAAGCTGGAAATCGCTTATGCGGCGAGAAATGACAAATCAACAATGAATTAGTTTGCGGAGGAAACAGAAAAATGAGACTTAAGGCAGTACTATCCGAATTTTTTTGGATTTTTGCGAAAGTGTTGACTTTTGAAGTTGAAGTTTGGGGATTTATTTTGCGTTTGTTGATAGTTACATATCGGTCAAGACCAGTTTGCACTATTGACCTTGACGGACTTGATGGCGCATTTGGGTGAGTTACCTGGGAATTCAAAAATCTAACGTCATCTCTCTCTTTTTTAGAGCTCATGTTTGCTTTTTGTTCTGAATTGCCTTTCGTATGCGTACGTTTGATGTCCATATTGTAGTATGCATTTAGGGATTTGGAGAACTGACGGAGTTAAATGGATATTAGTTAGGACTCAAACCACTAGAAAAGCTTTCAGCATTTTCCCACATATTTGAGTAAGAAAAGGTGACTTTCTAACTGGTCAATGAGTGAATATGAGTGAATACTGTTGACCGTGGTAGTTTCTACCTTTTCTTATAGTAGGACTTTTACCTGGAAAAAACGCATATTAGACGCAGTGATCGACTACACTCGACTTTCCCACGATTCAGGATAAAAAGCACTATCAACTGGTGGGTTTGCAGAAAAATGTTCGTTATAATTTCTTACTTATAATTTCTGAACTTATAATTTCTTACTTTTAAATAGCACTGAGATAAACATTGACTGCTCATTAGGAACGATCAGCGGTAGCTAGCCAATGGCATACCATTATCATTGTTTCGTAGCAGTGGAGTTCAACTTCTTCCAGAGTTTTTGCTACAACCACCACCGTGATGTCGTCCGCAAAGAGGATGATTGACGCTTCTCTTGGAATCTGTGGCTCAAGGATTTTTCCGAAAGTGTCAAAAAGATGATAGGATGGAAGTTTGGACTCTCCTTTCCTTTCTGCATTAGGATTAGTCGTTGGCGGTTCCGAGGCTCAGAGAAAACGCCTTCGTGAAATTACGTGTGAAACATTTTAGCAAATAAATTAGATCGAGCTTTAACAGCTAATCTTAGGGCTCTATTTGGAATACCTACCAGTCCCACTTTGTTACGAGGGCCTGGACATCGTGTATGCCGAGCAGCGACAAAAAAAAAATAAATCAACATACCTGCTTCGCTGTGGTGTTTACCCGCAGACAGTATTCCTTCTTCAGCTTGTTCTCTTTTGTTTATTGTGTTGACTTTCGTTCTTGTACACTTTCGTTTGTACAAGAAACGATCTGTGCAACACTTGCACGCACACGGCAACGCAGCTTACTGACCATGAAACCGAGGCGGTGCTTGTTTCAAGCAGAAAATTTCGCGAAACGATATCGTTTAGAGTTGGACGGCACGAAGTGGTTTCTCAACCGTTTATTAAGTACCTTGGAGTAGTTATTGATACCCGTTTAAATTTCAAACACAACCTTGAATATGCATACAAAAATCTTCAAAAGCTATTAGTGCAAACTGTCCACATTGTGAAAGTATTCCGGAAAACGCGGAACACGTGTTTTTTCATCGCCCACGGTATGGGACTAATTTGGGGAGTGGCCCACTCCCGAAAATGTCGTAAATTTCGTGCTTCGGAATGACGAAAACTGGACCATTGTAAGTAATGTTGCGGTACGCATACTCAGCGACCTTACGCGTATAGAGCGCCAATGTAACGCAAATAATCCGAAAAGTGGAAAGCCAATCTCCTAGGAACACAATATGCGTATAAGAGAACGTAGCCTAAAACGACAGTCACGTGGAGAAAGTGGTTCGATGTGTACATGGTGTGGTTTAATACGAGGCATATTCCTGGCCTCGATCATTTAGGTTTTTTTTACACACCTTTTGGAGCAACCATAAAAAAAAAACACACAATGGATGAGAAATGTCAATAGTAAAAAGTGAAAACTAAAGTGTCGCCTTAGCAATTTGATTTCAATTTATTTCCATAAAAACATTTCCTATATTTTCAAAAAAGTTTTAAAGTTGCGCATAAACATTGTGGTTGTTGGCATAAATCATTTTGTTTAACTATACTGCAAGATTTACAGTGAATTTTTAATTATAAATTTTCGGTATTCAACCCTGAGTTTCTGTGATTGATTTTTGCGCGCCAAATACCTGTCAAAGATGTCTGAACCTCAAATCGTGAAACAAGATTTTCATCAAAAAATAGTAAACAGCCTATCTCACCCGCAATTATCAACAAAAATGAAGAATTTCATACAGAATTTGTTTTGCGCCTCTCTAAACAAATCGAAGACGTCAACAGTGAACTAAAATCATTTATTCAGCAAACACACAACAACCAAGTAACCGCATTACAGAATCAGATTGATGCAATTGAACGTGACAAATTGTCTGCTGATGCCATACTACACGGTGATCCTAAAACAGCGAATGAAGACCTCGGAAATATGTTTGCCGCGCTCTACTCTTCAATAAGTTGCGTACCGGCACCGGTCCCGAAGGAGATTTTTCACACTAAGCAAAGATGGAGAAAATTCTGCAATAATAATTAAATTTTCATCCGTTGCAGATAAGATCACTGTGCTCAAATCGGCAAATCAAGCATTCGGAGCTAAGCGTATGCCACTTTGTTTACATAATCTCGGACTGCAATCTGACCGGCATATCTATTTGAACGAAAGTCTCACGACGCGTAATCAAAACATCTTTCGGAAAGCTTTTCATTTAAAACGTCATAATGGGCTTTCTTCCGTTTTCACACGCAGTGGGCAAGTTTATGTGCGGCAAACACTTAAAGGAAGAGTTTTTTTGATTGATTGTTGTCAACGTTTGGTGTCACTTGCTAATATCACGAATCATAATGACAATGCACGATGAGATATGTAAGCTGTAGCTATTAAGATGTCTGAAAAATTATTTTATTTTTTTGCGAATACTATGTTTTAAATTTTTCTCTTTTTTGCGCTCATTTCTTCGAGCTCGTTTATTGTTTTTACTTGCATATACCCATTTTCATTTTTTAATAATTTTTATAATTTTCACAACTCATTTCCTGTTGTATATCTTTTTTCTGCGAGGGTTTTGTTTACATACATATGTGGCCGTGGTGTAGTGGTAACATCAACGCTTGTCACGCTCTTGGTTCACGGTTCAAATCCTGATCTCAACAATAATCTATTTATTTCGTCTGAAATAAATAAAAAAGTCGATCAATTGCGAAAGCTTAGTCAACTTTACTGCGGGCTTAACATTTTTTTCATTTTTAATACATTTTTATTTCATAATTCCTTAAACTTATAGCTAGACAAGAAACGCTTAAAACTAGCTTAACTAACTTAACTCTTTTAATTCTAACTTACTGGCCCTGTGCGGGCGCTCTAAGTTAAACCTAATACTTAAGACTATGTCTTTCGACGTAACAAACTTGAAAATTGTTTATTTATTTTATCTATTTAAATTTAAGTGTTACTAAGAAAATTAGTCAAAAACTTAGTGACTGAACTTTTATTTGTATTCTTATATACAATACTTATAAACTACCTTAAAATAAATCTTAAAACTATCTTATTCTAATTAGCCTATCTTATTCTACCTTCTTTTTTTTTTTTAATTGTTTTTTTTTATGTTTTTTGTGCTTTTTTTGTATTTTTTTCATCCAAGTGTTGTGGATATAATTTTTTTTTTAATTACTACTTACAAGCTAAACTAGTTAAACCTAAACTATGTAAGTCGGCCATGGGCAAGAACAGCCAACTTTAAACCTCAAACAGGCTACCCTGGATAAGGGGGAAACGACGAAGGAGTTTCCTCTCTTTCGGCTATACACCAGAAATGACCGTACTGACGTTGTACGTAGTCAACATCTCGACCCAATACCGCCCTACCAATCCGGAGACTCTCCACACTGACGTGCGCAACGTCTCTGTCGTAGTTGAGCCGCCTATCCACAACCGTCCGAGCAACGTGGAAGATTAGCGGCACTGCCAATCTGTCCTGTATAAGACCCTTCTTATCAAAATAGAGGAACGTATAGGACCTCATTGGGATACAATTTTATGTACTGGGACTCCGGTGTTCTGTACAAATGAAGGCAAGCCCTCTCAAACACCCGAATTTTTTCCGACAAGCTTGCTCCCACGTTGAACCAAACGGGGCATCCATATACGAGCATGGGCCTAATGAGGGCCATGTAGCAGATTACCTTTACCCTTGCATCGAGTTGCTTGCTATAAAAAAGTCTCTTTGTAAGGGCAAAAGCACCTTTGGCTCTGCCCAGAGCAGCATCTATATGTTTGTTAAAATATAGATATTGGTCTAACCAGAGCCCCAGGTATCTGACTACACTTCGACTCGCAAGTGGCTGTCCGTGCGGTCCAACTATTGAGAACTTTCGCCAATTCTTTCTGGTATATCTAGAGGCACCAGACAACGGCGTCCTAAAAAGAATGGTTTCCAATTTCTGGAAGTTGAGTTGCAAGTCACGTTGGAAGAGAATTGCAATGACCTCGATTTTTGGTCCTGATCTGTACGCGATTAAGTCGTCTGCATACGCTATGGCATGGTGAAGTGATCCTATGAGATCGCTCGTGTAAATGTTGAAAAGGATCGGTGAATTAACCGCACCTTGTTGCAGACCATTTTTAATTAGAAATGTTCCAGCAGAAGTCACATTGCCATTTTTGACGATCAACTGTCTACTGGTGAGCATGTTATGAAGTATGTACAGCAGTGGTTTGCTTATGCCCAGCCTGCTTAGCTTGTAGAAGAGTCCCTCTAACCATACGGTGTCGAAGGCCTTCTCCAAGTCAATCAGGCAGGCACCCGTGCACTGTTTCTTGCTTTTGTTCCATTGGATATCCGATACCAGTTTAGACGCGGCAATGTTAAAACCGAATTGGTTATCCGGAATTATATTACTGTTTTCAGTCCACTTCAGCAGGGCCCTATTGATGATGTTCGGAAGGAGACTTATCGACCGGAGATTTGCCGGATTAGAAGTGTCCTTACCCCGTTTGGGGATGGGTTGTATCACTGCTGTTTTCCAATGCGCTGGATAATGTGCATTATTCAGCGCATTGTTAAACAGAGTGGTGTAAATGTCCACCGCTTCTAGAGGGAGTTGTCGAAGCACAATATTCGGCACTCCGTCGATTTCCACTGATTTCTTCTTTCTCAATGATGCGAAGATCGTGTGGAGTTCTACCTTCGATACGTACGGGGGGTGAACCATTTCATTGGCGATGGCATTGTTTGCCAAGTTTTCGTCGTGGTTCGGGCAAATGGTGCCATTCACCTTGTACACTTCCTGGAAAGTCGCTCCTATAGCCTTTACCTTCTCCTGCGGATCTTCGATCACAAAGAAGTTGTCATCCTCTACTGCGTTATCTGGATCTATACCTGCTGTTATAAGTGTTCGTCCATTGTTCGTCGTTCGGGGAATCTTAAGACACGGAAGGTCGTTTTGATTATTCCTCCAAAATATTTTATTTATTTGCGGGAACATACTCGGGTTTTTGGATTTTACAGCCCGAATTTTGTTGTTCCAATGCAAATTTACAGAAAGTCTGTAATTTTCTCCAAATAATTTTTGGAGGTTTTTAATCAACGACTTCAGCGTCCTAACCTCCGAGTTTTGTCTGTCAGTAAACTGTCTATACAAGGTTTTTGAATTGGAGCAGGTGGACGTTTCACTACGACCTTCTCCTGGCGAACTAGATTTACTTTCTTAATGTACTGGAACTTAGGACAACCCCGATAGTTTGCGGTGTGTCCCATAAAGCACACGAGAGCTGGCTCTTATCTGCCACTCCATCCTTACCCAGTGTGCATTCCTCTGCTTTGTGGTTCTTTCCACACTTAACACATCGAGGCTGCATTTCGCAGTTCGACGCGGCGTGCCCGAACCTTTGGGAGCAAACACATTGTAAAATGTTTTCGCTCCTTCTTAATTTTTACCATGCGACAACCTGGTAGTCTAGGACTTTAATACTCCTTAGACCATACAGCTTGCTATTGGGTGAAAGCTGAACTAGGAAGAACGGCAGTTTCCGCTTCTCCCTTTTTGCCTTAGCTGTGGTGAATGGCTTGACCCTTACAAATTCGAGCTCGTTGCACTCTTTCTCTTTAAGCAGCGCAAGGAGCGTCTCCGGATCAGTAGACGGATATATCCCCCTCAGCAGCATTGTTTGCCGCTTTTCCCCCTTCGGGGTGAAGGAGAAGAACTCCGTCGTCGTATCCCTAAGTAATTCTTTAATTTTTTTTATAATCTTACACTGTATTACAGTGGATAGCATGCCTATTTTCATTTAGTCTTTTAATAATAAAATTATTCCCTATGGCCGACTTACATAGTTCGATGGTATCCTTCAACTCCACCTTGTAGGTATTTATTGGCGGCACCCTCGCCTTTGTAGTCGTCTTCTGTTGCTTCTGCTGCGGTTGTTGTTGCTGTTGATTCTGCTGCGGTTGCTGCTGCTGCTGTTTCTGCTGCTGCTGCTTCGGTTGTTGCTTCTTTTTCTGCTGCTGTGGTTGTTGCAGCATTTTCTGCTGCTGTTGTTGTTGCAGCTTATTCTGCTGCTGTTGTTCATGCTGCTGCTTCTGCTGATGCATTTGCGGCTGCTTTTTTTGTTGTTGCAGCTCTTCTTCTGGCTGCTTCTCTTGTTGTTGAGCGCGCTGGAGCTCTAGCTGCCGCTCCCTTTCTCTCCTTGCCATTTGTTTGTCTTTAATGGCAAGCACCATTTGTTCTAACTGCCTGATGCTGCTGGTGAGACTTTCGACTTCCTCCTCTTCGTCATCCGATTCAGAGGATGCCAGAACCGCGAAGTAGTTATCGTCATCTCCAATGTAGCGGCCTTCCCCACCGTCGGAGATGTACGCTAAGGTGACAGAGTCATCCGACCTCTGCCGCTTCTTATCTGCTGCTGCTGCTGTTGCTGTACTCAGCGCCCCTTCCCTCGCTCCACTTGGCAGCTGTTCAGCTGGAGTTGATTTGGAGGGACGCTTTACCAAGTTGGGAGAAGGTTTTAATTTTCTTCTCCTTCTTCCCACACTTTCAGTTACCACTGTTGTTGCGTGACCAGATGTAACTGCCTCATCGGCTGACACTCTCTTATCAGCTGGTCCCGCTAATGAGAGTGCGGACCGCTCACTCTCCATCGCTGACACTTTTTTTTATCTACTTTATTTTCACTTATTGTGTATAAATGAAAAAAAAAAGTACAGATTTTAATTTTACCCAGTCCGGGATTGAACCAGGGTCCACTGGTTTGGTAGAACACCACCACATTTTCATTTTCATTTTTCATTTTTAATGCATTTTTATTTCATAATTCATTATAACTTACATGCTAGACAAAAAAACGCTTAAAACTAGCTTAACTAACTTAACTATTTTCTATTTTAACTTACTGGCCCTATGCGGGCGCTCTAAGCTAAACCTAATACTTAAAACTATGTCTTTCGACGTAACTATCTTTATTTATTTATTTATTTATTTTATTATTCAATTAACTAACTATTGATACTAAGAAAAATGTTTAATGAGTTGAAAAAACTTAGTATATGAACTTTTTTTTTAATGTTCTTATATATAAAACTTATAAACTACCTTAAAATAAATCTTAAAACTATCTTATTCTAAATTAGCCTATCTTATTCTACCTTACGTATTCTATACGTAAATTTTTTTTATTTTTTGTTTTTTTAATTTTTTTTTTTTTTTTAGCGTGTGCTGTTTTTTATAATTTTTTTTTTTATGTTTTTTGTCCTTTTTTTGTATTTTTTTTCATCCAAGTGCTGTGGATTTTTTTTTTTTTTTTTTTTTAATAATTACCAACACCTACCTAAACCTAAAAAAACTAATTAAACCTAAACTATGTAAGTCGGCCATGGGCAAGAACAGCCAACTTTCAACATCAAACAGGCTACACTGGATTAGGAGGAAACGACGAAGGAGTTTCCTCTCTTTCGGCCAGCCACCAGAAATGACCGTACTGACGTTGTACGTCGTCAACATCCCGACCCGATACCGCCCTACTAAACCGGAGACGCTCCACACTACCGTGTGCAACGTCTCTGTCGTAGTTGAGTCGCCTATCCACAGCTGTCCGAGCAACGTGGAAGATTAGCGGCACTGCCAATCTGTCCTGGATCAGACCTTTCTTATCAAAATAGAGGAACGCCTCTGGGGGAACAAAGCCGTTAAGGCGCACTCTCTCATGATACTCGGAATTGGGGTAATAAGCCCCGAAGATCAGGTTGTTCGTCGAGCTCATTGCTCTTGCAATCTGCCTTCGAATCAGCTTGATAACGAAATTATCCACTCTAATTAGGTTAGCCCTGTTGTATAGGACCTCATTGGGATAGAATTTTATGTACTGGGACTCTGGTGTTCTGTACAAATAAAGGCAAGCCCGAAGGCAAGCCCTCTCAAACACCCGAATATTTTCCAACAAGCTTGCTCCCACGTTGAACCACACGGGGCATCCATATACGAGCATGGGCCTAATGAGGGCCATGTAGCAGATTACCTTTACCCTTGCATCGAGTTGCTTGCTTTAAAAAAGTCTCTTTGTAAGGGCAAAAGCACCTTTGGCTCTGGGCAGAGCAGCATCTATATGTTTGTTAAAATATAGATATTGGTCTAACCAGAGCCCCAGGTATCTGACTACACTTCGACTCGCAAGTGTCTGTCCGTGCGGTCCAACTATTGAGAACTTTCGCCAATTCTTTCTGGTATCCCTAGAGGCCCCAGACAACGGCGTCCTAAAAAGAATGGTTTCCGATTTCTGGAAGTTGATCTTCAACTTCCAGTCATCGCAATATCGCTGAATCTTATCGAAGTCACGTTGCAAGAGAATTGCAATGACCTCGATTTTTGGTCCTGATCTGTACGCGATCAAGTCGTCTGCGTACGCTATGGCATGGTGAAGTGATCCTATGAGATCGCTCGTGTAAATGTTGAAAAGGATCGGTGAATTAACCGCACCTTGTTGCAGACCGTTTTTAATTAGAAATGTACCAGCAGAAGTCACATTGCCATTTTTGACGATGAACTGTCTACTGGTGAGCATGTTATGAAGTATGTACAGCAGTGGTTTGCTTATGCTCAGCCTGCTCAGCTTGTAGAAGAGTTCCTCTAACCATACGGTATCGAAGGCCTTCTCCAAGTCAATCAATCAGGCACCCGTGCATTGGTTCTTGCTTTTGTTCCATTGGATATCCGATACCAGTTTAGACGCGGCATGTATTGTATCATGCCCCGCCTTAAAACCGAATTGGTTATCCGGAATTATATTACTGTTTTCAGTCCACTTAAGCAGGGCTCTATTGATCACTTTCTCGAATACCTTGCTGATGTTCGGAAGGA
Organism: Pocota personata; assembly: GCA_963082735.1. Lineage (NCBI taxonomy): Eukaryota > Metazoa > Arthropoda > Insecta > Diptera > Syrphidae > Pocota > Pocota personata. The sequence continues at coordinate 88,508,492 of OY720431.1, forward strand.
GACTTATCGACCGGAGATTTGCCGGATTGGAAGTGTCCTTACCCCGTTTGGGGATGGGTTGTATCACTGCTGTTTTCCAATGCGCTGGATAATGTGCATTATTCAGCGCATTGTTAAACAGAGTGGTGTAAATGTCCACCGCTTCTAGAGGGAGATGTCGAAGCACAATGTTCGACACTCCATCGATTCCTACAGATTTCTTCCTCCTCAATGAGTAGAAGATCGTGTGGAGCTCCACCTTCGATATGTACGGGGGATGTACCCTTTCATCGGCGATGACATTATTTGCCATGTTATCGTCACTGAACTCGGTAAAACCTATGTTCTCGGATCGCCAGTGCTCTCTATCATTTCGAAGGTAGAAGTTGTGCACAAGGACGCGATTTTCCAGGTCGTGGTTCGGGCAAATGGTATCATTCACCTTGTACACTTCCTGGAAAGTCGTTCCTATAGCCTCTACCTTCTCCTGCGGATCTTCGATCACAAAGAAGTTGTCATCCTCTACTGCGTTATCTGGATCTATACCTGCTGTTATAAGTATTCGTCCATTGTTCGTCGTTCGGGGGATCTTAAGACACGGAAGGTCGTTTTGATTATTCCCCCGAAATATTTTATTTATTTGCGGGAACATACTCGGGTTGTTGGATTTTACAGCCCGAATTTTATTGTTCCAATGCAAATTTACAGAAAGTCTGTAATTTTCTCTAATTAACTTCTGGAGGTTTTTAATCAACGACTTCAGTGTCCTAACCTCCGAGTTCTGTCTGTCAGTAAACTGTCTGTACAAGGTTTTTAGTCTCGACAGCAGTCTACTTTTGTGTTGGTGTAGTGCGTCAATTGTTGCATTGCGGAATATGTCTGCGTTGTCAGTATGTTGATACCGAGGTATCGTATTATCCATAGTTCGTTTAATTGTCTCGTCCATTTATTTTAGGTACCAGTCAATCTCCTCGTTTGACAGATTCCTATTGGACGGTGGGTAGAGCGAGTTCGAGGAGAGTGCTCTTGTTAAAGTTCTGGAGAAGCGAGTCCAACGCGTCCTACTATAATTGTAGGAGTACGTTTGGACAAACTCCTCCAACTCCGCAATTTCGTTGGGAATCGTTATTACGGCACTGAGTCCGCAATGGTCACTGTCATACACAAATGTGTGCAGGCAGTTTATAGTTTGTCGGTCCATGTCGGTCAGTTGTAACCGTACGTCGAACAGCATAAGATCCAGATAAGAGCCACTTCTAGGAAACGACGGACTATCTGTTGCTTTCAAATCGAGTTTATACTCGGCACTGTGCCGACCCCACCAATTGAATAGTAGGTTCCCTCTAGGATTAGGTGTGTTGTTTCCCCAATCTCTATGTTTGGCATTGATATCTCCGGCCATGATGAAATAATTCTCCTCCGACTCCAGCCTTAGGAATCGAAAAAGTGTCTCGAGCTCTGAAATAAATAAAGTGGATTGAGTAGCTTCAGGTGCATAGAGTGCGACCAAGTACATCCTCTTTCCACTACGGAGAGGGATGCACACGATGCACGCTTCCAGCTCCTGGAACCTTCGCACTTCACCGCTGTACATTACTTTAAATTGCAATTGTTTGCGTATGAAGATCGCAACACCTCCTCCTTGTGTAGAGTTGGGTCGGTCTCTTCTGACAATACTGTATTTATTGTGCCCCAATTTGTGCTTCTGGGATAGCTTTGTTTCGCTAACCGTAAGCACATCAGGGGTTTGGTCATCAAGCAACTTAAACAATACGGCTCTTCGTTCGATCCTAATCAGTGAATTCACATTCACCGCAAGGATCTTCAAGGATTGCTCCTCCATGTTCGTACCCATTACGACTGAAGGTGCGTTAAGCCCGGCAGAAGTGCGTAGATCTGGTCCACCCGCTTCGCCTGCTCCTGTACCTGACGTTGAAGCTGCTCCATCTGCCCTTGGATAGAGAGCAAGATGGTAAGGAAGTCAGATTGAGCCTCCGGTGCTCTAGGCGCTGGGGCCTGAGAAGCAACCTTCGGTCTTTTTTGTTCCGCGTTTCCCCGACCTGCCGCCATTTGGGCGTAGGTCACTTGGGGAGTCACGGATGGTGTTTGAATTGGAGCAGGTGGACGTTTCACAACGACCTTCTCCTGGCGAACTAGATTTACTTTCTTAATATACTGGAACTTAGGACAACCCCGATAGTTTGCGGTGTGTCCCGAGTTCCTGCATAAAGCACACGAGAGCTGGCTCTTATCTGCAACTCCATCCTTACCCAGAGTGCATTCCTCTGCTTTGTGGTTCTTTCCACACGTAACACATCGAGGCTGCATTTCGCAGTTCGACGCGGCGTGACCGAACCTTTGGCAGCGAACACATTGTAAAATGTTTTCGCTCCTTCTTAATTTTTCCCATGCGACAACCTGGTAGTCTAGGACTTTAATACTCCTTAGACCATCCAGCTTGCTATTGGGTGAAAGCTGAACCAGGAAAAACGGCAATTTCCGCTTCTCCCTTTTTGCCTTAGCTGTGGTGAATGGCTTGACCCCTACGAATTCGAGCTCGTTGCACTCTTTCTCTTTAAGCAGCGCAAGGAGCGTCTCCGGATCAGTAGACGGGTCTATCCCCCTCAGCAGCATTGTTTGCCGCTTTTCCCCCTTCGGGGTGAAGGAGAAGAACTCCGTCGTCGTGTCCTTTAACAAATCTTTAATTTTTTTATACTGTTCCACTGTATTGCAGTGGATAGAATGCCTGTCTACATTTAAACGTTTAATTGAAAAATTATTGCCAATGGCCGACTTACATAGTTCAATTGTGTCTTTCAACTCTACCTTGTACGTGTTAATTGGCGGCACCCTGGTCTTCGTACTCGTCTTCTGTTGCTGAAGTTGCTGTTGCTGCTGTTTCTGCTGCTGCTGCTGCTGCTGCTGTTGCTGCGGTTGTTGCTGCATTCTCTGCTGCTGCTGTGGTTGTTGCAGCGTTTTTTGCTGCTGTTGTTGTTGCTGCTTATTCTGCTGCCGTTGTTGTTGCAGCTTATTCGGCTGCTGTTGTTCTTGCTGCTGCTTCTGCTGCTGTATTTGCTGCTGCATTTGCGGCTGCATTTATTGTTGTTGCAGTTGGCCTTCTGGCTGCTTCCGTTGTTGTTCGGAAGGGCGCTGGAGCTCTAGCTGCCGCTCCCTTTCTCTTCTGGCCATTTGTTTGGCTTTAATGGCAAGCACCCTCTGCTCTAGCTGTCTGATGCTGCTAGTCAGACTTTGGACTTCCTCCTCTTCGTCATCCGATTCGGAGGAAGCCAGAACTGCGAAGCAGTTGTTGTCGTCGTCTCCGACGTAGCGGCATTCCCCTCCGTCGGAGATGTACGGGAAGTCGACAGAGTCATCCGACCTCTGCCGCTTCTTATCTGCTGCTGCTGCTGTTGCTGTACTCAGCGCCCCTTCGCTCGCTCCACTTGGCAGCTGTTCAACTGTAGCTGATTTGGAGGGACGCTTTACCAAGTTGGGAGAAGGTTTTAGTTTTCTTCTCCTTTTCCCCATACTTGCAGTTGAGACTGTTGCAGGCTGGCCTATCTGTACTGCATCGGCTGATGCTGTCACCCCACCAGCTGGTCCCGCTATTGGGAGCGCGGACCGCTCACTATCCATCACCAGATTCTTGTTTTCACACTTTATTTAATTATTAAAAAAAAAAAAAAGTTCAAATTTTCCCTGGCTGGGAATTGAACCCAAGCGCCTGGGTTGACGGTTCACTACCACTCCTACTAGGCCAACTCGCCACTTGAGATCTTACTGTCTAACTTTCTACTTTAAAAACACCACAATTTTAAATGAGAAGCCGAAACACATGCGAACACTATGAAAGTCTGTGAACGACTGAACACCACTACTACCTATAGGCTAACTCGCCACTTGGAATTGCACTGTCTAATATTGTTGTTCAAATCACACCGATTTTAATTGGGAAGCCGAAACACGTGCGTACTCTATCAAAGTCTGTGAACGACTGATAGACCAGCACCACTACCACTAGCCTAACTCGCCACTTAAAATCACACTATCTAGTTGAAGAAGAGGCAGAGGTCGGATGACTCTGTTGAATTAACATATATGTCCGACGGTGGTGAAGGCCGCTACGTAGGAGATGCAAATAATAGTTTCGCAGTTCTCGCAGCTTCCGAGTCCGACGATGAAGGCGACGAAGTTGAAGAAATATACAGCAGCGTTAATAAACTGCAACTGAGGGTGCGAGAAATAAAGGCCAAGCAAATGGCCAGGAGGGAAAGGGAACGGCAGCTAGAGCTAGAGCGCGCTCAACAACAACAACAACAACTACAGCAGCAGAGGCCAGAAAGCCAGCGGCAACTACAGCAGCAGAAGCATCAGCAGCAATAACAGCTGAAGAACAAGCAACAACAACAACAGCAGCAGAAAACGCAGCAACTACAGCAGAAAGAGCAGCAGCAGCAGCAACAGCAGCAGCAGAAACAACAGCAAAAACAACCACAGCAGAAGCAACAGCAAAAGATGACGATTACAAAAACGAGGGTGCCGCCAATTAACACATATAAAATTGAGTTGAAGGATACCATCGAACTATGTAAGTCATCCATAGGCAACAATTTTAATCAGCAAGGTATTCGAGAAAGTGATCAATTGAGCCCTGCAGGTACAGGAGCAGGCGAAGCAGGTGGACCAGATCTACGCACTTCTGCCCGGCTTAACGCACCTTCAGTCGTAATGGGTACGAACATGGAGGAGCAACCCCTGAAGATCCTTGCGGTGAATGTGAATTCACTGATTAGGATCGAGCGAAGAGCCGTATTGTTTAAGTTGCTAGAAGACCAAACCCCTGATGTGCTTATGGTTAGCGAAACAAAGCTACGCCAGAAGCACAAATTGGGGTACAATAACTACAGTATTGTCAGAAGAGACCGACCCAACTCTACACAAGGAGGAGGTGTTGCGATCTTCATACGCAAACAATTGCAATTTAAAGTAATGTACAGCGGTGGAGTGCGAAGGTTCCAGGAGCTGGAAGCGTGTATCGTATGCATCCCTCTCCGTAGTGGAAAGAGGATGTACTTGGTCGCACTCTATGCACCTGAAGCTACTCAATCTACTTTGTTTATTTCAGAGATCAAGACACTTTTTCGATTCCTAAGGCTGGAGTCTGAGGAGAATTATTTCATCATGGCCGGAGATCTTAATGCCAAACATAGAGATTGGGGAAATAACACACCAAATCCTAGAGGGAACCTACTATTCAATTGGTGGCACAGTGTCGAGTATAAACTCGATTTGAAAGCTACAGATAGTCCGTCGTTTCCTAGAAGCGGCTCCTATCTGGATCTTATGCTGTTCGACGTACGGTTACAACTGACCGACATGGACCGACAAACTATAAACTGCCTGCACACATTTGTGTATGACAGTGACCATTGCGGACTCAGTGCCGTAATAACGATTCCCAACGAAATTGCGGAGTTGGAGGAGTTTGTCCAAACGTACTCCTACAATTATAGTAGGACGCGTTGGACTCGCTTCTCCAGAACTTTAACAAGAGCACTCTCCTCGAACTCGCTCTACCCACCGTCCAATAGGAATCTGTCAAACGAGGAGATTGACTGGTACCTAAAATAAATGGACGAGACAATTAAACGAACTATGGATAATACGATACCTCGGTATCAACATACTGACAACGCAGACATATTCCGCAATGCAACAATTGACGCACTACACCAACACAAAAGTAGACTGCTGTCGAGACTAAAAACCTTGTACAGACAGTTTACTGACAGACAGAACTCGGAGGTTAGGACACTGAAGTCGTTGATTAAAAACCTCCAGAAGTTAATTAGAGAAAATTACAGATTTTCTGTAAATTTGCATTGGAACAATAAAATTCGGGCTGTAAAATCCAACAACCCGAGTATGTTCCCGCAAATAAATAAAATATTTCGGGGGAATAATCAAAACGACCTTCCGTGTCTTAAGATCCCCCGAACGACGAACAATGGACGAATACTTATAACAGCAGGTATAGATCCAGATAACGCAGTAGAGGATGACAACTTCTTTGTGATCGAAGATCCGCAGGAGAAGGTAGAGGCTATTGGAACGACTTTCCAGGAAGTGTACAAGGTGAATGATACCATTTGCCCGAACCACGACCTGGAAAATCGCGTCCTTGTGCACAACTTCTACCTTCGAAATGATAGAGAGCACTGGCGATCCGAGAACATAGGTTTTACCGAGTTCAGTGACGATAACATGGCAAATAATGTCATCGCCGATGAAAGGGTACATCCCCCGTACATATCGAAGGTGGAGCTCCACACGATCTTCTACTCATTGAGGAGGAAGAAATCTGTAGGAATCGATGGAGTGTCGAACATTGTGCTTCGACATCTCCCTCTAGAAGCGGTGGACATTTACACCACTCTGTTTAACAATGCGCTGAATAATGCACATTATCCAGCGCATTGGAAAACAGCAGTGATACAACCCATCCCCAAACGGGGTAAGGACACTTCCAATCCGGCAAATCTCCGGTCGATAAGTCTCCTTCCGAACATCAGCAAGGTATTCGAGAAAGTGATCAATAGAGCCCTGCTTAAGTGGACTGAGAACAGTAATATAATTCCGGATAACCAATTCGGTTTTAAGGCGGGGCATGATACAATACATGCCGCGTCTAAACTGGTATCGGATATCCAATGGAACAAAAGCAAGAACCAATGCACGGGTGCCTGATTGATTGACTTGGAGAAGGCCTTCGATACCGTATGGTTAGAGGAACTCTTCTACAAGCTGAGCAGGCTGGGCATAAGCAAACCACTGCTGTACATACTTCATAACATGCTCACCAGTAGACAGTTCATCGTCAAAAATGGCAATGTGACTTCTGCTGGTACATTTCTAATTAAAAACGGTCTGCAACAAGGTGCGGTTAATTCACCGATCCTTTTCAACATTTACACGAGCGATCTCATAGGATCACTTCACCATGCCATAGCGTACGCAGACGACTTGATCGCGTACAGATCAGGACCAAAAATCGAGGTCATTGCAATTCTCTTGCAACGTGACTTCGATAAGATTCAGCGATATTGCGATGACTGGAAGTTGAAGATCAACTTCCAGAAATCGGAAACCATTCTTTTTAGGACGCCGTTGTCTGGGGCCTCTAGGGATACCAGAAAGAATTGGCGAAAGTTCTCAATAGTTGGACCGCACGGACAGACACTTGCGAGTCGAAGTGTAGTCAGATACCTGGGGCTCTGGTTAGACCAATATCTATATTTTAACAAACATATAGATGCTGCTCTGGCCAGAGCCAAAGGTGCTTTTGCCCTTACAAAGAGACTTTTTTAAAGCAAGCAACTCGATGCAAGGGTAAAGGTAATCTGCTACATGGCCCTCATTAGGCCCATGCTCGTATATGGATGCCCCGTGTGGTTCAACGTGGGAGCAAGCTTGTTGGAAAAGATTCGGGTGTTTGAGAGGGCTTGCCTTCGGGCTTGCCTTTATTTGTACAGAACACCAGAGTCCCAGTACATAAAATTCTATCCCAATGAGGTCCTATACAACAGGGCTAACCTAATTAGAGTGGATAATTTCGTTATCAAGCTGATTCGAAGGCAGATTGCAAGAGCAATGAGCTCGACGAACAACCTGATCTTCGGGGCTTATTACCCCAATTCCGAGTATCATGAGAGAGTGCGCCTTAACGGCTTTGTTCCCCCAGAGGCGTTCCTCTATTTTGATAAGAAAGGTCTGATCCAGGACAGATTGGCAGTGCCGCTAATCTTCCACGTTGCTCGGACAGCTGTGGATAGGCGACTCAACTACGACAGAGACGTTGCACACGGCAGTGTGGAGCGTCTCCGGTTTAGTAGGGCGGTATCGGGTCGGGATGTTGATGACGTACAACGTCAGTACGGTCATTTCTGGTGGCTGGCCGAAAGAGAGGAAACTCCTTCGTCGTTTCCTCCTAATCCAGTGTAGCCTGTTTGATGTTGAAAGTTGGCTGTTCTTGCCCATGGCCGACTTACATAGTTTAGGTTTAATTAGTTTTTTTAGGTTTAGGTAGGTGTTGGTAATTATTAAAAAAAAAAAAAAAAATCCACAGCACTTGGATGAAAAAAAATACAAAAAAAGGACAAAAAACATAAAAAAAAAAATTATAAAAAACAGCACTCGCTAAAAAAAAAAAAAAAATTAAAAAAAAAAAAAATAAAAAAAATTTACGTATAGAATACGTAAGGTAGAATAAGATAGGCTAATTTAGAATAAGATAGTTTTAAGATTTATTTTAAGGTAGTTTATAAGTTTTATATATAAGAACATTAAAAAAAAAATTCATATACTGAGTTTTTTCAACTCATTAAACATTTTTCTTAGTATCAATAGTTAGTTAATTGAATAATAAAATAAATAAATAAATAAATAAAGATAGTTACGTCGAAAGACATAGTTTTAAGTATTAGGTTTAGCTTAGAGCGCCCGCATAGGGCCAGTAAGTTAAAATAAGAATAGTTGAGTTAGTTAAGCTAGTTTTAAGCGTTTTTTTTTTGTCTAGCATGTAAGATATAATGAATTATGAAATAAAAATGCATTAAAAATGAAAAAAAATGGTGCTGGTCTATCTAAGCCAGAGACCCTTTTTCAATTCCCGGCCAGGGAAAGTAAGATTACAGACTTTTTTTTTTTTCATTAAAAAAAAATTGTGAAATTAAATTATAAATAAAATAACACGTGATGGAAAGCGAGCGGTCCGCGCTCCCATTAGCGGGACCAGCTGGTGGAGTGACTGCGTCAGTCGATGATGCAGTTCAGTCAGGCCGCCCAATAACAGTGGCGACCGAAAGTAAGGGCAAAAGGAGAAGAAAACTCAAGCCTACTCCTAACCTCGTAAAGCGTCCCTCCACATCAGCTTCAGCTGAACAGCTGCCAGGTGGAGTGAGGGAAGAGGCGCCGAGGACAGCAATAACAGCAGCAGCAGAAAAGAAGCGGCAGAGGTCAGATGACTCGGCCGAATATCCATATATCTCCGATGGTGGGGAAGGCCGCTACATTGAAGACAGCAAAAATAATAGCTTCGCTGTTTTAGCGTCCTCCGAATCAGAGGACGAAGATGAAGAAGTTGAGAACCTGACTTCCAGCATTAAACAACTGGAACAAATTGTGCGTGAAATAAAGGCCAAACAAATGGCCAGAAGTGAGAGGGAGCAGCAGCTGGAGCTCCAGCGCGCTTCACAACAACAACAGAAGCAGCCAGAAGGTCAGCTGCAATAACAACAAAGGCAGCCGCAAATACAGCAGCAAAAGCAGCAGCAACAACAGCAGCAGCAGAAAACGCAGCAAACAACGCTGCAACAACCGCAGCAGCAGCAGAAAAAGCAGCAACAACAGAAACAGCAGCAGCAACAGCAGCAGAAAAGAAGCGGCAGAGGTCAGATGACTCGGCCGAATATCCATATATCTCCGATAGTGGGGAAGGCCGCTACATTGAAGACAGCAAAAATAATAGCTCCGCCGTTTTAGCGTCCTCCGAATCAGAGGACGAAGATGAAGAAGTTGAGAACCTGACTTCCACCATTAAACAGCTGGAACAAAGGGTGCGTGAAATAAAGGCCAAACAAATGGCCAGAAGTGAGAGGGAGCAGCAGCTGGAGCTCCAGCGCGCTTCACAGCAACAACAGAAGCAGCCAGAAGGTCAGCTGCAACAACAACAAACGCAGCCGCAAATACAGCTGCAAAAGCAGTAGCAACAACAACAGCAGCAGAAAACGCAGCAACAACTACAGCAGCAAACAACGCTGCAACAACCGCAGTAGCAGCAGAAAAAGCAGCAACAGCAGAAACAGCAGCAGCAACAGCAGCAGAAACAACAGCAGAAACAACCGCAACAACAACCGTAACAGAAGACGACTGCAAAGACAGAGGTACCTCCAATTAATACCTAGAAAATTGAGCTGAAGGATACCATCGAACTATGTAAGTCGGCCATAGGCAATCATTTTTCTATTAAAAAGTTAAATGCAAATAGACATGCTATCCACTGTAATACAGTGGAAGATTATAAAAAAATTAAAGAATTACTTAGGGACACAACGACGGAGTTCTTCTCTTTCACCCCGAAGGGGGAAAAGCGGCAGACAATGCTGCTGAGGGGGATAGATCCGTCTACTGATCCGGAGACGCTCCTTGCGCTGCTTAAAGAGAAAGAGTGCAACGAGCTCGAATTCGTAGGGGTCAAGCCATTCACCACAGCTAGGGCCAAAAGGGGAAGTAGAAACTGCCGTTCTTCCTAGTTCAGCTTTCACCCTATAGCAAGCTGGATGGTCTAAGGAGTATTAAAGTCCTAGACTACCAGGTTGTCGCATGGGAAAAATTAAGAAGGAGCGAAAACATTTTACAATGTGTTCGCTGCCAAAGGTTCGGGCACGCTGCGTCGAACTGCGAAATGCAGCCTCGATGTGTCAAGTGTGGAAAGAACCACAAAGCAGAGGAATGCACTCTGGGTAAGGATGGAGTGGCAGATAAGAGCCAGCTCTCGTGTGCTTTATGCAGGAACTCGGGACACACCGCAAACTATCGGGGTTATCCTAAGTTCCAGTATATTAAGAAAGTAAATCTGGTTCGGAACAGAAAAGACCGAAGGCTGCTTCTCAGGCCCCAGCGCCTAGAGCACCGGAGGCTCAAACTGACTTGCTGGCCATCTTGCTCTCTATCCAAGGGCAGATGGAGCAGCTTCAACGTCAGGTACAGGAGCAGGCGAAGTGGGTGGACCAGATCTACGCACTTCTGCCGGGCCTAACGCACCTCCAGTCGTAATGGGTACGAACATGGAGGAGCAACCCTTGAAGATCCTTGCGGTGAATGTGAATTGACTGATTAGGATCGAGCGAAGAGCCGTATTGTTTAAGTTGCTAGAAGACCAAACCCCTGATGTGCTTATGGTTAGCGAAACAAAGCTATCCCAGAAGCACAAATTGGGGCACAATAAATACAATATTGTCAGAAGAGACCGACCCAACTCCACAAAAGGAGGAGGTGTTGCGATCTTCATACGCAAACAACTGCAATTTAAAGTTATGTACAGCGGTGAAGTGCGAAGGTTCAAGGAGCTGGAAGCGTGTATCGTGTGCATCCCTCTTCGTAGTGGAAAGAAGATGTACTTGGTCGAACTCTATGCTAGAGACACTTTTTCGATTCCTAAGGCTGGAGTCGGAGGAGAATTATTTCATCATGGCCGGAGATCTTAATGCCAAGCATAGAGATTGGGGAAATAACACACCAAATCCTAGAGGGAACCTACTATTCAATTGGTGGGGTCGGCACAGTGTCGAGTATAAACTCGATTTGAAAGCTACAGATAGTCCGTCGTTTCCTAGAAGCGGCTCCTATCTGGATCTTATGCTGTTCGACGTACGGTTACAACTGACCGACATAGACCGACAAACTATAAACTGCCTGCACACATTTGTGTATGACAGTGACCATTGCGGACTCAGTGCCGTAATAACGATTCCCAACGAAATTGCGGAGTTGGAGGAGTTTGTCCAAACGTACTCCTACAATTATAGTAGGACGCGTTGGACTCGCTTCTCCAGAACTTTAACAAGAGCACTCTCCTCGAACTCGCTCTACCCACCGTCCAATAGGAATCTGTCAAACGAGGAGATTGACTGGTACCTAAAATAAATGGACGAGACAATTAAACGAACTATGGATAATACGATACCTCGGTATCAACATACTGACAACGCAGACATATTCCGCAATGCAACAATTGACGCACTACACCAACACAAAAGTAGACTGCTGTCGAGACTAAAAACCTTGTACAGACAGTTTACTGACAGACAAAACTCGGAGGTTAGGACACTGAAGTCGTTGATTAAAAACCTCCAGAAGTTAATTAGAGAAAACTACAGACTTTCTGTAAATTTGCACTGGAACAACAAAATTTGGGCTGTAAAATCCAACAACCCGAGTATGTTCCCGCAAATAAATAAAATATTTCGGAGGAATAATCAAAACGACCTTCCGTGTCTTAAGATCCCCCGAACGACGAACAATGGACAAATACTAATAACAGCAGGTATAGACCCAGATAACGCAGTAGAGGATGACAACTTCTTTGTGATCGAAGATCCGCAGGAGAAGGCAGAGGTTATAGGGGCGACTTTCCAGGAAGTGTACAAGGTAAATGATACCATTTGCCCGAACCACGACCTGGAAAATCGCGTCCTTGTGCACAACTTCTACCTTCGAAATGATATAGAGCACTGGCGATCCGAGAACATAGGTTTTACCGAGTTCAGTGACGATAACATGGCAAATAATGTCATCGCCGATGAAAGGGTACATCCCCCGTTCATACCGAAGGTGGAGCTCCAAGCGATCTTCGACTCATTGAGGAGGAAGAAATCTGCGCAAACCGATGGAGTATCGAACATTGTGCTTCGTCATCTCCCTCTAGAAGCGGTGGACATTTACACCACTCTGTTTAACAATGCACTGAATAATGCACATTATCCAGCGCATTGAAAACAGCAGTGATACAACCCATCCCCAAAAGGGGTAAGGACACCTCCAATCCGGCAAATCTCCGGTCGATAAAACTCCTTCCGAACATCAGCAAGGTATTCGAAAAAGTGATCAATGAAGCCCTGCTTAAGTGGACTGAGAACAGTAATATAATTCCCGATAACCAATTCAGTTTTAAGGCGGGGCATGATACAATACATGCCACGTCTAAACTGGTATCGGATATCCAATGGAACAAATGCAAGAAACAATGCACGGGTGCCTGCCTGATTGACTTGGAGAAGGCCTTCGACACCATATGGCTGGAGGTACTCATCTACAAGCTGAGCAGGCTGGGCATAAGCAAACCCCTGCTGTACATACTTTATAACATGCTCACCGGTAGACAGTTCATTGTCGAAAATGGCAATGTGACTTCTGCTGGAACATTTCTAATCAAAAACGGTCTGCAACAAGGTGCGGTTAATTCACCGATCCTTTTCAACATTTACACGTGCGATCTCATAGGATCACTTCACCATGCCATAGCGTACACAGACGACTTGATCGCGTACCGATTAGGACCAAAAATCGAGGTCATTGCAATTCTCTTGCAACGTGACTTCGATAAGATTCAGCGATATTGCGATGACTGGAAGTTGAAGATCAACTTCCAGAAATCGGAAACCATTCTTTTTAGGACGCCATTGTATGGGGCCTCTAGGGATACCAGAAAGAATTGGCGAAAGTTCTCAATCGTGGGACCACACGGACAGCCACTTGCATGTCGAAGTGTAGTCAGATACCTGGGGCTTTGGTTAGACCAATAACTATATTTTAACAAACATATAGATGCTGCTCTGGCCAGAGCCAAAGGTGCTTTTGCCCTTACAAAGAGACTTTTTTAAAGCAAGCAACTCGATGCAAGGGTAAAGGTAATCTGCTACATGGCCCTCATCCGGCCCATGCTCGTATATGGATGTCCCGTGTGGTTCAACGTGGGAGCAAGCTTGTTGGAAAAGATTCGGGTGTGTGAGAGTGCTTGCCTTCGGGCTTGCCTTCACTTGTACAGAACACCAGAGTCCCAGTACACAAAATTCTATCCCAATGAGGTCCTATACAACATTGCTAACCTAATAAGAGTGGATAATTTCGTTATCAAGCTGATTCGAAGGCATATTGCAAGAGCAATGAGTTCGACGAACAATCTGATCTCCGGGGCTTATTACCCCAATTACGAGTATCACGAGTGAGTGCGCCTTAACGGCTTTGTTCCCCCAGATTCGTTCCTCTATTTTGATAAGAAAGGTCTGATCCAGGACAAATTGGCAGTGCCGCTAATCTTCCACGTTGCTCGGATAGCTGTGGATAGGCGACTCAACTACGACAGAGACGTTGCACACGGCAGTGTGGAGCGTCTCCGGTTCAGTAGGGCGGTATCGGGTCGTGACGTTGAGGACGTACAACGTCAGTACGGTAATTTCTGGTGGCTAGCCGAAAGAGAGGAAACTCCTTCGTCGTTTCCTCCTAATCCAGGGTAGCCTGTTGGATGTTTAAAGTTGGCTGTTTTTGTCCATGGCCGACTTACATAGTTTAAGGTTTAGGTAGTTTAGGTATATTGTATATAGGTTAAAAAAAAACTAAAAATTAATAAATAAATAAAAAAAAAATAAAAAAAAAAGAAAAGAAAAAAAACAGCACTTGATAAAATAAAAAAAAATAAAAAAAAATTAAAAAACCAAAAAAAAAGTACGTATATAATTACGTAAGCTAGAGTAAGATAGATTGAGGTAGAATTAGATATCTTAAGATTTATTTTAAGGTAGATTTGTAAGTTTTATATATAAGATCAATAAAAAAAAAGTTCATGTACTAAGTTTTTTGTCTAATTTTCTTAGTAACAATTAAAATTAAAAAATAAATAAATAAATAAAAAGTTCGTTACGTCGAAAGACATAGTTTTAAGTATTAGGTTTAACTTATAGCGCCCGCATAGGGCCAGTAAGTTAGAATAAGAATAGTTAAGTTAGTTAAGCTAGTTTTAAGCATTTTTTGTCTAGCATGTAAGTTATAATAAATTAATCAATAAAAAATGCATTAAAAATGAAAAAATGCATAACACTGGCAGTAGAGTGGTCATATGCAACTTGATCGTGATGATGACATCAGGTGGTGGGAAAAAAATACTGTGAATCATGAGTAACGACAAAAAGCAAAACAAACAAGCTCCCCAGTTATCTGGACAGCCACCCTTGGAGTTTACTGAAACTTTATACCACCTAAGTTTCAAGCCCACTACACCAATCTTTCTTTCTCTATCTCTCTCAATTTCTACAAACGCCCTCGCCCTGAAATAATTTAATGGTATTCATATCCCATTTGGCGCGTGCAAATTATAAAAAAAAAAAAAAAAAATAAAAAATTTCGTAAAATTCATTTAAATCGCTACTGATAATCTGCGTGTACTCACTTGGATGAAAAAAAAAAAAAAAAACATAAAAAACAAAAAAAAAATAAAAAACAAAAACAGCACTCGATAAAAAAAAAAAAAAAAAAAAAAAAAAATTTACGTAGAAAATACGTAACATAGAATAAGATAGGGTAATTTAGAATAAGGTAGTTTAAGATTTATTTTAAGGTAGATTGTAAGTTTTATATATAAGATCAATGAAAAAAAAATTCATTCACTAAGTTTTTTCTTTAATTTTCTTAGTAGCATAATGTAAATTTAAAAGAATGAATTAAATAAATATTTTTCACGTACGTTACGTCGAAAGACATAGTTTAAAGTATTAGGGTTAGCTTAGAGCGCCCGCATAGGGCCAGTAAGTTAGAATAAGAATAGTTAAGTTAGTTAAGCTAGTTTTAAGCGTTTTGTTTAGCAATTAAGTTACAATGAATTTAAGAAAATAAAAATGCGTTAAAAATGAAAAATGAATCTGCGCGTACTGATAAATATTTTTTGTAAGCAACGCGATGGATTACGTGTATGTCACATACATTTTTTAATTTTTTTTTATAATCTGCGCATGAATACCCTTACACTGTTTCAGTGCACGGGCGTCAGGGAAAAGGGGGAAGAGGAACAGAGGAGGAGCCTATGCACGTTGGCTTTGAATGTTTGAAGGTTGCAGTGATGGGGAAATATTCGTGTTGTTCGGCTTATTCGTGTTGTTAAAGGAATCCCTATATTTGACAGTACGACCGAAGTTTGGCTTAAGGGTAAACTGATGTACACTCGAAGCATGTCGCATATTGCGGGTGAAATTTTGAAGGGGAGGAATGCAACTGGTTATTTCGCTGGGGGATTTTTTATAATAAAAAAAAACGATAAAACAGGGAGAGACTGGAGACATTTCTCCGATGTTCTAGTGAATGAATGGAATTCACAATGTCTCTATCACCTATAAGTTTTAACGCGTAATTCTGTACCCTATCAAGAATGTGCAGAACGGTCTTGGGTGCACCGGACCAGATATGGGCGTTAAATTCCAGCTTAGGGCGATTGAATGCCTTATAAATTGAGGCCAGATCAGACGGGTTAAAATATTTCTTGCACCGTTTAAGGAATCCTAGACATTTTGCAGCATTTTTGGCGACCTCGAATATGCGATCGTTCCATCGAAGATGGTTATTAATACACATACCGAGAATGGCAAGTCTTTCGGTTTCAATGATACAAGTACCATCCATGTACAATGGTTGAGGGTTTTGTTTCGCTAGAGAGACAGAAGACAGCATTGTGTTATGGAAGCATTAGATTCCACTCTTAAACCCCATTTAATTATGCTGTCCAGGTCAGAATTTAATCCGTTTAACATATGTTGCCATTCCCCTTCTACGGCCGGAGAGCAAGGACGTAAGTTAAGGAACGAATATGAGAAACTGAGGGTACTGTCATCAGCGAAGGAATGGATTGGATTAGAAGTTGCAGACAAGAGATCAATTATAAAAATAAGAAAGAAAGTCGGAGACTAAACAGAGCCTTGGGGAACACCAGCATTTATTTGGTGAATTGCAAACTTGAAGCCGTCCAATACAACTTGTAATGAACGCCCCGAAAGGTAATTTCTAATCCACTGAAAAAGAAACTCATCGACGCCATATGCACACATTTTCAACAAAAGAGTCTGATGCCAAACTCTGTCAAATGCCTTTGAAATATCAAGCGCGACCATCTTGGTTTCGCCGAAGTGATGGAGAGATTGGGTCCACTTCTCGGTGAGATATGCCATCAAATCACTAGTGGACCTGTTGCTACGAAAAACAATCTGCCGGTCATTAAGGAGCTTTCGTGAATCGAGATATTTCATAAACTGACAATTTCTCAGCGTTTCCATGACCTTGGAAAGAAGGGACGTTAGTGCAATGGGTCGGTAATTGGACGGGGAGCAAGATTCGCCTTTTTTTAGGGACCAGCTGGACAAATGCTGTATTCCATCTACTCGGAAAGAGCCCTGAAAAGTAGGATAAACACAAAAGCTTACGCAGAGGTTTTGCCAGCATAGAAGAACACCCCTTAAAAACTATGGGGGGATGACATCTGGACCAGCGAATTTGTTTATGTTAAGACCTTTGAGTACTTCTGCAACTCTACGAGTGCGAAAGTGGACTTGTCCCATGGAAAATTTGACGCTTTCAAATACAGCTGGAGACAAAGCATAATCTGGCAGCATGGAATTCGCTGCAAAGTGAGCAGCAAGCAGATTAGCATTGTCTAAGCTCAACGACAGATGGAATGTCATTGTAAATGAACGTGGGGATGGCAAACGAGGCAGAATTTTTAATATTTTTGACGAATGACCAACAAATTTTACTACCTTTGGGACATTGTAGGATTCTTTGCAATGGTCATATAATAATTTTACACGGCGAATATGGGCATTGCAGTTTTTTCTAGCTTGTTTAAACTTTTTTCGGTTTTCCTCAGATTTGTTGGCTTTATAAGAAGGAAATCTTACTTCTTTCAACCTAATAGCCTCTTTACAGCTCTGGTCAAACCACGAGTTTGCCTTAGGTTCAATGCTCTTTATTCTGTTAGGAATAAAGTCATTCATACCTAAGAGGATAGTGTTAGTGATCATATTGGCTGCGGCATCCACGTCGCTATCGAAGAAGCACAGCGACCAGTTAAAACTCCTAAAGAAGCTATTAAGGCCGCTCCAGTTGGCTTTCTCGTATTGCCATACTTTTCTTTTAGGAGTTTTTTCTTTAACTGAGTGGACGGAGTACGAGAATTTATCTGGTACGATATTATGGTCAGACCGACCTAGAGGCGCTAAAACATCAATAGTGTATTTATCAGGGTGCGAAGTAAGAAACAAGTCCAAAGTGTTGGCGGAATGACTTTCAATGTCCGGTATACGTGTAGGCTCATTTACAAGCTGATTGTTTACCTCAGCGAAAAGTTCAACACACCTTCCTTCGGGTGTTGTCTGGCCAGAATGTAGAAGCCAATCTGAATTGTGTATATTAAAATCGCCCGCAATGACGATTTCAGTATGAAGGTGCAAGGAGACAATTCGAGTGATGGAATCGGACAGCGCATCAAATTTGTCAAAAGTTGAGTTGCTGTCCGCACTAGAGCTTCTATAAATAAAGCAGTAGTGAATTATTTGCTTACGGACGGTGAATTTTAGCCATTTTAAATTAAATTCCGGGTTGGAATTAATGCATAGGGACTTTGCAAAAAAATTTATGAATTTAGAAATCTGTTTGTTGGTTGTTGATGTTGTATGTGTTTCTGAAACCTGGTTTGACATTGAGAAACATAACAGTCATTACTCTTTAAGAGGATACAACATTTTTCGGTCCGACCGACATAGTAGAATGGGAGGTGGTATTGCTATTTATGTTCGTAATACCATTTCCACAAAGCTTCGTTTAATTTCACCTGCTGATAGCCCTAATGGGTATTGTTTCATTGAGATTGCTGAAAAAACAGAGATAAATGTCTGCTTGGCGTTGTATATCGACCATACAGTCATATTGATCTTTCACCTCTTTATAATGTGCTTGAAACTGTCTCACCATCTTTCGCAAAAACAATCATCTGTGGAGATTTTAATTGCAATATTTTAAACCGTGGGCATTCACGTTCGTCGATTCGATGAATACTTTAGGTTTAAAAGTTGTTAACTCGACTATCTCAACGCATTTCGTCGGGAGTACAAGCACTCTCTTGGATTTGTTTTTAACCAGTAACTCTGAAACCGGATTTTACAGTCAATCTTCTGCTTCGGCCTTCTCCAAGCATGATCTTATATTTCACACATTTCCCTTTGCCTGTAGTAGACAGCAAATCAAGTTTGCATATAGGGATTTTAAGAACATTAATGCTGAGCTTCTAAAGCAAGATATCCGTGGTTTAATTTGGCAACCTATTTACACTGAAACCTCACCTGATAGACAGGTTAACTATCTCCAAAACACAATTTTGCACCTTTTTGATGTGCATGTGCCTCTCAAAAATAAAGTTCTTAGATTCTCATCTATTCCGTGGTTTTCTGATGAAATATATGAGTTGAAAAATAAACGTGTTGCAGCCTATACAAAATGGAAACGTTACAGGCTTTCTAAATTTCTCGATGATTTTCGACAATTAAGAAATTTAGTGAATGCAAAAATAAGACTAGCCAAAAGACGTTATTATGCAAATCACTTTAATGTTAAGTTGCCTTCCAAATCGCTGTGGAAAAATTTGCGAGAGGTAGGTCTTGGGCGGCTGATGAACAATGAAATGGATGATATTGATCCCAATCACCTCAATAGCGTATTTGCAAGTGTACAATCATCATCTTATCAGTATACAGAACCCTCCAGAATTGCACATACTAGTAATATCTCGTTTGATTTCCAAGCAGTTGAGCAAACAGATGTGCTTAGAGCCATCCTTTAAATTAAATCCAAGGCTTTTGGTGTTGATGGAATTCATCATATTTTTATAAAAATAACTCTACCTTACCTTCTCCCAACAATAACCTACTTGTTTAATAATATTTTAACAACCTTCATTTTTGCCAGTGCATGGAAAATATCCAAAATTGTTCCAATCCTGAAGAAGAAAGCTTCAGTTCTTTCGCCAGATGAATACAGACCCATTGATATTTTTCCTTTCTTATCTAAGGTTTTAGAAAAATTGATACACTGTCAAATCTCTGCTTTCCTCCAGTGCAAAAAAATAATAATAATAATAAGTGTTTTAACAGCTGATAGACAATGAGGTTTTACAGCATATTGTCACAGAAACAATTAGATTTGAACAGCAAACAGTAGCAAGTAAGAAATATATGAAACATGCAAGAATTAATGAGTGGACCAACACAGACGCTGATAAAATGAAAAATATTCTCGGATTAATAATATGGATGAGTCTTGTAAAAATTGGCACACTTGCAGACTATTGGCAACCGAAGACATATGTCCAAATTTTCCAAATTTTGCTGTCAATGCTCCAATTTGAGAACGAGACAAGTAATAAAGAAAATCGCCTAAATAAGAATCAGACTTTTCTTGACATTTTGGAAAAAGAGTTCAAAGCTTACCGCAGTGAAGACATAGTTATAGATGAGACACTCATTCCCTGGAGAGTCCATCTGATTTTCCAAATAAATCTCATCGGTATGGAATAAAGCTTTTCAAATTATGTACTACTTTGGAAAATGAGAGTCAGGTGAAAGAGAAATCGGATTAGCAAAAAATGTGTGCGTGGAGTTGACTGAAAGCCTCATCAATGAAGGAAGGTGCTTATATTTTGATAATTTTTACACAAGCTATTAATAAGCACAATACTCGTTGGAAAAACAGAACCATTGTATTGCTACCCTGCAAGAAAATGAAAAAGATATTCCGAAAGCCGTTCTTCTTGCAAAACTCAAACAAGGTGAAATGGTCTCAAAAAAGAATAAAAATTGAATTGTTGTCTGAAAATGGAAGGATACCCGCGACGTGAGGCTCTTGTCGACTAAACATGTTCCGATATTAGTACCTACAAGTAAAAAGGTGTCCCAGAATTTCTGGAAGCACACACCACCTCATTAAACGAACTAAAACGAATGGCAAAAAAGTCGTAGAAAATATTCCATCTGTTGTAGAAAAATGGTATGTTCGGGACAATCATTGCCACAGCCCCAAATATGCCTTCCATGCTTCAACACAGAGCACATTTAAAGGGTGATCAGATAGCAATGATAGTTTTTCCAATTGTTATGTTTCAGCAGCTGCCAAAGGTACCAATGATATCCAGCTGTCAAAATATTCAGTAAGGTTTGTCATTTCATCATGCATCGTTTGGTGCTTTCCAAGCGTGTGAAAATTATTAAAAAATATTATCGAAATTCCGGCTCAGTTGGAAATACGCAACGTGAATTTCGTCGTGAGGTTGGTCGTCATCATGACTTCAGTGCGCAGGCAATTCGTCGCACCGTGGAACAGTTTGGCATGAGTACAGTCTTTTGAATCTTAAGCCACCAACCAGACATAGATCGGTGCGAAGTGAAGAAAACATAGCCTCCGTAGCGGCCAGAATCGAAGAAGATCTAGAAATGTCGATTCGGTGCCGATCAACTGAATTGACCATCGCCAGAGAATCAACCAGGCTTATTTTGCGGTTAGTTTTGGGCCAACATCCGCATAAGATTGCGCTAACGCAGGAATTGAAGCCGGATGATCATAGACAATGCCGAGAGTTCGCTAATTGGGCGCTGGAAATGTTGGCTGGAGATCCCGAATTTGACCAAAAAATCATCTTCTTGGACGGGGCCCATTTTTGGCTCAGCGGCCATGTCAACAAGCAAAATTGCCGTTATTGGAGCGACCACAATCCACAAGTGTTCGACCAAGCATCAATGCATTCACAAATATGATTGCACGGCGGCATCATCGGACCTTATTTCTTTCGAAATTAGGAAGGAGACACAGTTACCGTCAATGGTCCTCGAAAGCGATGTACATAGAGGTATTTGCCGCGGAAAACCGCTCAAAAATATTTGCTTTTCCTAATGAAGTGATCATTGCCCGAAACAACTTTAAAAGCGTTATTAAGCTTACTTAAGTCAAATTAAGGTATGAATCCTTCATATATTTAGATTTTATTTTATTAATGCGAAAAATTAGTATGGAGTGAAACATATGGCACTTTAAGTTATTCAGTGGACTCTACCCAGAATTCATCTTCATCAATACATTCCATCATCATCAATACATTCATCTTCACTTTCATTGGATATTGCAGTCTCGTCAAAATTTTATAAAGATGATAAACCAGGAGTCCCGGAAATCAGCATTTCTAGAGCTTCTTTTGTAAACTGTTCAGTTCTTTTTAACAGGCTTAAAAGTAACCTACAGATAGTATGAGAATTTTTTTTTTTTTTTGTATCTTCTAGATAACATTGTTTCCAGTTAGCTCGTGTGGTTTAATTCGCTTTAGTCTTCGAGTAATCCCAGTTGTATCGCAAAGTTCTGCTGCTTCTTGGTTGATATGTCGTTCAAGTCTTGAGTGATGGGCTGTTGCAAATTCACGGATCGTTTCTTCAACAGATTTAAGCTTAAGGTCGCGATGTAGGTCGTAGTTTCTGACATACCATGGAGCATTTACTAAACATCTTAAGACTTTATTTTGGAAGCGCTGAATCATTTCTATGTTATTTTTAGCAGCATACCCCCAGAGTTGAATGCCGTATGTCCATATAGGTCTTAATGTTTGTTTATATATAAGAAGTTTGTTATGTATTGATAGAATAGATCTTCTGCCAATCAGCCAATCGAGTTTTCTCAGCTTCATATTAAGCTCTTCTCTTTTCTTTTTTATATGTTCTTTCCATCGTAATTTAGCATCCAGGTTCATTCCTAAGTGCTTTGCTGTATTGGAATAAGGTATTTGTATCCCATTAACAATGATAGGAATATGTTGAATCTTTTTGTTCGTGAAATTTATATGTATGGATTTCATGCTATTTAGCTTTAAACCCCATTTTTGGGTTTT
This sequence comes from Pocota personata, assembly GCA_963082735.1. NCBI lineage: Eukaryota > Metazoa > Arthropoda > Insecta > Diptera > Syrphidae > Pocota > Pocota personata. The sequence continues at coordinate 88,530,984 of OY720431.1, forward strand.
TGGTATGAAAAATAGAATTAATTATTATTTCCGACTGCTAATAATGTTTTTTAAACCTGTTAAGAAGATCCATGTTAAGAACATCAGTCCTAGAAAACATTCTCCCAAAATTTAACAGGTATAACCTGAAATGCTTCTTCGGATAGCTGCCCAACCGGTATGAGAGCATTTCGAATAACTTCTGATCCATGCATAAGAATTTTGCGCATCGTTGGAGTCATGGGATTCCACGGATGGAACTCAACATACAACTTAGCCGTATCGTAAGCAAATGTTTCATATTTTAGGGCATCTATTTCTAATCCACCAGAAAGTACTTCTAATATGACTTTTGATATAAAAATAAGATGCACATCAATACCAGTTATTTCAGCAACTACTTCTGGATTGCTAAAAACCTGCGACTAGGTTTGGGTATACCAACAATGACTCCTAATTTTCTTTTAAACTCTTCTTAGAGGTCAGTTTTTTTTTTCTTTTAGAATAATTTTTTCTGAAAGCGTTCTTAGCTGCCATTTCTTTAGAGGAATCTTGTAGCAAGATGAAGAATGCTTTAACAAATCTGTATCCTGGCATGCAAAATTGACAATCCAAATTATATCGCATCTTTATCGACTTCTTTTGTTCTGGAAAGATCATTAAAATCGTTTGAAGTAACTCCGCAAATATAACATTTCATTGTAGATTTTGTGTTAGTTGTTTGAAGTAACTCCGCAAATATAACATTTCATTGCAGATTTTGTGTTAGTTGCTGCGTTGCAAACTTTGCCATCGACCATTGTAGAAACTAACGTGTGTTTTACTTCCAATATTCTATCGCCTTCCGTGATAGTTTTGTTCAATGTATTTATCTTGGATTCAATATAGGCTTTGCGTAATACCAAGAGTTTCTTTTACAAAACTTATTTTTATTGGACGACAATACCTTAGCGAGGATGGCGTTGGATTTTGCCAAATACTTTCATTGGTTGAACTGCAAATCAAACTTAAAGTACAATGAGCCATTGAAGATGTTTGCATCTGAATCAGAGCTTTTATTAAAATTTTCCTTGAATTGCGTTTATTGCGAACAATCACATCCCCATTTTGATATAAGTTCTAAAGAATTGCACTCGTTTTCATTTAAAGTTTGTAGTACGTTATCCAAACACAACAATAAGCGGACAGTTGTATGGTTTCATTGAACTTAACCATCTCAAACTATAATACATGCCTTAATACAATTTAAAAGATTTCTACTTGAAACTACCAATAAAAATAAAGTTCAGCTTAGTTTAATACCTTAAACGTCAAATTTTAAGCTTAAAATCTTTAAGTTTTTTTTGTATTGAGATAGTGCGGTTGTAGCAAGGTAAAGTAAGCTCATTAAACATTAAACCAGTGGTAAACTAGAAAAAATTCAAAATCAACTCCAATGAGGAAAAAGTTTCAATAGAGGAAATCTGTAAGTACAACCATTTCTTTTTTTCTCGAAGGCGATACACTATCATCCACATCTGTAATCACACACCCGGTAAGAACAAATTTCAAAACAGCACCTGTCAACAATCGACCATACTGTTTAGCTCAAATACACATACAGAAAATAAAAAAACATGTAATTAAAATAATTTTATTGAATTTTTTTTAATTTAATTTTTAATTCTTTTTTATCACATTAGATCTAGTGGGTTTCACCAGATCGAAGTATCTGGAGAGGCCCAACGGGAATTTTAAGAATGCCGTTTAGTTTGCGAAATGCACCACCTCCCAGACACTGATGAGCAAGGTCCTCACTAGGTCATTCATTTTTTTTTTTAATTTTTAATGCATTTTTATTTCATAATTCCTTAAACTTATAGCTAGACAAGAAACGCTTAAAACTAGCTTAACTAACTTAACTATTCTTTTTCTAACTTATTGGCCCTATGCAGGCGCTCTAAGTTAAACCTAATACTTAAAACTATGTCTTTCGACGTAACTAACTTTAGATTCTTTATTTGTTTATTATATTATTCTATTAGCTATTACTAATAAGAAAAATGTTTAATCAAATGAAAAAACTTAGTACATGAACTTGTTTTTGATGGTTCTTATATATGAAACTTACAAATCCACCTTAAAATAAATCTTAAACTACCTAATTCTAAATTAGCCTATCTTATTCTACCTTACGTATTTTTATACGTAAATTTTTTTTTTTGGTTTTTTTTCATCGAGTGCTGTTTTTTTTATTTTTTTTTATGGTTTTTGTTTTCTTTGTGTTTTTTTTTTGGTATTTTTGCGTCCAAGTGCTGTGGATTTATATTTTTTTTTATTATATTTATGGTCAACAAACAGCTAACTTCAAACATCCAACAGGCTTCCCTGGATTAGGAGGAAACGACGAATGAGTGTCCTCTCTTTCGGCTAGCCACCAGAAATGACCGTACTGACGTTGTACGTCATCAATACCATGACCCGATACCGCCCTACTAAACCGGAGACGCTCCATACTGCCGTGTGCAACGTCTCTGTCGTAGTTGAGTCGCCTATCCACAACTTTCTGAGCAACGTGGAAGATTAGCGGCACTGTCAATCTGTCCTGGATAAGACCCTTCTCATCAAAATAGAGAAAAGCCTCTGGGGGAACAAAGCCGTTAAGGCGCACTCTCTCATGATACTCGTAATTGGGGTAATAAGCCCCAGAGATCAGGTTGTTCGTCGAGCTCATTGCTCTTGCAAGGTGCCTTCGGATCAGCTTGATAACGAAATTATCCACTCTTATTAGGTTAGCCCTGTTGTATAGGACCACATTGGGATAGAATTTTAAGTACTGGGACTGACTCTGGTGTTCTGTAAAAATTAAGGCGAGCCCTCTCAAACACCCGAATCTTTTCCAACAAGCTTGCTCCCACGTTGAACCATACGGGGCATCCATATATGAGCATAGGCCGGATGAGGGTCATGTAGCAGATTACCTTTACCCTTGCATCGAGTTGCTTGCTTTAAAAAAGTCTCTTTGTAAGGGCAAAAGCACCTTTGGCTCTGGCCAGAGCAGCATCTATATGTTTATTAAAATACAGATATTGGTCTAACCAGAGCTCCAGGTATCTGACTACACTTCGACACGCAAGTGAGTGTCCGTGCGGTCCCACGGTTGAGAACTTTCACCAATTCTTTCTGGTATCCCTAGAGGCACCAGGCAACGGCGTCCTAAAAAGAATGGTTTCCGATTTCTGGGAGTTGATCTTCAACTTCCAGTCATCGCAATATCGCTGAATCTTATCGAAGTCACATTGCAAGAGAATTGCAATGTCCTCGATTTTTGCTCCTGATCTCTACGCGATCAAGTCGTCTGCGTACGCTATGGCATGGTGAAGTGATCCTATGAGATCACTCGTGTAAATTAACCGTACCTTGTTGCAGACCGTTTTAAGTTAGACACATATTCTCAGAATCTGGAGTTAAACCAGACCCTGAAAAAGTCTCAGCTATCCGAAATATAGAAACCCAACACACAAAACCATATCAAATGTTTCCTGGGCATAACATGTTATTACTGAAAGTTGTAAGTTGTTTGAATCTTTTAAAAATACTAAAACAAGCTATTACTAAATCCCCCATCCTGCAATACCCTCATTTTGACAAATCTTTCTACCTCCACTGCTGACGCCACTAACGAAACCATAGGCGCAGTAATCTTACAGAAAGACCTGGAGGGAAATGATTTACAAATAGCATTCACCAGTAGAATACTCAACTCAGCAGGAAAAAATTATTCCACTATCAAAAAAGAAGCTCTTGAAGTAGTGTGAGCAGTGACATACTTCCGACCATATGTATACCGACGGCAGTCTTTTACAGACCTCAGAAGAGAACAAACGGTTTCTTCTTCTTTGCGAATCAAGAGTGTTATTCAAGTAGTGTGTCAGAGTAGCAATTCTAAATTATCAGCGTGGTGCAGTGGAAGTAATGCGTAAACCGACGCGTGACAGGTCCGGTTCGATTTCTGCTTTAGTTTTTTTAAGTTTTAAAATAAATTAAATAAATAATAAAAAACAATGAGTGACGTAGGAGAATCACAACACGTGATGAGTGAGTTCGAACGGTCGGCGCTCCCAGTAGCGGGAGTTGTAGCCGCGGAACTTTTAAGATTTGGCAAGGTGGCAGTCAGGCCACCCAGTAGCAGTACCAGCGGCAATTGAGGGGTGAAGAGGAGGTAAAGTGTCCCACACTATCAGCCTCAGCTGAAAAGCTGCAAGGGAGGGAGGAATTAGTCGTAAAAGCCAAGCAAATGGTAAGTCGGGAGAGAGAGAGACAGGTTGATATCCAGAGCTCCCAAGAGTAACGGCAACAACAACAGTCAAATCAAAAGAAGCCTAGTCAGCAACAACAACAAAAGATAAAGCAGCTGCAGCAACAACAACAATAATCGCAGTAACAAGAAGAAGGGCAACAGCCGCAGCAGTAGAAAAAACAACAACAAAAGGAGCAGCGACAAGAGCAGCAGCCAAAACAGCAACAACAACAGCAGCCGAATCAGCAGCAGCAACAACAGCGGACACAACAGTAGCAGAGAAAGTCAGGGAAAGTGCGAGTTCCGCTTATCAACGCCTACAAGATGGAGCTCAAGGACACCACAGAACTGTGTAAGTCAGCCATAGGCAATAATTTCACAATTAAACGTTACAATTACAATAGACACTCCATCCAGTGGAATGCGGTGGAGCAGTATAATAAAATAAAGGATATGTTAACGGGCTCGACGAAGCAGCTCCCTTTCACTCCTAAGGGGGAAAAGTTGCAAACGATTGTCTTGAAAGGGACGAAACCGTCCACCGATCCGAAGGAGCTCCTTAAGACGCTCCAAGAAATTAAGTGCAACGGTCTCACTTTTGTACGGATTAAGCCTTTTACCACAGCAAGGGCCAAAAGGGAGAAGCGGAAACTATCGCTATTCCTGGTTCAGCTGTCGTCCGATAGCAAACTGGATTGTCTAAAGAGTATCAAGAGTCCTAGACTACCAGGATGTCTCATGGGATAAATTAAAGTGCAGCGTGAAGTGTGGAAAGAACCACAAGATGGAAGAATGTCCTCCAGTTAAGGATGGAGTGGCAGATAAGAGCCGGCTCACATGTTTGCTATGCAAAAACTCGGGACACACCGCAAATTATCGGGGTCGTCCTGAGTTTCAAAGCATTAAAATAGAAAAGCAGATTTGCTGTTGCTGCATCTACCTTCGGTAGATCTTAGTGATGAATATACATTCACTGATTAGGATCGCAATATACGGCATAAAAACTATAATATAGAAAGAAGAGGTCGACCCAACTCCACTCGAGTAGGAGGTGTTGCGATCTTCATTCGTAAAGAACTTAGGTATAAGGCCGTGTACAGTGGTGAAGTGCGAAGGTTCCGGGGGCTAGAAACGTGTATTGTGTACATCCGTCTGCGTAGTGTAAAAAAGATGTACGTGGTCGCGCTTTATGCTGCTGATACTGCTCAATCTTCTTTATTTATGTCAGAGCTCGAGATACTGTTTCGATGCCTAAGGCTGGAGTCGGGGGAGAATTATTTCCTCATTGCCGGAGTTCTAAACGCGAAACATAGAGATTGGGGAAATCACACACCAATATCTCGGTATCGACCAACAGACAACGTGTTCCGCAATGCAACAATCGACGCACTGCACGTACAAAAAAGTAGACTGCTTTCAAGCCTAAAAAACTTCTATAGGCAGTTTACTGACAGACAAAACTTGAAGGTTAGGATGCTGAAATCGTTGATAAAGACCCTGCAAATACTAATTAGAGCAAATTATAGGCGGTCGGCTAATTTGCACTGGGGCAACAATATTCTGGCTATAAAGTCTGATAACCCGAGCATGTTCCCCCAGATTAATAAAATATTTCGGAGGAACGATGTCAACGAACTTCGATGCTAACGAGCGAATTAACGAATTTTCGAACTGAAAATACCCCGAGCAACGAACAATGAACGCTTACTTACAGCAGCAGGAATAGATCCAAGGGACGCTGTCGATGATGACGACTTTTTCGTAACCGATGATCCACAGAAGAAGGTAGAGACTATAGGAACTATTTTCGAGGATGCGTAAAAGGTAAATGCTAGTATTCGCCCGAACCATCACCTGTAGAATAGAGAACTTGTGCCAAACTTCTACCTTCGAAATGATATAGAGCACTGGCGAGCAGAGAATACTGGTTTTGCCGAGTTCAATGAGGAAAACTTGGCAAACAATGCAATAGCCAATGAAAGGGTTCACCTCCGTACGTATCGAAGGTAGAACTCCAAATGATCTTCGAATCATTGAGAAGGAAGAAATCAGTGGAAATCGATGGAATATCGAACACTGTGCTTCGACATCTTCTTCTAGGAGCGGTGGAAATTTGCGCTACAATGTTCAACAATACACCGAATAATGCTTATTATCCAGAGCATTGGAAAACAGCTGGGGTGCAGCAGATCCCCAAAAGGGGAAACGACACCTCCAATCCGGCAAATCTCCGGTCGATAAGTCTCCTTTCGAATATCAGCAATATATTCGAAAAAGTGATCAATAGACCCTTGATTAAGTGGGTGGAGGAATAACCAATTAAGTTTTAAGCCAGATATCCAGTGGAACAAGAGTGCCTGCTTGATTGAAACCATTTTATTCAGAATGCCGTCGCCTCTGGCCTCTAGGGATACCAGAAAGAATTGGCGAAAGTTCTCTATCGTTGGACTGCACAAGCGTCCAATTGCTTGTCAAAATGTGGTCGGATACCTTGGTCTTTGGCTAGACGAACATTTATATTTTAACAAACATGTAGATCCTGCTCTGGGTAGAGCCCGAGTTTAAAGGCAATCTGCTACACGGCCCTGATTCTGCCCATGCGCGCATATGGGCGTCCCGTGTGGTCCAACATAGGGGCAAGTAGGGTGGAAAGGGTTCTGGTGTTTGAGAGGGCTTGCCTTCACTTGTACAGAGCACCAGAGTCACAGTACTTAAAATTCTATTCTATGAGGTCCAGTACACTAGAGCGAATCTGATAAGAGTGGACAATTTCCTGGTCAAGATGACTAGAAGGCTCATTGCAAAAGCAATAACCTCGATGAATAACCTGATCTTCGGGGCTAATTACGCCAACCATAGGTACCATGAGAGGGTGCTTAATGGCTTTGTTCCCCAGAAGCATTCCTCTATTTCGATGAGGCAGGTCTGATCCAGGATAAATCAGTGATGCCGCTAATCTTCCACGTTGTCCAGAGAACTGTGGATAGGCAGCTCAACTGCAGCCGAGACGTTGCACAGAGCACTGAGGAGCGTCTCCGATTCAGTAGATCGGTATCGGGGCGCAATATTAAAGATGTGAGGAAGCAGCACCCGCAATTCCGATGGTTCTAGAGGGAACTCCCTCTTCTTTTGACCCTGGGTGGATCCAGTACGACAAAGTTGGCCGCCATATTTTTGCCTTGGCTAGCTGACATAGTTTTTTAGGTGTCTGGGTTTAGGTAGCTTAAGTTTAGATAGTTACGTAAGGCACAGCACTTGGATAAAGAAAAATAAAAAATCAGAAAATAAAATTGACTTAAAAAAAAGGGCTGATACCAAGTTTTTCTACAAATATTAATTTGTTACTTAGTAACAATTGTTCTCTAAATAAAATAGTAATAAGTAATTGATTAAGTCGAAAGACATAGTGAGTGATTAAGTTTAGCTTAGAGCGTCCGAATAGGACAAGTAAGTTAGTATTAGATAGTTAAGTTAGTTAAGCTAGTTGAAAAGATCTCTTTTGATGTAGTGAGACTTGGATTGATTTTCCACAAGTGACTTTATTTACAAAAATACATCAGCTTAAGTACATTACAAATAAATCGTGGGAATAGAATTATGGGAATTGAAATGTGGAAGATAACAGGTGCATGATCGTCACTAGACCAAATGCGATGTCTTTAATTCGGGACGTATCGAGAGTGGAGAGAAAACTGGATATCTGTCTGGGTGTAGTGAATGCACTGTGGGGAAGATGGATAGCTGTCTGGAGGAAACCACGGTGCGTGCAATTTTAAGTTTCAACAATCTCCCCGGCATTGAGATCCCTTAGTTCAAATACTACATTTTTCGGATTTAGAGTCTTCTTCGTCTTCCTCCTTTGGTAAAAAATCATTGTCAAATGTCAAACGTGACAAGTTAAACACAAACTTTTATCGTGCGATTTAATTCACCTTTATTTAAAGTAAATATCGCTAATTTAAACAAAAGTTTTGCTAAATCGGTTCACTAGCTTTATATCCTCGCGGTTATCATTAAATTCCTTCTTGAATCGCCCATTTAACTCTGCATTGAAAACTCTGCCAGTTCGAATTAATGTCGCAACAACAACCCAGCGTAGAAACCCGTGCAGCTAAACAGCAACAATACTCATCACCTGCATCCAGAATGTCTTCTACGATTGACGACAAAAAATTAAAAAGTTTGGAATTGAGTATGAGCAAACAATATAAAGAGTTAAAAAAGTTGATTCTGGAAGAACACAGCAAGTTGGCCTTGAAACTTCATAAAATTCAAAGCCATTTTAGACATCGTTTTGAGGAGGTCACAAGAACTGTAGCTGATCTATCACAATGGGTACAACAGCTAGAAACAACACCAATACCGTCTGCTGCAATCACACCTGAAATATCAAAACTGGCACAACGTATCGATGAACTAGAATGCGAGAAAATATCAACAGACGCTATCATCCGTGGTATACGAAGGAAGGAGAATGAAGACTTGCACGATTTGTTAGCCAAATTATGCCATTCTGTCGACTGCACTCCAACCCCACAACTAAAAACTATTTTCCGCAATAAAACAAAGGATGCTTTTGTTGATACTGCAATTATTGTCAAATTTCAAACAGTCACCGACAAAAATCTTTTGTTTAAATGTATCCATCGTCGTTGGAAAACAAACAAAAACCGAACTCTTTGTTTACATGATGTCGGACTCCCATCTGACAGCCGCATCTTTGTGAATGAAAGCTTAACATCAAGCAACCACCTATTGCTACGAAAAGCTCTTCTGCTAAAGCGTGGAAGTGTGCTTGCAAGCATGCATACCAGAGGTGGAAGAGTTTACGTACGAGCCAGCCCAGCAGAGAAAACGCTCTTAATTAATACTGTAATATAATGTAGCATAATAACTACGCCCTCAAACAGGCAACACATTCCGAAGTGTCTTTTCATTCGAGGTTCGTGTACGGATTATGACTAAGACGACGTCGAGGAATTAAGATAGAATTATAACCGCAAGAGAATTATAACCGCAAGAGATTATTGGCTGCAGCTGCCATCTTGGAATTCACAAATCCAAACTAATTACTTCTTCTTGTTAACTCTCAACTTTCAATTTATCACAAAATTACAACTTCGCCCATTATCACTTTTCTAATCTCTTCGCCACGGTTTAAAACTACTGCCCCCTCTCGATCGCCATCTGTCCTTATATAGCAGAAGTTTCTGATAGCCAGAAACTTCTAGCAAATTCTTCGACCACTGGAACAAGAAAAATTCTGATGTAATAATTCCAAGATGACAATCATTCTTGCAGTTATAATTCCCTCTCATCCGTGATATTATCCGTCTCTTTCGTAGACATGAACTGTGGAAACCGCAGACACGAACCTCGAATGAAAGAACACTTCGGACCAAAATTCTGCCAGAATGAAAAGGCACTTCGGAATTTGTTGCATAGTCGTAGGAGCGTAGTTATTATTATGCTACAATATTTTCATAATATTGTAACATAATGTAGCATAATAACTATGCTCCAAAAGTAGGCAACACATTCCGAAGTGTCTTTCCATTCGAGGTTCGTGTCCACGGTAAGAGACGGATTATGTCTAAGACGACGTCGCGGAATTAAGAGAGAATTATAACCACAAGAGATTATTGGCTGCAGCTGTCATCTTGGAATTATTACATCAGAATTTTCTCGTTCCAGTGGTCGAAGAATTTGCTAGAAGTTTCTGGCTATTAAGAAATTCGACTATATAAAGACAGATGGCGATCGAGGCAAGGCAGTTGGTTTTCGAACCGCACGAAGAGATTGGAAAAGTGATAATCGGCGAAGTTTTTTTTGTGATAAACTGAAAGTTCAGAGTTAATAAGAAGAAGTAATTAGTTTGGATTTGGGAATTAAGTAATTGAAAGGAGGTAAAGTGATTTGAGAAGAAAGAGACCTTGTAAGGAAGGAATTTGCGAAGAATAGTATAGTGTGAACTTGAATTGTTCTATAGACAAGAAAATAAAGAAATAATCTCACAGAATAACGTTTTGTCTATTCGAGCCGTAGCTCGCATATTACAATACCATCGAAAGCTTGAACTCAATTGCCGATAATCGAAGAATGCATACTGAAGATGATCATCGTGATTCGTAAGCTGTTCTCGAAGTAGTATTATTTTTATTTTCTTTATTATTTTGCTTTCTTTTTTATTCCGTTCTTTAATCTTATATTTATCTGCCAAATCTCTGAATGTTGTTCTGTTATTATGCTGGGTGTTTTATCTTCTGTCTTTTGTAGGGGTAGACTTTTCTTTGAATACTTTGAAAATGATTAACAACAATATATCTGCTATCGATGACGTAAACATGAACTTGCGTTTAATGTTAAATATTTTGTGTAACCAGGCTAGTGGACTTCGGGTTTGCCACATCAATGCACAAAGTCTATATCCAAAAATTTATGAATTTAGATACTTGTTTGAAGGGTCTAGTATTGACATTATCTGTGTGACGGAATCTTGGTTTCAAACTAATTTTTCTGATATTTTGTATCGTGTAAAAGGCTAGAAATTGTTTCGCGCTGACAGGAGTAATCGAATTGGTGGTGGGATAGCAATTTACATACGGAATTGCATTAATTTTAAAAGTGTCGCTTTATCGGATGTTGCATCTCCGATTGAGTATAGTTTTATTTAAATTTTTAGCAGTGAGAACAAATGTTTGCTCGGAGTAGTATATAGGCCCAACGAGACCATTGACTTGTCACCACTCTTTTCAGCGCTAGAGAATACGACTTCCCTTTATAAAGAAATTATTGTGTGTGATGACCTCAATTGTAATCTACTTAATCAAGAGTCGAGATTAGTTTTGGAATGTGTAAACACTTAGAACCATTGAACTTAATTAATCCAACTCACATTATGGGCTCAGCGGCTACCTTGTTGGACCTTTTTCTGGTTAATAACACTCATAACACTTTGCTCTATTCTCAGCTATCAGCACCTGCATTTTCCAAACATGATCTCCTCTTTGTGACCTTAAAAATAGATATACTAAAAATACCTATCTCGTATGAGTATAGGGACTTTAGGGGACTTAACTTAAATATGTTGGAGGAACACACTTTGTGCATGAATTGACATCAAATTTATTTCATGACCTCTCCCAATGATCAGGTTAACTGTCTGCAGGAAATTATCAATTAACGAACATGTGCCACCCACTCAAATCAAAATATCTGCAAAAAGAAGCAAGTTCATGGTTTTCTCCTGAGATTGAAGAAATTATGATGCAGAGAAACTTGTCGTACAAACGTTGGAAGCGTTTCAGATTGCCCGAACTTTACGATTCGTTTCGTAGGTTGAGAAATAGAGTGGCATCCTTGTCAGGGAAGATAAGAGCCGATTTTATTCTAAACGATTTGATAAAAAATTGCCATCAAAAATTTTATGGAATAACATACAGGAGCTAGGTGTAGGTCGGCAAAAATCTCAATGTCTTAATGACATCAATCCAGACATTATGAACGCAGAGTTTGTCAAAGTTCAACGCCTCTCACTAGATCTTACAGATTCTAATTCTGCTACTCCTATTAATGCTAATAACCAGAGGAATTTTCAATTTAATACAATAGATGAAACTGATGTGGTAAGAGCTGTACTCAAAATAAAATCGACAGCTATGGGATTGGATGATATTCATCCTCTATTCTTAAAGATATTACTTCCACATATTCTGCCTTCTCCAACGCATATTTTCAACACAATCATAATAACTAAGACTTTTCTACTTGCATGGAAGGTAGCAAAAGTTATACCCATTGTAAAGAAGGAAGCCACTCGTTTATCTCCACCTGAATTTAGACCGATATCTATACTCCCGTTTTTATCTAAGGTTATGGAAAAAATATTGCATGAGCAAATCTCCATCTGTTTTTACCACGGAATTGTAACTTGGGGTGTTAATAATAAAAATGGACTTTACTTCCAGACTTAAGAACAAATAGATATATGTATATATGTAGAATGAAAGAACATGCACCGATCTCAACGTTAAAACTTCTTTATTCGAATGTGTACTTTGACTTTACATTTTAGAGTATATATGTATGCTTTTGTTATTTACTTTAGTTTTTGGCTCGAAAAACAATTTGCCAATGTATTTGTTTCATATATTTAGTAAATTTTGTGTGTGAACGAATAAATGAATAAATTACAAATTATGAATAAAAAATAAATTGAAATTGAAAATTTGAACTAGTTGTGTTCGTTTTAATTTAATTTTATTTTTTGAAGAACTGTCAATGTTGGTTGGTTCTTCTTTTTAATCGCCAACATTCTCCCCGGCTGTGAACGGAGTTCACAATTTTTGTCCATAAACTTGCATAATTCATCCTTCAATTCCGGACCACCCTGTAGGCCCTTGTGATTGAGCTGGTCTACTTCGTGTTGATTGCAAAGGGTACATGCAAAGACAAAGATGATTAATAACATCGTCAGTCGTTCACAGACTTTCATAGTGCGTAGACGTGTTTCGGCTTCTCCTTTAAATCCGTAGTGCTTTGAAGTAGAATATTAGACAGTGGTTTTTTAAGTGGCGAGTTAGCCTATAGGTATCAGATATCAGGCGATGGAGAGTGAGCGTTCCGCGCTCCCAATAGCGGGACCAGCTGGTGGGGTGACAGCATCAGCCGATGCAGTACAGATAGGCCAGCCTGCAACAGTATCAACTGCAAGTATGGGGAAAAAGGAGAAGAAAGCTGAAACCTTCTCCCAACTAGGTAAAGCGTCACTCCAAATCAGTTGAACAGCTGCCAAGTGGAGCGAGGGAAGGGGCGCCGGGTACAGCAACAGCAGCAGGAGCAGATAAAAAGCGGCAGAGGTCGGATGACTCTGTGGAAGTAACATATATGTCCGACGGTGGTGAAGGCCGCTACGTGGGAGACGGCAATAACAGTTTCGCAGTTCTCGCAGCTTCTGAGTCCGACGATGAAGACAAGGAAGTTGAAAACATATACAGCAGCATAAATAAACTGCAACAGAGGGTGCGAGAAATAAAGGCCAAGCAAATGGCCAGGAGGGAAAGGGAGCGGCAGCTAGAGCTAGAGCGCGCTCAGCAACAACAACAACAACTACAGCAGCAGAGGCCAGAAAGCCAGCGGCAACTACAGCAGCAGAAGCAGCAGCAGCAACTACGGCTGAAGTACAAGCAGCAACAACAACAGCAGCAGAAAACGCAGCAACTACAGCAGAAAGAACAGCAGCAGCAGCAACAGCAGCAGCAGAAACAACAGCAAAAACAACCACAGCAGAAGCAACAGCAAAAGATGACGATTACAAAAACGAGGGTGCCGCCAATTAACACATATAAAATTGAGCTGAAGGATACCATCGAACTATGTAAGTCGGCCATAGGCAACAATTTTAATATTAAAAGATTAAATGAAAATAGGCATGTTATCCACTGTAATACAGTGGAAGATTATAAAAAAATTAAAAAATTACTTAGGGATACGACGACGGAGTTCTTCTCCTTCATCCCGAAGGGGGAAAAGCGGCAAACAATGCTGCTGAGGGGGATAGATCCGCCTACTGATCCGGAGACGCTCCTTGCGCTGCTTAAAGAGAAAGAGTGCAACGAGCTTGAATTCGTGGGGGTCAAGCCATTCACCACAGCTAAGGCAAAAAGAAGAAGCGGAAACTGCCGTTCTTCCTAGTTCAGCTTTAACCCAATAGCAAGCTGGATGGTCTAAAGAGTATTAAAGTCCTAGACTACCAGGTTGTCGCATGGGAAAAATTAAGAAGGAGCGAAAACATTTTACAATGTGTTCGCTGCCAAAGGTTCGGTCACGCCGCGTCGAACTGCGAAATGCAGCCTCGATGTGTCAAGTGTGGAGAGAACCACAAAGCAGAGGAATGTACTCTGGGTAGGGATGGAGTGGCAGATAAGAGCCAGCTCTCGTGTGCTTTATGCAGGAACTCGGGACACTCCGAAAACTATCGGGGTTGTCCTAAGTTCCAGTATATTAAGAAAGTAAATCTAGTTCGTCAGGAGAAGGTTGTAGTGAAACGTCCACCTGCTCCAATTCAAACACAATCCGTGACTCCCCAAGTGACCTACGCCCAAATGGTGGCAGGTCGGGGAAACGCGGAACAGAAAAACCGAAGGCTGCTTCTCAGGGCCCAGCGCCTAGAGCACCGGAGGCTCAAACTGACTTGCTGGCCATCTTGCTCTCTATCCAAGGGCAGATGGAGCAGCTTCAACGTCAGGTACAGGAGCAGGCGAAGCGGGTGGACCAGATCTACGCACTTCTGCCGGGCTTAACGCACCTTCAGTCGTAATGGGTACGAACATGGAGGAGCAATCCTTGAAGATCCTTGCGGTGAATGTGAATTCACTGATTAGGATCGAGCGAAGAGCCGTATTGTTTAAGTTGCTTGAAGACCAAACCCCTGATGTGCTTATGGTTAGCGAAACAAAGCTATCCCAGAAGCACAAATTGGGGCACAATAAATACTATATTGTCAGAAGAGACCGACCCAACTCCACACAAGGAGGAGTTATGTACAGCGGTGAAGTGCAAAGGTTCCAGGAGCTGGAAGCGTGTATCGTGTGCATCCCTCTCCGTAGTTTAAAGAGGATGTGCTTGGTCGCACTCTATGCACCTAAAGCTACTCAATCTACTTTATTTATTTCAGAGCTCGAGGCACTTTTTCCATACCTAACGCTGGAATCGGAGGAGAATTATTTCATCATGGCCGGAGATCTCAACGCCAAACATAGAGATTGGGGAAACAACACACCCAATCCTAGAGTTAACCTACTATTCAATTGGTGGGGTCGACACAGTGTCGAGTATAAACTCGATTTGAAAGCTACAGATAGTCCGTCGTTTCCTAGAAACGGCTCCTATCTGGATCTTATGCTGTTCGACGTACGGTTACAACTGACCGACATGGACCGACAAACTATAAACTGTCTGCACACATTTGTGTATGACATGTGTATGTATAATAACGATTCCCAACGAAATTGCGGAGTTAGAGGAGTTTGCCCAAACGTACTCCTACAATTATAGTAGGACGCGTTGGACTCGCTTCTCAAGAACTTTGACAAGAGCACTCTCCTCGAATTCGCTCTACCCACCGTCCAATAGGAATCTGTCAAACGAGGAGATTGACTGGTACCTAAAACAAATGGACGAGACAATTACCTCGGTATCAACATACTGACAACGCAGACATATTCCGCAATGCAACAATTGACGCACTACACCAACACAAAAGTAGACTGCTGTCGAGACTAAAAACCTTGTACAGACTGTTTACTGACAGACAAAGCTCGGAGGTTAGGACACTGAAGTCGTTGATTAAAAACCTCCAGAAGTTAATTAGAGAAAATTACAGACTTTCTGTAAATTTGCACTGGAACAACAAAATTCGGGCTGTAAAATCCAACAACCCGAGTATGTTCCCGCAAATAAATAAAATATTTCGGAGGAATAATCAAAACGACCTTCCGTGTCTTAAGATCCCCCGAACGACGAACAATGGACAAATACTAATAACAGCAGGTATAGATCCAGATAACGCAGTAGAGGACGACAACTTCTTTCTGATCGAAGATCCGCAGGAGAAGGTAGAGGCTATAGGAGCGACTTTCCAGGAAGTGTACAAGGTGAATGATACCATTTGCCCGAACCACGACCTGGAAAATCGCGTCCTTGTGCACAACTTCTACCTTCGAAATGATATAGAGAACTGGCGATCCGAGAACATAGGTTCTACCGAGTTCAATGACGATAACTTGGCAAACAATGTCATCGCCGATGAAAGGGTATATCCCCGTACATATCGAAGGTGGAGCTCCAAGCGATCTTCGACTCTTTGAGGAAGAAGAAATCTGCGGGAATCGATGGAGTATCGAACATTGTGCTTCGACATCCCCCTCTAGAAGCGGTGGACATTTACACCACTCTGTTTTACAATGCACTGAATAATGCACATTATCCAGCGCATTGAAAACAGCAGTGATATAACCCCTCCCCAAAAGGGGTAAGGACACTTCCAATCCGGCAAATCTCCGGTCGATAAGTCTCCTTCCGAACATCAGCAAGGTATTCGAGAAAGTGATCAATAAAGCCCTGCTTAAGTGGACTGAAAACAGTAATATAATTCCGGATAACCAATTCGGTTTTAAGGCGGGGCATGATACAATACATGCCGCGTCTAAACTGGTATCGGATATGCAATGGAACAAATGCAAAAACCAATGCACAGGTGCCTGCCTGATTGACTTGGAGAAGGCCATTGACACCGTATGGTTAGAGGGACTCTTCTACAAGCTAAGCAGGCTGGGCATAAGCAAACCACTGCTGTATATACTTCATAACATGCTCACCAGTTGACAGTTCATCGTCAAAAATGGCAATGTGACTTCTGCTGGAACATTTCTAATTAAAAACGGTCTGCAACAAGGTGCGGTTAATTCACCTATCCTTCTCAACATTTACACGAGCGATCTCATAGGATCACTACACCATGCCATAGCGTACGCAGACGACTTGATCGCGTACAGAGGGTGGCCCGTGGTGTAGTGGTAAAATCATCGCTTGTCACGCTACAGGTTCACGGTTCGAATCCTGATGTCAATAATCATCTATTTATTCCGTATGAAATAAATAAAAAGTCGATCAATTGCGAAAGCTTATGTCAACTTTACTGCGAAGGCATAACACTGGCAGTAGGGCGGTCATATGGCTAAAATGCAACTTGATCGTGGTGATGACATCAGGAGGACGGAAAAAAATACTGTGAATCATGAGCAGCGACAAAAGCAAAAAACAAACAACCTCCCCAGTTATCTGGACAGCCACCCTTGGAGTTCACTGAAACTTAATACCAGCTGAGTTTCAAACCAACTACACCAATCTGTCTTTCTCTCTGTCCTTCCCCTTTCCTCAAAACGCCCGTGTCCTAAAAAATTAGTATAAGGGTATTCATAACCCCTTAAAAATCAGGACCAAAAATCGAGGTCATTGCAATTCTCTTGCAATGTGACTTCGATAAGATTCAGCGAAATTGCGATGACTGGAAGTTGAAGATCAACTTCCAGAAATCGGAAACCATTCTTTTTAGGACGCCATTATCTGGTGCCTCTAGGGATACCAGAAATAATTGGCGAAAGTTCTCAATCGTGGGACCGCACGGACAGTCACTTGCGTATCGAAGCGTAGTCAGATACCTGGGGCTCTGGTTAGACCAATATCTTTATTTTAACAAACATATAGATGCTGCTCTGGCCAGAGCCAAAGGTGCTTTTGCCCTTACAAAGAGACTTTTTTATAGCAAGCAACTCGATGCAAGGGTAAAGGTGATCTACTACACGGCCCTTATCCGGCCCATGCTCGAATATGGATATCCCGTATGGTTCAACGTGGGAGCAAGCTTGTTGAAAAGATTCGGGTGTTTGAGAGGGCTTGCCTTCATTTATACAAAACACCAGAGTCCCAGTACATAAAATTCTGTCCCAATTAGGTCCTGTACAACAGAGCTAACCTAATAAGGGTGGATAATTTCGTGATTAAGCTGATTCGAAGGCATATTGCAAGAGCAATGAGCTCGTTGAATAACCTGATCTCTGGAGTTTATTACCCCAAGGTACCACGAGAGAGTGCGCCTTAACGGCTTTGTTCCCCCAGAGGCATTCGTCTATCTCGATGAGAAAAGTCTAATCCAAGACAGATTAGCGGTGCCGCTAGTCTTCCATGTTGCTGGGACAGCTGCGAATAGGCAACACAACTACTAGTGTGGAGCGCCTCCGGTTTAGTATGACAAAATCAAGTCGCGATTTGAAGGACGTAGAACGTCAGTTCGGATAAATCTGGTGGCTAGCCTAAACAGAGGGAACACCTTCGTCGCTCCCTCACAGTCCGGGATAGCCCGTTTAAAATTGGCAGTTTTTCTATGGCCGACTTACATAGCTTAGATTTAGGTTGTTTTTATAAAAAAAAAAAAAAACACAGCACTTGGATTTAAAAATACAAAAAAAATTAAAAAAAAAAAAAAAAAACCAAGCAGCACCTGGATTTAAAAAAAAAAAAAAATAGTACGTATTTAATTATGTAATTAGAGTAAGGTAGTTTAAGATTTATTTTAAGGTAGTTTTTAAGTTTTATTACATATATGTAGACATAACACAAAGAAAAAAAAATCACTGTTCATTTATTACGTTTTCTAATTTTTCCTTATTAATTAGTATGGTTTAAAGAAAAAGTAAATGAAATTAATAAAAAATTTCAGTTAGATTACGTCAAAAGACATAGTTTTAAGCATTAGGTTTGGCTTAGAGCGCCCGTATAGGGCCAGTAAGTTAAAGTAACATAGTTAAGTTAGTAAAGCTAGTTTTAAGCGTTTTTTGTCTAGCAAGTACGTTAAAATGAATTGAATTTTAATAGAAATGCATTAGAAAGCGATATTGTGATGACTGGAAGTTGAAGATCAACTTCCAGAAATCGGAAACCATTCTTTTTAGGACGCCGTTGTCTGGTGCCTCTAGGGATACCAGAAAGAATTTGCGAAAATTTTTAATAGTTGGACCGCACGGACAGCCACTTCGAGTCGAAGTGTAGTCAGATACCTGGGGCTCTGGTTAGACCAATATCTATATTTTAACAAACATATAGATGCTGCTCTGGCCAGAGCCAAAGGTGCTTTTGCCCTTACAAAGAGACTTTATTATAGCGAGCAACTCGATGCAAGGGTAAAGGTAATCTGCTACATGGCCCTCATTAGGCCCATGCTCGTATATGGATGCCCCGTGTGGTTCAACGTGGGAGCAAGCTTGTTGGAGAAGATTCGGGTGTTTGAGGGTTCTAGCCTTCGGGCTTGCCTTCATTTGTACAGAACACCAGAGTCCCAGTACATAAAATTCTATTCAAATGAGGTCCTATACAACAGGGCTAACCTAATAAGAGTGGATAATTTCGTTATCAAGCTGATTCGAAGGCACATTGCAAGAGCAATGAGCTCGGCGAACAACCTGATCTCCGGGGCTTATTACCCCAATTACGAGTATCACGAGAGAGTGCGCCTTAACGGCTTTGTTCCCCCAGAGGCGTTCATCTATTTTGATAAGAAAGGTCTGACCCAGGACAGATTGGCGGTACCGCTCTCGCATAGGGCCAGTAAGTTAGAATAAGAATAGTTAAGTTAGTTAAGCTAGTTTTAAGCGTTTTTTGTCTAGCAATTAAGTTACAATGAATTTAATAAAAATGCATTAGAAATGAAAAAAAAATAATGATTAATATCATGGAATTGAAACATGAATGGGACAACACATTGCACCACAATAATAGGGATATATAATTAGTGGAAAGACAAAACACATTGATGGTCGATGTCGTTCATTTATTGACTCATGATGATCATTCGGATGATATGTAAGTGCCTTATGCGATTTTCATAATACATCTTCCTTGTTCCCGCTGGAGTTGTTTTGATTTATAAACTGTAATAATTGTAGTTCATTCATTGTGTTGTGTAGTGCGGTGTATTTTTTTAACGTTTTTATTTATAACTTTTTTATTTTAATTTCTAAATTATAATATAATGTACTTTTTGTGTTTGGTGTCATTTGGACGACGTGGGAGAATTTCATGTATCCAGGTGAGTTTCTTTATTACTATTCATATATTATGTTTTATATACTATAGTAAATTTGGGTTGATTATATTTTTTTTTCTTTTTGATTAATGAACTTGTACCGGTTCATGTACAAGTTTTAGGTGCATTGCGTGGGTGGCATCGCTGCGGTTGTTGTTGGTTTTTTTTTTTTATTTTTTTTTTCTTCTCTCGGTGTATGTAAGTTAAGTACGTACATATGTTTTGTGTGGAGTTTCGCGTGAGAAAAAAAAATTAAATACAAAAAATCAAAAGAAATGTGTGCAAATGTATGTAAAAAGTGCAGTGCTAAAAAATGTTGAGTGTGCATAAATACGATCGAATACGTTGGTACGCGTCGTGTTGATCTATATTGACTGTTTTGATTTTCACTTTCTAAGTGTAGATTTTTTATTTTTATTTTGGTTAACGGGTAACGACGCGGTTCGATTGCTGAAGAATCGTGATGGGTGGTTATGGGTGATGATCAGCTGTGACGAATGTCGATGAACTTGGCGTTTCGTTAACAAGACAGCTGAGGATGCCCATATATTATGTGTTTGTGTGTAGAGAACGTAGAATTCTGTGTTGTGTTGTTTTAGATTTATGTGTACGATGTAATATAAATACTATTATTATTTTATTGATGAAGTTGTAATAAAATTTAAGTTTTATTTATTTAAATAAAAAAAATTTATCAAATAAATGTGTTGTTTTCATTGTTTTGTTTGATGGTAGGTAGCAGATTTTTCTTATTGGCCGTTTGAGTTCTCCGGATTTGGTTTTTATTTTCACAACGCGAATTAGGCTGTCGGCTCCAGGGTGGACTTCTTTAATGCGTGCAAGCATCCATTGAGGTGGTGGTAATCGTTCATCCTTAACGATTACTAAATCCCCAATCTTCGGTGTCTGCTCCATTTTCAACCGTTTTGGCCGCTGTTGTAAGCGCGAAGGATACTCGTTGTACAACTTATGCCAAAAGCCGTCGGCAAAACATTGATTTCTTTTCCATCGGTCGATATTGCTTACATTAGCATGTGATTTGCATCCGTGCGGTGTGGTATGCAAAGCTTCGCTACGAATGATGCCCTGTCCGTCGACGAAGGGGTTGAGTGCCTTCAAATTTGTTGGTATAGCGTTGTTGGTTTGTTTCTTATACAATTCCGATGAGCCCATCTCCCTTTGAATTGTTCGAATAGAGACGAGTTCAGCTAATTGCAACTCCTTCGGTTCGAGCGCTCTCATTTTCGTGGCTGGTGTCTCCGTTCGACAGTTCTGCATAAATCGCAAGCAGAAGACCAAAAGTAGGACCACCTTTGACAACCAAGAGAAATTATGAATCAGTTTGTTCACATTATCATTTGTGTCTTGTGTCGTAAAGCGATGAGTTTGAAGTTTTATAATCTCTTCCACTGTCTCTGTTGGTACTGGTCGTCCAACTGTGTGTCAAGACTTGTGAGATGTACGAAGGTTTGTATGGAACGTAGTATAATTTCAGGAACTTTACCTATAACGACCCATCCCAGCTTGGTCTTTTGGGCAATTGGTGAGTTGGCGTCGTCGGATCTGATAATTTCCGGAAGGATGACCTCAGAATATACATCGACTCCGAATAACAGCTCTATTTTTCCGGGTATGTTGAAGCTTGGGTCGGCTAACTGCAACCCATTTATATGGTTCCACTTGCCAGGTATCGCGAATTTGACCGGAAGTAGCCCAGTTAACGACTTGAAAACTAAAGCCCTAGCAGAGCTCTCGAACGTCGAATCCCTCGACGTAAATGTAACGTCGACATATTCATGCGGTCGCTCGTTGCCTTAATCTGGCTTCTGGTCCTTTGGTGTATGTCCCTAAGCCTTTCCCTAAGGTCCGCCACGGCCACGTACTCTTCTTCATTTCTGGGCTCATTGGTAGGAGATCGAAATTTCACCTCACTGGGAACCGAGCTGTTCCACCAAACAAGATTTCGAACGGCATATGTCGAGTAGTGCTATGCACGGCACTTCTATAGGCCATCAAAAACAAGGGAATCCGCCGGTCCCAATCCCGTTGGTAGTCACCTACGACCTTCGAGAGCAAAGTCATATTAAAACGCTCCACCATACCGTCCGACTGTGGATGAAGCGGGGTTGTCCTTGTCTTTTTGATTCCGAGTAGTTGACACATCTCTTGGAAGATTCTTGACTCGAAGTTCCGCCCTTTGTCAGAATGCAATTCCAAGGGCACACCGAATCTGCTAACCCAATTGTAGACGATCTGCTCCGCCACGGTTCTGGCTTCCTGGTTAGGGATCGGAAACGCTTCCGGCCACTTATTGAAGTAGTCCATTACTACGAGTATATACCGATTACCATTGTCGGTTTCCGGAAAGGGCCCTACGATGTCAATGGCGATTCGTTCGAAAGGTGCTCCCACGTTGTATTGGTGCATCTTACCTCGAGTTTTGATTCTCGGACCCTTGCTAGCTGCACACACGTCGCATTTTCTGCACCAGTCTTCGACATCTTCCTTCGCTTTTAACCAATAAAAACGTTCTCGTACCTTTTCTAGCGTCTTATTCACTCCCAAGTGGCCTCCGGACGCCCCGCCATGCATTTCCTGTAACACCTCCTTGACCCTCGTCCGCGGCACGACAAGCTGCATTACAAACGACTTTCCGTCGGAGGATTCCCATTTTCTTCTCAGAACACCTTCCTAGACATGGAGGGAGTCCCACTGCGCAAAATATGCCTTTAAAGTCGGGCGTGTGTGAGAGATGGTCTCTCCATGTTCTCCTTCCAGGCCAGAATCGGTTCTATATCCGGGTCTTCCTTCTGAGCGTTCCGGATCTCATCTACGCTCCAGCCGGCGATAGGTTCGGCTCTCATTCTTTAGATGAAAACCAGCTCCCGTTCTTCCTGACAAGCACAATGTTTACAATCCGTTCTGCATGATCTCCGGGACAGTGCATCCGCATTAGAGTGGAGTTTTCCTTTACGATGCTGTATTTCGTAGTCGTAGATTTGCAGCCTTTCGATCCATCTTGCGACCTGACCCTCAGGACTCTTGAACTGTAATAGCCATTTTAAGGCTGCATGGTCTGTGCAAAGAACGAACTTCCTCCCATAGAGGTATTTGTGAAAATGCTTCGTAGCCAAGATCAAAGCTAGAAGTTCCCGCCTTGTCACGCAGTAGTTCCTTTCTGGCTTAGAGGGCACCTTGCTGAAGTACGCAATCACCTTCTCTTGGGCCTCATGCACCTGGGAGAGTACGGCTCCTACCCCGACATTACTAGCATCTGTATCCACAATGAATGTTTCCCCGGGAGTGGGGTAAGCTAGTATCGGGGCATCGCATAGCCGCTGTTTATGTGCCTTGAAGCTCTTCTCGCACTCAATTGACCATTTGAATTGTTTCTCCTTTTCCGTCAACTGGTGCAGGCTCTTTGCGATCCCGGCAAAATCCTTCACGAACCGTCTGTAGTAGGTGGCTAGGCCCAGGAAGCTCCTTAGTTGGTGTTTGTCTTTGGGGACTGGCCAGTTTTTCACCGTTTCGACCTTCTCTGGATCGGTTCTCACTCCTTTCGCTGAAATTATGTGTCCCAGGTACTTGACTTCCGCTCTAAACAGGGCGCACTTCTTGGGGTTGAGCTTCAGGTGGGCACTTCGAAGCCTTTGAAACACATCCCTTAGATTGTCTCGGTGTTGCGCAAACGTTTTTCCTACTACGATGACATCATCCAAGTATACCAAACAGGTTTTCCATGTTAACCCTTGCAGGACACATTCCATCAATCGCTCGAAAGTCGCCAGAGCATTGCACAGCCCGAATGGCATTACCGTGAATCGCCATAGCCCATTTCCTGCGGTGAAGGCGGTGTTCTCCCGGTCTTCTGGATGGATCTGTACCTGCCAGTAGCCACTCTTCAAGTCGAGAGTGGAAAACCATCGGGCTCCTGATAGTGTGTCTAGCGTGTCGTCAATCCGTGGCAGAGGATAGCTATCTTTCTTGGTGACGTAATTGAGCTGCCGATAGTCCACGCAGAACCGCGTGCTGCCATCTTTTTTCTTAACCAGTACAACCGGTGATGCCCACGGACTTTTGGAACTTTCAATCAGACCTTCTTTCTCCATTGCCGACACCATCTCTGCAACTTCTGTCTGCTTTGCCAATGGTAGGCGCCTAGCAGGCTGACGAATTGGTGTAGTATCACCAGTGTCTATTCGATGTTGTACCAGGTGTGTTCGGCCGTATTCTCCGTCCTGTGAGGCAAATACATCAGCGTACTCATTGATAAGATTCTCTGCCATAGTTCGCTGCTCCTGATTCAACTCACTGGACTGGAGAATGGTCTCTCTCGTTTCCGCTGTCCAAGGTGATGGGAGAGGTTTTGGAGTATCACGTTCAGATATTGTTACGACGGCGGTAATCGGCGTGCATTTTCCAGTCACCTCCCCTCGCCTTAGTTTGACAGTGTGTGGTCTTGCGTTCAAAACTCTCACTGGAACCATGGTGTCCTTTTGTTCGACTAACGTCTTTCCCACGATGTAGTCTTGAGAATTCTTCTCTGGGTCTGGTTCTACTATGTAGAATCGGTGGCTCCCAAGATCACCTTCCAGCTTCGTCCAAATGATTGTCTCTGAAGACGGCGGCAAAACTTCTTCTTTGCTGATGACTGTCCTGAGATTTACGGCATTCTCGTTTCCGTATACTATCGGAATCTCTACTTTCCGATACCTCAGTACTCGCATCCCGATGTCCAAGATTACTTCATTTGCTTTCATGAAGTCTATTCCGATGATGCACTCGTCGCATATATCTGCCACCAGAAACGCATGGGAGAACGTCAGTTCCGCTAGAGAAATCGTAAGACGAACTTCTTCAAACACTTTCGCCATTTCCCCTGTTGCAGTCTTCAGGCAGTAGTTGTTGGTGTTGTGTAGCCATGAGCTTCTGACGATATCTCTTCTTACAATGGAGGCGGTGGCACCTGTTTCGATGGTGGCTATGCACTTCTTCTGGTTGATTAGTGCCTCCACTGTCAGGCTCTTGTTACCCCGTTTGGTTTGCGAAACTTGAATGGTGGTCCTGGGGGCCTCAATTCCAGTAACCAACTTCTGCCCCGCAAAGTTGGTCCTTACGCATTTCCCGACTGCTGGTTTTGGGAAGTCTGACCAACAGGATGCTTCCTCTCTGCTTCTCCTACTTCCGCAATGTGGACAATTTCCTTGTCTAGGTGCACTTCTGCACTGCTGTTGTAGGTGTCCGATTTGGTTGCAATTCCAGCAACGGATTTGTCTTCCGCGAGTTTTGTCTCCATCCATGACGGCTGCTCTCTGGCATGAGCATTCCACGACGGACATTTTCCTGACACGGTGTATTCCCTGGTATGCTTGGTCCGCAGCCTTCATTGAAAAAGCGAATACCAATGCCTCGGGGAGTGTTCGCTTTTCAGCCATCCTTACAGCCATTTGCAGTTGTCTGTCCTCTATGGCCTGAATGAAAGCTTCCACCGCCATTTCGTTGATAGGCTCCTCACCGGATTTAGGGTATGAAAGATGGGCTAGTCGCTCTATATCAGCTTGCAACTATTGAAGCGTTTTCCCCCTTTGCTGGACTCGACTACGCAGCTGAACTCTGTACACCTGCTGCATGTGTTCATCCCCAAACCGCATCTAGATAGCCTGAACCAGAGAGTCGTAGTTCTGCTCTTTATCATCCGGGATGGTCTGCAAGAGCTCCGCAGCTGGACCCCTCAGTGCAAGCGTGAGTGAAATAGACTTCTCTTCATCGTCCCAGCTATTGGTCATTGCGGCCGCTTCGAATTGCCTTTTATAAATTGGCCATGATGTTTGACCATCGAAGATAGGAGGCTGCATCTCCTTTCTTCTCAGACCGTCAGTGGAATATTCCCGTGCTTTCTGTCTCTTCACGTTGCTGAGCTCCTTAGCAAGATTTTTGACTTGCTTTCCTACTATCTCGAATTGTGTATCCACTTTTTCAAATTGTGTCTCTAGCTTCCCGAACTGAGTTTCATGTTTCTCAAAATTTCCATCGAATCTAGTTTCGACTTTTTCGAGTTGCGTCTCGACCTTCTCGATTTTCTTTTCGATTACTTCGAATTTGGATTCCAAGTTCTTGTTTTGCTCATGAAGTTTACTTTCCAGAGCATCTAGAGAATTCCTTTGTTCGTCCAATGCTTTCTTTTGTTCATCCAGCTTAAGTTCTAGAGAATTCTTTTGTTCATCCAGCTTAAGTTCTAGAAAATTCTTTTGTTCGTCCATTGCTTTCTTTTGTTCGTCCAGCTTAAGTTCTAGAGTATTCTTTTGGTCATCGAGCTTAAGTTCCAGAGACTTCTTTTGGTCTTCTATTGCTTTCCTTTGTTCGTCCATGACTGACTTAAGTTGCAGGAGCAGACTTGTTATACCCGGGTCGGCTACTGTACTTGCTTTTTCCTCTTCCACGTCAAACTCTACGTCATGCGGATTTTCACCTTCCTGCTTTATAGCTTCTTCCAGACGAATCAGAAGGGCATCTTTTCCCCCAGTTGTGTCGAGATTCCGCTTACTGAGTTCTGCCTTTAGTTGAATTATAGTTAGTTTTCCCAATTTGCGACCCATTTTGCGCAACTAATTAACTCAACACAGAAATCTTTTTTCTTTTTTTTTTATTGTGCAATTTCACACCACGAAAATAGTTGTTCACAGAATAAGTTTTACCCCACTTCTGACACCAATGTAATAAGCGAGCAACGGCTCGAGTAGATAAAACGTTATTCTGTGAGATTATTTCTTTATTTTCTAGTCTATAGAACAATTCAAGTTCACACTATACTGTTCTGCGCAAATTCTTTCCTCACAAGGTCTCTTTCTTCTCAAATCACTTTATCTCATTTCAATTACTTAATTCACAAATCCAAACTAATTACTTCTTCTTGTTAATTCTCAACTTTCCATTTATCACAAAATTACAACTTCGCCTTTTATCACTTTTCCAATCTCTTCGTGCGGTTCAAAACCTAACTGCCACTGCCTCGATCGCCATCTGTTCTTATACAGTCGAATTTCTGATAGCCAGAAACTTCTAGCAAATTCTTCGACCACTGGAACGAGAAAATTCTGATGTATTAATTCCAAGATGACAGCTGCAGCTAATAATCTCTTGTGGTTATAATTCTCTCTTAATTCCGCGACGTCGTCTTAGACATAATCCTATTCTATCCGTGGACACGAACCTCGAATGTGTTCAGAAGGAAGACACTTCGGAATGTGTTGCCTCTTTGTGGGCGTAGTTATTATGCTACATCATGTTACAATATGTATATATATGTTAATTTAATTAACTTTTTGTAAATTTCTTTTCTAAATCAATTTTTTTTTTTATTTTATTTAGCACACACAATATCTGGCTTCGCAACGTTATAAACTTCCTTATTCGAATGTGTACTTTGACTTTTCTTTTTAGAGTATATATGCTTTTGTTATTTACTTTAGATTTTGGCGCGAAAAACAATTTGCCAATGTATTTGTTTCATATATGTAGTAAATTTTGTGTGTAAAGTAATATATGATTAAATTACAAATGTATTTACAAAACTATAGAATTTGAACTAGTTGTGTTCGTTTTAATTTAATTTTATTTTTAGAAGAACTGTCAATGTTGATTGGTTCTTCTTTTTAATCGCCAACACCAGCTATCATTTATCAGTCTCGTTTTAGGCAGCAGCATTGTTGTATTTCGGCTGTCCTAAAAATTACGGACGATCTTAGACATGCCATGGATAATGATCTTGTTTCGTTTCTGGGACTCCTTGTCTTTTCAAAGGCATTCGATACAGTAAACTACAGAATACTCGTCTCCAAAATGAAGTACCAATTTCGCTTTTCTGACACTGCTGCTGATTTGATGCTATCCTATCTCAGCGGAAGAAGTCAAGCTGTTGACATAGGTGGAAATTTGTCAGACTTCATTGAATTAGAGTCAGGAGTACCGCAAGGATCAATGCTAAGGCCGTTACTATTTTCAATATTTATAAACGATCTTTCACTTACTGTTGAATTCTCATCATTGCATATGTATGCTGACGATGTGCAAATTTATTTAAGTTACAAATTAGGTATGTTCGAAGACGGGGCTGATAAGTTAAACTCTGATCTTATAAATATTATGCACTGGTCCAAAGCTAACAAGCTTGAATTAAATCCAAAAAATATAAGTGTATAGTTATCTATAGAAATAAACTTGATGTCGGCTACTTTCCACCTATTTATTTGGTAATACTGTACTACAATATGTCGAAAAAGCCAAAAATCTCTTCATATGGTTCAATGACACACTTAGTTGGAGCTGCCAAGTCCGGTTGGTTATCGGTAAAATTTACGGCTGCTTACGAAGCTTGTCCCTCTCCAAAAGTTTTACGCCTCAACACATTCGATTAAGCATTGCAAAAAGCATAATAATGCCAATAATTTTCTATGGGTGCGAAATTTTTTGTAGCCTCAACTACGAGACAAAAAGAAACCTTACCGTGGCTTTTAATAACGTTGTCAGGTACATCTATAATCTTAATCGTTTTGATCATATATCGACCTTATCGAAAAATGTATTAGGATGTAGCCTCTCTACATATATTAAATACTGTGCCCTTAAAACATTTAATAATATTTTGATAACTAAGGAGCCGCGTTATTTATTTGATAAAATTGAATTTCCTGTTTCCAATCGCTACTTTGTTTTTGTTCAATCGAGATTTACATGCACTACTACAGAGCGTCAATTTTTTGTTTACGTCATAAAGCAATGGAGCAGTTTTATTCAGGTATCTGGCAGACAATAATTTTCATTTTTTGAATTTTTAACTTCTAACTAACTAACTCAAAAATAATAATTATTTTTCAATTATAACCTATTTATAAATCTTAGTTAAATTTACATTCTTTATTTTGTTTTGTCATTATTCACTCTTTAATTTTATCCTTTATTTTTATTACATCTGAATTGTTTAACTTAATATATTTAATTTTTGTAACTTTTGCGTTTTAAGACTTTAAGTCTATTGTAAAAGATGTGCCTATATAAATAAATGAAATGAAATGAGAAAAATAAAATTATCCTCAACAAAACAGCAAATAGCGATGAGTAGCCAATGGAGTATTTTTTTTTATATATATACATATATAATTTGCGCGCCAAATTGGATATGAATACCATTAAACGGCACGGGCGTTTGTAGAAATTGAGAGAAGGAGGAAGAAAGATTGGTGTAGTGGGTTTGAAACTTAGGTGGTATTAAGTTTCAGTAAACTCCAAGGGTGGCATTCAGATAACTGGGGAGCTTGTTTGTTTTGCTTTTTGTCGTTGCTCATGATTAACAATTTTTTACCCCTCTACCTGATGACATCATCACGATCAAGTTGCATTTCCATCACCTTCCCATCTTTCAGCTTCCTTGTCGTGGCGGGAAGGCTTAAGAGTCAAAGATCCTAAGGGTCTGAAAAGATCCCAGGTGAGACATCAAACTAAGCGCTAAAGGCGTCCGACTTTGACGTTAAAAGAAGAAAAAGTATGAATGGAGAAAACAAATGATATGACTACTCCAGATGGCACTCGCAAAAGCGAAAATCCACCCGTGGTCTTCTCGACTGCGGCTAGGGCAAGGATTCTGGAGGCCCATCATACCCTCCCCCGCCAAAACTGGCGCGTATATAGGAGTAGCATGAATTCTGGATTCTGAAGACTCCTGCAGCTCTCTTCCCGACACGTTCGGTAAGTTGAGCTGGCAAGGTGGAGAAAGTAGCGGAGAGGTCCAACTTGATACGCTCAATCTTCATCCTAATGGACAGAAGGCTGATTGTAGCGCTGCTGCTGAAGGCTTGCCTCGGGAAACTGAAAAAGTTGAACGAGCTCCAGAAGCGGCACTCTCCGATGGGCTCCCGTCCAAAAGCCAGAAGAAGAGGAAAAAAAGAAAACTGGCGGCGGCGCGGCGCAAAGATACTGCAGAAGTTGAGGCGCAAGTGCTGACAACAGTCCTTTGGCAGAGACCGAAACCGGCAAGGCACTTGGACCCGACGCTGCCTCCTCTTCTAATAGCTTGAACCGGAGCAAATGAAGGAAGAAGGTTTCAAGCTCTCCTGCCGGTAAGCACATGTGCGCACCTCATGCGCGTGTGTCTTCCGAGAAACCTCAAGCCGATGGCGTTGCATGCGCACAAGGTCTGAAAACGGGCGCTACAGCCAGTAATGGCAGTAGTACCGGTGGACAGAAACTGGATGCCGCAGGGAAGTCCACTGACTTGAATTTCTCTAAAACCCCTCTTATTGGTAGCGTTGCCCGCGCACAAATTCCGAATGACACCGATGATACAACCAGTTCTATTGCCAGTGGACGGAAGATGGCTGTCGCGGACAAATCTACTGAGAAAGAGAAAAACCCGGTTGTTAGGGAGCGAGAAAAGCAGGATTCTTACAAGAAAGCTGTTAACTCCTCTCTAACTGTCCGAATTGGGAAGGCTGGCAATGACAACAGCATAACCGACGCGGAGTGCAAACACTGCGAAGTTCATCTGTTAGAGCTGGCTGAAGCAATGAATGCTTTCATTCAGGTGGAGGGCTGTGAGTTAAAGAGCGGAACCTTTATGGTAAAGTGCTCTTCACAGAAAACCTCTGAATGGATTAGCATGACGGTGCCGAAAGACAGACTTACAACTAGTAGAACAAAACCTCACATAATATCTATCCAGGAGCCTTGGGTGCGGAACAAGCGCATTTGTGGAAATTTCGCTTTCAGACCATAGATACATTGAATTCCAAATCGAATGCGAAGCTACACCTTTGCAGGAGAGGAGAAACCCGAGAAAAACCAACTGGATACGGTTTAAGGAAGAGTTAGGCATATCTATCAAAGATCTACCTAAACTTAGAACGAGGCAAAAGGTAGAGGAAGCCGTTCAAGACCTGAACAGCATCCTCACCAGACGTTTTGAACTAACGTGTCCGCTGACAAAAAACCCCTGCAGAAGGTCAGTTCCGTGGTGGAACCCAGATCTGCAACGGATTCGTAGGGAAACCAGAAAACTTCTAAATAGGTCACTCAAGACAAATTCAGAGGTGGACTGGAATCATTACCGATCAAAGTAAAGAGAATATAAGAGGTTAATTCGAACTTCGAAAAGTACATCGTATAGAAATTTTTGTGGTAATGTCGAAACTCTCGGTGAAACCAGTAGGTTGGTCAAAGTTCTCAAGAATGGAAAACTAACAAAGCCGGAATCACTCAGGAAACCTGATGGTACTTTCACTGAGTCGAAAGCGGATGCTTTCAGTCTTCTGCTGGAGACTCACTTCCCAGGAAATCAGGTCACCATCGGTTCGCAACCGGTTTCAATTAGTGAAGCTGTTAGCGGGCTGAGCCGAACAACTCGGCGCAGCTGGTATACTGCATCGGGCGTGGCGACGGATGAAACTATCAAATATGCTGTTGCATCTTTTGGCAGCTTCAAGTCACCTGGCACTGACGGAATATACCCAGCTATGCTGAAACAAGGTATTACTCAGTTGCTGCCAACTCGGAAGAGAATTTTCACTGCTGGCTTAGCACTGGCATATATACCAACCCCCTGGCGAACAGTTAGAGTAGCTTTCATACCGAAAATCGGCAGAGATGACTACTCTCTCGCCAAGAGCTTCAGACCTATTAGTCTGACGTCCTTCATGCTGAAAAGCATGGAGAGACTGGTTGAGCTACATGTGCGCAAAGTTGCTTTGAGAGTACATCGTCTGTCAGAGATGCAACATGCCTATCAACGCGGAAAATCCTGCGAGACTGCTCTTCAAAATCTGGTCAGCATTAAAGAATGTGCGCTTGACAGGAAAGAATACGCGATAGGCGTTTTCATAGACATTGAGGGTGCCTTTGACAATGCGACTTTTGACAGCATGTGTAGCTACGCCAGAAGTCACGGCGTAGAAGAATCACTAGTGTTGTGGATAAAAGTAATGCCGGTGAACAGAACATTGACTGTAGATGCAGATTATGGCCGGCGTGTCATGGCAGGTGTAAATAGGGGCTGCCCACAGGGCGGTGTTCTGTCTCCACTGTTTTGGTGCATGCTAGTTGACTCCCTGTTGAACACACTCAATAGTTCTAACGTCTAAGCTCAAGCATACGCAGATGATGTCGCCGTTCTGTCTGTCGGATCGTGCCTAGCGACTTGTTAGTTCCTAACAACATTGTAAATAAAAACAAACTTAAATATGTTACACCACCTGGAGAACTGGAGAACACGAAAAATACCATTGTCAACAAATGTCAACATTCGAGCAATGCATCCTCTCCCTCTAACACACGTGGATATGCAAAACGAGGTCAGCAGCTATCTCCATTTCACCAAATGGATAATGGCCGACTTCAAGAAAAGGAGAAATGATGCATTACTGCTGATGGCGACTACTTCCCACACACACGACTCATAGGGGGCATTAATTCGTCAAAGGCAACACTGATGAAACTCAACACATGTAAAAGAACACACACATAGGTCCCAGAATATCAATGTTTATGTATTAATTTATGTTAAATGCAAAGTTAAACTCAAATAGTCATTGACCCTTTTATGTAAAATTATGATCATCTGTAAATTTTACAGTAGTGTGTAAAAGCTATGTTTCATGGGAACTACTGCGGAAGGTTCACTTCACTTGTCGGTTAGCAGTCATCACAGTCAGACTGAATAAAGAAGTTTTTTTTATAACGTGGAAGTATAGAATTTTTATTTCAATTTTTATTCGCTAATTGTTCGTAATTTTAAGGTTCCTTGTGAGAACCAAAGTAATTCTAAGTTCAACTCAGCTTAGAACATGGTCCTTCGATTCGTCAAGTAAACCAGGACAAAGAAAAAGTTTTTTTGGTTTCTTCTGAACAACTATTCAGACATTGTTCAACCCGTTCAACTCAACGGTTCACAGTCCAAATTTTGGGAAACTGTCCAAAAATCCGTTCTCTCAACGGACACCGAACAAACGGACATCAACGGATATCAAACAATAGCTGCAACGGACATCGTTAGTGGACATCAACGCACAGCTGCAACGGACATCGTTAGCGGACATCAACGGACAGCTGCAACGGACATCCTTAGTGGACAGCAACGGTCAACAACGTACAGCCGCACCGGACGATCAACCAACAAATTCCTAACGCAAGGTCAACAATTTTGCATCAGGATAAAAAGAAACACATACAGAACTAAGTTTAACATCAAGGTAGGAATTCAATTCATATATTCTCATTTTCAAAACAAAATCATAAATTCAATTTAAACATCAAGTGAATTATTGAACTTTTAAATAGAAGTAAATCTCACTAAATAAATATAGACCTGAAAACAAGTGCTAGTGTGAATTAACAATATTTTAAGTATGTCGAAACTTTCGAAATCGATCGAAAGGCAAGAACGTTATCTTGAAGAAATCACAAACGATTTCGAAGAATATCAGAGACAAACCGAATCGCGTAAATCAAGGGGTTATGTGAACGCGTGTTTAACGGACGTGGATGAAGTTTTTAAATCGGTTAAGGGTCTACATACCACTATTGTGAACACTGCGGCGGATCCGCTAAAAGACAAATATATCACGGATGAAATATATGCCAAAGTTAAGCGAATTTTTTTTCAATTTAGTGGTATGATAAGCGATGACATTGATAAATTATCTCACGAGAACAATACCAATTTTGATATCTCGCGACTAAACGTTACAAAATCCGCTGTGTCCGATATTCGTCTTCCGCGTATTAACATAAAACCGTTTTCCGGTAAATTCGAAGAGTGGACTGAATTTCAAAATGTATTTGAAAGCTTAATAGATCAAAACGTTGACCTATCTGAAATACAGAAATTACAGTTTCTAAAAACATCGTTGTGTGGAGAGGCTGCACGTCTCATACAACACCTTCCCATCGATGGCAAAAGCTATGCGTCGGCCTGGGAAATAATAACCAATCGCTTCCAAAATAAAAGGAAATTGGTAAACACGCAATTAAGAATCCTTTTAGACCAACAAAAAATCAATCATGAATCTGCCGAAGCTTTAAAATCGTTACACGATACCAGCACTGAGTGCATCCACGCCTTAGCTAATCTGGGAATAAATGTAGAGGCATGGGATTCTATTCTGATATACGTTACTTATCAAAAACTTCCATTCACAACACAAAAAGATTGGGAAGCAAAATTAGGCACTTCAAAGAGCTTACCCGATTGGAAAACGTTTTTAGCTTTCATTGAAGGCCGATTTAGCTCTCTTGAAAACATCAGGGAATCCAATACGCATGCGAGACAACCGCTTCCGTCGTCATCGTTTCGTAAGACTTCCGCTCCTCATATCTATCATATCAAAACTGAGGGGGAAGGCAAACAATTTCGCTGTAGGCTGTGTAAAGGCGCACACAGTTTACGCCACTGCAAACAATTTTTAAGGATGGACGTCAAAACCCGCATAGAGACAATCAAACGAAATTCAATTTGCTCTAATTGCCTTGGGTTCGACCACCATACATCCAATTGCGGTAGCACTAATCGCTGTTTTAAATGCAACTTAAAACATCACACATTGTTGCACTATGAGTCGCTAAAAACTCAACAAAATGCACACCAAAATGTACAAAGCCACTATTGCCAGCACTCTGTTCCCCACAATATCATAGAAACGACAAATAACACCACGTCGGTGAAACAGAACCAAACCGTTGGAAATCAACTCAATCACAATGCAAGTACCTATGTTCCAAATACATCTCAAAATGCAATATGCACTCATCCGCATTGCAACATTAACTCTCTCCTTATCCGAAAGAGAAATGTACAAAATTCGACAGATACTTCGCAATGCGGATACAGAGAGCAAAACCAAATAGGTTGTTCGCTAGCTAATAAAGTGCATACCAAGGCATTATTAGCGACAGCATTGGTCAAAGTTTTTGCAGCTAACGGTAGCCAGTACATCTTACGGGCACTAATTGACCCTGGATCCGAAGCGACGTTTGTCACCGAAAATGTCACTCAGCTTCTCAAACTACGTAAGCAAAAGACATCCGCACAGGTCACTGGTCTAGGTCAGACTTCTACTGGCAGATCGAATTACGAAGTACAACTTAGAATCTTTTCATTGACAAGGTCTACATTCTCACTCGGAGTCAAGGCATTTGTTTTTAACCAACTAACATCAATGCTGCCAGCGCACCAATTGCACACAAAAGGCTGGACCCATCTTGCCAACCTACCCCTTGCAGATCCCTCATATAGCAACCCGGGTAAGATTGACATTCTCCTAGGTGCTGATGTGTACGCATCAATAATCCTACAGGGCCTTGTGAAAGGGGAAAAGGGAGCCCCTGTTGCTCAATGTACTGAATTGGGGTGGATTCTGACTGGCAACACCATCAATGCTGGTCAGCCTAGTAACATCACAATACAAAACCACTTCAATTCATTAGACGCCCAATTGAAAAGATTTTGGGAATTAGAGGAAGATTTAGAGTGTAGAAAATTTACCCAGGAAGAGGAAGAATGTGAACAACATTTTCAAAAAACGCATAAAAGAAGGGTTGACGGTAGGTACGAAGTACAGCTACCCTTTAAAAACAATGTTCGCCCAAAACTTGGCAATTCCTTAAGGCCGGCAATGGCTAGATTTTTTCAATTAGAGAAAAGGTTCACAGCAGATAAGAAATTGCAAAAGGCATACACCGACTGTATCCAGGAATACATTACCCTTGGTCATATGGAAGAAGTAACAAAAGATATGGGTATCTCTACAACACAGCATTACTATCTTCCACACCATGCGGTCTTTAAAGAGTCGAGTAGCACCACAAAATTGTGCGTTGTTTTCGATGCTTCATGCAAGTCATCAAATGGCGAATCGTTAAACGACAATTTAATGGTTGGACCACGTTTACAGGCAGATATTATCGAACTGATTGCAAGGTGGAGAAAATATAAGGTGGCATTTGTTGCGGACATCAGTATGATATACCGACAGGTCTGGATGGCACATGCTGATACCCCTTATCAGCTAATTTTGTGGAGAACGAATCCCTCAGAGCCTTTAAAAACCTTCGCTCTGAAGACGGTCACCTTTGGTACTGCATCAGCGCCATTCTTGGCAGTAAGAACTTTACAGCAGCTGGCGGCTGACGTCAATAAATCGTATACTCACGTTACCAAGGCACTCACCGAAGGATTTTACGTGGATGACCTGATTTATGGCGCAAATAACGAATCCGAAGCGATTAAGCTTCAAAGAAACGTTCTGGCTTCCTTGAAGTCGGCTGGATTTCCTCTTAGGAAATGGGCAAGTAATTCAGCAAAGGTATTAGAGCAAATACCTGAAAATGAAAGAGAGATTAATCTTCCACTAAACTTTGATTCAACAGATACCATTAAGACTCTCGGAATCCGATGGCACCCAGCACAAGATGTATTTAAATTTAAAATTAATTTACCGGAAGTGAAGACATACACTAAGAGGTCTGTCTTAGCAGATATTGCCCGTCTATTTGATCCCCTGGGGTGGATCTCTCCTTGCATTATCAAAGCGAAGCTTATGATGCAGCAGTTATGGCTTCAAGAGCTAGCATGGGATACCCCAATCCCTAAGGAGACCGAAGAGATTTGGGTAAATCTGCGCAATGGATTTAGTGCTCTTGAGGACATGCACATACCGCGCTGGATGCAACATGAAGATTCGGCTAAGGTGCAACTACATTGCTTTAGCGACGCCTCGGAGAAGGCATATGCAGCCGTAGTATACGCTCGAGTAATAAAAAATGGTAAAGAATATATCAACATACTAGCGTCCAAAACAAGAGTTGCCCCAGTGAAATGCGTTTCATTACCACGCCTAGAGCTATGCGCAGCGCTTCTCCTAGCAAAACTCTTGCTGCTCATATCACGAGCAATGCAATTTACCAATCCTGAAGTCTTCGCATGGTGTGACTCAATGATCGCTTTGGCCTGGATTAAGGGGAACCCGTTAACAAGAACAACCTTTGTAGCCAATCGAGTGGCTTAGATCCAGACCCTGACTAGTCCGATGATGTGGAGACACGTCGCATCAAAAGATAACCCAGCAGATCTCGGCTCACGAGGACTTTCACCGGAGGAGTTGATCAACAACCACATGTGGTGGTCTGGTCCCAAATTCTTACAAAATTTTTCCCCCACAGAATTACCAGCGGCAATTCCAATTGACACCAATCTGGAAACCAAAGGTGCAAACCGAAAACTTCAATCAAGCTTTTATCAGGTACATTTAACACACATAAAGCCTCACTTAACACTTGTAGTAGCTCATTGTACCCTAATTAACACAGCGTTCTTCGAACAATTTTCTACGTTACATCGACTCGTTCGCAACGTATCGGTGTGGAGAAGATATTTTTTTTAACATCAAAAATACAACTAACAAAAAATCACTCGAAATCTACCCTCTCACCCCCAGTGAACTAATGTCAGCACGCGATCAGCTTACTAAACTAGCACAAGAAGAGCTATTCGCCGAAGACATCAAGACGTTGAAAGCAACCAACATGCTTTCAAGGGGAAGCAATATCCTTAATTTAAACCCATTTCTCGACGCTGACGGATTGCTGCGGGTTGGAGGTCGGTTGACGAATTCCTCTCTTCCCTTTAATCAACGGCATCCTTTAATATTGAAGGATTCGCACCATTTTGCGAAATTGGTAGTAAGGGACATCCATCAGCGAACACTCCATGGCGGTCTACAAATGATGATGGCAGAAATTAGGAAGGTCTATTGGATAACCAACATAAAGAGACTGGTGGAATCCACAATTCACAAATGTGTGAGATGCCATCGACACAAAGTAAAAATGCAACAACAACTCATGGGGAGCCTTCCAGCCGAAAGAGTTCTTTGCTGTAGACCTTTCACCAACACAGGTGTCGATTATGCCGGACCCATAGAAATAAAGTTGTGGAAGGGACGATGTAACAGAATAGAGAAAGGATATATAGCAGTATTCATTTGCCTCTCAACGAAGGCCATGCACATAGAGCTTGTAAGCCAGCTTACTGCTGCCGCTTTTATAACCGCCTTTAGACGATTCGTCGCTAGAAGAGGTACATGTGCAAACATATTTAGCGATTGCGGCACAAATTTTAAAGGGGCATACAACGAAATTAAGAGAGACAGCAAACTCCTCTCGTCCGAGTGGTCTGTTGAAGTTGCAAAGAAACTAGCGTCTCTAAATACAACATGGCACTTCAACCCCCCTTCGTCACCACATTTCGGGGGGCTCTGGGAGGCAGGAGTGAAATCCATTAAGCACCATATTAAAAGGACTATAGGCAACTCCAAATTAACATTTGAAGAATATTCGACACTACTCAGTCAAATTGAAGCATGTCTCAATTCTAGGCCACTGTGTATTGGAGGGCCAATACACACTGTGCCGGAAAGAAACCTATACGACAAAAACATCAGCGCTCTGGAGAAATGGAGATATATACAACGCCTCCTCCAAGAATTTTGGAAGCAATGGAGCATATCATATATCCATTTGCTACAGCAACGACGCAAATGGCTCCAAAGGCAACAGAACCTCAACGTAGGAGACATCGTGATCGTTAAGGAGGATAATCTACCGCCCTCGTCATGGGCACTCGCGCGAGTGATGGAATTACATCCCGGTTCTGACGGTTTGACGCGCGTCGCGACGATAAAAACGCAAACATCGACACTCAAACGACCAATCGTAAAATTATCCCCCTTGCCGGTATCTGAACCCTTGAATTTACAAAACATAAACTAATTCACATCCCCCTACTCGTGAACTTTAAATAAAAAATAAAAAAAACATATAAAAAAAAAACACAAAACCTTGAACTATTTATATAAACTAATCACCTATTTCTATAAGCTAACCTACTAATCATCATATGGAATGAACCATCAACTCACCCAAGGTGCAAGGCAATATACACTACCATCCCGTACTCCCCAGGCAGGATTCCAAATGCAGCTAAATTAAATTTTAATTTTAAATTTGTTTTAATTGTTCCTAGATTCACAATTCATTCTGACTCATACCTTTTTTTCTTTTATCGTCAACATCACAACTATCAACTATGAGAGTCAGCCAGCCAATCCATCAGGACTCCCACGAATCGTTGCAGAACTTCGATAATTATTCGAAATTAAGAAGGCATCAACCGATGACGAACGCGAATGATCAATGCTGAAGGCGTGAAGCATGTTAGTTCCTAACAACATTGTAAATAAAAACAAACTTAAATATGTTACACCACCTGGAGAACTGGAGAACACGAAAAATACCATTGTCAACAAATGTCAACATTCGAGCAATGCATCCTCTCCCTCTAACACACGTGGATATGCAAAACGAGGTCAGCAGCTATACCCATTTCACCAAATGGATAATGGCCGACTTCAAGAAAAGGAGAAATGATGCATTACTGCTGATGGCGACTACTTCCCACACACACGACTCATAGGGGGCATTAATTCGTCAAAGGCAACACTGATGAAACTCAACACATGTAAAAGAACACACACATAGGTCCCAGAATATCAATGTTTATGTATTAATTTATGTTAAATGCAAAGTTAAACTCAAATAGTCATTGACCCTTTTATGTAAAATTATGATCATCTGTAAATTTTACAGTAGTGTGTAAAAGCTATGTTTCATGGGAACTACTGCGGAAGGTTCACTTCACTTGTCGGTTAGCAGTCATCACAGTCAGACTGAATAAAGAAGTTTTTTTTATAACGTGGAAGTATAGAATTTTTATTTCAATTTTTATTCGCTAATTGTTCGTAATTTTAAGGTTCCTTGTGAGAACCAAAGTAATTCTAAGTTCAACTCAGCTTAGAACACGACTGTTTGCTCTAAGGTGCAGGTGGCCCTAGACGCAATCGACGATTGGTGCGCTAGGAATGGGCTTTCAGTTAATCTTCTCAAAACCGAAGTGGTTCTCTTTACGAGAAGGAGGAAATTGACTGGTCTGACTCAGCCAGTGCTAAAAGGCGTCACTATCGAATTCTCCAAGGAAGACAAATATTTAGGAGTAATCTTAGATAACAAGCTTC